>JBBMOE010000018.1:1298050-1382301 GCA_037975065.1 Chaetodon trifasciatus
TCCTCCTCCTCCTCCTCCTCCTCCTCCAGCTCAGTCTGCACCAGTGATCTGAACTCTGTCACGTTGTTCCACTTCGATGTGGAAACTGTGCGATGATACACATGAAAGGTACAAATTTAACGTCTCAATTCAACATTCAAACCTGATGACTGGGATGAAAAGGACCCCTTCAGAATAACATATATTATATTGTTTAATTCTGATTATTGATCATTTAATGTTACATCAGGTAAAAGTGGAGCTAGTTTGTATTACTTCATATACTCTTCGGTTGCTTGTGAATTTCTCGATATGTTACGATATTTCCCTCTGAAATGTAAGTGCCTCGAGATTGTACTTTAGCACTATTTGAGTAGAGGAGCAGAGTAAATGTACTCAGTTACTTTCCACCACCTCTGAGTTTTACTTCTCCTCTGTGGTGTTTTTTCATCTCTCACAGACACACGTGAGCTCAGAAACACACAGAACTCACTTTGTCATGTTTAGCGTTCGTTCACAGTGGATTCACCGCTCGACCTCACAGAGAGGTCAACACCTCCGTCTGTAACACTGACAGCTGTGTATGTCTCCATGACACACACACACACACACACACACACACCCCGACTTCCCAGTAAACACCATGAGAGATTGCGGTTATAGGAAAAATCCCTAAAAACAGGCCTTTGGAACTCGTTACATGAAGTTCTTGAGGTTCAGGAAGGAACCTGCTGAGGTGGAAGCGGGTTGCTGGAAAAATTCAAACACTTCCAAGAAGGGTGAGATCTCGTGTCAGACCACAAGAGGAGCCGCTTCGAGGAAAACCAGTAGTCACTTTTAAAGGTGTCACCTTTGTTATATTACCGGGATGAAATCAGTGAGTGGGTTACTGTTTTCTGCTGTAACCTGATCTCTTCAACGTCACATGTTTCTACATCCAGTTTAGTCGCAGAGGAGGTCAAACATGTCCACAGAGTCATTTTTATTGCAGGGAACCTGGTGTTGGTGTTTTCACCACCTGTTTCTGTATTCAGGCAGAATGTTAATGGGTATAATTCGGTGTTACAGCCTCTTCAGGAGTCATAAATTGACCACTCGGTTCTCAGTTTTGGCCTAAAGCGAGTTGAGTTTGGTCGGCAGCATGTGACGAGCAGCCGTGACCTCCCGAAACATCGGCCCACACAGGAGGAGCAGTCTGCTCCACACATGCTGCCTCAGCCGCCCAGCTTTAGAGGAAGGAATTCATTTGTTTAGTAGAATAATCACCATCTTTACCTCAGTCGAGTCTTAATGTCTTAAAGTTTTATTAGAATGACAATTTGCGTTATTTTTCTTTACCCTGGGAGATCAGCGCTTCATTTCTTCACATACCTCATCTTCCGGTGTGTGGTTCTATGATTCACACCTGTGCTGGGCAAGATTTGTACTGCGGCGTCATAGAAAATAAAAATACCCTGATTATTTTCCAAAATTCACTCCTGATCTCTGCCTGCTGTTCCCCCAGCAAGGTGAAAAATAGGTGAAAAGTGCTCCAGAAAAACTGGTCTGTTAGCAAAAGTAAGAGGTGTCAAAGACGCCCCGCTAATGCTTTATTTACCTTTTCTAAAATTCCACTTTCACCCAATTTCTCCTCCCGGCAGGACATGTCAGTTATGGAAGGAGAGCTGGAGATCCTCCTCGGGGAGCTACACATCAAAATGAAAGGTACACACACACACACACACACACACACACACAGCGCTTTACAAGTCACCGGTGACGATAATGAACGTTTGTTTCTCTCGCAGGTCTGATCGGCTTCGCACGGCTCTGCCCCGGAGACCAGTACGAGGTGAGCTCCTCTGTTTTAAGACGAATCAGCTTGAACGAAAGATGCAAATAACAATCTGTGCATGAAAAGTGACAAAAACACACGACTCCCTCATCAAATGCACTGAATGAAAAACAATGAGAAACCAGAGCTGCTTCTGTGCTTTAATTGGATGAACCGACTACCAGGTGGTGGTGCGGTTGGGCCGTCAGCGGTGGAGGATCCGAGGGAGGATCGAATCGGATGACACGCAGGCCTGGGATGAAGAGGAGATGGTCTTCCTCCCGCACATACACCACAACTTCGAGATCAAGGTTACAAACACACACAGAAATACACACAGATGAGCACAAACACACGCGTGCTGAGAAAGATGTGAACAGTTTATGCATATGTGCTTCCTATGTGGTGTATGTGTGCACCAATCACATCTCTTCTCCCAGGTGACGGAGGCGAAGGGTTTGGGTTGGCTGCTGGTTGGCATGGTTACGTGTGCAAGCGCAGACTTCTTTGTGGCGAAGCCGCAGCTGATGCTGGTGGACGTCACGGAGCTGGGAACCATCAAACTGCAGCTGGAAGTCACCTGGAAGTACGGACACACACACACACACACACACACACACACACACATAAGAATGAGTCTATGAAGACATGAAGGTCCTCAGCTCACGTGTCCTGATGGAAAATAACACGAGGTGGCGGCAAAGGAGCGCCATGACGAGTGGAATCAGAGATGTTCTCAGAATAAATAGAATCATTGGACGATGTGACAAAGGAGCAGGTGTGGACAGCTGTGAGAACATTTGTCTGAACTTCCGTCTCGACCTCAGAGCTGTGACCCCTCATCGCGTCCTGTAGCCCCGCAGCCTGTCGAGATATCAGGATGATTGACAGCTGGTGCAGGAGCCTGTCAGGTGTCATCGTCTCAGAGCAGATAAGAGAGCGAGGAGGTGACGGAGTGAGCAGTCACTGCTGGGAGAAAGATGGAGGCAGAGAACGAGACACACGCTTGTTATTGTCTCTCCCACTCCTTTTCTGTGAGGTTGCTCTTTTCTGCTTCCTTCCTCTTATCTCACCACGTTTGCTGCAGCAAAACAAGGCCAAGCAACAAACAATTTGATGTAAACAACAACGAACGAACGGCTTCACATCCAGCTGTCCTGCTCTTATTTCCTCCATTTCTCTGCCTCTGTCTCCTCTAACCTGAGCCAGCTGTTGCTGAGCAGCTCATCGAGCGTACATCACGCGCACACACACACACGCACACACACACACACACACACACACACACACACACACACACACACTCTGCTGTGCCCTTGCACCATGACAGATCACATTTCAGGCTTTGGAGAGGCCAGGTGGAGGACGTTTCATGGATTTTCCCCACAGAGATGGAAAATCACACAAACACGCATGAGGCTGCTGCTGCACACACACACCGACAAAACAAAAGATACACACACACACACACACACACACAAATGAGTCACATTTCAGTGATTTCCATCAGGGTTTCTGCTACACATAACCTATTAGAAGCTATGTGACAGAACACAGAGCCGAGGGCAGCAATAGAAGATGGAAATTTGTTGGCTGACTTGAGAAAATGAAAAGCCAGTGGACTCAAGTAAAAGACTCCAGCTGCGCTGCAGAGCCCTCAGGAGTGAATCTCAAGCAGGAAGTTGCTGATGAGGAGCAGGCAGCCTCTCACATGGGCGTGGTCAAGTCAATTTACAGACACGGAGACGTGCCAGTTTACACCCTGATAATTACTCCGTCTAAATAAAATGAGTTAGTAGAGCGAGCCCGGGGTCATTGAAGTCACACAGATGTGAGCCATGAATTTACAGGGATGAAGAAGTTTGATGAATCTCAGCTTTTCCACATATGTTTTGAGCACGCATCATGCAGTCGGCGAGGAGAGGTTGCAGGAAAAGACCGTGAAATGCTTCACATCTGGAAACTGATGCGAGCTGCAGATATTAAAGATCGGTACAGTCAGTCAGCTGGTTGATTGTGTGGACAGCTGTGATGTTCAGTGTGTGTGTAATGTACTTTATGTATGTGTGTGTGTGTGTGTGCGCCTGCAGCCCGTTTGACAGCAGTGAGAAGATGAGGCCGCTGTCTGTCAGCAGGCAGTCAGTGTCCAGCAGAAAGAGTTCGGTTTACAGCTGGACGGCGCCGAGCACCCCCTCCTTCACCGAGAAATACTTCATAGTGAGTAAACACACAAACTCTGACATCAGCCATGACGGGAACGGCAACCTTGACCCTGCAGGGCGTTAGATTAAACCAAGACTAACCCTGAAATCTCTCCGTTTTAGTCCGATGAGCGACGAGTCTGCACAATGTGGACGTTCACGCATTCATGCTTTCCAGCCTGCAGTGGCTTTAAAGTTTGATGTTTACGTTGGTATTCGGGTCTTCTTCCTCCTCTGCAGTCGATGGTACGTGAGCTGCAGGACGGAGAGGGTTCCCTCCCGTCTCTGGTCTCCAAAAGTCGACACAACAGAGGAGGCGTGTCTCTGCTCAGCTACCTGTCGGACCCCTCGCACGCCGGCATCACACCAAACCACAGCCCTCAAAGCCCCTACGCCCTCAGGTATGTGCTGTAGGCCGGCGAATGTTAAAGATTAACACTCATCTTACTTTATCTTGGTGGTTTTTGTCTGCCAGTAATACTAACAATAGCAAGAATGCCAGTCTTACCCTTTAAAGCTATACTTCTAGATGTTTTTGGCTTGTTACCCTATAAAATGAAGCAATGCCACATCACATCAGCTTATGGTCTTAATGTAACTTATGAGCAGTCATTTTGCTTTGTCAGATTATCTAATCTGAAGGATTTTTAAAGGCCTGAAGAGCTGAAAGAATGCAGTATTTCACACTAAAATCACAGAAAATGAAACATAATTCGTTTTTTTTATTATTTCTTTCTCATCCTTTAAATCATGTTCATCGGGGAGGGTCCTGACCTGCATGTTGGGGACCTCTTCGCAGTCTTATGCAGAGTGATCTCCAACACCAATGATAGTACATCGATGCAGTATTTGAACTCAGAGTTGTCTGCATGGATTTCTGTGTACTTCATGTTTCGCTGTGACCTTGTGTTTCATGTGAAAACCAATTCCTCCACAGTCTCCATCGGGCTCACAGCTACCCCTCCAGCCACAGCCAAGGCACCAGCCTGGGAGGCAGCCAGACTCAGCTGTCCCTCGGGGAGGAGGGGTCCCTGGAGGGCTCTGCAGAGGAGAGGGAGAGGAGGAAGATGGTGGAGGAGGAGGAGGAGGATGGAGGGGAGGAGTGGCGAAGTGTGTTGGACGCTCGCTCTACACCGGCGGAGAGTAAAACGGGTTCCCTGCTGGCTCTGCAGATGTGAGGATGAACTCGAGAGCAAATCATGTTTAATTCCTTTCATTTGTTTGTATTTTTAAGTTCTGTTTGGAAAAACAAAGCGTTGTGGTCCAGTAAAAAACGTCAATCTCCAAAATGTCTCACGAGCGAAGAAGAAGACAGTCCTGTTTTCAGCTTTGTAACAGTGTCATATGAAACACTTTACATTTGAAGTGTCATTAATGATGAGCTCAGAAAGCAAATGACAAAGTGAAAGGAGTCTCTGATCATGATGAACCTGCAGCCGCTCTCATCTTTACGAAGCTTAAAGTGACTTTCAGCTCATTGTTTCCTGTTCTGGTTCATTTTCTGCATTCTTGCATCATTTTCAGAGAAAAAGCAGCTAAGATGTGTTGTTCCTGTTTCCCAGAAAAGGTTTAAAGCTGTTTGTTGTCGGATCACATATCACTGTGTGACAGTGAGACCTCTTTCACAGCAAACACATGACACTAAATGTCCAATAACTTAATCTGATCTGATGACCTTTGCAGCAGTGTTTGCAAACGTTTTTTCATCACAGAAGATTTTGTCTTTCTGCCTGTCACTGTCCTAAATCCTGTAATAGTACTACCACTTGATAGCAGTACTGCAGACGAATAAAGATGGTGTCTCTGTGATGCAGGTCCAGCACTCCAGATATCCTCAGAAAGAACACGGCCGGAGAAGCGGAGCCTGAGACTCACAGTGCAGCGCTGGGACCAGACACTGTCAGCGTTCAGGTGAAAGAGAAAAACCTGAAGGCTTCACTTCATCAGCTGAAGTCGAATTCAACACCGCATTGAAATTTAGATTCAGATTCAGGAAAACTTTATTGATCCCTGCAGGGAAATTGCTTTGCTGCAGTACAAGCTGCCCAACACGAAGTAAGAAAGACGGATAAAAATCTTAACAAGGTAAAATACAGCAAAGTTGCAAAGTACTGTAAAGATAACAAAGGCATAAATGCTAATGATAAGCAGGTTTGATCACATTTGCTTCCAGGATCAGCACATCTCAGCCCAGACTGCCTGTCCTGACTTTCAGTGGTCTCGTCTCTTTTCTTCTTCTCTTGCTGTCACATTTCATTAAACCTCTCTCTGCCTCCACGTTTGTTCCAGGACTCCCCAGAATGTCAGTCTTATTCTGCCCCTGACTCGCCCACACCCGCCACCCAGCCCCCAGCCGTCACCACCTCCCCACCCACCGTCGCCGCTCCGGCCCAGGAGAGGCCGGGGGCGAGCGGTGCCCAGCGCAGGGCTCAGGCCGTCAGGCTGGGAGCCCTGATCGCTGAGCTGGAGAAGATGTTACAGAACCAGAGCTGCTCTGAGAAGGAGCTGAGAGCACTGGACCACCAGATTCTGCACCTGGCAACCATACTGAAGGTACCTGTGTGTTCTCACATGCACACACACACTTGTTAGAGAACATACTGTGTGTGGTGTTCACGCCCTGTGGTGTGCTCCCTCAGAACGACCTCTCCCTGCTGAGAAGCTCGTCATCAGAGGAGACTCTGGCCGTGGAGGAAGTCCTGGGCAGCTTTGACTTCCTGTCACATGACTTCAACGCAGATGATGACACTTCCTGTTTGGGCAGCCTGAGACTGAAAGACAGTGGGTGAGTTCACTGAAGAGAATAACCAATGAAACTCCTCACTGACTTCACGTGAAACAACTCATCTCTCTTTCATCTTCGTCCATTAGCATCAGCTCCTTCCAGCAGAGCACTCTGAGGAGTCTCGGCCTCCTCTCCCAGAACAGCCAATCAGCTTCTGAGGAAGAGTTTGTCATCGCCCCTCTGACTTCTGGGAACTGGGGTCTTGACCAGGCTCTTGAGACTCACCTGGACATATGCTGCATCCTGCTGCAGGTACTAACTTTTTGTGACTCTTCTTTTTTTTAAATAAACATGGAAAGTTTACAAAGCTGCCGCTCGTCCGTCTCCACCCTCAAACTGTCTAACACACATAATGTTTCCTCAGATGATCCAAACGACCGACTTCAGCCCATCGAGGAGGGAGCTGCTGGAGGAGATGGCTCTGCAAGCTGAAGTCCTGGAGAGAATCAGCTGTGTGCTGCTGGAGAAGAGCGACAGCATCTCTGCAGCCGACAGTTAGTGGGACACTTTGTCACCAATAGTGATAATTAATGATACTGCAGAACTATTCTTCGTTAAGCATGGTCTGGTTCTGGGAGCGTGCACTGATAATTAAGATGCTCCTCTTCCTCCTGTCTTCTCACTCAGTCTTGCCAAAGGCCCAGAGGACGAGGGATGTAGTGTTGTTCTGGGAGGAGTGTGTGAACGACAGCAGCTCTGCGTTCTGCTGCCGCTCTGACAGTTTCTTCGGGACGCTAAAGAAGCGTTACACACACAAGGTGAAAGCCAAGCAGCCCGGCCAATCAGAGAAAGGTACCGCAGTGCATCAGCACCATGCTTGAATTCTTGATGCTCATGTGTTTCATACATATCTCGTCTGCTGTGACTGTAATTCATAACTCCTTGCATTTCCCATAATGCATTTTTGCCAATCACATGATGAGCAGCGACTTGTCACATCAGTTTGTGCAGAGAGGCTTTTATCTGTAGAGGGGACGCTGTCGATAGACCACCGCGTCACATGACCAGCGAGCTAGCATTGGTGCTGCAGAGCTAGCTAGCCTGCTAGCATCAGACAGCTGTTACTGACTGAGCTATTATTATTAATGCACTGTTTTTCATTGGCCTACAGAACCATGTGTTAAAGAATCTGTGATATTTCAGCTATAATGCAGAAATTGTTTATATGTTAACTTGTATTTGCATGATTATTCATTATGGAAAATGAATGCTGCATTTTGCCATCATCGTTACATCATATTTACATTTCTGCATTTTTGAGTTGTTTAAATCACAATTTGTCAAACTACATAGAGAAACAATGAAGAAACACAGCTGGTTGATTTTAAAAAGGAAGGAAAGCAGGAAAACTTCACCATCACACAGTAAAAGCGTAAATTCACAGCACTAAAAGCAGCGCCTGGGTATCTCAGGCTGTGATAGACGTCGACTCCTGCACACTGATCAGTCACACACAGTGTTTTCACCTGCTGACTGAGCTGGAAACCCTCCTCTCCCTCCTCTGCAGTGTTTTCTCAGCTCCTGCAGCAGCTCCAGACGGCCTGTCGGACGATGCCCAGCCCTCGGCCAGTCTGCAGCCCCGACAGAGTCACCCTCTTCCAGCTGTCGGTGTATCTGAAGCGCTGGAGCGTGCAGGAGCTGGGGGAGCACATCTCACGCCTCTCCAAAGAAGGTGGCATTTCACACGTTTTACTTTTAACTTTTATCTCATATTTAATATCAAAGCATGAGGTTAGAAAGTAAGCTTTCAGGGTCTTCAGTGACTGCAGACCACCGGGGAACATGAAAGTGTTTATTTGTGTGTGTCCTGCTGGTATCTGCTGTGTACTCGAGGAACGCTGTGCTGTTATAGTTCTACGAGGCAGCTTCAGGATCTGAGAACGTTCCAGAGATTCCAGCTTGCTGAAGGCATCTGGACCATCTGTCAACTTGACTGCCAAATGGTTACACCAGACAAACTCAGTGTGTGCGTGTGTGCGTGTGTGTGTGTGTGTCTAAAATGTTTGGATGGAAAGACACAAAAACACATCCTTCTTTCATCTCTTCCTTCCTTCCTTCCGTCCGTCCATCCCCCCTTCTTTCCTTCCATCCTCCAGTATGTTGATGGTCATCTGTTTATCAAACATTTGGTTTTTGCAGCACAAAACTTCTAAAACTGCAACTGGGACAAATAAATGAATCCTGACGTTTGTTTCGACTCACTTTGAGCACCAGGCGGGTGGAGTTCACAGCCCAAGAAAGACAAAGAGTCTCATTTGGCTTTTCTTTTCTTATTTCATTGCTTTCACTCAGCTCGGATTTTCAGGTTGTCTTATTTTAAATAAAACTTGAGTCAAGCCTGTTCTGATATATTATGAGTGCTTATAAGCTGGATATAGAGAGGTCGTGTAAATCCTAAACCTTCTGATTCTGAACCTCAGTTTTGAAGCCAGCACTGATGAGAAATCCTTAAAATGCAAAAGGTAAAATGGAAATTTGAACATCTGGAATTCAGTGACACCTGGAGAAACTCCCTCTGCGGATTAAACCCTGTGATTCACTCGTGAACAGCTTTTAAATGGACCTTCATTCCTCATTGCAGTCCCTGGTGTGTTTCAGAGTACATCCTGTCCGCCCTGAGGAGCCCCAAAAGGAGGCGGGCTTTAAATAAGATGAGGGGGCGGTGCATCGCGGAGCTACTCCCGCTGGGGTCCACGCTGCAGACTCTGGCCGCCCTGCAGATCGACTCCAACCACAAAGTCTGCAAAGCTGCTGCCAACTGTCTCTGCAGAGCCGCCGGCTGCAAGGCCTTCAGGAGCAAAGTACGTCACAGGGTCCCAGTCAGTGCGTTAGCGAAACGCTAACAGTGAAAACGTTAATGTGGTGATGTTTAGTGGGTGTAATTTTGCCTTTTCTTAGCTGAGGCTGACGGGTGACCTGATGATGCTGCTAAATCAGAAGTGATGAGCAGAGTGATTGAAATTCATCCTGAGGGGAACATGAATATTTGCACCAATTTGCAGGCTAATCCATCCAATAGGTGTTCAGATGTTTCACTTAAAACCACAAAAACTGAACCTTGTGGCGATGTGAGAGGAAAAGCCAGAAGATCTCTAACCTCATTAGAATTCATCCTCTGGGGATCATGAATGCCTGTACAAAACGTATTGATAATCCATTTGACAGTTGAGATCTTTCAGTCCAAACCAAAGTGGCAGACTAATGTCGCCTTCCTTAAGCAGCAGCAGCAGCAGCTCGTTGCTTCGCAGCTCAGTGATTTCGTTTTTTAGGCACATCAGCTGGTTCCACATCAGAGGACGTATCAAATATGTTGAGTTTTGTTGACTTTTCATGTCCTGAAACCGAACGCCTGAAGGAGTTTTCACTCTCAGCAGCATGTTCAGATGTCACAGCAGCTTTTGTTCCTGCAGAGTAGGAACATGCTCAGCGTTTCCTCTCTCCGGGTGCCACAGCTTTCATTTCAAGGCAGAGAGCTGAGACGCTGCTGGAGCTTCATGTCCACCATGACGGCCAAATCGCGGACACTTTTCCTTCATCTGCATGAATCATTGCAGACAAACTGACACTGGAGCACTTTTACTATATCCGATGTTTGCAGCTCCACAGCAGCAACAAGGCTCTCCTTCAAATCCTCCTTCTGAATGAGGTTTTAGCTTCTTAGCTGTTAGCTCGCTCACCACAGAACCTGCCTGCAGAACGCTGTGTCTGTCAGCTGCTTGTTGGACACCAAAACTCCACCAAAGAGACTAAACTGAGATGGTGAACATGGTAAACGTTACACCAGCTAAATATCATTGTTAGCATTGTTATTTTGAGAACATTAGCATTTAGCCAAGCCGCTAGCGTTGCTGAGGTCTCGTTATTTCCTCAGGCACACTTTCAAACACCAGCTTCTTCTTCTCTCTTGGTTTAGCTTGTGAAAATAACTGCAGTGGTGCAGCTTTTACGACATAAACAGCACATCATAACCTCCTGGTTCCTTCTCCTGCAGGCGGTAGTTTTCTACACAGAGAGTTTGAAAAGCATTGATGTTCAGATCCAACGTGGCTCCTGTCTGGCTCTGAAATGCCTCAGGGTGAGCAATGCACGTTACACAAACACTCAGCAAACACAGCAACACTCACAGAAATACACTTTTCACCGCCGTCTGGTACGTCATCCTGTGTGTGTGTGTGTGTTTGCCAGGCAACGGAGAGTGGGGACCACATAGCAGATCTGTGGCGATCGGCGGATGAAGATCTTCGCAGCGCTGCCAGAGAGACCGTCCTCTCCTTTGGTACAAACGCAAATTCCTCTTCATTCATCTGTATTATATCCTCCTTTAGTTAATTTTACCTTCAGTGTGTCCATCTGCAGGTAAAAAGGGCTACCTGGCCTTCCAGAGGATGGACCAGCTCTACACTGAGATGCAGGAGGAGGCTTATCAGAACCAAGAGACCGAGATGACCTATCTATAGGAGACAAGTCTGGACCTGCGTCTGGCTGAGGGTCTGGTTTTTCCTGATGGGACCCGACATGAAGCGTCTCAGTGATCCTGACTGTCTGGGTGAGAGACTGAAGTTAAAGACAGCTTGTGTCTGAGCTGGATGAAGCTTACGAGGCATCAGGTTTTGTCTCTGTGGAGTGCAGAGGAGGATCTGGAGACGGTGACTGCAGCTTCCTCTGGATGGATCGTTTTCACTCCGACGCTCCGATTGTGACCAGAGACATGACTCTGCTGGGATCTTGAATTTATTTTGGTCCAATATGCAAGTTTGTTTAAAGACGTTCCAGTTATTTAACCTGCTAACCTTTAAGATTATCTCTGCTTTTCCAGTGGCGGTGCTGCTATTTCACATAATGTGAAAAGAGTGTGATAATGAGCAAAAACCCAAAGTATCATGTGAACGTTAAACCCAGAGGGGCTGAAATAAATCCTGCTAACGGGCCCGAGCAGTGTCCCTCCTGCCTGTGAGGTCAGGTTTTAATGGAGCAGCGACCCTCCGACAGAAGGATCTACAGATGGAGCTGTGGCAGGTTGCTTTTCTCTCCCAGCTGCACTTCCTTCCTTGTTTTCAGGAGCGTTTGAATGCTCAGTAGCAGGGAGATAAAATGGCCGCTGAAATGTTTCCACAAACAGGAGCTGTGACATTCAGGGACGCCAGAGGATTAGAACACAAATCGCCGTGGCAGGCAGCCAAACGGCGTTTTAGAGGTTTTACTCCTCTCAGCGAGCTTCCTGCTTTGTGCATCATACGTGTGCCGCCGCTGGATGTTTCACGGGCTGATGAAAGCATGTTGTCATGTGAGATACGTACAGCGTGTGCATCGATTTGCAGTGATTGAGCTTGAAGGAGGTGAAAGTCTGATGCAGTGCAAAGGAAATTCACCCAAAAATGTGCGACCAGTCTTAAAAGGACACTTCACACATTAACTGATATGCCATTTCATTAGAAATTAATCTGCAGATTATTGTTTTGTCTATAAAGTTTCCAGTTTCTGAGAGCTCGGTGTCCAAAGATGTTCAGTTTACTTTGACATGAAACAGAAAAGCAGCACTTTCTTCTTCTCTTTACTGGATGATCACAATAGTTTCCTGTTAATTGTCTGTGACACATGAAGCTGTTTGTTTGTTTGTTTGTCAAATACAAACACAGAACATGATGCTGATTGAGCCAACAGTCTTTACGTCGTATTTATCTTCTCCTGTGTAATCCTGCTAATTTGACGGCATATAAATGAAGTAACTGAGTCGACACTGATGATCGTGCATTCGTTAAGCCAGTGCTTTCGTACCTTCATCATGAAGTGAATTTGCTTTCATCCTCCTCTTCCTTTGGCAGATGAGTCCTTGATTGGCGCTCTGCCGAAGGCCACTCTCAGCCTGTGGACTGTCTCATCAGTGAGAGGCAGGCGGGTGCTGCCCTCTGCTGGCCGTTTGAGTGAACTGAAGCTTGTTCAGGGCCCTGACCTGAGGATGTTTTCACTCACCACACAGTACATTTGGCTGTGGTCAAACTGACCTGGGACCTCTCTTACTGGGTTATTTAAGGAATGTTTGGAAGGTCACTTAAATGGCATGAGAAGAAGTCAGATTTTTTTTTCTTCAGTCAGCTCTGCTTCGTGTTTTAGGACAGGGTTTGGTACAAGAGATCTACCAGAAAACGATCTAATTTTCCTCTCACAGTATTCTCAGATATAAAGCCGGGAAGCAGAATTCCCAGAATTCCAAAGCTCTCATATTGGAAACCAAGTCTTGAATCAATTCAACCGCACCATCAAAATCTCATAATGAAGAACAGCATGGGAAGACGCTGCTCGTCCTCTTTTCAGATGATCAGAGGCAGTTAGATTAGTTCCTCAAGTGAAACCTTGAAACCCTGTTTACAGTTTTCTAGCTGCTGTTGCTGAAACAGGAAGTCAGGATGTTTGCTGTCAACACTGTTTCAAGCTTCATGGAAGGAAAGATGAAAAAGCAGAGATGGAGGTACGTAGAGCTGAGGGACATGTGGAGGAAGAGCGGAAAGACAACAGGAGGGGAAAGGAAGTGAGGATGGACAAGCAGCATGCTAGCAGTTCTCTGAGCTAAACGCTAACAACATGTTAGCATGCTGGAGTTTACCAGGTATGTTAACCATGTTCACAACCTTTGCTTAGCATGTTAGCATGCTAACATTTGCTAATCAGCAATAAACACAAACCACAGCTGAGGCTGATGGATGTTATCAGCTTCACATTTAGTCAGAAATAAAAGCGTCCAACTTTCTGTCTGATGGATGCTCACCTTGTTTGTGATCCTCTGTACCAAATTTCATGGCAAACTGTCCCGTTGTTCACCTCATGGTGGTGCTGGAGGATAAGTCTTCAGGGTTTATCTTCTGGGGAACATGAATGTTTCATGGCAGCCTGTCCAGCAGTTATTGCTGGATTGGTCTCGATTTCTTTTGTTTCGTGGATTAAGAAGTTTATTATGAGAAGAAACACCTGTCACCTGTTGTCTGAGGAGGTGACTTGCACAAGTAGCATACCTTTTTTTTTTTTTTTTTTTTTTTTTACATCAGCAGGTACAAAAGGTGAAATCTGTTCACATCCAAATGATTTCAAAGCAAAGCTGCCACCTTTTAGGCCTCATCTTTCTTAACTTTCGAGGTAGGTTGAGTATTTCTGACCTGGTCCCAAACTGATTTCACCAATTCTTTCTTATTGTAACTGGATGTATGTTTGCTTGCAGAAATGTGTATTATTGAGCCTTTACAGTGGACTTAAAAGACAGGAAGTGTTTCATTTTGTGAGCATTAAAAGAACTCAGCATCACCGCGGCTGTTTCTTCTGTGCTCTGATTGAACTGGAGGGGGGGAATTCAACTGCAGCGACAGTAAATACTGAAGTAAAATGTGTTTTATGCTGTTGCAGAAGTTAATGAGTCAAAGTTTAAAGACATTTCTGGCAGCTGGGGTGGAAAACAGTCAATAAATGATTAAATGATTTGTGGTATGTGGGACTCTAGTCAGTGAACTAGAGGAAAAATGGATTTCCATTCCAACAAAAACTGATCTGCTTTGTGCGCCTCCAACAGAGTTCTGATTTATTATTATTTCACTGACCTCCACGGAGGCATGCGACAATGTTGTGGTGAAACTGATTTTCAAAACACAAATAAACAAACCATATTTTGGCCCTGAGTTTGTCAGAGGAAGCGATGGTGAAATCCGAAGCCGTATTTGCAGTAAATCATTTTCTCGGCTGTTTCAGGCTGAAAAGGATCAATTAGGAGGTGAATGATGTTTAACTCTGTGGGGGAAATGGGAGCAGGTCGTTAGCTCGGCTTACACTTCGGTTGCATCATCGTCATAAACTAGTTTACTGTTTGATCCACTGTCATTTTTAAGCTGCTTTATTCCTGAATGACACCTCGCTTTCCAAATTTATAGTTTCTGCTGACTTATTCATACTTAACATCCCAAAAAATAATTTAGAAATCCAAGAAAAACAGTCACTCAAAAGTCAAAATTAGTTTCCAAAAGACTTTTTTTATGCTTGATATAATACACAGTTTAACACGATGAGAGGAAAAACTTTATTTAAATTAAAACCAAAGCAATAATGTAGCAGTGAGCATGTTCAGCACTGCGACAGGAGGCCAAACAGACGGCAGCAGGTACACAGTGTGAACGCCTCAGCCTGCGTCCAACAGCTAAACAGAACACTGAGAGCAGCGATACACAAGGAAACTCAAAGACGCCGTCGCCCTTTCAATGAGTTATAAAGTTATCGCCTGAAAAACTGATCCTCCACCAGCACTCCGCATCGTTTACAGCATCACTGCTGGAAATACTGACCACCTCTGCTTACGTCACCTTGTGTATCACCACGTTTTTATCAGCATGTCATCACAAAAACTACACACCTATCGCACACCACAGATTTTCTTTCATTCACCCGACACACACGCATACATCCGGATTATTCTACCCTTTGGAAACTTTCAGCATTTTGTTTTTAATTCCTTAAAATTTGTGTGTGAACTTAATGCTTGGAGAGAAAACAAAAACTAACAGCAACCCATGCACAAGAAAAAACAAAGTTCAGATGGTGAGTGCGGCGGTGGGGGGAGAGGAGGGGGCAGATGCAGAGCACAGAGGGTAATAACAGGACAGTCTCTCAGCTGTCTGCGTGGCTATGGCAGAGGAGGAACTATTCACAGCATAGTTTCTGATTGTCCAGTGTGTGTGCTCTCCTGGTTGAGGGTAGCGTTACGTGTGCAGAGCCAAAGTGGCGACAGTTATATCAGGCTGGACTGAGGAAGGTTTGTCGCTCCTACGGGGAAAAACACCACCCGCCCGGTAAAGTTAGTCAACGACCGCAAACGGTACGAACTGAGAAGCAAACACAGCTGCTCGAGAAACAGCTTTCAGGAGGGATCAGTGACATCTGGCAGTTTGAGGTGGAGAACACTTTCTTTCTAACGGGATGAACGGACAAGTTTTTGGACAAAGTGACGCTTCTCTTGAACAACGCTGGAAGTAAACACGTCAGAGGGCGAGAAAGGAACCAGAATGCTGAAACGCGGTGGTCCTTCAGGGCTCCGTCACGCCCAGTTTTCATTCAAATGCTGGAATGAAAAGTTGCTCAAACTGAAATTCCTTTAACACCAAGTTCACACATGTCCTTGCTTTAGTGTTTCAAGTTTGGATGCCTCTTCCCTTCCTCTTATATAAAGTACACATGACGTCTCCTCTGACATCACCACCCCCCCGCACCACCTGAAATTCAAGTCTGTCTTTACAGCATAGCACAACAGCCTCCATAATCCTCCAGAACGGGCTCTTCCACTCCTCCATACTGCCTTTGGCCTGGCACTCTCTGTATTCGCAGTGTTCCCCTCCAGCAGTCCTTCAACACCCAACACTGCCTCTACGTGGCCCTCCCTCCCCCAAAGTGTAGTCCATCCACCCTTACAGCATGGCAGTAATCCCCAGCAGTGCCTCGCCGCCTTTCGCCACCCACCCGACCCCCCTCCTCAAACCCCTTTTCTCTCCTAGGTCCCAACAATCGCCGGGTCGTGGGCAGCGTCCGGCAGTGCGGCATCCTGGCAGTGGTAGAGGAAACAGTTGCCCCAGCAACTATAGCAGATGAGGAAGAGGGCAGCCAGGAAGACCAAGGCACAGATGGTGCAGGGCTTCCTCTCCAGCAGGAAGCTGAGCAGGTAGAAGCCCATGAACATGGAGTGGTTGAACCACAGCGCCGGGTTCAGCGGCTTGGGGATGAGCAGTACTGGGAGCAGCCACTGTAGGCAATACATCTTTAGAAAGGACGTGGGCAGAAGCTCTCTGTGGGTCAGTTCAGTCCTGGGCTGTTTTCAGGTCTGTGGAGGAAAACCGGCCTTGGCAGGTAAGCTGTGGGAGGGTCGTCCTATCCGGCAGAGCTGGGGTGATGGAGGAACAGGTCGAAGAAGCCAGATGTTAGTGTCGTCAGGTCATCCCTGGCAACAGCAGAGGACAGGTCAGGGAAAATCTGAGGATTTCAAATCCCAAACTAAGACTGGCACTGTTTGGCCTGCTACAAAAGAGTGAAAATCACAAATATACTCAATTCACTGTCACGTATGACAAAGAAAACCAGCACATTTTCATACCCGAGAGGCTGGAATAAGGGAATGTTTTTGCTGCTAATCAACAGATTAATTAATACTGAAATAACTGTCAGTTGCAACCCTATAACACACACTCTTAACATGCCATTCAGGGACATTTGTGCTGCCAATGCTACTTTGATAGTGGATTTCATCCAGCTCTATATTTATATGAATAACAGACAGTAATAAGCTTGAATTTAAAGATGCTTCTCACACAATAACTCACAACATCAGTTTCCCCCCCACCAATAAACCTCAAACCCCGTCTTGTGCATTAAGATCGTGCTTGGTGCCACTCCTTTAATAGCAATGACTGCAGATTTAGCACAGACATCACATCTGTGGATAGAAATAGACTCTGCAATATATACATATATATATAGAACTGGTATATTTATAGACTATCAAATTACAGGTTATAATCCACTGGACATGCAGGTCAGTCAAGGAGATGTGAGAGATTTCAGACATGCAACATTACTGGTATGGCAGCTGCTCAGTGAAGGCCACTATGATAAATGATTACACAGTGTCCCAGCCCATATTAATCAGTTCCAAAGTAAACTCTTGGCTAGCTATTTGCATGGTTAACTTCCTTGTAAGGGCCCGATTCCCAGAAGTTAGCCGCTCGGCTAACGTTAATTAGCTTCACGCAAACGTTCAACAAACCAACAATACTGTACGGATATGAGGCTGCTAGCATGAAGTATCTGACCACACTGTTATGGCTGACTTTGAATCAAATGAAACAAAACTATGGACGTTAAAGTCAGATGGAGTCAAAATCTGCGCTGAGCTGAAGTTAAAGCAGCCGGTTTCAACAAGAAAACTGGCTGCGGCTGGCTGAAGGACAAAAGCGGAGTTAACGTCCCGTCAGTGACAGCTGCTAGCATCCCCCAGGCTGCCTCATGTCTGCCCAACTTCACAGCAAAATCATGTTCAAATAACTGTCCTGCGTTACTGTTGACTAGCTGGTAAACAGACTCGTTAGGTTGCATCCAGCTGGAGAAACTGGGTTAACTGTCAGTTATACCAAAGGTAGGTAGTTAACAGCAGGGTGATTAACGTTACAGCTTGGTTAACAACGTTACTCGGGTTAGTTCTTTATCTAGCTGGTTAGCTAAGTCACTTGGCGTTAAGATCACTGGTCTTAATGCTAGCTGACAGGGAAAAGCCAAGTTATTTAACGCTACCGCATTCTCCAACATACGGACAGAAGGACACAACCAAACTCCGTTTAAAAATCTACCCATTTAATGCTGCCAGGGATTTAAGTGGCCGCAAATGCATCACTTGACGTCACACAAAATAGTTTTAGCCCAAGATAAATACTGAAAGTACAACAAACTCTTTTTGTTGTGAACTAATTTTATCATTTAAAACGGTCTCATGTATAATCGCCTTCAAAAACCCATCGCAGTGGGCGGTAACGTGATCAAGCAGCGTGAGCTAGTTCTAAAAGTAGAACTGAATTATTGTGCTTGTTGGTGGAGCTTGGCTTGACACAAAATAGGTGAACAATTCAGACGAAATGTAACGTTACGGCACGTTTCGTAAGTTGTAAGCAGGTCCACGCTAAACGACCAGCTTGGAGCGGAGTCTGGTATTAACGTGTTTCTCTGTACGCCAAAGAACTACACGTACCGAAGGCTAATTAGCTTACCAGAGGCTAGCTAGTGAATGCATTGTTCCGCCGGCCTAACTATAAACAATGCAGCTAACGTTAGATATCAAAGTGGCGCAAATTGCCGTATTTTAAGAGCTGGCCACTGTGTTTGAACGAATATGTAAAAACAAACAAACCTGACATGTTTCGGGCTCATTCTCAGCTGAGAGCAACCATCAACACCACTTCGATCTCAACAACTGACTGCGTGCGTAGCTGCTAGCTAGCACATTAGCTAACAAACAGCGGTAGCTCAACGGCCCCTGACGCGCAGGCCGAGCGGACAGGTTGGAGGACTGTGGACTTCTTCGTCGAATAAATTTCCGGCGGGCTGTGCGCTGCGAATTGTAATGCTGCCCTCTACCGTTATATAAACAAAAATGCGTCAGTGCGTATCCCATTAGAAATGCCACGCTGAATCCCTGACAACCATCAGTGAATATCTGCAATAAACAAGCTCTTATTTGATTTACATATTGATTAATTGAGTCAAGCAATGATAAATCCATCTGAGGCTCTGGGAGGAACAAGAAGGAAACCACACAACTCCTATCACTCCATCTGCTTCCAAATTAACTGGCAGAGATTGAAACTGCTTAATTTGGACCAATAATGCAGTTAACCCAGATTGATCCCCCTAAGCAGGAATGGGAGTTGGTCTAAAAGCTCCATAACAGTCACTCAAGTGGCCTCAGACTGAATCTGGTCATGTTTACTGAAGATTGCAGATCCAAACACAGCATAACCATAATTTAAATCCAATCTAATAAGTGCTTGATATTTTATAAACAATGAATCTCGCTCTGCTGCTCAATCACTATCAGAGAAAGTGCAGAGGATATTGATAATCTTTTCACATTTACTGATCATCAATATCAACATGAGGATCCCAAGAAGTCTTTTAACCCAACCAACGAGACAGGAAACCTTGTTTAACATGTGTGGGTTTTTTCCCATCCTACAAACACAAGAAAACATATCATTCATCGATTCATTTATTTTCAAGGCCCCGTTATCCAGCTGAGAGCTGCAGAAATGACAAGGAAATCAGATTTTCTCCAGACTTTATTTCTCACATTTAACATAGACAACCAAAAGAGTGATACAGAATGTGATCAAAATCCATATAAACAGAGATACAAAAATGATGTGTAAAATAAATAAACTGAAATAATCACAGTGTAATTATTGATTGGACTAAAGTCAAAGTTAAAGGAGAAAACAGCCTCAAACTTCAGAGTTCAGCTGATTATTATCGACTGCTTTTAATGATCAAATAGAAGAAAAATGTTTGCTTCCTTTCAACTGTGGAAAACTTAAAAATCCAGTTCTGTCTGAAAGATGAAAAGACAGTAATTCTTCCTCCACTGGTGAAAAGTATATTTACTTGATTGCTGCACTTCAGAACAAGTTTAAGTACTTTACTTGTGTATTTCCATTTTCTGTTGCTTTATACTTCTACTCGTCTACATTTCAGAGATCTTTATCTCTCATACTGTCCAAAAGTATATAAAGTACTTAAAATGAGCTCCACCTTAATAATAGTAAGGTAATATACTCCACAGTGTTCTGAGATGGGCCATTCTGCATGATGAGTACTTTTACTTTGCTACCTGTAGTATATTTTGATGCTTTATTTAAGTAAAGTTTTGAATTCAGGAATTTTACTAATTCTGAGTGTTTTTATACTGTACAGTATTGCTGCTTTTACTTAAGTAATATAAGTACCTCTTCCACTCCTACTACTTGAACCAGTAGAGTATTTGTAGTATATGTTACTTTCTGAAATGGAGTACCTCCTGCATGTATTTCCAGAAATAAACAGTTACACCATCATGCTGGAGACTCAGTCTTTGTAATGTAAACCACAGCAGCAACATTTTTCATCTTCTTACATTCTTCTGATAATAACAAGCGGCTCAAAGATAAATTATTCATCGGACTCGGCCACAGAAATGTCTCCTGATACTTTCAATTTCCACTTTGTGCTCCAGACTGAGAATCAGTGTGTGTGTGTGTGTTCAGTAGATCTGTAGCATCTCACTGAAGGTTAAACTTTGGTGCTGAAGTGGCCTTCAGTGTCTTTCATCTGGTCGAGTTTACTGTAATTAATCATAATGACACAGACTCATCAATAACATCATTGTTGGTGAGAAAACATGCAACAATTTACAACAATTTCATGTGGCGTGGACAAACGTGTTTATTAAGATCCTAGAGTGACAGTTTTCCTCTGTTCCTGTGGGGACAATTTTATGTCAGCCTGTACTGTCTCCAACCTGGACATCCCAGCTCTGAGTCCCTGAGTCAAAGCCCTCAGAGCCCAGGACAATGTGATAACAGTCAAACCTCTCTGGGTTTTCAGGAAGTTTCTGTCTCTGTCCTCGTCTCACACTTGGATCCAGAATCACAGGACTGTAGGAGACCTACAGCTCTTTCAGACACAATCAGAGCCTCAGAGGAGGAGCTGAGAGCTGAAGACGTCTCATTCCTGCAGAACTACAAAGCTGCAGTGCAAAGAGTCCAGCAGCGCCCCCTGCTGGATGATCCACCGCTGCTCTCAGAAGCTCTGATAGATGTGATAAAACACCTGGGCAACGTAGCCTTCAACATCTGGAACAAGATGAAGGAGATGGTCTCCTACACTCCTGTGATTCTGGATCCAAACTCTGCTCATCCAGAACTCATCCTGTCTGAAGATCTGACCAGTGTGAAACGAGGACAGAGACAGAAACTTCCTGAAAACCCAGAGAGGTTTGACTGTTATCACATTGTCCTGGGCTCTGAGGGCTTTGATTCAGGGACTCACAGCTGGGATGTCCAGACTGGAGACAGTACAGGTTGGGTCCTGGGTGTGGCAGCAGAGTCTGTCGACAGAAAGGGAGACACAGGCATGCAGTCTGGATTATGGGGACTGGGGCTCTATAAAGGTGAATACACAGCATGCTCACTACCCGGTCCAGTCACAGTTGTGTCCGTGAAGCAGAAGCCCCAGAGAGTCAGAGTCAAACTCAGCTGCAGCAGAGGGAAACTCTCATTGTCTGATCTAGATACTAACACACACATACACACCTTCACACACATTTTCACCAGCAGGCTTTTTCCGTACTTCAGCAATCTGAATAAACTCCCACTGAAGATCTCGCCAGTTAACGTCTCTGCAACAGTGAAGCGAGTAAGTTGAGAGGAAGACGATGATGTCTAGTGTGGCAGACTGAATTCAACGATCTGCAGGAGAATCTCAGCGAGGAGCCGGCTGAAGAACAAGATTGCCAGGCGAGAGTCGATCAGATGGAGAAGGAGGAGGAGGAGAAGGATCTGCAAGACCTTGGTCTAAAGAGGGAGGAGAGGAAGAAGGGTCGCTTCGGGTTTCTCTTCTCTTCAGACAAGGAGGAGGAGAAGAAGGCAAAGGAGGAGAAGAAGAAGGCAAAGGAGGAGGAGGAGGAGAAGGCTTCTTTGAGCCGGTGTCAGAGGAATAAGTCGTGTGAAAGTGACTGTGAGGAACAGGAGGAGGCTGCTGGTTGTTTGGCGTAGGTCCCCCATCACCTCTCGACCCTCTTTCCACCCTCCCTTCACGCTCCCTCCAACCTCCCCGCTGTCTTCATCACCTCCTTCCATCTTTCTCCCTCCACCCCTCCCTCTTCCTCACCCCTCTCTCCACCCACCAGTGTAACTGACTCATTCATTCTACGTATATCTGTTCAGGTTCAGGTGCGCTGGGACACCTGTCTGTCATGTGAATATTAATTAGCTGTGCAGCAATCATTCTTCACCAGTGCTGAATAATTAATCAGCAGGTATAAAGAGTCTGTACCAGCTCTATATGGAAAGTGTCCTGTGATTTGGTGCTGTATAAATAAAGTTGAAATTGAAATAAAGTTTATGTGTTAGATTATAATAATATGATTCCTCACTAAACTATTTCATATTGTGAATTTTTATTATCTTTTTGGTTTTGCATTTGTTTGTAGATTCTGAATCTGTTAATTGTGACTTGAGAAGAAATGGTTTATTCACCAAATAGCTTTACAGGGAATGGAGAGCAGTGCTTGCTCATGAGGGAATTGTCGGGTCTCTGTAGATAATAGAACTCGGCCTGTACCAGCTCTATATGGAAAATGTGCTGAGACAACTTCTGTTGTGATTTGCTGCTATATAAATGAAACTGAAATTGAAATTAATATGGCATTATGATACAGGAGGTGGTCCTGCCTCACTGCTCTCCCCCTTAAACACAGGAAAAGTAGTTCAGTGTTGGAAATGAACGTGTAAACTTGTTTCAGTGTCTTCAGATGTAAAACTATAACTTGTTGTCGTTGACCCCAGTCACAGCCGCTTGCTGTCAGAGATCTGAGAGAATCCACACGCAGAAACAGCAACCAGAGACAGATATATGGCAGAAACAGCAAGTTTACTGGTTCTTTCAAGCAGGGCAAAATACCGTTCGTAGCTAGGGTCAAAACCGGGAAGCAGGTTGATCAGGCAGAGGTACAGAGTTGGCAGGCAAAAACACGAGTCAGGTAACAGGCACAGGTCAAAAATCCAACAGGGCAGAGCAGAAAAACAGGCGGGATACGAAGCAGGCATAGGCACTAACAACGATCTGGCAGTGAACGAAGGGACACTGACTGGTATAAATACTGGGGAGCAAATGAGCAGATGAGAAGCAGGTGTGTGGTGGCAGAGCAGGCTGGACACAGATTAGCTGACAGTCAATACAGGGGGAGTGCAGTAGGGTGTGGGCAAGACACTGGCGGGAAAAGCTGGCAGAGCTGAGTGGAGGAATGAGCAGAGGGGTGTGAGCAGGAGGGTTCGGGCTAAGAAGCTCCACCAGAGTCCATGACACTTGCAGCAATGGTAATTTTTCTCAGTTTTATGACATGACATCCAAAAGGGAGAAAAACGCCAAAAAACGTGTTTGCTTAAAAATGGCCTTTTAATAGAAACCCACAGACAAATGACAATGGAAAACACACATCTGACCCTCGATACAGATGGAAACTTAATTTGATACATAAAATCACCCCATTCATCCAAACAGGACAAATACATGTATTACCAAGCTGTGTTCAAAAGGCTGGACATGATTTTAACTGCATAACAAAAGAGACGTTCAGATTTGAGGCGTTCTCCTTCTGCATTGGAACGATAATATTTTGCTGTGAATAACGCATCTTGAGGCACTGCGGGCTCCTCGAGCTCAAAGTTCAGTATCAGTATCCAGGCAGGAGGCGCCCAGTCGAACTCAAAATAACCAAATAAAGGCCAGAATGTATTAACCCTCAAATAAAGACACATGGAATAAGTTTGTAGGATGTTCATTTTAATATGGAGATTTTATTTTGAACTCTTCCACTGCTGAAACTTCAGCGCTGCCTGTGGAGGAAGTGCTCAATTAACTGACAAAAACTTTGTTGGAACCCAGTTTTATCATCGTTTGCGTCATTTTTTACACTTACTTTCTTGCTTTCTTTGCAATTACAGCTTCTCAAATGTGGCTTAACCCTCCATGATGATAACCAACAATGGTTTACAAATCTAAATTATACTGAAAAAACATATATAAACAGCTGAAATCAACACGAGTTCACTTTACAGTGCATTATTACTCTTATGTGACTTCTTTTAAAACAAAAACAGAAGTGAATTTTACTCTTATTGTCTTATTATAAAAGTTACAGAAGTGGTGGATTCATGTGGAAGTAACATCCACTGGTAACATCACACCAATGCAAACAGACCTTAAAAACCAGTGCCGCTTATTCGTCATTCAACATTACATTATTGTTCACAGTGAAATTGATGCTGTAAAATCAATGTTTTCAGTGAGAGGAATTATAGAAAAAATATATGCTTCTCTGTTGTTTTGTTAAGTATAAAAGCTTTTCATAATCATCAAAGATTTACAAAGATATCATGTAGGTACAGCTGCTTCTTGCATGACTAAAAATCTTATTCACATTGAAAAATAAAGCACCGTAGTCACAAAACAGCAAACCCACAATTAACATCTGTTGAACATGATATAAAGAAACAAGCAGGATAGAACTTTTACAGAGTGGCTGTAGTGCTGCAGAATTAAACAGATGGCGGAAAACAGTAAAATACATGTTAATCCCCTCCATCGTACTCTGTCGAACAGTGTGAGGAAGAGGCACAGCGTGTCGATTTGGTCATGCATGTCATACACGTTAACCAGGAAATTACCGTAGTGATCGAGGATGAATGTGAGGATTTCTTCTCGTCCTTTTCTTTCTCTTCACTTCCTCTCGTCTGCCTTCCACTGCAGGGTGTGAGTAATGGGAGGCAGAAGCTGGACGAGCCTGAACGTGTTAAGCAGCTATTTAAAAGTAATATGGATGTACAGTATTAACCATAATCCTGATACTTCCCAGTTGTAAAATGAAGGTCAAACCAGTGTAATGATTGTAGCTTATCACAGATATATCACTGTATGTGTCAACGATTAATCAATTAATTGATTATTGCCAACTATAAAGTTAATTACCAACATTGTGATAATTGGAACTGCTTGATTAATCAGTCCGATTAATAAAAAAAGAGTCAAAATTCTCTGGTTCCAGGTTTTTGAATATGAAAATCTGATTAATCGGATTAATTGTTTTTCCCACATAAAGTCATGGCGGCGTTAACTGCTTCCAGGTTAACGCGCATATTTCGAGCTTCATACTTTATAAGCCAGATGCACCACCTACAGCATCTCTTTCTCATTCTCCATCCATCTCTCCAACTAGATCTGACGTGACGTGTATTTCTGCAGGATTTGGTATTGTTGGTATTTCTCAAGCTGCTTTTAGCCAAACCCTAACCCTCAGGTTGGAGGCTTTTTGGCCCAAAAAGATCTGCGGTAGATCTAATAAGATATCATACCCATCCAAACCAGTGCGAGTCCAGTCCTGCAAGTCCACTTGTTGCCTGTTTCGCACCCAGCAACTACTCTGATTTCTGGAAAACATGAGTTGTGGCTTTTGTTTGCGGCAGTTTCAGTTGTAGATCTGGATCCATCAGCTTGGATCTGATCAGAGTTGGTTAGTTTGCTTCAGTTCATTCAACCTTCCAGTCTTACAAAATCTGCTACGAATTCAGAACGCAAACCTCTGCTTCTGTCTGTGTGGTCACATGTCTGTCCACCCATCTGTCCATTAATCTGTCTGCGGGTAAAGCCCCTTCTTCCTTTCCCCATCCCTCCCCCTGTCTTTTGGCGAGGTCACTAGCGATAGCCAGCGCTCCTCCTTTGAGGAACCTGACAAAGTTCTCGCCAACCAACGGCCCCATGGCGTACATGCCCGGCCCGTCTGCCGCAACCACGTGGTTTGTGAAAGGGTCCACCTCAATTGGGTTCCTCCGGCATGTGATTGTCTCCTTGGGGTTGAGGCCAAGTGGACGGCCATTGTCATCCAGGAAGGAAAGGTTGGGGTGAGCGCCGATCAGAACCAGCACCTTGGAGACCTGAACCACCGTCTGCTGGCCAGAGTCTGACTCAAGAACGCACTTCTGGTCAGGTCGGAAGGCCACGACCCTGTGGCGTGGGAAGCTCAGGTAACCCGGGTAGGAGGAGGGAGATGAAGAGGTAGTGGAGGAGGATGGAGTGAGGGAGGAAGGAGAAGAAGGGGTGGAGCGGTCATGGAGGTTCTGAGCGTGGTCCTGTGGTGGAGGGCTCGGCTGGTACTGCTGCTGAGTCATCATCTGGTGAATCTGGAGGCCAAAGGACAGGAAAGCATGAGATGTAGCTTGGTGTACAATTTATTTATTTTTGTCCGGAAACATTTTAATAAAGTTACTGAATACTGGAAAACGATGAGCTATCAGCAGATTCAGGTATCAAACTCTCCTCACCTTGTGGTACTCTGGGTAGAGCAGTTTGGGCAGCTGGTTGAAGATGAGGCCAGGGTCGGTGACAGAGCGTCTGAAGGCGTGGTAGACAGGCGTGTTAAGATGGTGGGCAGCCAGTACCGCATCAGCCGCCGTAAGCCCCGCCCCCACAACTAGCACCGGGTCTGACGACTGGTCGAGCTCGCCGCGAGAGATGGCTGCCTCCAGCTCCCAGAAAGAGTGGGAGATGAAGGGCAGGGACTCACCCTCCACGCCAAGCCTAGCTGGGATATCGTGGGTCCCTGTTGCTAGAACCACATTGTGGGCCAAAAGGGAGAAAGGTACCTCCTCCGGAACAGAACCATCTAGTAGCAGGAGGGAAGCAGGAGGTGAATATGTGGCACGTTCTTTCATTTTGAGAAAACATGATGTCACACTTATCAGGAGTGTGTTCGTGCACCGTACCTCCCAGCACTTCCCCCTCTCTGCGCTGCAGTCCCATCACTCTCCAGCAGGGCGGCGCCCCTTCCTGGCTGCCAGGCTGTCTGGTTACCGAGGTGACAGTGGTCCCACATGCAAAGTTCTGCTCCAGAGACATCTGGGAAACGTAGTGTTGATAGTAGGAGGCTATCTCTGCTGGTGTAGCACGGTCATTTCGCACATTCCTGTCCCAAAATAAAGATGAAATGCCTTTAAATACAAAATATATACATATAATATGTTTAAAACACAACAAACTTCATTTTTATGTATGATCAAGGCACTAAGGCTAACAAATCATTTTACAAGATATGACAAATTGTCAATTTATGTAAATCTGGTTAAATCAAGTTGTCAGCTAGCTTGAAAATTTACGTTGTCAGCTAGCTAATGCTTTGTTCAGGTGGTATAAACAACTTTTAAGTCCAGGTTGTCACCCTTTTGTCAGGTTGTCAGCTAGCTAACGTTTTGTTCAGGTGGTCAGCTAGCTTAAAATGTCTTGCTCAGGTTGTCAGCTAGCTAACGACAAGATGTCAGCTAGCTTAAAATGTGTGACTCATATTGTCAGCTAGCTAACATTTTGTTCAGCTGACAGGAAGGGTAATGAAAAGCCCTACGAGTAGAGTATGTCATGTTTTATTGATCCCGTTGTGTGTTTAACACATGTAACGAGTGGTTAAGCGAGTCATGTGTACTGTTTACCGTAGACAGACCTGCGTTTGTCTCTCATCCAGTCCTTCAGTTTGAGTCCAGGAAGCTCCATCCAGTTAGCCAGGCTCAGAGTTAGCATGGAGCCCTCCATAGCCTGAGAACAGCACAAACCATTAAAATCACACAGCTGTACTCATCTGTTGTACTGTTTTTAATATATTCTGTGAAAGAGCAAAGTTTCGGGCGTCAGTGTTGAGTTTCAGTTCTGTTTGTGTCATGTGCACATTGCATTGTCTGTCTGTGCAAATATGCAGCAGACAAGGCAAACAAAGCCTGTTTGCATACATTACCACAATGTGTTCTAGGTAAATTTGCCTTCATGTACTGTACGTGGACAAATACCGTGTTGTGTATTGGGTTTTAGCATTACAGAAAAAGTAAATGTAATATTTGCATGATTTTACAGCCAATTTTATAAAAAAGGTATACGTACATGCCAGGCTCCTCCAGGCGGACCCTTCCCCAGCACCAGGTGAGGGATGGCACGCTCCGGCTCGTATCGCCATTCCAACGGAGATGTGTAGTCCAACCCGAAGTCACTGTCAGGGAGCAGCAGCGAATCAAAGAGCACGGCCACGGGATTGGACGATCGTCCCTCCAACCCCTCGCACAGGTACTCTAGGTCCTGCAGAGAGAGGCCAAGAGGCACTGTGAGGAACATTTATAGCTCTTCATTGAATTGATACACTATGATTTTATTTTTTAACAAAAACAACCTACTGCATAGGTTTGTGTGTGTGTGTGTTACCTGCTCTAGCAGCGACAGGTGAGGGTGCTCTCCCAGCTTGCTGTGCAGCAGGGGGTTAGGGTGTGATGCCTCAGGTGACAGGTAGGGGGTGTAACCTGACAACAGGTATGACAGACAGATCCCTGATGGGCCATTACCTGGGAAACAGAAAGAGAGTGACGCATAGAGAGATGAGTTTCAGTGGGACTGTCGGGTTGTTGGAGCTAAGCAACGTGATTGGTTTCCAATTGCGCTGACCATCTACATAACGCTCAGGCAGCTCAGTTATTGTGTGCACAGTGCATGTCTGCAGTTTGCTTTGGGTACGCCTGCAGTAACTGGGGAGTTTGCTTTTGATCAGTCTTCTGTGTTTTTAAAAATTCTATTGAAAGGAACAGCTAAAACACAAAACAGCTACAACTGCATATATATAAAACAGTGTAAAACTCATTGGGACAGCAGAATGACTCAGCAAGTTTGACTGCTTCATATTAACTGATGCAATGACTCAGCAAGAGCACATGCACAGAAGCCAAATGCAGAACAGTAAAAAGTCTTATTCACCGGCTCATAATGACTAATACATATCACACTGTCACTTTTCAGAGAAGCAGCTGAATGAGGTCACATTTTGACGCCATTAACACGGGAGAAAAACCATCATGTTGTAACTGTAAAAACTTTTGTAGCAAACAGTAACCACTTCATTTTTTAAATAAGTGTATTTAACCTTTTCTTGTGGGTTTATAGAGATAGCCAGAAATGTGTCCGCGAATTAAAATCACTGACAAAATGTGTAAAATGTGTAAGTTTCATCATTCATAACACAATGTTTCGTGGGTAATAATGCTTCTTCTTTCCTCTGGTGAGTTTCTAACCTGGCTGACAGTTTCACTGTAAACACACAGGTTTAATAAAGAGCATCCTGAAGTTCAGACAAACACTTTGAAGCACTTGCTACCACATACTTGTGTGCGCTGCTTCCCCACTGCTTTCTGTGGCTGTGTCAACACTTCCTGCTGCGTAGCATTCAGCCTGTGTGCAATCAGTCGCAATCACTGAGCTAATGTTCATCCCGGCACTTTCTGCTACTGTTCTACTTTGTTTTACTTCCTGGACTGAAATCATGATCCTTGTATCGGACGGTTGTCCACAGCTGTACAAAAAAAACTCATATTTTGCAGATCACTGTGACATTTGGTGCAATTTGAAAGAAATATTAAACATTATTTTTCAACTTTCAATTATTTTCTCACATCCAGCTGCACTTGAGACGGCTGATCCCTCACTATAAACTGCATGTCTGCTTTTGTATTTGTCAAGTTTGCTTCACAGTTACCTGGTAATAAAGGTGTGAGTGTGAACTATTTGGACAACTGTTGTTTAATGGTGCGTTCAGGTGCTTGTGAGAAGGTAGGAAAAAAGGGTTCTAATGCTGTTTCACAATGAAAGCTATCAAACAAAGCAAATCCAGCTGCTTCTCTTCGGAGGATTCCCACTGCTTCCTCTAAAGGACTAGGAACAATTATGCATGTGTGCATCTGACACCTGAGAGTGTGTGTGTGTGTGTGTGTGTGTGTGTGTGTGTGTGTGTGTGTGTGTGTGTGTGTGTTTCTTACCGATGATCACCACAGGCAAAATCTCTCCAGGGACAATTTCTTTATCATGAAGATCCATCGTGCCTAAGGAGAGAAAAACAGTATCAATATTATTATTTCTATCATTAGCACAACATTATATAACATATATATCATACATTATACAATATTATTGGAAATACATGTTATCAAACATTATCTAAGACTGAAAAAGTGGAGTAAGGTTGACTGAGTTAATCATTGCCAGTCAGCAGTCACAATGGTCAGTCAGTACATTTCCATTGACCTCTGACTGACACACACACACACACACACACACACACACACACACACACACACACACACACACACACACACACAGAGACACACTTCCCGTCTGACCTCACAGTTTAACATAGCAACATGACCTCACTAAACAAAGACACACAGACATGCCCGTCGCACGCACACTTAAAACCACATACATAGCATGTGTGTGTGCGTGCATGTGTGCGTGTGACCTCAGGGAGGGGTGAAGAACTCTACGCAGGCAGATGAAAGAGGGAGATAAAAGAATTAACGATTTATTGTCCAGAATCTACAGAGATAGAAGATGTTGCTGTTTATTTTTTTGCTTTATAGCAGGTATCTATACATCTGACCTGCCATGTATCACTGCAGACATTGTGATCAACTCAATAACCTGATTCTTATATTTGACAGTGTAAACATCGCATGATTGATTTTGAGCATTGGATGTTAAAAGATTTCTTTTTACTTCTGAAAATATTTTTATTGTGTGCAAAAAAAATTATTGATGGTTAAAATAAAAATTGCATCCATTTTTTTCTGAGTTTAGAATATAACTTTGTTTGGCCGTGGACACGTCGCGTCATGCTAACGGCCCCAGGGCCTGCTGACAGCAGTCAGACACATTTCACTGCAACATGCATGTGCACAAACAGGAACACCTCTTCTCTAAAGTTAAACATCGTGCATTTATAAAGGTGTGCAGGTTTTAAAAAAGCATCAGCGGCTACTTGAAACCTCAGGCTACATTTGCAGCAAAGAAACAGAAACTGGACGCCTGCAACGACGAGATGTTAGCTTGAATCTGAGCCGCGCTCATTGCCGTGAGCCGGATCGTCTTCTGTCTTTTCTATAAAATGCGGCAACACCGAATTTACCCGAATCAGTGCACCTGCTCTTTGCTTATTTGCAATTTTTACAAACTTCTTGCAGGTGCCATCCAAAAACTTTGGCTGTTGTTTGATATTTTTGATAAAAGCGCTGATAAATGCCGTGTTTTAGCATTGAAACTATGTTTTTACACCTTATTTTAGGAAATACAAATACAAAATCCTTTTATTTTCATATTTCATAAGTTCTCAAATATCAAAAGAACTTTGCCTCCCGTCTAAAATGAGGAACTACAGTATCTGATTACAAGCAATCATGATTAGATATCCAACCAGACATCTGATGCCATCTTTCAGCACACAACAATTAGCGATTTTCTGATATCCACGTGCTTCGTACCCGGAAGCGCTGAGGTCTCACGCTCGCCCAGCAAGAATAGAGGGGCTTAAATCTGCAAGTCCAAAGTTTTTTTGTGCAGCATTAGTGCGAGTGCACGCCATCGCTTTCCACTCGAGGCTCATTCACCTTTTTTCCTTCAGAGAAACTGTCTCTGCTCCTCCACATCAAACCAAGCCGAGTGCAACAAGTTGTGGGAGGTGTTCGGGGTGTTAGGAGGGGTTGGAGGTAACATAATATAGAGCATGATGTCAACTGTGAGCTCACTGGTATACACACTTGCAGAGAGAGGGGCGTCAGTGGCAGCGGCGGCGGGTGTCGGCCGCTTTTAACAATCTGCAGAGTCATGCTTACACAGGCGTTAAGTAATTAAAAAAAGAGTGGAGTAGCAGCAGAGAGAGAGAGGAGGAGCAGGAGGAGAAAAGAGGAACAAATGAACCAGAAGGAGTGAGGAAAAAAGGGAGAAGTTGGGAGAGATAAAGGGGATTACATAAGGACAGTGCAGAGGTTGGCAGGGAGCCCAGACCACAGTGTGTTCTGAGGGTTTACTGGAGCAGAGAGACACACACACACACACACACACACACACACACACACACACACACACACTGTACGTGACTACATGCAGCCCTACTGGCACAGTTTCCTCGTGGAACTGACTTGACAGGATAATAGATTTTCCTTCATTTTTTTGACAGAAAACTGCTTTTCTGCCAAGGAAAGGTGACTAACCCCCAACTTACAGCGCAGACCCACCGTGATCACAGTGAGTGCAGTCCATTGTGTTCTGTTCATTTTAAAATAGGATCATATAGCTGGAATCAAAAACAGGATGAAAAATACTCAAACCGAGTGGAAAAACATTCTGACAGTCACTGAGCGTCTTGTTTTTCTCCTGAAGTTTCACTGGAAACAAACTGTCAGCTGAGAACCATGTTTACTGTAAACGGTGCGTCGACTGGCTGCAGTAAAAAATAATACCTTTATTGCGCAGGAATCAGGCTTTTTAGAGAAAATCCTTAGCAAAGCAAATTGACGAGCCGCCTTTATCATGTGTTTAGCTCATCTGTCCCTCAGGTTTTTTCATGCCGGTTAAAGGAGCTGACAATTTCACAAATATGTCTTCATGATTTTCTCTAAAAACTGCTCCAAATTTACTGTTTGTTTGAGTTTTCTGTGGTGTTTACATTGCGATAGCTGACAAACACTCAAAATATTTCCTCAGTGTAATTAGATAACACCACAATCAGAGACCATCTAGCTGCCAAACAGGTTAGGATTCTATTGGTTTTGCTGGCTGCATCAACACACCTCGGTTTGACAGGTGCATCACATGGTTAACTTAGAACACACCTCTGACAGCAATGACTCAGCATATCTTCCTTTAGTGTGCATGCATGACTGCTTACATGTTCAGTCACAGCATGCATTTTGCACACTAGTCATTACCGCGCTAAATGTTTTAGCATATTAAAAATAATGTGCTTTACTTGGGCTGCAATAACATGCAGGTTGAGCACTATGCACATACTCATAGAACTGGAGTTACATCCACTAACTAATCTTTTCCTCACTTTGACAATGATTCTGGCAATACATAGATGTGGAAGGTAACATTATGAGCAAGTTTCTCTGTTGCTGGCTGCAAAAGCCATCAAAAAGTCATCATCTACTCCCACCATCCGAGGCGAGAAGACTGTAACTTGATGGAAATGTCCCCTCACCAACAACTGGACTACATCTATACTTAGGCTATATATGTGCACGCTAATCATTTTACTTCCTAATACTTTGAGGGCCGATACGAAGCAGGATTTGCTTCAATACTGACGCTTTTCAAACTCAAAACCTGCAAGTTTTGACATTTTTATGTTGCTTTACTCTTCATTTTGCTGGTTAGTCTGTTGAATTTGGCGTTAGCATGTTCCGTGCTAATGTGGCTAGTAGCATCTATTGTAGAGCCACAGGCTGGAGCAGTGTTGGAGCTAACGTTATCGCCACACTTCATGCTGCAACACAAGCTTGGCTATTGTTATTACAGGAAAGCTGCTGTGTACTGCGTCAGTATGCGTGTGTGTTGCTGCTGTGTGTAAATGTACTCGATAGACAAGCTCCATTGTATACTGACTGTTGTACTTATATAACATGCTTTGCAGTTTCTGCTAAATAAATCCTGAGATGCCTGATCCTGCCCCCGACAATGTTAATAGGGTGAAAAGAGGTAGTATGCAGTTTTGAGTTGAGTGTCCTTTTTATTTTTGTAATACTGTGATAATCAAATTTTTATATATATATTTGATTTAAGATAGAATTTAAGACAAATTTTAGGTTACATCGCCGACCCCTAATAACTGCTCATAAACATGTGTGTGCAATCAGCAAGCACTTTGTTATGCCGAGCCTCAATCACCACATACAATCACAAACACTCTGGATGTTTTGACTTCCTGTGATGATGATGATGATGATGATGATGATACAAGCCATGTTTTAAATCAGTCTGCCGATAAGTTTGTCTCACTCAAAATATCACGCAATCCGCATGCGGAAGACAGAAACCACCTCAAGACCTCAACGCAGATTAAGAATTCCAATCAAGAGTGAAAGACTTTCCTCTTCAGTTTACTCGATATTCTGGGATTAGCACAGCAATAAAAGCAACTAACACCCCATGAGGCCACTGACCTCACCTGGCATCAGCTTTTGCTGCAAAATGTAGTCCTGAAGAATCAGTTCAGACATTTTTGGTTTTCTTTTCTAAACAGAAAATGAGTTTTGTAGAAAAAAGGCTTATATTCCTCGAGAGGATCCATCCCGAGTCATCCATGTGACTCACACAGGAGTCATATTCCCCTGCTGTAAATATAGCAAAGCCCAAGGTCTTACCCGGCCGGTGATGTTATTTTAATACAGAGACACCTCTTTAATTTAAGCCATCATTCATGTTAAGCAACGTCTCTGCCTGTAACAGTGCAGACACTTCAGAAGTGCTCCATATGGCACCTGTACTGACGCCGTGTGAAATCATCCCGAGGCCGGCCGGCCGGCCCATCTGCCATCTGCACCGGCCAGACGGCTAATGAGATTTTAATGATCTGCCCACTGAACGACAAAAGGCCTGCTGGAATCTGTGGACGCGGCCAAACATCCAGAGAAGAGGTGAAATTGTTCCTTATAAACCTAATAAAGCGGTATGTGGTGATACAAACTGTCTAATAAAGGTAACATCAAAGCATTAAATATACAAGTACATAAACATTTTTGTAATTTTGCTATTTAGGTTAAAGATTTCTCACTTGAAAATATACCTTATTCTTCTGACTGTAGCTTCTGTGGAACACCGAGTACTTTTAAATCCTCAGGCCTGTACAAATACCTTCAAATAAAAGGATCTGAGCAGGAAAATTACACTCAACTGCTCACAGCTGGTGTCCACACTAACACCAGAAACATGATGAGGATCGTCGGCGCTCTTTCATTCATAAGCCAAAAGGTTTGGACCCATTGATATAAAGCAGAGACGAAGCTGCAACATTAAACTGTTGAACACAGTAATGCATCAGTTATCATAATCCAGTAATAACAGACACTATTCTGAGATGAGCCACTCTGCACAAAAGAGTATTGAGTAGTATATTCTAATGCTCCAGTTTCACTCAAACTGCATAAGGAGCACTCTGTAGTACTGATACTTTGACTCAATTACAACTGCATCAGTAGCACTGCAGCACTCATACTTTTCCATGCGAGCAGGAAGCACTGGTCCCAGTCCTCCCACTGTGAGACTGGATGTGGAAGAAGCCTGTCTGCAGACGCAGCCCGCCCACCCGCCGGTGGACCCTCTGAGTCACATCTCGGCGGTGGGAGCTGAGGACAGAGACCTGCACCCTCTGCGCACCGTCAAATCACAAGCGCAGCGCAAATCGAGCTGAAATAACGCACATCTGACTCAAGCGGAACCCACCGACCTGCAGACGCTCCCGCATGCGCGTAACGGATTCAAGATGAAGGTTACTCACAGATATTTCCAGTGATGCGGCTCTCGGGTCCTCTTCCAGCTTTCAGGGGAGAATTTCTTTATCTTCTCTTCCTCTGCTGCCTCTCAGTCTCTCATTTCGCAGTTCCGATCGTCGCTTTTAATCGGCTTCTTCCTCACATGTGCGTCTCAAACCTCCAGCTGCCGCTCAGCGCTGCACACACACGTTATATATCTCTACAGCAAGTCCATCCCGCCAGCCAATCACCAGTGACCTCGCGCCCGGTACCCACGCCCCGCCCCTCCCGGCTACCCTTACCCCTTACCCCTCCCTCACGCGCGCTATCTCAAAGGACAAAGATCGTCTATGTGTGCGAGATGGACACAGAACGAGGATGACGTAATGGAGGCAGCTGATGTTATGAGTCATTGTTGAGCAGAAGAGCAGCTAAAATCTGTTTAAAGCTGCGTTTCACAACAAAAAGGATCAGTGGATGTTACTGAACACCACTGCGCACCTCTCATGCATGTTGAGGTACTTGTACTTCAATCAAATATTTCTATTTTATGTCACATTAGACTTCTAGTCCACATTTTTGAGAGAAATATTGATGTATTATTATAGATTAAGCAACCTGGCAGTTTGCAAATTTGTTAAAATAAGCCTCACCTTCACCAGTTCACACATGAGTGCATCAGTAATTATAATTCAGTTTTATATTCGTATATCTATATGTATATGTACATATATAAAAATATAAAATTCTGAAGTATATTTTATTTGAATGCTTTTGTACTTTTACTCGAGTAAAATTTTTAAGACAGGAATTTTACTTGTGACAGAGTATTGCAACAATGTGGTAGTACTGCTTTTACTATGAATACTTCTACCACCGCTGACTAATGGCAAATTTTATCAGGAAACACAGGGAGCAGTCAACGTCTGAGATATGTAACAAGCCTGTCTGTCTGTCTGTCTGTCTGTATGTATATCTGTCTGTCACAAGGAGAGTTACATCATTGACGTGGTTATGATATAACTGATTAGAGATAAGGAGCTAATCAGAATTAATAATTGAAATAACAAAACTGTGGGAGGAAAGGCTTAAAAATAATACACAATAATGTCAAAGCATGTCATGTATATTTTGGAGAAGATGCACACACAAACCAATGAACAAAGCTGTGAAAGGAAAGGCACAGGTCAAAACGTTAGACGCATGATCATAAGACTGTTTCAGAAAACAGGCAGCCATTCAAACAGATGAGTTCTTCCAATATGGCTGCCAGATGTGTGTTACACCACGTGACAGTTCATACATAACTGTGCATTGTTTTGTTACTGTGAAGTGATGTCAGCATAGCAGTGCATTATTTAGGTAGAATTGGACATGTTGTGTTAACTTCTCAGCTAACACTGATTCAGTAAGAACAAAGACAATCATCATCTTGGTGGTGGTGTCCGGAAATGGATACAGAGTGAGAGCTCTTGTTTTCTGCCTCTCTCAGATGGCCACACTGTCTGTGAGGCAGAGCGGTGTAGAACAAGAGTTTGGTCAATTTTCCAACAACTGTCTCTGTAACTGAAGACGACTGCTGTTAATGTGATATAAGCTGACAGTTTGTGTGGTTAGCTTCATTTGTTGGCTTACAGTTAAAATTACAGCCATGCATTAAATGTGCGTCTGTTAACCACTGTGGTCCTGACTGAAACATTTCAACAAGTGTTTCAAGCATTGCTATGACATCTTGTACAGACATTCGTTGTCTCCAGGTGATGAATTCGAAAGACTTTCATGATGCCTTGACTTTAATCTCATCCCACCTGAGCATGTTAATAGCTTCGGTTTGGTTTTGATTAGTTTTTGAGTGAAACAACTACTAGATAAATTACTGTGAAAGTCGGTGTAGATATTCATGTTCCCCACAGGATGAACTCTAATGACTCTGCTGATCTGTCACTGTCATCAGGTCAACAAATCCCTGTAAAAACCAATGATAGGCCACTCAGCCTCAGCTCTACTTTGTGTTCAATGCTAGCAAGCATATGCTAAACATTAGCATGTTCAAATCATTTTCTTGTATTTTGTCCTTTTGATGCCACTTCGTTTTGTAAAATCATGTAAAATGTTGTTTACTGAATGTTGTGCATATGCACTGTGCAGTAATGTTGTATTTTGTCCTTAATAAGATTTTTCATGATCCCAGTGGAGGACAACTTGGATTTATGCTTGCTAACAATTGTTTCTGCCCTCTTTTCTTAAATATTTTCCATTTTAGTTTATTCATTCAGTAAGTACTGTTGCTTTTACAGATTAATAACCCTCCATAGAACACCTCTCGCAACTCTTGTGTCTCACTGGCTCTGGTTTCTGGCTCTTTCCATCATGACGTAACAGGCTGACAGCTCACTGCTCAGTTGCTTTTCTCATCACTTATGTTGCTCATTGGCTGACATCACCACAGCTAAGGTCAGGGAGCCAATCCGTGATTAGACTATATTGAACCGTCACTGGCTCTATGTATATGGGAGTCATGTTAATACTTCACCATGATGTCACACACTGCAAAGTCCTGTTTCATTTTCTTTACAAATATCCCCCAAAAGCTCTCTGATTAGAAAACATCTACTATATTCAGGTAAAGTTTAAGAGTTTGAACTGACTAGATTCAACAGATTTAATTATTTTATCACAAAATAAAACAAAGGCAGATAAATAAAACAAGTGACATTGTTCTGGATCATTAAAATTAGGATCATGAATGTGCTTAATTTCATTGAAATTGATCTTATTTATATAAATGAAAATTTTGGCCTGATGGCGCTAACAGGAATGTCAAGGGACCCCTAACTAATGGCAATAATGTTAAAAATGATCATAATGCAGGTCTATACTGACCCTGAAAAGTTATTACAGCAGCATTTTTTTATCTTTTGTTAGGATGATCATAAGTCACACAGTAGAAATACTTCACATTACAAAGTAAGTACCAGGAATGTGAGCATGCTTGTGAGATGACTTGCCAGATGACGTTGTGCTGCTTTGCAGCAAAAGTTAACAGGTTCAACGTTTTTGCCAGATGGCAACTGTCATTCGAATGAGTTGTGAGTGCAGTGTCCGTCCATAACCCGCCTGCTTGACACAGATTAATTGACTGAATGTAGGTCAAAGCCACACTGCACACATGAAAGCAAAATGTACAAGCCTTTTACGTATTAAAGACATCACAATACACAATTAAAACATCTGACCGTAGACTAACATTGTCAGTATTTGAGGAGGACTTTCTTCATCCAGACGTAAAAGTGAATGAATGAAACATTACCGTTATATCATTACTGCTTATGAAATTCATGAATTCATGCTGATGCTGCCCTGCTACTCCAAGCTATAGCTGGTTTCCAGGGTGTTAGACAGGCTGGCTTGATTCATTGAAGATAGATAGTTAACGTTTGCTTAATAACATCAAGTTAACCACTATGTAAGGTATCAAAACTTTAACATTGAAACTCAAATTAGCTGATGCCTCTGTCTGTACATGACTCTGGTTACTCTAACACGGCCTTTTTAACTCTTAACAGGACTTTAAGTAGAATTTAGGCCCACTCACCAACTGTCGTTAAACTTGTTTCTTGAGAACTGCTCATCCAAACGACTTCACACTCGACATCGTGCTCCCTCGGGCTCTCAGCAACACACCTTCCAAATGAGAAGAAGATCTGATGAATGGCTGTAGAGAAACATCAAAGGAGAGACAGACAGACAGATTCCTCCCTTTTTAGTTAGAGTTGAAATTGATCTGAAGGTGGCCTTCAACACAACCCAAAACCCAGCAGACCCAAACTGAAACAGTCATCACCTGCAGCAACATGTCAATAGAGAGTTTGCTTGAATCCACCTGAGACCTGCAGCAATACAGCAATACTCAGACTAAAAGAATATAGACTTGAGTTCCAGATCAGGCAGCTCAAAAAAGAACCGCTGCCGCTGCACACTGGAGGCAGTCAGTGGAGGAGGTTCGGGTATGTTGACGCCTCTCTTCAGGGCCATTCTCAACAAGGAGGCGGCACTGGAGCAGACCCAGAAAATCATGTAGGCTATCTTGTGAGCGTGCCACTGTGACTGGTGTAAGTGGCAGAAAATGGATGGAAAGACTGGGAAGGGCAAAGTTTAACCTAATGGTGGAGTTAGATGAAAAATCAAGGCAAGGCAAGGCAAATTTATTTGTATAGCACAATTCATACACCAGGCAATTCAAAGTGCTTTACAGAAGCATAAAAATACATTAAAATCATACATTTCAAAGAAAGAAAGAAAGAAAGAGATTAGAAGAGAATATAAAAATAAAAATAAAATACAATTAAAGGAAAATTAAAAACAGAAGCCAGTAAAAGACAATAATTTAGCATTTAGAATGATTAAAGTCACTGAAATGATCAAGAGGTCATCAACTCCATGCTCTGCACATGCTCTGCACACCATGAATGTGTGGACAAAACGTCAAGTCGATCCATCAAATAATTGTTGAGATATTTCAGCCTGGAACAAAGTGGTGGACTGACAGACCATCCACAGAGCTGTGCCGCCAGCGTGGCTGACAAAATGAATGCAGTCTGAAATAATGGAGGCATTGTGAAAGGCAGTCTGTCTCGGAGAAGCAGACGCCCCTGGGAGGATAAAAAAAAAACGCAAGTATGCACATATAGCTGTTCATATGAAATGCAGATGTGTTGCTGTAGGCAGGAAAGCAGTATACTTACATAAAATGCAGATGATGACTGTGCTGAAACTCCCAACTGTTCCTATGTTCCAGCAGCCTGGTAGAGGAACTTTGAAGTAGTTACAGAGGCTGATGTTCATCATTTCAGAGTCCCAAATGATAGTAGTGTTTGTCATTTCAGACACATACAGCCAAAAGTGACAAACATTATCAACACATCAAATGTTAGAAGCCCAAAATAATCTTTTGGAAATGTCTGCGGCATGAACAGCGCGATCGATCTGACTGGCAAGCAGAAGGAAATCAGCTGCGTATCCAGCTATAGTATAAAATGTGGAGTAATGATCCACAAACAGACATCTGACATCATGAGAATGAGGCTGCCCTGAAGCAAGTTTGCGAAAGCTTTAGCCGAATCACAAGTTTTCATCCTGTGCAGTGTAACAGTGAAAACACATTAAAAACAAATGACTCTCCACTGTTTCGAGGATTAAGAAACACTGCATTATAATCATTTTTGTATTCTTATTGGAAGCCTTTTCATCACTTTGGACAAACTTGTCTTCACGTCTGTGTTCATGTGTGTGGGCTGGTTTAGCTACATATTTCTGAAATATATATTTATCATATGTTGCATGCATGTTTTTCTTTTTTCTGTTCCTTTTTTTGCTTGTAAACCACTCTGTAATCTCCGCCTTTATATCTTTTGAGTGGACATATAATTTCTGTAATGATGTAATCACCAAAGTCACAAAGTGAGACACAACTAACTGTAATGCCCCTGACGGTATCGGATTATAAAAGGAAGAATAAATCTGTTAGGTTGAACTTGAGCGTATCAGTTTTTACAATATAAAGTGAAAAATTAATTCATTTTGTGTTAAAAATTATATTGTTATGAACTGCATTTTAAGGAGACACACAGCTGCTGGGTTGCTCTCACTGCAAAGGCTAAGGTGTTCAATACATGTAGGAATCTTTATCAACACATTTTCAGAGTGAACTGACAATATGAGTCACCGTTGTTACAGCCCGAAACAGCAGCTTCTTGCAGTGGAGCTCTTTAGTGGCGACTGAGGAGTCTGTTGTCAGCTCACCTGTGACTGACAGGACGTTAGTTCCTCATTAAAAGCGCATTAAAAGGCCATGAAAGCCAGAGAATCAAATACAGTTCAGTGACTCAGCTGTTAAATAATGGGCTGCTGAGCTATTAACCTATTTTTGTAAAGTAGCAGACCGAACTTAGTGAACTGAAGACAGACATGCGGTCGAGTCAGCGGGCATGTGATCACTTGGCTTCAGAACAAATTAATTTGATCTCATTCGAATGAGCAAAGGGATTCATGACCTCCAACTCTACTAATCACATGGTTTAACAAGTAAATATGAATGAAGAAAAGCCTGCAGCCTAAGGACAGGCGTGCTGCCTCCATTCATCAGCTTCATCATTCCATCAGCTTCATCAGCCAGCAGTTATCAGCCGCCTCCACCACCAGCGTCTGAGCTCCATGTGGAGGATTGATGTTGCTGCTGCTCAGTGCAGGAGCCCCTTGACTACAAAATCTAGACACAAAGCACCAAAGACTTTCTACAAGATTTAATTATTACATATAATCTGTTATAATAAACAATTATCTCGACTTCAACTCCTGCAACACCATCACAACTGACAGATGCAACCAGTGGAGATTTGTAAAGTTTCTTAAATGGATATATGTAAAGTTTTTAATAAAATGTTTTTATAGTGCAGTCTTAGTTTCTTTAAGTTGCACAGAATAGTGTAATTGTACCACTTAATAATGAAACAATGAACATGACGATAAGTCCAAACATCTTCATTTAAACACTATTTACTTACAATATTCAGTGATTTATTCAGAGCATTTTGTGGCGACGCACCACACCAAATACAGCACCTCCCGCCCAGCTTCCTTACAGTCAAGATGGCAGCAAAGCTAATGAAAACATTGATTTATTCATCTTGCATCCTGCCTAAATTTAGTGCATTATAACATATCAGATATGGAATTAATCTGCAGATGCTTCGATTCAAGATGAGACGAAGCCTCTATGTGGATGTCAGTTTTTGAGCCACGACAGAGGCCAAAACGTGACCAGCAGTCAGTGGAGGTATAAACAGAGAAGCCAATAATATAGGCTTTACAAAAATTATGAATCAGTGCAACTATTAGAGGACTTCTAGCATGTAGTCATATATGTATACAAAAAATGTTGGGCTGATGGGTCGAGCAGGATGTGAGATTAGGTGCAGTCAGACATGTGCATGCACATCTGAACTCCATAGCTGAAATAAGTGACTGCGATGGCTCGGCCGTGTGCTTCAAATGGAGGCAGATCGAATAAAGTTTGGTTGAGCTGGAAGGGAAAAAAAAACTAAAGGACCAAAAATGACCCGGAGCAGAGCTGTAACTTGACAAGTGAGCCGAGGGAGGGGGGGGCTCAACATGTTGCCAAGTACGAGGAACAATGGAGGGAGCTCATTGTGGCTTCATGTCCCGCAGGGGACAAAGAGGATAAAGTAAGTCAGAACGGCCAAAAATCAAACCAAATCTTATCGTTTTCTAAAAAGAAACACCCAAAACTAAGGTCAGTTTGTTGATGTCATAGTTATTATGAACGTCATTTTCAGGGTTGCAAGAGTTCACTGCTACTTTGACGATGGCGTCTTGGCATTGACCATCACACTGCAGCAAGTTAAACAAGCCGTATTAAACAAAGCTGCAGGCTTTTAATTCTTTGCAAGGGATGAATTGGATATGGTACATCCGTTCACTGAAGAACCTTTAATCCGTGATATGCTTCATGGGAATATCTGGTTAAAAAAAGAGCAACTAATGTGACTTAATACCTAAAGATAATGCTTCAAGTTTCAAATAAAGGCCTCTGACAGCTCTGGGTATGAAAGCAGAGCGGCGTGAGTCTAAAGATGCCTTTGGGAAACCCAAAGCCGGTCTGTGAGTCACAGAGTAATCCAGTCCAGGAAGTTTTGCTTTGTCAGTGTGTGAGCGTCCGAGCGCCGACGTCACCGGGATCTGCTTTCAACAGCAGAGATCACAGGCAGAGGATGAACAGATCAGAGCGAGACAAAAGGGCCCCTGAAGGGTTAAAAGTACACAAAGCATTGTTCCTCTGCCTTTTTTCCAGGAACACAGAGAACATTTGAACAAGACGCAGACACAATGAGCTACAGTGGCGGTCAGACACAGAGCAGGGTTTTGGTGTGAGGCGAGGGTTATTCAGACGGGCTGCAGCCTCACTGCACTCCCGCTGCGTCCTCCACATACCTATTTAAAATATCAGAGCAGCAAGGATTGGGTCGACTAGTTCCTTCATGAAGTGACTCCAGTCAGGTGTTCAGAATCAGACACCTGGCTGAAAATGAACGTCTCTGCATCACAGGGCATAGAAAATCTGCACTTAGTTCATTTCTGTATTGAAGGATATGGACACTTACACATAGATAATAGGTAGAAGAGGGTGATGACGAGCTAAGCCTCCGCCCGTTTGGCCTTTGCTTGGACAAACTTTGAGTGTTTGGCAGCTGCTCCATCCTGCTCGTCCTCTTCTTCTTGTTTTACCGGCAGGTGTCCTTTGAGTGAAAGAGGGGAATGCAGCAAACACATCAAAAAGGTGTTGAAGCCTCCTGCCAGCTTTGTTTTTGTTTTGCATTACAAAATGCAGGAGATGTCCAGGAGAATGAAGGGTAAAATACAGTCCTACACATTAAACCTTTAATACATGAACAGGAGAGATGTCGGGCTTTTTGTGTCACTCGCAAAAAGAAAGCTAATGTGTTTCTGAAAATGCCAGAATGTTCCTTTAAGATTCATATGACCCCATTAACTTCACTGACCTCAGACCTGCCAACACCGCAGGACCAGAATAAATGCAGGCTTTAGGGACGTGTAGGGATCAACCCCGGACCCTGTTAGTGGCCCCGCCTCAGTCTGGTTCACTCCTTATGGACTGGTGAGTTTGTCAACAATTGGATTAAAATATTACATAAATAAGATTATGTAATACTTTGTGCATGAGAGGCTGATCGGAGGTGATGTAACGTTTTGTTGCCGGTGCTGAAACAGCGTTCTGATGGCAGATGGGATTGTCAGACACAGTCCTGCAGGGTCTTGCTCAGCAGAGTTCAGGCCGCTCCAAAGAGTTTAAGATGGCTGAGAGATCTAATGGAATGATAGTAATTAAAAAACTTTATTTATGTAGATCTGTTCAAAAACACAGTTACAAAGTGTTTTACAATAAGACAAATCAAAAGAACAGATAAAACCAAGTTAAAACAATAAAACTTATGAATAAAAGGCTGTTTAGATATTAGTGTAAAATGTTTCCATGTGTCAACAGAACGGTTAAATCTATTTATCCTTTTTTTCTGCTGGGAAACAGCAAAACTTCAGAGTGGCCAAAAAGCTTGTTCGCTAACAGATTAAAGTTTAGGCTTATACAGTAAGTAAGTAGCAACCAAGTTTATGTTAATTACCGTACAAGTCTACAAGGCTGCACACTTAACACTCAGCCCAGTTTGTCAAACCTGCTTTTTCTTGGGCTCAGAATGAGTCCACGGCCCGAGCGGCTGCAGGATTGGTTGATACTAGGAGTTGATGAGTTGTGTAAGTAGCTCTGGGGTGCATTATGTGTGTTACGCACCAATGATTTGTCTTTCTTTTGGCTGGTGAAAGCCAAATGCCAAAAGTCCTTCAACGTGCATTCAACTGGCGTGTCACATGATGCAAGTGATGAGTCGTTAATAACGAGATTCCAGACTCACCAGAAATACACCAGAGCCACAGCCCACGTCTCTGATTTCAAAGGAAAAAAATGGTTATTCACTTTCTTGTTCTCAGTTGTGGATTTCCTCCTGTTGATGTTTTGAAAGTTTTGTTGATATTTTTGCCTTTTGTGCTGTAGAGACTGAGACCCTCAGACGGCTTTACCTTTGCAGTTCATTGATTTGCCACTAGAATGTCCAATTCTGCTGGGATTTAAAGCCTTTGAACAATTTCCTATCAAAGTAAAGAGCATTGTAACGTCAACAAGGTGTCAACCCGTGATCAAACGCCAACATCCTGATTAGTGAGCGACCCTGAGCCACAGCAACAGCACTTTTACTCCCTAAGAGTGGCTCAGAGGTTGCTCAAGGTAAAAGCTAAACGAGTCCATGTTTTGGTGGTTGTCACTCAAAAGATGGAGATGCAATGAATTTCTCTGTCAGATCATCTCACAGCAAGCTTCAACAGCTCAAGGGCTCAGAGGGAACTTGGCTGCAGCCTGCATTTGCCTGGAAGATAAGAGTGATTTACGTTTAGGAATGTTAAACCTCTAGGAGGGCGTGGGTGTGAAGTACAGCTCAATCGTTAAGGTAACTATGTGTACCATAATGCACCGTGCACCTTTTCAAAACAACTGTGTGTCGTTTTGGGAGAGGTGCGTTCGATCGTGTCCTTATTGAGAGTGGGATGAGGATATGGATGTTAATCACATGTCTGCGTGTTGAGTCAGGGTGTGGCTAGATTAGTGTAGCATAAACCCTGAACGTGGGGGAAACAGCTAGCCTGGCGTCAGCTGTATCATGGTGCATCTATAGGGATGTACCCGAATCTGAAAGCACAAATAATGCAATGGAGAGGGTTATTAAGTCAGCTCCATGGCTGACATGGCTGTCAGCCATTAAGTTTCTTCAAATCGATTGATATTATTAGACAAATTGATAAGCATGGCCATTCTTAACTGCAATTCCACCCTCTCTGCAGTCGAGCCCAACATGCTGGAAAACCCCTCATGTTCCATCATGTGTCCGCTCAGGAAAGTCACACATATTGATCTTATTGCAATCATTTTTCGTCTTTTTAACTCAAGAAAACCCGTTTTGCTATCTCAAGATAAGGGAGTCAGTTTGTTGTCACAAGAAAACAAAAGGTCGTGTCCTTATTTCTTATGCTCAGCAGAGCTCATGAGTTCCATGCCGCCGTGCTTAGAAGCTGAAAATCTTATTTGTATTCATGCTGTCTTATACTGTTCAGTGTCATTTCTTGTCCAGTTCCTCTATGCCAACAAGAATTCATTTGATGGCCGTATATAAGCCTGTCCCTTAGCTATAATCTAAATATTCCCATATCCAATCACAAGGGAAAACTATTTCACAACAAATGGAAAAAGTCTGTAAAACATTTGGATGGTTTGACCGGCCCCACAGAGCCGTGTGTCTGTGTGTGTCATGGTCCACTCTTATGAAGCTTATGAAATCGTGATAAATTGTCTTGTTATCGGCCTTTTGTTTTCTCAAGATAACGAGATGAATCAACGGGTTATGATGTGAAAACAAACGTCTCTGGAGATAAGGAAACAATTAATTTGTGACCTCGGATAACTGCATTAAAATTATTCCAATCACGGTCGTTCCCGGCTTCCGTACTCTTGGGATGGGAAGGATGTGTTGACTGTGTCTGTTCACTGGCTGATTGTCAGGGTGGTGTGAGGAGTGCAGTCTCACCCGGGCCGGGCGTAGAGGTTAGTCAGCAGTACAACAATGCACAGAAATGCACTAAAATTAAGGATGACCTTGGCATATTTAGAAAAAGGTCGTCTCTGCTTTAATTAATCACTTCTTTAATGCACGACCCGCCGAGCATGCAAAGTGACACAAACCAGATCCATTTCCTGACTTCCCAGAGTTGTCCAGTGAGGTTGCCAGGCAGAGGCTGCACAGAATAGCTGGGTGGATAAACTGTTCCCTTGTTTTCCGGATTGTTCTCGCGAACAGCTGCAGCATGCTGTTCATCCACAGCTCCTCATCTTACTTCTTGTTCATGCAGCTTCCTGCAATGACACTGAAGGAGTGCCTTACAGAGTGACCCCACCGGGTCCTGACCGAGTGTCTGTAGGTGATGAACGGGTTGCTAGAGATTAATATCCGCCCTCTCATCTCACTCTCAGACAGAGAGCAAATATTTCCCAAGATGTTGGCATATACACTGACATGCTGCTCGTTAGTGTTTAGGTTATGTGTATTTATTTACCATTAACCTGCAGCACTGTTGTCCAACATGTGTTGAAGTGAAACATCGGCCTGTAGAATCAGCGACTATGACCCAGTTTATACTAGATTTTTCTTACTGGCGTTAAACCTGTCAATGTGTGACTTTTACGGGGTGATGAGGAGCACCTGAATGCAACAGCATTTGTCTCTTTTAGGGAGGAAGAGCTGGTGTACAGGGTTGCGCCACCTGATTCACAAATATGTCTTCTCACTGAACACAAGTGGAATGTTCTGTATGTGGATGGTTTGGATTTAATCTTTTGGTGTAATAAATCATCTTGTTTGTAAAGTATATAAAACTGCTGATTGCCTTCATCGTGTTGCATAATGAGCTGAGAACGCGGTGACATTCAAACGTTGGTGCTGGACATGTCTGTACAGCAGATCCTTCCTCTGACTCAAAGGAGGATAGTCATCTTTCACCAAACTTCACCTTCAACTGACTGACTGTAAAACAAACACACCTGCGTGCATGTGAGTGTGTGTTTAACTAAATCAGCCATTACATCATAATGCTTTACTTTTCACACACTCATCACGCCTGAAGTTAAGAAGGAGGATGAAAGGAAAGTAGGAGAGAATCATTAAAAGTATAAACAGAGACAAGCAGAGTTAAGTGATATTTGTTGAAGGATAAGAAAGTTCATAAAGAAAAGGCATCCAGGAACATATCTTTTTTCTTTTTTCTCCTCCTCATTCATTCATTTCCACTGAGTGTGAAGAGCTTCCTGCACTGTAGAGACAGTTATTATTCTCAGCTGACCCTGACTCAGCTGATTTCTACTCACTGCTTCACTTCATCTTTAGCCTCCAGTTCCCCCTTTTTGGCCCAGTTTTCTCTCTTCTCTCTGAGTTGCTGCCTTCACTTGCCTCGCCGTTTCTGCTCTGTCATGCCTGACACATCAACATTTCAGAGTACAAAGTGCAGTTTTTACTCTCTTCTTTACAAGCCACGTGTGTGTATTTTCCTCTGATAGTATATAGCTAGTCATCAAGACGTTATTTTCCTGTATTCTTCCATTCAAGGCCATGGCTGTTTTTTACAGCCTCATTAACGCTGAACGTTCACTGCCAGCGTTATTTGAATTATTATTTCATGCTAGTTACTTTTTTTTTTAGTTTTTTTCTACTCATGTTGTTTCTATTGAAATACCAAAAGAAAACCCTGTCACTCATGCACCGCCTTTTGGAAAAGGCACATGGCACCGTCCTCCAAATAATTGACATTTGTTAAACTTATAGAGCATGTTTGTGCGAGGGTGTTTGATTTGGAAGGTGGTGGAGACTTAAGGTTAATTTCGTACCTGTTCGCTCCTAATTTGCTGCATATATTATGAAAATGAAGAGAACTTCTGACCTGATAAGCAAGCACGTGCTTGCTGAGTTAACTCGTTACTTATTATGATAGATGTAAAACAAGTGTGCTAACTCAGCCTTTTGCTGCATGTATATCTCCTTAGATATATCTCTCTCTGCAGGAAGTTCAATCAGTTGTTAGAAAATAATTCATTGTAATGTTAACTACGGTGACCCCGCAGCCACGTAAATGATATCTGGAACTGCAAGACAGAATAGCAAACTAGCAAGCCTTGCTAACGCTAATGCTAACGCTGCTCTTATTGGGCCAACATGGGAAGAACAGTTAATGTCAGCCAAGTGAAAAGCAATCACACCTTTCACCTCAGCGTATGAGCGGTGCTAGAACAAAATTTGCTTTTATAATTATTAATGTGACACAGCCACAAATAGGTGTGTTACCCCATCGCTCTGCATCCTGCTGCAGTTGTTTAAAAAAGAAAAATAGCCTAAAAACAAATTTTTCTTTCTTTCACTCCCTGCCAGAACAAACGCAGATGCCAGCCAGATCTCTACAAAGCAGCGCCGTCAGAGTCACTTTTCAGGAAACTCATCAGTGCTGCGACAGATTTTACCAAAGACTAAAAAATGATCTTCAGTCGACTGAAGATGCTCGTCTGGACTGCAGATGTGTTCATAGATGTTCGTGTGTTTCTTCTTCTTTCTGTATTTGTACGTTGTAAAAAGTACAGCTTTTATTCTATGTCTGTTTTTTCCTCTCAGCTTTGAAACTGTCTCACAATAGAATCTGGATCAACCAATCAGCTTTCTGGACGCTGAGGTCCTCTGTGGTTGACAGTTACCCATAGCAACCATCTCTGAATATGTTTACGTCAATGTTTTCATGTGTGTTTGCAGAATTACAACTTGATGGTCCGGACAACATCAATGATATCCCACAAGCTGGAATACCAATGAAAATGTAGATTAGGGTTAAGTTTAACGAAAAACGATGAACATTTTTAACTCTTTAAACCTTTACATGTGCATGTTCTTTCTCCAAACAAGTCAAAGACAGAGGACACGCCTGAAGGTGTGTGAAGAATGTACAGCTCACACCGCATAAAGACAGGAGACGTGTAAATATGAGGCAGGCAGAAGCCGGCAGACCGAAACTCTAAATGTCTCTGCTGCTCCCCTTTGAGGTGACTCACTGAAGCAGATTAAGTAGATGAGTGTTTGGTGCTTGAGCTTCCTTTGTGTAAATCTGTTAGTCTGCATGTAACCTGCCTGTAACCTGGTAACCTGCCAGCTTTCTCTTTTGTGCGCTCTTGTTAAGACTTTTGTTTGCTCCAAATCCAAGCGAAAAGCCAACAGAGCCTTCGACAGTGTTGCTAAGGGACTGATTTATAAACACCTCTGTTACTGAGGCTGGAGCCGTCCCCGACTGAATGTCTGCTATGTGCAAAATGTTAAAACAGACTTGAACTACCACCGGAGATGACGCCGTCACTTCCAGTTACGCTGTCCGACCTTGGAGAAGCACTGCAACACATTTCTTTTATATCTCATGCATCTGAACAAGCTCCAGGTGTAAACATAGAGCTCCTGCAGCTTTCCAACAAAGCGTGATTATAAAAAATTAAGTTGCATGAACCCACAACATCCAAAACCTGAAGTTCTAAAAGAAAGTGAATAAGAATAGTCTTCACTCGTGTTTCATGTTACTCAAGTTTCCAAATTTTGAGTTTTTAGAGATCCTGCTAATAAACAAACAAGCAAACAAACCACTATTATCAACACTGCAAACACTGTCCCGGTAGTTTTAACCATTGCTCTGCCCAGTTATGTTTGATGTTGAACTCTGGTGTCAAACGTCTTTGGAGGAAAGTTAAATGCTAAATGATCCTGCTGCCTTTTATGGGTCCAAGCCTTAAAGTATCAGCTCCATTACAAAAAACACGCCTGGCGCTAATGAGCCGTGCAGGCACTTTTCATTTCTTACCTGCGCCAAGGCGGTTAGCTGGTTTGCCTGATTGTCAGCAGGATTACAGAAAAGCCACTAGATATTCATGAAACTTGGTGGAAGGTGCAGCACGGGCCAGGACAGAACCCATGAAATTTTGGAGCTGATCCAAATCACAGGGTCAATACACAAATGATTTTGTTAACATTTGGCCATACAGCGTGCAGTTTTTCAAAAAGAAAGCAGTCGTTAGGAGCTCATACGTTTTTCAGTGGTGCTCTCCCTTCCAGTCCAGAAATGACCCTTCAGGTTGCTCACAAGGGTCAGAAGAGTCACTGGAAAACTTTGTCGAAACTCAAACTGGTTCTCATGAAGATAGAGTCCAAACACGCACGCACACACACACGTACACACACACGCACACACACAGAGAGAGCATATAAGCACACATGGGCATGTCTAGACTCACTCCCTCATGTGGTTGACCCTATGACCCCTGTCAATGAGCAGACCTCCGCTGGTCACACACAGACAGACAGACAGATGCACACACACACACACACACACACACACACACACACACACACACACACACACACAGGCTATTTCTCTAATCCCTGAGTCTCATGAACCTGCTAACCCCAGAACTCCAGCAGAGCTCGAATTCAAACAAACTTCAACACAACAGAATCTCCTTCTACTCATGCTTCTGTTCCTCAGCCTTCATAATTTCCCACTGATGTTGCCTGAATCTGCTCTTTTTAGATGATTTTTATTCCTTTCAAACTTTTTCTACGAGCTAAAAAAGCTAGATGCAAAAGGCAGAGCTCTGAGCAGCTGGTTGAGTCTTACTTGAGTCTTGTGGCCACTTTGCTGCGTCTATCAGAACACACTGAAAGTTGCTCTGAAGGTTTTCCACTCGTCCTGCTGGTCAGTTTCCCTCAGTTTAAGCCTCTTTACCTCATTGAATGAGGAAAGTTCCTGCAAAGTTTGACCTCATGTTTGATTCTGTTCTGGACAACTTCAGAGGGATTTACTGGGACCGGCAGACACAACATCACATTCCTGAGCTATGCAGGAGAATTTGACTTTGACTGCACAGAGTTTTGAAAATGACATTTGTAATAGTTTGTTTGTTCATCCTGTTGCTCAATCGATGAATCATCTGCATAAACCAACCAGCTAAACTCTGTGTATCCTTAAAATGGAGGCACATTTTACACACACACCCTAAAGCTTAAGCAGTTCAAACATATATTGTCACGCAGATGTAAGTGGTGTTAGTCTAATGATCACTATTTGGTTGCAGGCGACTGTTGAATCTTTATTTACTTTACACCTTTATTATTTTGACCTATTTCTTCTTTAAGGCACAATAAACAAGGGTCACCCCAGCATCAACGTTCAAGACTGATTTTCACCTACGGCCCCGATTCCAAAAAAGTTGGGATGATGTGTAAAACATACATAAACAGAATGTGATAATTTGCTAATCCTAAGTACAAACTTTTGTGGAATCAGGCTTGTATAAGTGAAATTTTTCAGTTATAAATGTGAATAAAATGGAAATCTATATGGTGAAAAATTGGGCCTTTAAAAATAGTCATAGTTAACCCGTTTGTGTTGATCTTTATTTAAACATTAAGCTGGGCACTCATTTCACAAATGTCCTGTGATCAACCCTCAGCTCCATGAGCAAGGTTTAATTCAATATCCACTGTATTATTATAACCTCTTCATCTGCCTTTCACTGGACTGATGAGAAATCTATTAATGACCGGCTTTAATCTCCATAACACCACAGTAATAAATTTATCCAGCGCCTGGAGGACGTGACAGTGTTTGTAATAAATGATTCATTCATTGGCATTCAGTGACATTCATGAGGCAGTGAAGAAACCCAAAGTAGAACGATAGAAACTGGTTGATGTAAGGTTCAATATCGTTTCAGAAGCTTTCAAATGTTCTGTGCAGCTTCTTCTGGAAACGTACCAGACGATTATAAATTCTGCTGCAAACAGTAAACAAATGAGCCTCATCTTATACATAATAAACATGGGCGTGTGTGTGTGAGTGTGTTTTAATACTGTGTTTGCATAAAATGTCAATTGGGTCTCGTAACCAGTAAATAGGGTCACATGACACAACTGAGCAGAAGTTACATCCTGCAATAAAGTCACAGTCAACACTAATATGAGCGTATGTCACAACATTATGCTGTTCATACGTTAGTGAACTGAGCGACGGTGGAAGTGACACGCTTGTGGGAAAAACCCCGCACGCATTTACAGTCAAAGCACCTTAATCTTTCCCACAGTCAGTAATCAATGGGTTGCTTTGATCCATAAAGATAAAGTGGCAATGAAGGTGAAAGTCAAGGCATATTTACAATCAAGCTATAAAACCTTTGCGCCACATTTGTGTTGTTGGTGTTATAAAAACAAAGATACTTGGGATCTTTTTTTTTTTTTTTGCCAAAATGTGCGGCAGGCGCCGACCGTGCATGCAGCCTGTTGCAGTCGCTCCTGTTTGTTTTCTTTGAACAATTTCCCCCGGGATCAATAAAGTACATCTGATTCTGATCTGATCTGAAAATCATGTCACTGAATGGTGATGTGAACTTTTTACTGGTGGTGTGTCAAAGGACACTGTGACATTTCACCCACAGCTGAATCAGCTAAAAGCAAAACTCACATTGCTGCACTTTTACACACTCTGACTTCCACCAGACCATCGAGGACTCAGGGTTCAGGGCTGTCCCGCTGGGAAATCAGCAAAGGCGTTCAGCCGTCTGACCAGCAGCTCTGAAGAATATTTCACAGTCTGGAAGAGTTCAGTGCTGAATGGAACTGGGTCATATCTTTTTCACAGCTTCTTTTTGTTTAGTAATTGTGTTTTCTAAGTTGATTTTTACACACATAGATCATCAGAGTGTCATTAAATGCAGCACAAAGCTAACACACCTCGGCTCTCTCTGGCTGTGCTCATATTCTTTCAATAGCTAACACTTCTTTGCACTGAGGCCGCTAAAGCTGCGATGATCTCGCCATCACAAATGGCTTAATTTTGTAGCTAAATGCTCTCAGTCTCACGAACTGTGTCTGTGTGCTGTTGCAGGTAGTGCACAGTTGACACAGTGCACAGGCGCTGTGAGAGCAACGACAGTGACCCAAAACAGTAAAGACGTATGTGAGAAAGCTAAACAATGAGATGAAACTCACAATGAAGCGCCGTGAAGTCAAGAGGAGCTGCAGAGTCTTTGTCACATTGTTTTCACTTTGTCATTTGATACATTATTATGGTAAATGTGTGAGAGAAATAGTATTGTCAAAACCTGACCTATAAAAACTGTGAGCTGAGGTGAGAAGGGCCTGTAAAAAAAAAAAAAAATAGCGCTGGGAGCCCACAAGGAATTTTAGAGCAGACAATAAAGTGAACCAACTTGATGAATGAATGACAGCCTGTGAGTGCGCACACACACACACACACACACACACACACACACTTCATAGCACAGTGTGAAGTGGATGACCTGGATTCCACTGTCATGTGAGGAGCTGTGCTAACTGCCTCTGCCCTCCTCTCCTCTATCTACCCCTCCCACAGTCTTTTACTCTTAGTGTCTTCATGCTTTTCCTGCTTCCTCTTCCTTCAACCTATATTTGTTTTTAGCTCCCTCCTTTCTCTCCCTCACTCATATTTGCATGCTGCATATTAAATTAAGCATTGTTTCCTGGTGTTGATGAGATGACAGTCAGGGATGCAAATCATCTCCAGTGAAGATTGTATTTATGTAGGAAATAAATAAACAACGTGAGAACTATCGAGCCATCAGCTATTATTAGAGGCGCCGGGCGAGAGGCGGGGTACAAACTGAACAGACCACCAGTCAATCTCTGGGACAGATACACAGCCGTTCACACCTGCAGGCACTTTAGAGCTGCTAATTACCTTAATCTCCTTGTTTTCAATCTGTGGGAGGAAACCGGAGCAGCCAGTGTGAACCTACAGGGAAACATGCAAACTCAATATGAAAATGTACGCGCTCTCATTTACATTCACTGGGCTGTGGCTGTGCTAGTACACACAGGACTCAAAGAGGAGAACAGGCTTCTCAGGTTATCTAACAGCATCTGAAACCCCCTCCCTCCACAACTTCCTGACCTCAAAATTGTGAACGACCATCAATTTTTTCTAACTTTCTGAAACTGACAAGCTGTGTGGAACAGCTGTAATCACTTTTGCCTTCGAACCTGTTCAGACAACGCATGAGCTGGCCTGCAGCACACTGAAGGCATCAGCATGTTTGATGCAGCTGTTTCCAGAGGTGTTATAATGTTCACACGCAGGTTTTGCCCAGTTTACTTGTCTGTATCCATCTACAGTCTGCCTACAGCACAGGAAGCCTGAACGCACCACAGCATCATTCTTTAAAACCCACAACCGGATTTTTTTTATTCAGGTCTTGATGCACGGCACAGCATATTGAGGTTAAAAGGTCATGAAATGTTTGTTGGAGTTTCATAACTGCATGGCCTCACCCACTCTGCAGCTCCACTGCACAACCCACAGACAAATGCTCCTCTAAGCACAGTTGGTGATCAATCAGTGGAAAAATTGCATCATACTCAGTTGATATACCTTCAAAAATATCGTAGGCTAATGCAGTTAATGTCTTAAAAATGCAATCTAGTGAAAATGCATTACTTCACAAATATTTATCTTAATAATGATACCAATATTAGAGTTCTATATAAGAGAATAAAGTTAGGAATGCATGCATGAAATGACACAACATGCAAACTAAGGGCCTCTTTCTTATTCAGGAGCGCTCACACACATCTGGACATCTGTAAATCCATGCACTTTACACCTAAATGTACTCAAAAATGACCTCATAATATTCCAAAGAGTTCTGAATCAGATTAGTTATTTTGCTGGGAGAAAGACCTCCGTCGAACCCGCGCAGACCTCTCACTCTTGGCGTAAAGACAGCGAAACACCCTAACAACAAATCAAAACAGCATGTCAACATTCAAGAAGAACTTCTGAACTCGAACCGCTTGACCGAGTGGACTCATTTCCTCATAGAAACGGGAAGCTCCCAAAAGGCTTTTTTTCCCAAACAGAGGTTTTTGGAGAGTTCTGGATTCTTGTGTAATATTTCTAACACACATCTCCCAAATCTCACTTGTGGATACATCAGGCCCTGTTCCAATCATGGCGATCACTACGTGTTTCAGAGGCAGCGGTGAAGATCTAAGCCTTCAAAACAGTACAGAAAGTTAACATTTATAAAAACTTGGCAGCACAGACGCTTACAAAACATCTCAAGCAAGACACTGAATGCATCGCAACATAATGATAGATGACAAAAAGTAAAAGAAACCCAAATCACAGCTTTGGTCCTATGTGCTGTATTTAGAGCGGTATGTATGGAACAATGCTTTCTGCCAGAGCTGACACATCTGGTTTGCAGCTGTTTGTTCCTCCAGTGCTGATGTGTCTGGACTATCTATAACACACAATCTATCTAAACACACACGAAGACAGGGACATCATAATGTCCCCATTAAAGACAGTTCTTTTGCATGCATAGGCCTGCAGCTTCTTTCTCAAAGCGTCCTACATTCACTCCTTTGAGAAGAGAAGAGAAGAGAAGAGAAGAGAAGAGAAGAGAAGAGAAGAGAAGAGAAGAGAAGAGAAGAGAAGAGAAGAGAAGTACTTTATTAATCACTTCACATCACAATGCACACAGTACATGCACAGGCCATGCTTCTAGTGAAATTATTTCTCCGCATTTGACCCATCCTTGGTCATCCTTCCTCTGAGGGCTGGAAGGCTGCAGTGGATTTTCATGTACTATTGAGAGAAATCATTTAGTTTTTGTTAATCTAGATGTGATCAGTGAGTCACCATTCAAGAGACAAACTCAGGCCAAAAGGTGTTGTCTGGGAGTAGCATGGGGGGTGAAACAGCGTGACAGCAGGTGCGTGTTTATCATCTGACCTTGGAGGAAGGAAGCAAACATGCCATTATGCTCCAGTCGGCCATGGGAAAAGGCCTGAGTTTATACGATCGTGATGTTTTGCAGAGATAGTCACACATTAATGTTTTCAGTCTGAGCAGTTGTGGCTTTCAACAAGGAAAGGGTTGAAGTGTAATTGACCATTATGAGCCTCATCCTGTTGTTTAGTGTTGTATGTCACTGTGTGTTTGTTTCAACTGTCATCTGCCAAGAGACTGCAGATCCAAATACTCTGGAGCTCCCACTCTGTTACAAAACACCAGATACATGTACTGTGTGTCTGTGTACAAGCAGTGGCAACATTTTCAACAATTACTGCGCTGTGTGCGTCGCATTGTTGTGTTCCAGCCTCATTGCTGAGCTTTTCCTCTATGTAATCTTTCTCTGCACAGACTATTTATTCAGCTATAAGGAGCTTAATCAAAGAATAAGGTTTCCAGATCACCAGGGTCACTATGGTTAAGAATGTAGAGCATGTGTGCCTGTGAGAAAGTGAGAGCGTGTGTGCGGTTTTGTGGCCGTCATTGTGCTAAGTAAAGACTCAACACCTGCTGCAGTGGATTTACCAGGACAGAGCAACACTGGAGAGACGTGATACAACCAAAACATGGCCAAAAGTATGCAGACACCTGAATTAATGTACTGCCAACAGCCTCCACTCTTCTGGTTCCAGTCTGTCCACCAGGTGCTGGAACCTGCCTGCACACATCTGCATTGATTTTCATATCCCATCCTTTATGATGTTAATACATGAGCACTGCATGTATATGTATACTATATACTATGTATACTGCTTACCTTGTAATTTTCACTTTTGTATCACACGTTATCAATATTCTTGTTTTCTTCTATCAGTACTGATTTTTATCCTTTATGCCAATTGATCCTGATATAATTTTATATAATATGTAAAATATAAATATACATATATATCTTACATTTTATAATTGTCTGCATACATTTGGTAATATATGGATGTTAGAGAGACATACAGGGACACACGGAGCTTTGCTGTCTTGACTTTTGCAGAGGCCGACGGAGGAGAGTGAAGCAGTGTGATGGAGGTGAGAAGGTGGTGACAGATAGAGTCGAGCAGCCTTCACCTCAGGTCACAGATTCAGCTGCTGCCCCCTGCTGGTAGCTGGTGGACCTTACAAGTCATCAGGTACAGCTGTGTTTTACAATTAGTCATTTTGACAGACGCTTTCATCCAAAGCGCCGTAAATATGAAGGATTAGCACGCATTAGAGCATTAGAGGATTAAAACTGCACCTTAACGCCTCAACGCAATGATTCACTGAGAAGAAATCTGATAATTGGTTATCATTCATGTCACTTTTCATGCAAAAATGGCAAAAAATCTGCTGGTTACAGCCTCTCAAACGTGAAGACTTCCTGTCTTTCCTCTTACGTGACAGTAAACTGAATATTTCAAGGTTTTGTTTGGATATATCAAGCATTTAACAGGATTCATCTTTGGCAGTGGGAAACTTGTGCCTGGCCTTTTTTTTTTTTTTTTTACTATTTTCTGACATTTTCTCGACTAAAAGATTAATCAGCAAAAAAAATTCAGCAGACGAATCGATAATGAAAGCAATCTTTAGTTGCAACCTTAAATTTGCAATCCTGTACAATAATAAAGAGGAACAAACACAAGGTTCAGCAGAACAAACAGTTTAATGCACAGTGATCTTCATCCAGCTCAGTGCAAACTGTCAGCGATGTGACAGGTACCGGAAACACACAGACACGTTCAAGTACTGGAGATTAAAAAGGATTTCCACTGCAGCCGACAGACAGTGCAGAAGTCCATTAACATTTTTCTACATGTTGTTAGCGTTTGGTAATTTCACTTCACTGCAGTGATTAAAGGAAGGTAAAGGCCGTCTCAGAGCTCTGCGAGGCTGCTTAAAGACATTTTAATTTGTCAGTTTCATTTTGTCAGTTCACATGACAAATGTTTTCTTACACTGATGAAAAGTCACGGTTCATTTTTCGTCTTTATTGCTCCTTCAGGCGTTTATACTGAGCTTGTGCTCAATTTAATGTCCTGTTAATGAGATACGCCATCAATTAAATCTAAATTAACGTATCATAGGCTCTCCTTATATGTCTGGAAACAAAAAATAGTGAATTAAGTGTAGCTAAGTGAATGTGAGTCTGAGTATTAGGTTGAAGCAGAGTGGAAATGAATCCCAGAGGTGGGATCAGAAGATATTTCATATCATAAATTGAAGGGAATTAAATGTTGAATGCAGCATAGCTGGAATTATGAGCAGACTCCTCTTGAGATCACAGAATTTAAAATACTAAGAAGGAACCAAAGTCACTGTCTGATTCAGCAGTGCCCTTTAAAACAGCAGCAGATAATAAGATAATAAGCCCGAATCAACACTTGTAGCCAGTTAATCACTGAAACACTTCCAACCAAGTTAACGTTGGATTCTGACATAACTGATTTAGATTATTACTCCCAGTGACTCAAAACTTCAACACGTGTCATAACACTGCCCTGGAAAAGAGCCGAAAATGAGTCTCCACCCAGGAGTCACGTTTCCATCACTGCTGATCGGAGCTAGAGCCCATAAAGACCTGTGATTACTGCATCAGCTGACCTGGGAATGAATGTTGTCGTACCAGTTCCCACTGACGACAAAAGCCACATTAGTGGGTGTTAGAGTGTTTTTTGTCTACAGGGTTTAACAGTGCATGTGAACATATTCAAATTGAGGTATCATACGGTCTAACCAGTCCCTCTGAGCAGCAGGTAGACGGCAGAGACGGTGATGGCTGTGGCGGTGTAGGTAAACACGGCGTTATAAAGAGTATTGGTCCTGATTCTTTCACCCAGCGTCCTCTGGGTCTCCGCCAGATGCCTCACCACCACCTCAGACTCCCACTGGTCCCGTCTCTCTGGTCTTTCTGGCTCTGTCACCTGTAGCAGACCAGCCTGTGGTTCAACCTGTGGTCTGGTTTCCAGCAGCTTCTTCACCTCTGACAGTTTGCCCTCAACTCTACCAAGTCCCTGCTCCAGTTGTCCCAGTTGTGGCGGGAGGGAGTCCAGGAGGGACTCTGTCTTTTGGCTGCTAAGACGAAGGTCTTTTAAGGCTGAGAGAGGCACCATGGGTGAGTCTGTGGTTGAACCTGGCTTGTTCTGAAGGATGACCTCCGTCTGTGTGACGGTGTCATTCAGAGTGACCCTGAGGCTGTTGATGAGGGTGCGCAGCTCATCCTGCTGGGACCGATGGTTTCCAGCCTGGACTCTGAGGGCTTCCTGCAAGCTCTCTGGACCCTTCTGGGCCTCCAGCAGCAGACTCTTCAGCTCCTACAGATGAGAGAGGTGAAGATGTGTCAGCTCAAACGAACATCAGTGTGCTCTGGCTGATGTGTTCATACAGATCAAATTACACAGCACAAGAAAGCACAAAAGCATGTTCATCTGGAAAATCTTTGGAACAAAGAATGTGTCATTTGCAGTAAACAGAAAAAATAAAGTAGACTGAGAGCCTGTATTCATGCTAGCAGCTCTCTGAAACTGTGCTTGAAAGCAGCTTGAGCAAAATCTGAATGTCATCATGCTAACATGCTCACAATGCTAACATGCTGATGTTTAGCAGGTTTGCTGTTTACCACGTTCACAATCTTAGTGTAGGGTGTTAGCATGCTAACATTTCTTAATTAGCACAAAATACAAAGCACAGCTGAGGCTGAAGGGAATATCGGTAGTTTAGCAGGTGTTTAATCTTTCAACAAAGTATTGGATAATTTCAAACTTTGGTGTGATGATGACATTATATGAAAAGTGCTACAAAATTCATCCAGTCTATACCTAAATAAATCCAACAGCGATCATCACCCGTCCTCACCTGCAGGCGGACGCGGTTAATGTATGTTGACCCCGCGACCCCGATCAGGGCTCCGAGCACCGAGCCGATGATGGACCAGTTCTTGGTGCGTTCCGCTCTCGTCCTCTCCTTCTCGTGGCTCTCTCTGACGCTTGCTGAGAACAAGGCGAACTTCTCCCTCTCTGAACCTTCAGCGTTCTCATACGCCGTCCGGAGGCGACGCTCCTCCTGCAGTCAGGAGAGAGCACGAGAGGGGTTCATTGTGTTCATCATTTGGAGTGCTGGCCTGACATGTCCTCAGAGCTTTGAATGGACTTCTGTTCATCAGCTCCAGTAGGTCTGAGTGATTGGAGGTTAAAGCGTATACAGGTCTTGTGCTGTCATTTATTCGTTTTTAAAATAGAATCAACTCGGGAAGGATTGACTGTAAGATGCCCGGTTTTGCAATTTTAACTTTGGCCTGACGCCAATCAGCTGGACAGGCCGCTGGGAATTTTCACAGCACTCCCAATGACCAGTCTGAACCTGAAGGTAGGTAATGTGTCGCTGTGACTAACACTAGCTATCATTCTAGAGAATAAAAGTTTTTCCACTTCTTCTTCTGACCTAAAATTATGTGCATCTTGAACATGTTGCATTAACCTGCTAACCTGCAGCAGTTTGTGCTCCAGTGTGGCGAGCTCCAGGTAGTGAGCCTCCTCCCTGGAAACTCTGTCCAGCCGGTCTCTGACCTCCTTCAGCCTGACCTGCAGGGCCTCCAGGCTAACATGAGCCTCATGCACCATCCCTCTGGCCACCATGAACGCTGCCTCAGCCTGGAAGAAACACACACGACACTCTGACACTCTGGATCTTTCTCATTATACATCATTTGTCCTCTGTGATTTCTTGGAGTTCATCTACAACGCAGGGCAGCCAAGAGCCATGGGAAACTCAGAATCTGCAGATTACAGGCTGTTTTCACTGACTATCAACATGCAGACACAACACCCTGGATTTCCAAGGTTTCCTGCGCCTTACTGTCTGCTGACCTCAGTGACCTTGGTCTGGGCGATGCGGACCTCATTGAGTCCGACAAACTCTTCGTACCTCTCCCACCAGTAGTTGACTGAGGCGGTGGCTGTCTGAGCCAACCTCTGACCCAAGTGCCGCCCCACCTCACCTGCATTCTGGAGGAGGAAGAGAAAAGAAAGATAGAGGGCTGTGTTTTAAGTTGGTCGCCAGCATGTTGGCAGAAATATCTACGGCCCGTAAAGTTGTTAGAGAGTCAGAAGAGGGATTTCCTGTACCTGTAAGGCAGCCAGGGCACGCTCCTTCACCACCTCGGCTCCACCCTTCCCATCAGGAGAGGCGGGGTTAGAGGGTGGCGGGGAGCCAGGCTGATGGTGAGTACTGTACGTTCGGACCAGAGTGATTCTGCCATGCAGAGATCCAGGCACAGAGACGCGGGACACACAGCAAGAGCCACGAGCCCAGAGAAAGATCTGAGCTCCTCTGTACCTGACATGCAAAGATACTGTGAATCAACACATTCAACGCTGTATTTTTGTGTGGAACCAGCGAAAAAGCTCAGGTCTCCCCTTTGGACTCTGATGTGCAGACGTACCTCATTGAGAAGGGCAGCAGTCAGTCGTGCAGTTTGAAAACTGTCAGAGCTTCACTTTCAGTGCAGCTACAGAGCCAACACTGGAAAAAAAGGTTTACATGCATCAAGGTTCAAGGAAGGTCAAGGTTCAAGGTTAAATGTCATTTAGATGATCACATAGTGCTGTGCTGCTGTGAGAAAGGGATCTGAGTGCTGTACTGGGTCAAGCCTCTTAAAATATTTCTGATACAATCTGTGTACAATCTGTGTGAAAGGAGGTCATGTTATGTTATGTCATGTTTAAACTGAACAAGATATGAGGCTTATTATACCCAAATGAACCTTATGTTTAGAATTCAATTCACGAAAAGTTGATATTTTCAAGGCTCATGTGAACATTTAAAACATCACTACATGAATTAATGATAACAGATCACTGAGAAATTATTTATTTTTACTGTTGAATATGATTTGAATTTTGTCTTGAACCTCTTTTTTTTAAACTCTGATAAATAAATCCAGAGATGCCATCATGAGGGCAATGGACAAGACCCTTAATCTTACTCTGATGAATATTTGTATGAAGTGTGATAATTTACAATTAAAGTAAAATACAGACATGTAAATTCCACATCCGGCTACCTTCTTAAACACACTGCTAAATTTACAACCTGAGGGAAAACACGTATGACTAATATGCACCCTGTATATATGTCACAGTATGATGAATGATATCCCAACACACAAGGTGAACTGTCCTCATTGTAAGCAAACAACTAACAAACAACAACGATTAATACCTGCAAGTAAATAAGCAGAGCCTAGTGTCAGTAGTATAATTTAAGCCACATTACAATTTTCGTCCAAGGTTAGCTAACTGCTCTGCCCCTTGCCCTGCTTCATTCACAACTCCACGTTAGCTCCACGTTGCTAACAATTACGTGTTTACACGTCTGTTATATTCCGTGACAGGTCCACACATATAACAAGGTATGAAAAAGAATATACCTGTTTTCTTCGGTGTTGTCAAAGCATACATGCTACATGGACCCTGTTTCTTTTGGCTAACTAGTTAGCATCTCGATGCCAAATGAAACAGCTAAGAACAGGGTGACTTTTCGCTCAGGCACAAAACGGTCATTCTATTTCCGGTTCAGAGTTCACTAGGGGTCCTACCAGCGCGGATTCCGACGCCAGCCGGCTGTATTCACATCAAAATCACATTTCTTTCTTTCCTTCGGGCCAGATTTAAACATGTCTGGAAGAGAAGGTGAGAAGTCGTTTCTACTGATGGTCAGCTGAAAATTCCGTTTGTTATGAAAAATCATTTTTAACATAATTACAAAAGCCAACGTAACGTGTTTGGCTGCGTGGATTAGCTAGCTAACGGCCGCTAAAGAGAGCGCGAGCCTGTTACGTCGTCTTATTTCACCAAACTGAACTCAAAATCCGCCACATAAATATTTTGTTTGATTTGTTTTTGTCAGGAAATATAGACATACGCGAGACAATGTTTCTAGACCATGACTGAGTCGTCTGGGGCATTCGGCGAATAAATTGTCTTCGAAGGGAAAGATAATTTAAACAATGCATACATAATGTACTAACGATTAATTCATTTACTGTCCTCAGGAGGCAAAAAGAAACCACTGAAGGCTCCCAAGAAACAGAGCAAGGAACTGGATGACGTAAGTGTATACTTCTCTCTTCCCTGACTGTATTAGGCTTTATGATATTTATTTTATTATTATCAGGTAGCAATCATAGTGATTACTTTTACTTTCTTCCACATTTAACAGATAACATTACTTTAACGCAAAGTATTATATTGTTATTTATAAGGAAAATACCTTGCATGTGAAAACCTAGTGGTCATAAATCTTTCCAATCATTTAGTTAACTGATAGTCAGAAAATCTGCTGGAATCTGTAAAATCTGAATCTGAAAGGAAAATGTTTCTTTTTGTTTGGCTGTATTTGCTGTTTTTGACTGTGGGAACCTGTAACACTAACATCATCATCAGAAATAAATTGTTAGTTGCATTCAAACTGAAGACAGACATAAGTCAGAAGTGATGTCATGTAAACAGTGTAGTCAGTGGATTGAAACTGTCTGGGTGTCTGCAGGATGATGTGGCTTTCAAGCAGAGGCAAAAGGAAGAACAGAAGGCCTTGGAGGTGATGAAGGCCAAAGCTTCAGGAAAAGGACCTCTAGGTAAGACCAGAAAAACATCCACGGTGTACATGACATGTATGTAACCCCTAAAGTTTTAGATTTTTTTAAGTCTGTCTCAGTATTTGTACATGATACAAGGTGTACTGCGTTAGATAACCATGACATAGATCTTGATTTGTAGTTTAGTGTTGGATTTTACCCTTTACTCCAACAACGATCAATGGATGCATCATAGACAATCGGACCGAACGTCAATTTCGTTGCCCACAGTAACAGCGTCACTTCACTTTCTAACATAGAGCCACGGCCTGCGCTCGTATTTACAGAATGTGAGTCACACCAAAGCCACACCAACTTCTGTTTCTCCTTGTCTCATTACTGAATAGGAGACTCCTGCTGTGCATTTAACATGTTTCTTTTCTATCATTCGCTGTGATAGAGAATAGGGCTGGGCCATATGGCAAAATATATATGAAACATGAGAGTTCATTAGTTGGGAATATAGTTTATTAACATGGAAATACAATAACATAATGTAAACATTTAATCGTTAAATGTTTTGAATAAAAAAAATAAATAAAAAGGTTTTGAATAAAATTTGTGATTTATAAAATATTGAATGTCATCTAAATGTCAACACTTAACAAAATAATACAAGTTAGTTTGCCTTGAAACTTTCATTGAAATAAAGGTGTGGTTGCTGGGATAGTGCCTTTTCAAGTGAATGTAAAAATTAGTTGTGTTTCCTGTCTCAGTTGGCACCGACCATCTTAATCTGCACTTCTTGTGGCTTTTGAGGAAACTCAAACCAGTTCCATAAAATGGATGTCATGTTTGTCAACGGTTTCTTCAGCTTTGGGAGGATAGTGCGAGTTCGCTTTCAGTACTTAAAAGTATGGCTGTGTAAATCAAACTGGGTGTGGATTAATAAGCGGCAGCAGGTTACTGCAGACAAAGTGGCTGAAGACGTCATATTTCTGCAAGTTCATGGTCTGCTTCTTCATCAGGTGTTTGATAACTTGATCACCCTGTTTCTTTGTCCTGGTATTTGTGTGCAAGTTTATTGCAGTGTTGTAGTTTTTTTTTTTTTTGTTCCAGCAACAAACCTACACAGGACTACCAGGACAAAGATAAATTGGAATTATAGCCCTGTTCATCTTGGAGTATATCCAGCCCTTTACAGCCACCAGTAACTCCAGATGTACATATGGTTATCTGAGTGTTGCCTTAAGATAGAAAAAAGGATGGCAAAATCCTAAACTGTCCTTAAGGCAGGAAGTCACAACAAAACCAACATTTAGAGTCTGTCTTTGAGTTACAAACACATGAACAACTCTTTGAAATGTACAGAAATATGAGCAAAATTTTGACAGTTTGGACCACTGAGACTGTTAATTCAGATTAGAGATTTTCATACTGTCTTTTTTTAATTTCCTGCAGGCAGCAGTGGCATCAAGAAATCAGGCAAGAAGTAAAATCGGGCGATGGTGTATGTTCGCTCCCCGGCCTCGCTTCCTCCATCTGCGATCTGTGTATACTCACTGAGAAGACTATAATTTGTTTTGCTCTGTTTAACACGAACCTCATCAAACTCAAAACCTGCCCTGGTGTTGACCCCCTCCACCAGTGAAAATGTACAGAAAATGAATTTTAATAATTTTGAGGATTTCAAGGATGGGAATATCTGTTGCCAGTCAGACCAGACCGGGTGCACACATAATAACTCCTAATAACAAGTAATTACAGGTTTCACGCTGTGATATTTGTGTCGAGAAATGGTCACTCAGTCATACACACTGACCAGAATCTTCAAATCCAGTTTAGAAATGAAGGTCTGCGGCTCCAGAAAAGGAAAGTGAAAAAGAAAATCCTGTTTCCACATAATTTCATTTTGTGCCCATGTGAAACTTCAACGATCAGAGACACAACTCCCTCCAAGTTCTTCTTTCTTCTGATTTCTGTTGTATTGTAAAGAGGGAGATACTAATAAAGTTTTTGTAATTACTGCTTGTTATTTTAATTATTGGTTAGTTGGAAAGGGACCAAACAAGAATCTCAACCAAGTAAAGTAACAGTTATGTTTTCACAAGTTATGAACTGTTTCAGACCTTGTTCAATCAGTCATTTGCTTTGCATCAGCCTTATTTGTCAAAACAGCTTAAGTATGAGTAAGAGATAACCAGGATGAAATAATTTCTGGAAACAAACAAACAATAGTTGTCTTCACAAGACACCTTCAGATGTATTTACACACACATAAAAGACCCAACACATTTATTGTGTGTAAATGTTGGATATTTTCAGTTACCACAGAAGTCCTGCAAAAATTCCTACCATAATGAAGTTTACTTTTAGAGAGGCCTTGACTCCATTTTATGGTCATTTTGGAGGTTGTAAGATTGTGTGAGGCTGGACTACAGATCCGAAGCACCTCTGAGTGTAACACAGTAGCTTAAAGTGATGAAGACGTTACTGATGCAACAACATGACTGGGATCTGTAGTCCCACTGAAGTACATGCAGTGTATGTATATGAAAGTTTGATTCGTTGAGTACATTGAAATCTGTGTTATCTCAGTGGAGGGATATGTAATAATAAGGCCCATTCATGTTCTTTAAAAGATTTTGGTTTTATGCCACAATCACATGGTTGTCATTTGTCCAATTGAACATCAAAAGGGTGGGTCTTATCTAGCCAAGGAGAGGAGGAAAGAAGTTGGCCTGCTGCTGAGAAATGAGTACAAACAATGAGTCTTTTTTTTTTTTTTTTAGTTTTTGTCTGTGTTTATGTTCCTAAATTAAGTGAAACCAACACAAAATTATGGGCAGGTAACAGTTGGCAATGCAAGAGGGAACCTGTCTCCACCATGCAGCTCAAAACAGCCTCTCCACAGCTGAAACTGTCTTAGCAGTAAAACCACAGGTAATTTAGTTGGCTCACTTCTGCCAGTGAGCCAGCATGTACAATGCCAGGACCGTGGAACTGGTTCATTTAAAAGGAATACCCGTCACTTATGTTATTAATCACACCTTTGCTGTTATAACAGGCTGCTATGTCTGCCTGTCTTAAATGGCCTAGTGAGACTGGGCAGTTGGAGGCGAGTTGAGTTCACTGGGGTTCAGGTAAAGTCTGCATCCTTTTGTTGGTACCAGTAATGTTAATTAATGGCACTCTACATCTGGTAGCCACAAAGTTTAGTGGTAAACGATAACGTCACAGAGACATGACCACGCAGCCATCAGCAGAGGGTATCTATTGGCTGTTCTGTTGCTAGTAGCAACTGCTAATGGCACACTAGCTGCGTAATTGATTTATGTTCCCCATTTTGTCATATATGTGATTAAGCAAATACATACGGCCATATTTTATTTATAGTTAGTTCAAATGCTCTTGTTGGGCTAATATTTTGTACCTGTTTTTTATTACAGTTGTTTCATGATTGTTCATTTGTAATTTAGTGGAGTTGAGCTTTTCTACAATGAACTTTTTAGCTAACCATGCTAGCCATCAGATGCGTCATGCCCATTCAAGCTGGGGGCGGGGGGCACGTGGGCCAGCACATTTTTTTATATCCGGATTTTTAAAAAATATTTTTATGTAATTTCCTTATTATTTTATTATTATCTTGTCTATTTAGGATAATTTTATATTTTGACCCAAACATATTTTAAGTATATCATACGTCAAAAAGTCACACACCCCGTTCCCTGTGGTAACGGTTTCTTCCGAAAGTTGTCGGATGAAATCAGTTGACAACAGCAGGTAAGTAAGCACAAAACAGTCACTCTGTAGTGTTGGAGCAAATGTAGACTGCAGCTTAACGCTATGTTGCTGAATGAAAGACAGTTAGTTATACACACTTAAGTGTATTTGGGAAATACAGGTGTAGTTTGCCAGATAGTCGGCTACCACCAGCTAAAGTTAGCCATCCCTCAATAGCCCACTGGCTCGCTAGCTAGTCTTGACTTGTGATAGTTTAGCTCCCTATTCAGTTTAGCCAAACACAGAATTCAGTTTGATATCTCAAGGTCAAGATGCAGAGGAAGATCTTGTCATTCTTTATAAAAACGACAGAAAGCTGCAGCCCTTTACTCAGTAAGGAGATTGAAAGTGCAGAGGGAGGTTTCCATAAGAGAGATTGATAGTGATAAGCTAATTTTCTTTAATGGAAAAGTGTGTGGATTTAATTGAAAGATTTGTTCTCTTTCATGTCACAGTTTCAGACCAGTCAATGGATGATGATGATCATCGTCATCGTCAGGCAGCTAAAGTTGCTGATCTGTGTGATGCAGGTAAAGATGATTGAATACCCTAATGATGATTCTCACAACAATGTGATAATAATAATAATAATAATAATAATAATAATAATAATAGCTCATGGAGCAGACGCTGCTATGCACACTCTCATTGGTACTCGTGCTGCTTTTTGCATCGTATTTGAAAACACAGCTACGACCATGTTGGCAGTCAAACTAGCTTAACCGTGCCATGTGATGCACTGCTTAAGTACACTTTAAGACCAAATATTAATTACTGGTACAGAAGATTGCAGATGAACATTTAATATCCAGGAATTTATATTGACCATAGACCGTCCAGCCATGGACTGCGGCCTGCTTGGTTTCAACCTAGTCTTGTTACAGTAGCTTTGCACTAACTCTTGTTTATGGAGTCTCATCTAATACATCAGTCCTGCAATAAATCCTACCTTCATGAAGGTTATAATGTTCAGAGAGCTGCTGATTCATGTTCATTGAATGGTTTTGTGAGGTTTGACTGGATATCAAAAAGACCTCTCAGTGTAACACAAGGCATGTTAAAATGTGAATAGGTTACTTGTGATGCATTTACTTTTCCTACATGATTGGGTTTCTGGATATATGTTTGTCTTGACAGAAGTGCGTATACACACTGAATATGAAAGTTTGATTCTTTGACTGTAAACCAATGCTGATCACATTAGAAGAGTAAGTAACAATAAGCTCTTTCATGTGTTTATAATACTGAAAATTGATGATAAATTGATTTTAATCTCTTGGGGAGACTTGTCAGTGATGATTAAAAAGATAAAATGTCAGCTTCAAATAGCTTCAATAAAGGAAGATGATGCTGATTTAACACATGACTTCCGGCCAGGCCCAAACCTGTCAGGTCACATTTGGTTTGGGCTGAGAATCAAATCTACACAAGAATTAATCCAAATCTGTGTAACAAATGAGCCACTTATAATTTATTTCACTTTGTGTGCAGTGTGGAGGAAACAAGACGGACAGCTTGATTCAGTCAAAAGTAAAAAAAAAAAATGCCTGACAAGTGTCCATATCAGTCAGTTCATATTGGTGAAGGATACGCGCAGTCATCCAGAAAATCAAATATGAGCAGCAATCCAGGATGATGCCTGAAGTAAAGTGGTGAACACCCAGGACATCTGCAGCGCCCAGTGAACACCCACAGCATCATCCAGCGACCAGTCAAATTGAACCCTACAGAGCGGTTCTGTAGACATGGCTTAAGTTAGGAGTTTATTGTTCTGTCATGTGTTTGGGATGGATCCGGCCTCCTGAACTTAAACTTCACCTCCGTGATTTAGCTTGGCCATCTTCGCCCGGAGCATCTGGATCTCCAGGCTGAGCTTCTCCCTCTCCAGCAGCAGGTTTCCTCTCTTCAGCTCCAGCAGATCCTCATCCACGACCACAAGCCGCCGCGGGTCCAGCTGAAGCGGTTGCTCATCCAGATCTGCAGAGATGTTACTCATGGACTTGAGCTCCACCTCCACAGGGTAATGGTCGCTCACCTTCAGAGCCTGGAAAATAAACATTCATTGATTTGCAATAGCGGTTGTACATTGTGAGCTCTTACATAATTGTGGACGAAGGTGAACCAAGGATCAAACCCGCTGTTTGTAAGTTAAAACTTAGCCTAGTTCTACCTGCCAGGTGGAACTGTGGTGTACAAATAATGAGTAACTGCTGCAACCAAAGTGTATTTGGTGATTTTATAACCTGTAATGCCAAACTGAGGGTTGACTTTTAGACTGACAGACTTCAATGGTCCTAAGAACAGCATAATAATTCATTGCAGGCTTTGTGAAATGAAAGCGTGAAAACAACCACAGACCTGCTCCTCGCTGAGTCTGTACGCCGTCTGGAAGTTGAAAGGTTTGGCAGAGTTCGGTACCACAGCCTGGAGCATGTCGTCTCCATAAACCACAATCCTGAACAGGAGATATACAATAGTCAAGGTTATTTATACAGCAGATTTCATACAACAGATGTAGACTGACAGCAAAAAAAGACAAAGATCAAACATCACAACAACTCAAGAACATAAGCTATTATTAAAAAGGGATTGTAGAAATACTGAATCTAAGGAGTTTTGCCCATTAACCACACACTTAAACTAAAATTTAGTGTGTGTGTTTTTTTTAAAAGAAGACACTGTTGGCCTGGCTCTATTTCTCCTGCTTTGTGCTAAGATGAGTTAACCACCTGCTCACGATAACTTCATATTTAACTGAGTCGACAGCTTTCGATTTATTCTGCGTTCCACCTCTGGCCTTTGCGTGTGTGTGTGTGTTACCTGTCGTATGTGTGGTCGTTTCGGTTGCTAGCCGTGGTGTCGACATCATCTCCAATCAGCCAGTGGAAGTTTGTGTCGCTACGGATACGGATGTTCTTCATGTCCTTTTTGGAGACGTACATACCGTCCGCATTGAAGTCGCCCAGGATCATCATGTTCTACAGAAAAAGGTGACGGAGCATCAACACCCAGATTCACGACGTGCACAATAACGTGATCTTTTCTGATTTTGAGTGACACTGAACGCTCTTGTTTCTCAGAATGTTGTTTTCCTTAACTACATTATCTGAAGATCAACTATTTTAAAATTACTAAGAGGTGTGAATAGTTTTTCCTGACAGACATGAATGTTATTTTCATGTCCTTGCTGATAGATCAGTGGCTCCCAGCCTGTCAGATCATGGATGTTGTTTTACTGAAGCATCAGTGTTTAAACCAGTTTGGTCTTTCACCACATCGAGTTGCAGAAGCTGGAAGTTTCAGCTAGTTTAAGATGTTTATTTCATTTCACCATTAATTATTGTGCACCATTAATTATTATAAGTGCTTGATTACGTTTAGCTTTTTCAGAGTTTATCCGTTACTTACAGCTAATGGTAATTATATCAACTGTTTATCTGTTACTTTAAGATAACTGTCAATCATAACTATTCATCCATCACCTTTGCTGTCTAGTTTACTGTTAGCTATCTGTTTCAACCATTGATCCTGTAACTGATTATCGCTGTCTACTTCTGTGTTATGTAGCTGACTTGATATATTAGTTCAGCTGCGTCATCCTCTGGGACACAGGTACAGGTGTTTGAGATTCGGTGTGTTAGATCGAAGGTATTGTTTGTGCCACCAGTGTCCTGATGATGTCCTGTCCTTACATCAGTACTCCACTTCTTCTTGACGTGCTGGAAGACATCGTAGAGCTCATCCAGCTCCGTCTCCGAGTCGTCTGGTTTGGTGTGAACTGGGATCATCACAAGGTCTTTCAGCACTGTGGTGGGCGCACACACACACACACACACACACACACACACACACACACACAAACAAACACACAAATTTACATTCAGACAGGTGTATCTGACAGGAAGCCCGTAAACATTGACCTACACCTAAAGCCCTAACCTTAATCTAAGGAGGCTTGTTGTTGAGTCTTGCTCCATCCATCCATTGTCTAGGCACGCGCACTACCTGCTGTGCCACCGTGCCGCCCTGAGTCTTGTTCCGTTTTCCTAATTTTTCTGTCTTTCTGAAGATATTTAGTCTTCCCTAAAGCACTCAAACGGACGTCTTCTACCTGTATTGAGGCATCTGAATCGCAGGATGTAAGGATCTCTAGCGAAAACGTCTCCTCCCTCAGTCACCTGGTCATCAAACTGATAGGAACCCACCAAGTCCACCATGTCATCCCTACACACACACACACACACACACACACACACAGACATAAATTCATACTGAGAAGACTTTGATAACAGCTCAGATAAATTTGAAGTGGAACAGCAGAAAGATTCAGGCCAGTGTCAAATCATCTTTCTAATCAAGCAAAATCGATTGATGTATGAAGAACAGGGATCTTCAAACTGATCTCCTGTACTGACAGACTGCTGTCATTTGATCTTTATGGGGAACCAGTGGGCATGTGCTGCAGGTGAGCGCTCACCTGTACAGGAACATGAACTGTTCCTTGTAGCGCGTTCGACCCAGGCGACTGCTGATCTTCAGAGTGTAGTGATGCTTCCTATTGGCTCTGGACAGACAGACGGACATGATGTCAGTGTTAATTGAATTTGTCTTTACATCGATCAGACCTCTTTTCAGCACAGTGTGTTTTCTGTATCTGCTGGTCCTGTGTCACACACTCCGCTGTACTTTGTGTTTAGTGCGAATTGCAACATGTTAGCATGCTAACATGCTAAAGTAAGACGGTGAACATGATTTAGTTTGTCGTTAACATAGTTAACATTAGCATTTTGCTCATTTCATACATTTCATATGTGTACAGTCTCCCAGAGCCACTTGACTCTTTATACTCTTAGTATTGTTTTATGTTGCCATAAGTTGCAATGAACAAAGGAAATTGCCAAGTCTCAGGAACTCACTACTTCATGCAGATAATAATAGTAATAATGATGATGGTAATGAGGATAGAGACAAAGCCTGCACTCACTTGTTGAGTTCATTCAGCAAGGTTTCTACAGACTCTCCGCTGATGTCCACCACCTCCAGGATCACAATGATGTCATATCGAGACACAATCTGGAAGACAGAGACAGAGAGATCTCAAAGTTTTAACACATGTCCACATTTATGAGGTCATGTGACCTGACAACGCCACAGGTATCAGATTAAACAGACCATCTTCAGCGCAGTTACAGTCAGCCTTAACTAGCTCATATTTATTTCACTCCATGTCTCTTTAGCAGTCAGTGTTTCTGTGTGGAGAGGCTTTAAGAGCTGATGCTAACTCATTCGTACGATGCTGCAGGCTAACATAATGAAAAGTGATGAAAAGGACATAAAAACATGCTAAACTGGTTGAGCTGTGAGGACAAGTGCGCTTGGACAAAATTAACGTTCTTCAGAGGAGTTTGGGTGCAAATGTGGGGCAAAATCTGTTTATCTCAGTGTCTTATGCATTTTATTTATTATTTTATTGCTTATGTATCAATACATTTAATCATTATTGTTACTATTTAGTCACTTAAATTAGCAACATATTTGGTAATTGATTTTAAAGAGTTCATTTTCAGTGCCCTTCACACTAATTTTGTCTAAAATTTAATAGACTAATAATACAGTTGGCAGATGTTCAGATAATGAAAAGAATTGTGGGTTGTAGCCCTGATACATCCACTAATATCATTTTACTAATAGCTCATTTCTGAATTGTTTTGTTGCTCGAACATCGGTGATGGTAAATCAACTGAAATGAAAATAAACTACATTGGATATGTAAGAGCAAACAAATGAGTGTGTGTGTGTGTGTGTGTGTATTTCTCATGTTGTGGGGACATAAATCTGTTAACACAGTCACATTGTGGTGACTGTGTTAACAAGGAGTGGTTATTCTTATGGTTACGGTAAGTCTCCAGGAAACTAATGTAAGTCTATGTAATGTCCCCAAAAATGATGGAAACACGACTGCGTGTGTGTACGTGTGTGCGTGTGTGCATGCCTTCAAATCATTACCTTAACCAGGATATTCAGGACATCAGGGTCAGACACTTTGCTTTTTCCAAACTTCTGGATGTTAAAAGATGCTATTTTCATGGCGGCTGCAGAGAAAAAAGGAAAAAACAGGAAGAGAAAAGAAACATTATTGGCGTTTTCATGAGTCTGTCTGCGTCTGGACATGAACAGGCATGTGTGGTATTACTTAATTTACATCAGACAAGCTGTGACTCGTGTGAGCGTAGACAGCTCTGCGTTAAAAGCAGCCTTGTCTCGTAAAACCTGACGGTGTCTCAGCTCACCTGGCCTGAGGCCTGTGTAACAGGCTACTAAATTCACACCGTACACAATGAAAACATGTTTGTGGTGATTCAAGTACACGCTGTAAAGATAAAATACTGTTCATTGAGTCTGGCTTTAAACAGCAGGTGTGTGTTTCATCTCTCCAGGAAGTAAATGGAAAAAACATGGTTATCAGCTGAAAATAAGCAGGATGAAATGTGAAGAATTTCAAAGGTAATTTGATTAATTTGGAGGTGATTTAATTAAGAACAGCTGGGGGTAATTTCTACCATTTAAGCGAAGCTACAAGAGAAGAAGAAGCCAGAAATATGAGGGTAAAAGAACAGGGTGATGGAAATTTATATGAACTGAAGAGATTCAGCTAACAAAATATGAGTAAGAAAACAACAGATTGTGAAAGTGTGATTATGAAGTAAAACAAAAATTAAGAACTTAAATTCACTTCAAAACAAATAAATAGATAAATGTTTACAAATTGCTTTCCAGGTTTTTCCTGAATGAACTTCAGTGCTTCATCAGAAACTGCTCAGGAATCTGTCCACAACTCGTTCTAACAGGTTTAGTCACAGCGTCTTTACGACGCCCGTCCCAAATCCCCCCGATGAGCCCGTCTCCACCCATGTGACTGCAGTCATCTGCTTCACGTCAACACAGGACAGACTACACTAACATGGTACAGTAGATTTAGCTCTCAGTACCACTCTGTCAGTTTACCCTTTAGACTCCATCAGTCATCCTGCGGCTCTAAAGGAAAAGTCAAACAGATGTACAAATATGACGAGTCTCTGATTAAACACAGTTTTCAGGTCTGTAAAGAAGAGAAAATTTAAGTCAAACCGTGTCTCCAAGTAAAAAGTTAAATATGAAAATTCAACTATAGAATTTATAATTTTGAGTATTTTTACAGCCTCGTATTGATACTTTTACTTAATTGAATGTATGTGTACTGACACCAGTGGTAATCCACGCAATGTCCAGATTTAACCATATCTTAAAAAATCTGAATGTTAAGAGAGTAATTTCATTTCATCATCCTAAAAACCATCATCAGTCATAATGACCATCTTATTGGTGGCAAAGACAGGTCCACCACATCCAGACTGGTCTCATCTGTTCACTACAAATATTTAAATAAACATTTTTCAAATCATTTAAAAATCATTGTTTTCTGTCATATTAATGACTGTCATTATTTAATGGCTTTTTCTTTTACTAAGTAAAAGTAATCATAACATGTTATGTCAGTAGTCAATTATTTGATCTAGAATTATTTGGAATAAAACAGCCATCAGTCTGCTGTAACATTTTTTTGGCACCTGATTCATTAATCAAAATGTCACTGTAATTTATGGGCTGTGTTTGAGACCACATCAAAGGAAGAACGGTAGTAAATCAATTAAGTCTGAATTTTTTTAGGATAAGGATACAAATAATAAACAGAAGATGGAAAAAATCTATAAAGCCAAAACAAAAATTCATTTTGATAATTGAATCATTTCAGTCAGTGATGAAACAAAGCTGACAAAGATTCTCTGCCTCCCACCTCAGTTGTTTTTGGATTTTGGACTGTTGATTGGAGAAAACAAGCATTTTGAGCACTGATAATCAAGAAAATAGTTTTTATTACTACTTCTGATGAACAAAGTTGCAGTCCAGCATCTATGTGTGTGTTGTTTTTGCCGCCCTCTTGTCGTTTCCTGGTCGTCCGTTGAGGTTTAACAGGTAACTCATGAAATGATAAAATCCCTGCTAGCAGTGTGTTTGCGTTTGTGTTGTGGAGGTTGTCCAACTCGCTTGCATTTGTCCTGCTGTTCAGCAGTTGATTACTTGATCCTGCAGCTGATACAGCGTGCCAACTCCCACTGCAGACGTTTCCTCAGAACTAAAACATAATGACGTTGTAAACACTGGGATCAGATATCAGTGTCGCCCGGACTAGTTTTGCCTCTAGTGAAACTTCCAGCCAGTTGCTGTCATATGTTTGTACTTGCTGGTAATTTTCATGTAAGTGATGTTCTGTCTGCTGTGACTGTAAAAAACACAGTCTGATGTCTGCCTGGACTTTTAGGTTCTCCGTTCACCTTCTTCCTTCAGCTCTTTTCAGCAGCAGGAACCTTTTACGAGCTCATGAGCGTTACCTGAATTTCACAGTCATGTACCAAGATTACATTTTTAAGTTTATACTTTCCAATCAGCCAAGAACAATGAAGGTGGAGTTGATAGTCGAGGTAAAACAAGGACATCAGACTGTTAACACTTGTGTACAGCGTTCTTTTAGACTGTAGGCGACGGCTGGTTGGATCAGTATCAGCTTAAAGACTTGGGCAAAAGCACAACATCAACAGAAAGACCTGAACTCGTCTGTATTGATGATTGATGTTGTGAAATACTTGTTCTGAGATGTTTCGTGACGTATTGTTTTTGACTTCAGGCCACCATAACTGTCCTCACCCTGAGCCTCTGAGCCAGACGTCTCACCGTGACCTTTCAGTCAGTTTAACCTCAACGTCGACCTCAACCTGTCTCTGATGGTGACTCCACTCCATGAGCAGCTACAGACTAAGACACTACAGACATTCATGTTAGCTGCTCTAGGTATTGAAGTCAGTTGGTCTTTAAAAGTCGCTCCAGCAAGTCCGATATCCCACCAGCTGCTGAGGGAAATTTGGTACTGACGTTCATGGTCCCCAGAGGCTGAATAGTTTACTTGACTTTTCCTCTTAATTAAAGGACAAAATACCATCTTTGTTGTTCCCTTCCATCTGCCCATATTGCGGTTTCTGACGCCCCTTTTCCCACAACATTTTTGTCTGGTCTGGCTGTGAAACAACCTGGTTAGAGTTAGAGTAAGATTCAGGTTAACATACATGCGTTCTTAAGGTGAGGGAACCAATGTTGTTGACTGAAGCAGCGGTGTCTTGGGTCAAAGTCTGATGCTTTGTGGACCCACTGATCCATCCCGCTTTGTCAGTTCAAATTGCTTTTATCCAGTCTCACACATTTCCTTCACTTTATCGAGCACTACATCCAATCCAAGTTTCTACTTATCCAACAGTTCATGGCAGGATAGCAAATTCCTGTCAGCCTCAGCTGTACATTGTTGATAATGCTAACAAAACATGCTAGAAACATAGAGCGCCTCCATAGAAACGATGTGGCCTCTCCTCTTGGGCAGGAATCTTAATATCTATCAGCAAAGTTGTCTCCCCATTTTTAATCCATCCAGTAATTTAGTTTTCTGTTTTCTGGTTTTGTGACGCTTTAGCAACATAAATGTGTGGTCCTCTTCCTGTCGTCAGTAGCAACTGTGTGTGACTGCTCAAATATTTGAACAAAGGAATACAATATGTGAAACGCTGCATGCGTCCAGCAGCTTACCGCTTCAGGTTTCACTGTTACTTTACCTCTTTGTTCAGTGTCGCCTGCATCCACTAGCTTACGGCAAACAGTGGAAAAACACTCAAATACTTTCAGTGAAGCAAGAAGTACCCCCGTACTTTTACTTTTTACTAAGTAAAGGTAGAAATACCATGATGTAGAAATACTCTGTTACATAAAATTTTAAAAAGGAAAGAAAATTAGATAAAATAGTATCAAAGTACACTTAATGTACCAAAAGTAAAAGTACTCCTTATGCAGAATGACCCTTTTAAGAACAATGTATTTGTAGAATATATAATTCATTCCAACTATTGATAATGGTAAAGTTGAGGTTAATTCTGAACTACTTTATATACTGCTGGTTAGCTTGATCTGCAGTAATACACCACACTTTATATGATGTTATTTTGTATTAATATCCAGAATCTACAACTGAATATCTGACAAAAGCAAACTTGCTTGAAAAATCCTGCATTCAACATTATTCTTCAGTGAACTCTGTATTTACAGTGAATGAAGCTCAGGTCTCAAAAATACAAGTTTTCATGATCAATTGAAATTACTAATGTGTTAATCTGTAAGCAGTATTTGGTGTTGTATTGTGGTAATTTAATGTGGTATGTGGTCCATGTGGTGGGAGGTATGACTACTGGTGGACTAAAACAGTGTTATTTGCAAGTTTTGTGTGAAATATAAAGAACTTAAGGTATTTCCTGTTGAAATGTAGTTCAATGAAAAGTAGGTTTGAAGTAAATAAAGTGAATAGTTCAGTACTGCACAGTACAGTTTTGAGATATTTGAGTATTTCCATTTTGGAGCACTTTAAACTTTTACTCCATAACATTTATGTCATGGCTTGAGTTATTAGTTTGGATTTTTTTTTTTTCTTTTTTTTTTTCATTAGATAAGATCATAAATCATGCTGTAGCATCACCGAAACGTCAACTCTGACCTCAGGGAAACAATCTCATTAACGCAGTGAATTCGTGTGATTGTAGAGACAAATCATGTAGCTCTTCAACATATCAGGAAAACAATCCCCAACTTTTGTGAGGATTTTTATTAGTGATGCAACAACAGACACAAGGTACCCTGTACCACAACAATAAAAGAATGGTACCCTACTTACTACTTCTATACTTTGTGTGTGTACTTTTCATATGTCTACTAAGTTTCACTGCTAATACAAAGGCGAAACTAGCAGCACCTACAATCTGTTCTTAAATGACTGACTGTGACAACGTCCCACTTGTTGTTTTAGGCCACGGAAGGATGTTTCATTTGTTTCATTGTCTGAAGACATGTAAAGCCTCTCAGGTATTCAGCTCAGCGAGAGGAAAAGCAGACAAAAAGACGAGTTGTTCTCACCTGCAGGAGGAGGAGGAGAATCTGCTGCTGCTGACGGACCTTCAACCGGGTGAGTTTATTCCTAATGAGGATCACACAAGGTGAAGGAAGAGAGGGGAAAACCTTGTGAGCTTCACAGTGAATGCTCAGATCTGCTGTCACCGCCAGCGGCAAAACATTCTGCTGTGGGTGACCACAGGCAATGTGATTGGTCGAAAGCCAACCAATAGTGAGGGCTGGACAGAGAGAGAAAAAACAAAACAAAACAGGGATCCCGCCCTCCATAATGTTTTCCTGGTGTGTGTGGGTCTGTGGGTGTGTGGATGTGTGTGTGTGTGTGAGAGGATACCGTCTTGCCTCTATGATCTCAAAAACAAAGGGACACCATAAATCTGAGCATTAAAATGTGTTTGCGTGTGTGAGAGGATGTTTGTCTGCTCATGGCTTCTCAGCGGAGATCAGATGACATGACCCCACAATGCAGTGACACACGACACACCCACAGGAACTGGTTTACCCCCTAAAGTACACATATACATTCGACTTGTTTGAGAGTACTTTTGCCTTTCCTCTAACGAAAAGATGCAATCCAGTCAGATAGTTTACAGCAGACTTCCCAGTTTGAACTGGAAGTAGTTGGATAACGTGTTCCCTGGGGCCTGGAGTCCTTCACCTCAATGATTTTTACTGGGTGGAAATAGTTGTAAAATATCTGTATTATATGTATGGTTGCAGCATGCAAAAAAAAATGTGATATAATTATTTGTTGATTACGTTTCTGAATTGACAGAATAACGAGCCTCTGAAGTTATCAGATACATGTAGACAAGTAAAAAATATTTTCATTTGAATTGTACAAATATAAAGCAGCACCACTGAGTTCATCTAAACAGTTAAACAAGCAGCTGTGATCAGTAACATACAAAGTGAGCAGTTATATTAGCGGGCCAGACTGACAGTTTACAAAGGAAGTAATGAACTCAAAGAAAGTAATGAACTGACAGTGATCACTGAGGTGTATTGTGTTGCTCTCAGACAAGACTTCATCAGCCTTTAAAGACTGTTACAGGAGACCTTTGATCAGTCAGTGTTTATTTTCCAGGCATACTAACTAGGCTGAAGAGCTAAACCTGTTTTTTAATAGATTCAACACAAGCGCCCCCTCCCATCAGACCCCCATCCCCCACGTCTCACCTAAGGGAGGGCAGCGAAGCGCTGGGTGGACAATGTTTCACAGATAACTTGAATTACCTGACTGGCAGGCGAAAGTTTCTAAGACTGAGGGAGTGCATGTCAGGAACTGTGATGAGCAACAGGAGGCCCCACCGAGCAGGAGCTCATTCCTGCCGGTGGCCATCGCCTGTTTACTCATCAGTGGACTGGGAGGCTTCTGAGGTCTTACTGGATTTGGTACCTGGGAGTCATAAATTACATTTCCATAACTTCGGGCGCAGTGCAATACATGTTTGCAACTTTAAACATATATTTACATTCAACTGTCAATTGCACACTTGTACTGTGGTGTTTCATTCATGTGAGTTTCCCTCAGGGTACAGAAAGTATCTATCGATCGATCAATTTAGCTATCTGTCAAGAAAAATGATAGCATTGGTCATTTGTTCAAATGCCCAAAATGACCAGCGTGTGCTGTAGTTTTCCACAAAATCAACCATCGTGATTGTGCAAATAACTTATATCTCTTATTTTGTGATTGGTAATGTTATTTCTTGTCCCACCCAGTGTCACGTTTCAACAAGAAATTCATTGTCATTCATGTTTATGTTTTCATACTAACAAACTGTAGGTGTTTCACTGAGAGGTACTGATGGAGAGGAAAAGATGATTCTCAGTGAAAGGTTGGTGGAAGCTGAGCAGCCAAAACAAATACTTCTGTTTTCTCAAAGTTCTCCACCTCACTTGGTGATTCATCGGCTGTTACGGTGGTTGGACAGGTGATCTGCGCTGCTGGCACCTCATCGGGTTTCACACTGAACTCTGCCAGAAAAATGTTGCCAACTGTGTACGTCCACTGAAATTCATGAGTTCTCTGTATCAGGGGCCCAGTAATGAAGCAACATGTAGATAAAATGTTAAATTAGTGGGATTTTAAAGGATAATTTTGGTTTACTACAAATTTCGTGGTTTTCGTAGTACACCTCAGTAGCACTTTACAATACAGAATTGAAAATTTGAGTAGTTAATGAGATGCAAATGAGGAGCCAATCAGGGACAAACTATATACTGTGTCAATGGATCACTCTGATTAGTTCATAAATATCTCTGAATCCACATACAGACCACTTTCTTCATAAGTTGTTTCTGATTAACTCTGGACCGGAGCTACTTGTTAAAGCTGCAGTAAGTAACTTGTATAAAAGTATTTTTTTGTCATATTTGTTAAAACTGTCCCTATGAACAGACAGCAGTACATGAAACATGTAATCTGTGAAAAAAAACGGCTCCATTGGTCCCACCTACTGCTCCTACTGCGATTTGCAAGAATCCACCGCGCCCGACGCAAAACAGCCAATCAGAGCCAGAGGAGCGTCTGAGGGAGCGTCTGACATCTGTCAATCACTTCTCACACACACTGCCACAAAGCTATGGCGGAGCAACAGCCAATCACAAAGGAGAAACTGCCCACATCGCCGCTGCCAACAGCAGCATATACGGCTAAGACAACAAGTAACCATGAAGCTAATATGGTGGTTGTTACAGTAACACTCTGCAGCGCGTACGGTATGTTATGTGTTATGTGTTTTAAAATTGTGCCATCTCGACCGCATACTGCAGAGACTGGTGATATTGTTTTACTCCAGCTGTGTGTATATATAACTACCATATGTTTGATTTTTGCCTACATTTTGTTTTGGAAATCAACATATAAATGAAATTGCGACCTCAGGAGTATAGAGGTGTTGCGTTTCTTGTCATGTTTGTCATTTGTTTTAGTTCTTCCGTCACGTCTGTTTGAGATGATGCAAAGCAAACACATACCATGGAAATGACACTAAATGAATTTGGTTTTGTGTGTGTTTTCCATTTGCACAGTCAGCCGACATGTCAGAACTCAACACGTTGTCTTTGTTCTCTTCCCATGAATGGTATGTTGACATAAGGTGATCTCAAAATAGTGTGACACCACCACACTGAGTTACATCAGTGGTCTGACAAAGCTCCACCTCTATTTTTACGTCCTCTGTGACAAAGAGGAAATGGAGTTTGTTCTCTACATTGCACCCTCAAAAGAGACACGGACACACTGAGAGACACCATCGCATTAATCTTCATAACTGAGGAAAGAGAGGTATGGTTTGTAATACTGGAAACTTGAAAACTTCCAGTTTATCCTGCTGCTGAATGGGGAAAAAAAACAAGAATCAAAGTGAAAGTAACTGACGGATGTTGTTAAAGCAGGAAGGAGAGACGCAGCTGACGGTCTTCCTCTGTCCAGAGTGTTTTTCAGTGCACTCAAAGAGAAAATGGCTTCCTGTTCACAAAAGGATCTCTCCTGTCCTGTCTGCTGTGACATCTTTAAAGATCCTGTTATCCTGTCGTGCAACCACAGTTTCTGTCAAACCTGTGTGCATAAATGGTGGAGAGAGAAACAAATACAGGAATGTCCGGCTTGTAGGAGAAGACCTTCACTGAGTGATCCACCTCATAACTTGGCACTGAAGAACCAGTGTGAGGCCTTCTTAATGAAGAGAGATCAGAGATCTTCAGCAGGATCTGAGGCTCTCTGCAGTCTGCACTCTGAGAAACTCAAACTCTTCTGTCTGGACCATCAGCAGCCAGTGTGTGTCATCTGTCGAGACTCAAAAAGACACAACAACCACACATTCAGACCTGTCGATGAAGCTGCACAGGATCACAGAGAGAAGCTCCACAACTCCCTGAAGCCCTTACAAGACAAATTGAAAGTCTTTAAAGAAATTCAAGGAAACTGTGATCAAACAGCAAAACACATTAAGATCCAGGCCCAACACACAGAGAGGCAGATTAAGGAGCAGTTTAAGAAGCTTCACCAGTTTCTACAACAGGAGGAGGAGGCCAGGATCAGCGCTCTGAAGGAGGAAGAAAAGCAAAAAAGTGAAGTGATGAAGGAGAAGATCGAGGCTTTGAGCAGAGACATAGCAGCTCTTTCAGACACAATCAGAGCCACAGAGGAGGAGCTCAGAGCTGAAGACGTCTCATTCCTGCAGAACTACAAAGCTGCAGTGGAAAGAGTCCAGCAGCGCCCCCTCCTGGATGATCCACAGCTGCTCTCAGGAGCTCTGATAGACGTGGCCAAACACCTGGGCAACCTGACTTTCGGCATCTGGAACAAGATGAAGGAGATGGTCTCCTACAGTCCTGTGATTCTGGATCCAAACTCTGCTCATCCAGAACTCATCCTGTCTGAAGATCTGACCAGTGTGAGACACGGAGAGAGACAGAAACTTCCTGAAAACCCAGAGAGGTTTGACTGTCATCCCTCTGTCCGGAGCTGGGAGGGCTTTAACTCAGGGACTCACTGCTGGGATGTTGAAGTAGGAGACAGCACAGCCTGGTTTACTGGTGTGGCAGCAGAGTCAGTCCAGAATAAGAGGCGCATAAAATCAGGGTTCTGGCAAATTGAGTTCTACAACGATAAATACAGTGCACGCTTGTCAGGATCTCCACCCACTGTTCTCCAGTTGAAGAGGAAGTTCCAGAGGATCAGAGTTTACCTGGACTGGAACAGAGGAAAACTGTTGTTCTCTGATCCTGATACTGACACACACATACACACCTTCACCCACACCTTCTCTGACAGGCTGTTTCCATTCATTAGTAACAAAAATGAACACCAACTAAAAATATTACCACTGAATGTCTCTGTCACAGTAAAACACCTCTTCATATAAGTCGACTTCATCTGTGAAACTGTTCAAGGTTGTACCACTATCTCAACTGGAAAGAGTACATGTGAAAATGCCAGATTTCCTCCCTCTGGCTCTAATCATCGTGTACCTTGCTGGACAAACAGACTTCGCATTCAGATCTTTTCATCAAAGCATTTTACGAATCTTGAAGTGTTCATTGCTTTTAGCTCTAGTGATTCTCTAAAGGGCTAACCAGTTAGAGCCAAGGTTGTTATTGACAGCAGTTCCATTTTTAATCGAAAGCTTATCTTATATTTTTAATCTGAAAGTAGAAACAGAGAACATCCCCAACCTTTGGAAAGTAACCAATGTCCTACCTTTGCATAAAGGGGGGGTCAGCGATACGAGCTAAATTATTATCGACCAATTTCCAAGCTTTAATGTCTAGCTTAAACATGAAGCAAACTGGTAAATGATCAGGTGACAACATTTTTATCTCAACAGTCGTTTTTAAAATCTTATCAATCAGGTCTTAGACC
>JBBMOE010000018.1:1387077-1480685 GCA_037975065.1 Chaetodon trifasciatus
TATATATATATATATATATATATATATATATATATAGTATCATATTGTCCGTAACTTGGTCATAGAAACTCCTCAAAGCTACATAATCAGCTTCTCTATTGTTTGTGTAAGATGTTTTCTTGACTTGAGCTAAGCTTGGCTCAGGAAATGTTGACTGAGGCGAATGTTATACTGCCAAATATAGATAAATTTGACTTGACCATGATTTATATTTAATTTATTACATATTATTCCTGGTTGTTTCTATTCTGTTCTTGGTAAAGTTTGTGTGTAAAACTCATAGACTGTATTAAACATGGACATTGAGTGACATCACCCATAGGCTTCTGAACAACCACTGTGAAGCTCAGTAACAGTGGCTTCAGCTGTCGCCATCATGGCAGTGCCTGACTTATTTTCAGTTACACTGTATATTTATACTGCCAGCTTGTGTTTTATTGTTGTCCTTGATTTATAAAAACCTACAGTGCTGTGAAAGGAAACCAGTGGCTTCTTTATTCCTTAGCGGTTAAAAGTTTGGCAGGGATTTCCTGAGAAAGCTCCGCCTCCACCTCACCTGAGACACACCAGGAAACAGACCGTTGTTCCTCCACCAGGAAATGACACACACACACACACACACACACACACACTGAGAGACAGACAATACGAATCTTTTTCAGTCTAGACCTGCAACTTTCACCTGAGTGCGGAAAGCTACAGGCAGAATTCCTGGGAGTGCTGCAGCTTTCTCACGCTGCTGACTGCATTCATGGATTTATAATCTAAGGGGAAGAAAATGACTCAGAGTGGATGTAACTTTTAGGGAATTTTCAAGAGGAGCTACAATTGACTGACTTCCTGTTTAGCAGCTTGTCTGGTATGTCCAGCCTCACTCACAGAGAAAATGTCTTTCCGATCAGAGGAGGATCTGTCTTGTCCTGTCTGCCAAGACATCTTTAAAGATCCTGTTGTCCTGACATGCAGCCACAGCTTCTGCAAAGACTGTCTGCAGAAATGGTGGAGAGGGAAACCTATACAGGAGTGTCCAGTTTGTAAGAGAAGATCGTCAAGGAGTGATCCACCTCGTAACCTGGCATTAAGGAACCTGTGTGAGACCTTTTTACTGGAAAGAGATCAGAGTTCTTCAGCAGGATCTGAGGCTGTCTGCAGTCTGCACTCTGAGAAACTCAAACTCTTCTGTGTCGACCATCAGCGGCCAGTTTGTCTTGTCTGCAGAGATTCAAAAACACACAACAACCACAGATTTAGACCCATCCATGACTTTGCACTGGATCACAAAAAGGAGCTCCAGAAAGCCCTGAAGCCCTTACAGGAGAAGCTGAAGCTCTTTGAACAAGTTAAAGGAAACTGTGATCAAACAGCAGAACACATTAAGTACCAAGCCCAACACACAGAGAGGCAGATTAAGGAGCAGTTTAAGAAGCTTCACCAGTTTCTACAAGAGGAAGAGGAGGCCAGGATCAGTGCTCTGAGGGAGGAAGAGGAGCAGAAGAGTCAGATGATGAAGGAGCACATTGAGGCTCTGAGCAGAGACATAGCAGCTCTTTCAGACACAATCAGAGCCACAGAGGAGGAGCTGAGAGCTGAAGACGTCTCATTCCTGCAGAACTATAAGGCTGCAGTGGAAAGAGTCCAGCAGCGCCCCCTGCTGGATGATCCACAGCTGCTCTCAGGAGCTCTGATAGACATGGCCAAACACCTGGGCAACCTGACCTTCAACATCTGGAACAAGATGAAGGAGATTGCCCCCTACAGTCCTGTGATTCTGGATCCAAACACAGCTAACCCAGAATTTATCCTGTCTGAAGATCTGACCAGTGTGAGACATGGAGAGAGACAGAAACTTCCTGAAAACCCAGAGAGGTTTGACTATCATCGCTCTGTCCGGAGCTGGGAGGGCTTTAACTCAGGGACTCACTGCTGGGATGTTGAAGTAGGAGACAACACAGCCTGGTTTATTGGTGTGGCAGCAGAGTCAGTCCAAAATAAGAGGCGCATAAAATCAGGGTTCTGGCAAATCGAGTTCTACAACGATAAATACAGCGCACGCTTGTCAGGATCTCCACCCACTGTTCTCCGGGTGAAGAGGAAGTTCCAGAGGATCAGCATTCATGTGGACTGGAACAGAGGAAAACTGTTGTTCTATGATCCTGATACTAACACACACATACACACCTTCACACACACTTTCACTGACAAGTTGTTTGCATGCATTGGCACTTTGAATGAACTCCCACTGAAAGTATTACAAGGCAAAATCGCTGTTACAAGAGAACTGTGAGGATAATGTACAGAGATGCCATCTCATGTTATCTGCATGGTCCTGAGATTCAACAGCATTTCAGATAAACACAACATTTCTGGAAAATGACTCTCAAAGCTGCATTATTTTATGTTTTCTCACAGCTAGAGGTTAGACAGTAACATGTGGACAGACACAACACAACAATGACATTATTGCCTTTTAAAGTTGTATGAAGCACCTTGGCAGCCAAATATTTGCTATGCAGGCCACTTAACTGCATTGTCACCAGTTTGATTCCAGCTGGGGTCCTTCATTAATCATCATACCCCCTGCTGTACCCTCACATTTCTGGTCTGCCTCTTAGCCGCCAAAAGTGCCCAAAAAAGACTGAAATCTGTAACAAAAATTCTTTAAATTAAAGTTGTTTGGCAAACGTGATCAGACAGTTGCCTTCACACAGCCATCGAACACGGACCAACACAAAGCCAATATTCATTCTCCTGTTAACTTTGCTTTGGTCTCCACCAGCTCCTGAGAAAAATGTGTCTATACCTAATAAGTTTTTCACTTTCTTCACTAGCTAGTTTCTAACGTTAAGCCCATTCACAGGTCATTTGATATTTCATCAGTGTAAAAGTATTGATTTGTGGAGTTTGACAGTGAGTCGATTATGTGTCTGAACTTTTTCTAGATATGTTTATGTCTGCTGTGCAGCTCTTGATGGGACATGTTTACACATCTTGGACATCTGTTACTTTACATATCTGTGTTCTCTGTATGTTTTCCACTTATTTCATGTTACATGTTTTTATTAGATTTATGGTATGTTCATGTATTGTCAATAACATTTCATGAATCCATAAAACCAGTCACTTCTTTACACTTCTTTACAATCGTAAGCCTGACAGTAAAAATCTGGAATATATCATGTAGCCTTAATCTCTGAAGATTCTTCATAATTGTTTTTGAAAAAAATAATATTTATTAATCAATATAAGAAAAAAAAACTGCTTCACTATCACAGACAACTATTTTTGTGATAATTCGTTCATGGTCCTCAGAGGTTACATGACATTGACTTTGTGATCACCTTATTTCACTGTTTTCACAACATTTTTAACATCTGTCCAACACTTAAATTCATGTCCAAATCGTGTTCTGAGAGTCACACCAATCATTTTATATAATGCAAGAGAAATTAAAGACTTCACATTTCCATTTGAACCTTTAAACTTACTCTAAGTTCGGACAAAAAATAACAGTAAACCATAAAGAAAAAGCAACACCAGCAAAAAAAAAAAAAAAAAAAAAAAAATCCAAGTGAATTAAATGCAATATGAATGTAATTTAATAAGAAGTAAAAAATGCATGAACTGAAATTCAAGATCAATGCTCAGTGGCTAATTGATCAGTAGAATCCTCATAAGGTGGCTGTGGCTCAGCAGGTGGAGCATGCTGCTGTTGTATAATGTGACCACATGAGGGCGACCTAAACCGTCTGATTTATTTGAACAGCTCTAATAGCTTTTAGTGTAAAAACCTCAGGTGTCATTGCTGGTAGTTTTAATTTGATTAGGATTTTCTTTTATGGTATGGTGTATACTGTATAGATTGTTTTCTTCATTCATACTTTTCTAATTTCTCTACCAATTTTCAAACAACTTGGTTTAAGAAAGACATGGGGGGAGGACTGCACACGCCATGCTTCTGTGAAATTCCATTCTCCACTTTTATCCCATCCCGGCAAGTCCTTCCTCTGCGGCATACCAGGAGCGGTGGGCTGGACGGCGGCGCTCGGGGACCCAGTTCCTTTTTGTCATCATTAGTCAGGTGGTGATCTTCTTGCATGTTTTCCGTGGGGTTTTTTATGGAGGGTACCCCAGGTGAACATGGGGAGAACATGCAAACTCCACACAGAAAGGCCCCTTTCCTCAAGCAGCAGGCACCAAAGGCATTAACAGTTTAAGGTTTTACCTTTTTAGGTTTTAGGCAGAATTAAGACACGTTACAGTCAAAAACATAACAAACAAATCTTTCTGTCACATCAGTAGTTTCATTTCCCTGCTGATTGTGTATTCTGTGCATGCGTGTGTGCGTGCAGTGATGTATTAGTCATGTTGTGTAGACATAAATCTGTTTACACAGTGACATTGTGGGGACTCGCTTCCTTATGTCCCTTAAGGGGACAAAACGCATGTCTCCATAATGTAACTCATTCATTTTAATGTGAAGGTTTGGGTTAAGGTTAAGGTTAGGGTTAAGCAAGGAGTGGTTATTCTTATGGTTGGGGTAAGTCTCCAGGAAACGAAAGCAAGTCTTTGTAATGTCCCCGTAAGTGATGGAAACACAACTCTGTGTGTGTGTGTGTGTGTGTGTGTGTGTGTGTGTGTGTGTGTGTGTGCAAGCGAGAGAGAGACTCCTTAGTCTAATAAGAAGTCTTGATCTGTTCACCAAAAGAGGAAACCGCGTTCATTCATCACAGCTTCAAATCTCCGCTGGTGAGACATAAAACTCTGGTGAGTAAAATAATGTCTCCGACATTCAAATGTGCTGAAATACTGAGGACAGAAAAGGGCGATGTTTTTCTTGAATGTTTGTTTATGTTCAAACATCTGCAGGATGTTTTTTCATAGAAATGGACTGAAATTAATGGCTTTCTAAAAGGATGAAAATCTATGTCAAAACTCATTGATTTTATATACTGGTTAGAATCCTTCACTCGTACGTGTTTTAGATTAAGTTTGAGTTTAGCCTTTGTGGTGATGAACACTGCATGCTGGGTCTAAAAAGTTTATTTTTTCAATCTTTACATATATTTTATCTTTAGATTGAGTGTGTGTGAATGAATTCTGTCGTTTTGTGTGTGTTTTTTGCAAACCAGCTTGCCTCAGATTGACGCTTGTGGGACAAAGAATTGAAGAATTCTGAACTAAAATGGATCCATCGACTTTTATATTTGTTTTCTTTCTTCCAGACAGTCAATAATATGGAACTGTGATATAAATGACATGAAAAACAACTTGTCTTGAACCACTTCAGTGAACATTTATTTGCTTCATCTTTGAATTGTGTAACATTTGAGTTACATGGTGATGTTTACTCTTTCTCATTACAAAAAAATGCAATCTATAATTTCGTTACTCTTAGAATCTGAATCATTGTCATGGCCAGAGTTTTAGTCTACCCTCCATGACACACAAAAAAAAGAATTTCCATGTTGTATCTACTCAGTTAACTGTTAGGGTTATATTCTCCTGTAAAATTTGCTTCCTAATGTGAAGGTTTGAGCGATGTTTCAAAGCCTCTCCCACACTGTCAGACATGAAGGTATACTGGAGACATACTGTCATCCTAAAAGCAGTCATATCTAATATACAAATACTGGAATCAACATAGAAAATACACAAGATATGAAATGATTAACGGTTCTCAACATCCCTTAAACTCCCAGGACAAACTGCAGAGGACGTGTAGCTTCCTCTCATCATCTCTTTGTTGTATTTTGACTTCATCATCATCATCATCACCCTCACTTTCTCCTTGTTCTATATATCACTGTCCAGTGTTTTGGACCATGGGAGGTTCTTATGGGCTGCTGGTTCTGGTGGGCGTGGCCTTGCTTCTGACAACCGGCCAATGTGATGTGAGCTGTAGTGGAACAGATGGCCGCCCGGGAGAGGCAGGCATCCCCGGCAGAGACGGACGGCCTGGAGTGAAGGGACAGAAAGGAGAGCCAGGTAGAAGTCTCCTGAATATGTGTTGGGCTTTGTTGTTCTGACAGCATTCTGCATGGACACAAACTCTCCACTTTATGGTGTGTTTGTGGGTTTGTTTACCTTGTCCTTCCAATGTAAGTGGAATCAGTGCATGCAGGATTCTCTCCTGGTCATTGCAATTGACTGTAATCAATATGTTTATATATGCATAACAATGAATAAGTGATAAGAAACAATGTGAAATGGGGCGCTCATAGTGATTAAACTGCAGATAATTATCACCTGAATCTGTTTGTCTCCAGCTGTGATGGACAGCGGCCCGGTGGACAAGAATGCCCTGCTGAGGCTGAAGGGGGAGTCTGGTAGTCGGGGCAGGCCAGGGGCCATGGGTCCTAAAGGTTACCGTGGAGATCTGGGACCAGCAGGTCAACCCGGAACGCCCGGTCAGCCCGGCCCTGATGGGAAGACCATCAGACAGGGTAATGATACAACCCTACAGCCTACAGTACATATCATGCTAGCATACAGTATTTGTATGTAATAACTCACAGTGTGTATCACTTTAAACTAAAAAATATCTGACAGGACAGATAATGAAGCAGAACCTGCCTGCTACAGCTCCTCTACAAATGAAATAAATAAAATGGGAAGATGGGATTTAGCTTAGTTGACTGAGAGCCAGCAGCATTTAGCTGTTAAGAACAAATTCATGAGTGATAATAAGCAGAACTCAATCACCAAGTGAAGATAGACGTGATGTTGATGAAAAAAATATATATACACAACAAACTCTAAAAGAAAAAGAAAAAATCCAAAGTTGCAGTCATAATAGAACAAAGAAAGCAGACCCTGATGGATTAATAGATGCTACCAGTTTCTTCTCGTGGCCACTCACAGTACTGCAGCAAAGAAATCCTGTGCAGCCCAAAAAGCATTTTCCCCATAGACCTCCACTATAAATGTTTTTAAACCTGTTAACAGGAAACTTCCAGCTGCAACAAGGGCAATATATACCTATATTACGAAGGTTTAAACCATGAAGGTGTTAATATTTGTGTGCGTGGGTCCAGCAGGAGAAACACAGTGCGCCACGTAACATGGACATGAACCTGGAAGCCAGAAAACCTTTTTGGGCTTGAACAGTTTCAATCAGGCGGATGGGGGCCATCTTTGAGTCCAGTGTCCAGCTCATATAATACATCCATGACATGAACCTTAGTAGATATACAATGAGCACATGCTAAGTTTAGAGGCCTCTCTAGGCGGAAATGACTGTATTCACATAGGTGTGTGTGTGTGTGTGTGTGTGTGTGTGTGTGTGTGTGTGTGTGTCCTGTCTGCTCCTAGGAGAACACTCCCCTCAGCAGGCCCGTTCCGCCTTCTCAGTGATGAGGACTGATCATAGTTATCCCACCTTTGGCAAGGTTCATCCATCACACCTCTCTGTCTCTCACCTGTTTCATTTCCATTTAATTTAAGATCTGCAACATATTAACAAATAAAAGATGTTTTCTGTCTATCTTTAAAAGTGCAATGCATAAGATATTTCTGTTTCAGAATTTCTGTTTAAAACGTTCAAAAAATGAACTAACTTGTTAGCTAGCTGGTTAGCAAGCTAGCCGCTAATTGTCTTGTAATATCACTTTGTACCTCCAGAGGTGAGGATGTATGCGAGTGGCAAGTTTGACACTTCACAAGCAAACAAAATCAACTCACAAAATGTCAAGAAAGGTTCACTGGGAGACTGCTTAACCTAGTCCCTTTGCTCGCGGTGTAAATCCAACAATCAGATCAAGCTCCGACCTCCCAGTCCAGGCAGACATGGTCAGCTAATAGAGCTACTAGCTGCACAGCTAACTGAGCTATCTAACAGCAGCTAGTAGCTACAGCCAAAGATAACTAGAGCAAAGAGTATAGAGAGCAGCAGTTAGCCGTCACTATAGTGATATGCTGCCCCCTGTTTGTTTGGAGGGACCTTCAACAGGTGGCCAGTCTTTACACATTGTACCTTTAATATCTGCTGGAATAAAGGAAAAGAGGATTGTTCATATTCTAGAAAAATCTAACCATTTTTCACCCAGTTCTTTAGCTTTTCTTTTAACATTTCAGGTTGTATCATCTTATTATTTGTGTTCTGCATGTGTGTATGTGCGAATCAGGTAGTGACCTACCAGACGACTGTGGTCAACATACCTGGGGACTTTAATGCAGCCACAGGTGTCTTCACCTGCAGAGTACCTGGTGTTTATTACTTCAATTTCCACTCTGTGGCTAAGGTAACACCCCGCTGTCTTTTCTCCTGCTGCACGTCTTCATATCTGTACCATTTTGTAACATGTCATACATATGTCATCACCTCCGTTATTAACCTGCATGTTGTGTGTTTAGGTTAGCGTGTGTCTGGGTATAGCCAGTGACCCTCCGTTCAACAGGGTGGGATTCTGTGATTACAACAGGAACACTGATCAGGTCAGTTTCAAACTTTTTCTGTAAGTTTACAAATAACAGCAGAAACGGTCACTTCAGCGAGCGCCCCAAGACGACACGCTTACGTTCAATTTAAAACGCCCTCTAGTGGCAAGAACTCTAATGACAGGAACAAAGGAGCAAGTGGTGATGTTCTTGAGTGACAAAGTCTGCGATTTGACGTGATACTTCATTTCCTCAACCCCTCATGTCATCGTCACCATCACTGATCTTGTTCTTTATTGTATCCTGACCCAGTTTAGGCTTCTTTGGGATGACAGACAGTTTACAGGACAGAATAATCTGTGGTTTCTTTAATCTCTTAACTGCTGGGTTTTGTCATGAAGCCGTGCTGTGATTGGCTGTGTTGCGGTGCAGGTGCTGTCGGGGGGCGTGGTCTTACAGCTGACAACTGGACAGAGGATTTGGCTCGAGTCTTTCAGGGACCAGCAGAAAGAGGTTGAGGCACGAGACACTAATGAAAAACAGATCATCTTCAGCGGCTTCCTGCTCTTCTCTAACGCAGAATGAAGAGGATCATTTCACAACAGCATGGTGCTGCACACCTGAGACTGCACCCCTTCATCAATTTATCATCCAAAAATCTCTGATTTCAGGTCACATTTTCACAGTCCAGTAACATCTGTGAAACTTTTATGCTTTGTTTTCTTCATATTGACTCATGTAAATGTTCTTTGAATGTTTACTTTGTCTGCGAATATAACCAAACCAAAATTAAAGTTTATTATTAAGTGTGGATTTGTTTTGTAAGATTAAAGGAATGATACGGGACATAATCACTGATTTTGTCGTTGCTCCTAAAACTCCAAATGTCTTTCTACTGTTGTTGTTTTAATGTCATCAATGGTCACATCGTTTCAAAACACAAAAACAAATTCATGAATTTACAGGCTTATCAGGTTTGTAATACTCACAGACAGGATTTTACAACTTTATCACAGTAGCAATACTGTGTAATATTCACTGCAATGATTGCAGTGTAAATAGTAAAAAGTACAGCACCGTGTGCTTTGCATGACGACATCATGTTGCATCGCAGCAAAATGTTGAACCTCATTCAACTTTTTTTGCCAGAACTGAACCAAAAAGTTCTGCTTGCCCACCTGTGCCAACAGACGCTCCATTCAGATGAAGCAGCCCACTGTTTTTCAATCATACTGTGCATGAACAACTTCATGTCAGTGGTCAGTCAAACTTAGTGAATCCAGATAGTAAATAACAGAATAAAAATGCCACAATTTTGACTCATCCAGATCACTTCTTTTGATGATCATTTACTTTTCTTTTGTTATTGATTTCTTTTATTGGTGGAAATGAGCTTCATCAAAATGCACATTTGGAATTAAAATCTCATGCCAGATTATTTTCATTCAAAGCGCAGCAGTTCATAACAAAGTGCTCAAAAATGTCCTATAACTTAATGTGAAGAGATTGTTTTAAAAAGTCACTGATAGCTTGTTCCTGACTTTCTACCAAAATCCCAAATAATAAAAAAAAAAATATGCACAGTGTGAGCCTAAAATATAATGTCATTAATTTTTTCTATCTCAGACAAGACAGATAAAAACAGTAACATCTCTAAAAACCTCAGAACAAATACTGATATTCACATGGAAAAATACTAAAGGCACCCAGAGTCAGGTCAGAATATCAGCAGAGCTAGGCTAGCAGTTTCCCCCTGCTTCCACTCTTTGTGCTAAGCTAGGCTAACCACATGCTGAACCTCTGTACTGGACACACAGAGATGAAACTGATGTCCATCTTCTCATCTGACTCCAGTGAACGGAGAGAACAAAAGGATTGTTCAAAATGTCATCCAATCACAAACCACTCATGTCCATCTCCCCGTCTGAGCTATCAAATTAATCACTTTTAGCGGGAGAATTTAGGAGAATGACACAGATCAAGATTAAAAAAGCACAAAAAGCTTCCTTTTATTTATACAGAAAAGCCTCCTGTGACCCCTCTGAAGGTTATGGAAGTGAAACACTTTTGGTACATGAACTTCTTCTTTTTGGTACACTTTTGCCACTCTGGCACATCCTCAGTTGACCTCTTCCTTACGTAATTGCGAGTGTGTGTGTGAAGTTGTTTCATTTTGATTAGATTGCTTCTTCCTTGCTTCTGCTGCTTCTTCCTGAGCCAGAAGTTGAAGTGGGGTGGTTGGAGTTAAAGGTCCTGGACTCTCATGGATCTCATGTGCTGCACACCACCAGGCTCAGGGGTGAACTTTCTGCCAGCCACAGGGGGCAGTAGTGGGGGTGGTGGCAGTTTGTATTCTGTTTTCTGAGACAGGAAATGCATTCAGACATCCATCATGTCCATTAGGATTTAAAAGATGTGGTTGTTGATGTTCTATTTTTCTTTTACTGTCAACAAATCCCAGGAGAAGGTTGACACCAACTACGTGTTTCTGTTGCTTCTTTAGTCACTAGTTTGGGAGGAAATGGTGGATTTGTTGGGAACTATTTTCAGTGGTGGATTAATACACAGTTGATCCTTGTGATTTAATCGAAAAAAACTGGAGTGCGTGTGTGTTCATGTCGGCTCACTGATGTTTATTTAATAGTTTCTGGGAAGAAGATATATATAGAGTCTGGATTCACTGACAACAGGACGATCAATTCATTAAATTCACTGCATAAGTAAATGTACCCTACATGGCCAGATGGTGTGCCTTCAGTCTTGGGCTGTTTTTTTCATGTTTGCACTTCTTAATTAATGTTAATGGGAATTTTTATGCTACAGCAAACAATATTTTAGACAATAATGTTCTTTCAACTTTGTGTCAACAGTTTGGTGAAAGTCCTTCTCTGCTTCAATATGATGATAATGGTGAACAGCACAACTTTGTGTCCATAGAGAAATGGGTTTCCCCATTTTGTAAGGAAAATCTTTACTGGCTTGCACAGAAACCTCAACACAACCCAAAAACTGTGAGCCAGTTGGCTTCCAAAGTCACCAGAAAGCCTGAAAGCAGGAGAGTGGCGTCTCCAGTCTTCACATGTTGAAATCTAAATGTAGAAAATGTTGATGAACACTCCTCCAATGTTTCAGGATCTGTTGTTTCATCATCATCTTTCTCTCTCTCTCTCTCTCTAGAGCTCTCGGTAACCTCCCTGATTTGCAGAACTACCTACAGTCATCTCAGAAAAATATTTCGGATGAAAAAGCTGCTGAATCTTTGTTTTTTTTTCGGCTTCCTCCTCTGGCTGCTGCAGGACTCGCAGCTTCGCTTCAGTTTGCGTTGAACTCACCGCGGTGGGTTTCATTTGTCTTTTAGTCGGTTCACTCAGGTGAGTTTTTAAACATTTTTACATTTATTTTCCACATTTATGTGTCACGGTTACAGTTTACTGAAGTGAAAAGAGAATCTGCTCTTGTTAACAAGCTGATCTCCTGTTTCTCCTTTCGCTGTTGTGTGTTATTATATGAAAAGAGGACTTTGATATTTGATCATCTGACCTCACATTTCGTCTTATTCTGAAGAATACTTTCAGTTCATTTGTCTAGAGATGATTCAGTTGCTCAGAGACACTGTGGTACATTTGAGTACTGTTGTCAATGTGGATTAAACCAAACTGTCAGCTTCACTCCTCCACCTCCTCCTCCTCTTCTCCACTTCCTGCTTCTACCTCTTCCTTCATCTCCTCTCTTGTCTCCTTGCCTCACCTCCTGTCCTCCTTTCCTCTTTCCTCCTGCTCTATCACAGTGGAAGACGTGTTCAGATATTTTAGTTATGTAAAAAGAGCAGTACTTTGAAGAATAACACACTAAATACTTGTTAAAGTCCTGCCTTCAAAACCTTACTCAAAAGTATGCAGATATCATCAGTAAAATGTACTTCTACTATTATATCTGCTGTTTGTGTGTGGATGAATATTACTGCTGCATTAATGTGTGTGTTACAGTTCACTGCTGTAGATGTTTAAGGTTGAGCTGACTGTTGGCCAGTTAAATCTGCAGCAATGCATCATATTATATAAGATCATCATATGTTTACAGTGGCTGTCCTGTGAGAACCACGTATCTCCAAAAACTCCACTTCTCATGAGGTTTTGGACGATGCATTTTCCAGCTAATTTCCAGGTGTTTTAAAGAGTTCATTTACTTTAAGAAGTAAAGAATCATCACATAAAGGAACATTTCTTCCTTAAGTTTAGCAGAAACATTCAAAATCAACAAGTTTGGAGATACATGGTTTTCACTGGACAGGAAGGGTATGAAAAGTTGTACTCTGAAAAGTAACTAGTAACTAAAGAAATATTTGCCTGCAGTAGAATTATAAACCTGCATACAATGGAAATACTCAAAGTACATGTACCTCAAATTTGTACTTAATTACACGACTTGTGTAAATGTATTTAATGACATTCCTCCAGTCTGTCACCTTTTCTCCTCCTCTCCTTTCCTCTTTCCTTCTGTCTTATCATGCCCTCCTCTTTCCTCATTGCTATTTGCTTCTTCTGTCCTCTTCTCCTCTCCTGTCTTTTTCTTTCTTCTCATCTCCTCATGTCTTTTCCTTCACTCCTTTCCATCTGTCCTTTCTTCCTTTCCTCTCCTCCCCACTCTTCTTCCTTCTTCCTTTCCTCAAGTCCTCTTCTCCTCTCATCTTTCCTTGTCTCCTCCTCTCTCTGTCAGGTCCTCCATCATGCTCCATCAGTGTTTCCTCATGATCGGAGCCCTGCTCTCATTGGCCGTACCCCTGCTGGTTGCCATGGAGACCTGTCCAGCAACAGGGATACCAGGAATGCCGGGTATGTGCATTGATGTTTGTGTATGTGTATACATGTGCCTCTTTTTGTTTTGTTTGTTTACTTTCTGTCCGTCCTCAGGTCTTCCAGGGATGCCTGGCAGAGACGGTCGTGATGGAGACAGAGGAGAGAAAGGAGAACCAGGTATCCAACACACACATGCACACACACAGTGTGAGCAGTCCAGCACAGAGCTGTTAAGGAGTGGCCTCACTGGTCCGTGCAAAGTTTCGACCCATTCTCATTCCCACTTTGTCAAATACTGACAGCGTTTGTTTTGCTCCTTTGAAAAACTTTTTTTTCGTTTTAGACAAACTAGAGGAAAGAACATTTTTCAGAGAGCTAACAGAAATTCACTGTATGCTGGAGAGCATGCTAATAAAGCTAAAGCTGACAAATTATTATCATAATAAAGTTACTCTGACAGGATTAGAGAATTTGGCTAATTTCAGGTCACAAAACTTGAACCTCTGATCATAAATTCTAAAATAGATCTGAAGGTGGTAACTATTTTCTTTTTGTACAGTTTCCTTCAGAAAACTCTCCCTAACTGTGTTTTTACATTTCTCTCTGTGTGAGCGTGTGTAAATTTGGCTAAACTTGTGTGACATGAGTCAGGAGACTGATACTCGTCTTCTCATCAAACTCTCTAAAAGAAAGCAAATAAACGTTTCTCCCCAAAATGTTCAACTCTTCGCTTAAACTGTCAGACGCAGCAGGTCAGTGTGGCTAGTTATGATGTTTAATGACCAGCCTGTTTACAGGACCAGTGTGGCAAGGCGGCCTCAGCCATCAGAAGGGAGAGAAGGGGGACCCGGGGATGTTGGGATTCCCTGGTAAACGAGGTCAGAATGGGGATCCAGGCCAACCAGGGTTTCCAGGGATGACTGGACCTGTAGGAGAACCAGGAGATCCAGGGTATGTAATCAGACAAACTCATATCCTTAAATTATTTAAGAATAATCACTATTTGTTAGGGACAACAGAGTTTCACCAGGGGTCAACTAGTGGGTCAGTCGAGCTCTGAGCATCACTTTGTGCTGTTTCTGTGGCTGCAGGACTGTTGGCGTCCAGCAGCAGGCAGCCTTCAGTGTGGCCAGAGGAACCAACGAATACCCGGACAAAGGCAGCGTCATTCGATTCACAAACGTCATCACCAACATCAACGATGACTACAACGTCGAGACTGGACGCTTCAGGTGAGAATACCACCTGTTTTTTTACTCAAAGCAATGACCATACTGGGAGTATACTGGGAATGTTATTATTTTAGCAGGTATTTAAAAGTACTGGACAAATTCAAATTTTGACCTGACGATGGCACAAGAGGAAAAATCAAAGGCCAGAACCAAAGTTTTTAAGCTATAATTGTTTGCACATCCAGAAAACCTCAGAGACAGGTGCTGGATGCATTTATCAATTAAAAAATTGTTTTAACAAATTAAAATAGTGATTCTAGGAGCACACTGGAATCACAGCTCCCTTTGGTTAGGGACATTTGAAACAACTACAGGTCTTCTTCAGGCAGATACCATCTCCAAGTTGTTATGAGTCATCCTGAGGGGAGCATGAATCGGAGTACCAAACTTCATTTCAATCAATCCAGTAGTTTTTGAGACATTTTATTCAACTACAAATGTAACAATAGCAAACCAATAGAACGATAATGCCATCCATAGAGCTATGCTGCTCATTAGCATGGCTAAAAACTAAACAATTCTCTCATTGGTCTGCAATTTTTACGCCAAACAAAATTTAAGCTTTAATGAAATGCCTTCAAAGCCACTTCGAGAGAATTAAGGACGTTTGTTTGTTGTAGGTGTCGGGTCCCGGGAACGTACTACTTTGTGTTCCACGCGTCTTTAGATGACCGACTGTGTGTGCTGATGAAGCTGGACAACACACTGCTGACAGCGTTCTGTGATCATCGGCGCAACAGGAGACAAGTATGCTCAATAAACAATATTTTATGATGTAGGCTGTGGGTATACGCCTGTTATTGGCCCCCTATTTCAGCCAATGGTAGACCCTTCCACTATCTGCATGTTACCTTTTTCAAAATCCTTGTCACCATGGGAGACGACAACAACAACAAACCCTGAACTAGCAACCAACACGCTAATCTATGGTCTTTGGCAAATTATCATAACCTGGTCGCAAATGGTGTGAACGTAAACCTAAGATTGCAGCTGTTTTCTTTTGCTGAGATTTTGCCATTTTAATGACAGGTCTTGCTTCCACACATGTTCCATCAAAACAAGTTTAACCCCAACATGCTGTAATTAAATTTCAACTGGTGCTGATTGCAGGTGACTGCAGGTGGCCTGGCAGTCTACCTGTCGAGGGATCAAGAGGTTTGGCTGGAGACTAAAGACTACAGAGGGATGAGAGGACAACGGGCCGGTTACAGTGTCTTCTCTGGCTTCCTGCTGCAGCCTCACTGACACACAGGACAGAAAACATAAAACAGCCTCTTTCCTCACTTTTACCAAACAGATTTACAGCAGCGCTCTGAGTCTGAAACTACAGCCACATTAACGTCTTCCCTTCCTTCACACTGACCCTTTAACCTTTTCAAAGTGTTCCTGTATTTAACCAGTAAAATCTTGTTGTGATAAAAATCTCTTTTTGAGAGAGACCTGGCCAACGAGGAAACAGAAAAATATTGTTATAATGATAAATGCAAACAATACAAACAAATGCTACAGAAGGGTAAAGTCAATATCTAATGTGTGTAAACTCTCTGAAATGAAGCAAAAATAATAAATTTAAAAGTACACAAAACGCATTGACCAAGAGTGTTATTTTCCATGTACTTTAATGTATGTGTGATACTTGAATTGACAACCATTTTCAGCTGTGATGACTTCAACTCCTTCTGTATGTTGTTTCATGGGCAGCTTATTTAAAAGCTTTCTAAACCTAATTCTGTCTAAAAGCACTGACACACCCATCAAATAATGCGCAAATACAATGATGTTTGTAAGTAGAATAATATTATTATTGTCGCTACAATGTGGAGAGGCAGCTTAGTAAAAACTGAGGTCAGGAACAGGCAGCAGCCTTAAAATGCTTTTCCCCCAAAATACAGTTTTTATAGTCCTGCTTCTTGACAAAGAACTTTCTTCTGATTTGCTAAATTTTCAGAGTTACCTAAAATTTGACCAATTGACAGGGAGTCCCATGGTATGCGTTCAGCCATTCACATGCACAGGACATGTGACTGTTTGTGATCCAGAACTTCAGCTGGGTTACCACTGCTGGTGTTTTTAGCATACAGTATTTAAGTGGTGATACAACTGAATCCTGTTCAGGTCACAGAATATGGTAAAAGCCATCTTGGATTCATTTCAGATGCATCAAGCATTGTGTACTGCTTCAGCACCCTCATTTTGTGAATGTCTCCCTCAGCGACATTCATCACTCCAGCGCAACATCAATCTTTATGCAGATGATACAGTCTTGTATAGATGGTTTTACACTGAATATAATGACACAACTTTAACATCCCTCTTCTGTTTTAATAATTAGAACATGTTTGTTTCATTCGCTGTCAGTTCCATTAGCTGATCATTTGTTTAATTTGCCAGTTGAACACTTTGGTGCATTTGCATTGGCAGCAACTTCATACAGCTGTACAGGTGTAAAGAGAGCTGACAGTGAACAGTGAGGCCGTTAAAATTTCACTGGATTACATGCACCCTAATACATGCACATTACCCTAATTTCCAGAGGATCCCTTGTGCATGTGAAGGCAACTTCAGTCCAGTGTGGGAATGGTGGACACCCGCCACTAACAACACAAATCTACCACATAGAGAGGTAAAAATGTCAGGACATTAAATGGCTATTTCAGAAAAAAATACAGACTATAATGTCAACAATGGGGTTTGATTTCATTAAGGTAAACCTTTGGTGATTTCGACAAATTGTTGATTGCATTAATTAATTCAGTCTGACAGCATCACCCAGACCAATACTGACAATGACCCCAGAACTCAAGTAATCATGGGAAGACCTTTACAGATGAGACAACAAGTCCCCAAAAAGGTGGACAAAACAAAGAAAAAGGTTTGTCACATTTAGACCCAAACATGCAGAACTATGGACAAATGGAGGAAGAAATGGAAAGAGGATCTGAAAGAGAGAAAAATGGCAAACTGGCATATTTCACATGATGTAATTATAACAAATATGCATCAGCTGTTTGTTTGATATATACTGTTGAGCAAATTAAGTATTTTGTGGAACAGATACTGACATCCCAGCTGGGGTTAAGAGCCTCAGCATCACACTGCCAGGAAACCAGTTTATGTTTGAGACAACAACAAAGAGGAAGTCCAGAGAAAAACAGAACAAAATGATAATCAGGAAAGATTTTTTTTTAATTCAGACGCATTCAATTGTGCTTGATCATCAGTTCTTCATCAGGTGGAGTTTTTCCCGACTTCTTGTCAAACTGTTTCACTTCCTCTGATGGCAAATTGCTTTGTCAGATAAATACAATTAAATAATTAGAAATTTACAAGAACTGAACCCACAAAGATGATGTGATGAGAAAACAGATGTGACCCACAACTGAACAAACAGAGAGGACTTAAAACATGTAGCATCCACCTGTGGTTAGTGGTCGGAAGTAACTAAGTATTGTACACAAATACAATTAGCTAATTAGGAGTATTTTATTTAGTATTCTCAAATTATGTTACTTTATATTTCTACTTCATTGCAACATTTCAGAGGGAAATATTCCACTTTATGCTCCACAGTATTTATTGACAGATTAAGCTGCGGGTTTCTTACTTAAAGAGTATTTGTATTTACTTATTTTTGTTAGTGTCAAAAAAATAGCAAGGGAAATTAATTTGAAGATTTGAAGTACCTTAAAACTAATAGCTGTGTGTTATGCTTATCCAAGTGTCGGCAACATAAATATATTAGTGACTGCTTCTGAAAAATTAAACAAGCACAATAAATTTAAAAAAAAAATGCACTTAAAGTATCTGAAGAAAAACTACTCATAATGCAGGATTATTATTACTGATGTGTAATTAGCATTTCACTGTTTTGTTTTGTTTTTTGTTTGTTTTGTTTTGTTTTGTTTTTTGTATATAAAATCTTATCTCACCACAGACAATGTTGTGGATTAGAAGTATAAATAACATGAAGTGAAAATGTTTAAGTGAAAATACCTCACATTTGTACTTAAGCAGAGTACACAAGTTTGCGTGCTTTGCTTTATTCCACCACTGCCGGCAACAAAGTCGTTGCTTCAGCCAGTGTTGGATCCTAAATATGATTATTGTGCCAGCAGAGCAGCAATCCTGCACTGTTGAACCGTTTCACTTCCTGTTTTCTCCTGACTGAGCTGCTGCTGTCACTGTGAAGCAGGACAGCTCCTCACCGCCGCTCTACAGCAGCGTATTCCTCCACCACAAGACGAGCGTCTGCTTTACCTGCAAATGGTGAGATTTTTGTATCCTATGAAACCATAGAACAAAAAATATATATGTAGAGAGGCAGGGAGAAATAACTCCATCAGACAGAAGCATTGCTGATACAGAAGTGGATGTTTCATAGCATTTCTTTCCACATGTTGAATCTAAATCCATGTCATTATATTTTACATTTTACTGTAGTACAGTAGGATTTGCTGTTCTTGAGCAGAGGAGTCATTTTAGTCATTAATTTGTCTTTCACTTAAATTTATGATATCTTAATTTCAACATTGTGTATCATGTTGTGCATATGGTTTGTGGATAATTGGTTAGACCATTCAAAACTTTCATGTAGGTATTGTCAGATATTAATTTTGAACCTCTCAGCGGTTCAGGAAAATCCTCTTTCTTTGTATAATGTGTGTCACTGTTTGGGTTTTACTCATTAAATTTGTAATTATAATAATGACACTCAGCTGGGGAAACTATCCTATTTGAGACAAAGATGGTCCCCACAAGGCAAGACAAGATGTTTTAAGGTTAAGATTTGATATTTAGAGACAGTGGTTGTGGTTAAAGTTTAAGTCTCCAAGGAGTCAATAAAAGTCAATGCCTGGTCCTCTTAAGTGACACAAACAGGTTAGTGTGTATCTGTGTGCATTCACTCAGGCCCCCCAGTGGCTGAGCTGCAGTACTGCAGCGCTTCTGCTGCTGGTTCACGTCGGCCCAGTTGTCACGCAGTCCTGTGGAACCCCGGGGATCCCTGGGATACCAGGCAGCCACGGGCACAATGGACTGGATGGTCTCAAGGGAGAAAAAGGAGACTCTGGTGAGCTGATACAGACATCAGATACATTTTACTGTAAATTAACATAAACCTGATTGTAACGTACGTCTTTGTTGTGTTCAAGTTAAGTTTATCTGACTCATTTTTTTAATGCAGCAGGGGAATCTATGCTTATGAGTTGAAGTTAAATTTTGGTGAGAGGTTTGGAAGTATTGGCTGTTAAGTGATTAGTGATTAGTTATGATGTGTGATAAGAGTTTCTCTACATGAATAGGTGAGGCAGGTCAGTCTGTCAGGGGCCAGAAGGGGAAGCCAGGTCTGTGGGGGCCCCCAGGACGGCCTGGGCTGAAGGGTGACGTGGGCCTCCCAGGGCCTCCCGGTAGAGCAGGCAGGCCAGGGGAGAAGGGACGGGCCTTCAACCCTTCCAAACAGGAGAGATCCTACTTCTCCTACAAATGGTTGTCATCACTGGCACCAGAGCTGGACACGGCCATCGTCTTTAACAGGTCAGTGCTTTGATGCTGAGACAGCAGCAGTATTTCATGTGATGCATGTCCTGATAACACAAGAGTAGAACTGAACTAGAACAGAACTGCCAACTGATGAGATAGCAAACAGCCTGAGGTCACTATTAAAACCCCAGAAAACTTAAATATTTTTCTATAGTGTTAATACTCAGAATTTAAAAGCAACATTCAAATTTAAGTTTGGATAAAAATATCTTTAGGATTTTCTAAAGACATTAACAGTGAAAAATGTCACAGTTCTGTGAGGCTGTATAGGCACAGCAGTGCTTTGTAAGCATGCTCACATGCTTATAATTACAATGTTAATATGCTGATATGAAGCAGGAATTTAGCTTGTTTGCATGCTATCATTTGCTAACATTTAATCCTGAGGGGAGCATGAATGTGTTCACCACATTTCATGGCCACCAACCAGATCACCATAGTCATTAGGATTTATCCCCAAGGCCACAGCACTACGAACAACTAACAGCTTGTAAAACACAAAACATAAGATGGAGAAACAAAAAGTGGTTCATGAAACATTTGATGATACAACAACCATAAAAAAAATAATCAATAAAATCCTAAAAAGTTTTTCTGTAACCTCCCCACAGAGAGATTCAGCCAGACCTGGATCAACAGCTTCGCTTGTCAGAGCCGCTGACAAACGGCTCGTTCGTAAGCACTGTCAAAGGCGTCTACTTCTTCAGTTACCACATTTCAGCAAAGAGCAGAGTGAGTCTGAAGACTTTGTTGTCTTTTATCTTCTCTGATTAGCGTCATTTTCTCATCAAGAGTCAGATTAAATCATTTATCTAGTGATCAAAAGTCACATTTACTGCAGTACTGCGGTACTTTATTTTGGTATTTGCATTTACTGATGTCTTATACTTAAATCACGTGATTAGCCTGAATTTCATTAGTGTTTATCTTCTATTAAATACAAGGCTTGAGTAAAATTACACTGCAGTTTATAGTTGACATTAACACCGCCTCAACCAGCTACAATATTAAAATACCACCTACACATCAAAAGCATGAAAACTAATAATCCATTGATGTAATAATAATGTGTTTAGAGAGGGACCATTATGCATAATGAGGACTTGTGCTTCTGATACTTTTAAAGTTAAAAATGCTTCTTTACTTTTACTTCAGTACATTTTTGAACTTTTACTTGAGTATTTACTGCATTTAACTAAAATTAAGACTTTTTCAAGGCACCCTGGTTTAAAGGTTGGGATGCTGACCATAGACTACATACCCGGTTTGAGTCCATCCGGGGAGCTTTGTTGCATCTCTTTCTTCCTTATTTCCTGTCACCTTTCTACTATCTGTAATAAAGGTTTCAATGCCCCCCTCACAAAAAGAGACATTTTATTATTTAATTCTGTATTTGTTCACGTCTAGGTGTGTCTGAAGCTGGTGAAGGGCAGCGACAGTCACATGACACTGTGTGACACATCTGAAGGTTTCCTGGTCACCTCCGGCTCAGCGGTCCTGGAGCTGGAGGTTGGAGACACCGTCTCACTGGAGGCAACCAGGTTCAACACCATTGTGACAAGCCAGAGCAGCACCAGCCACATCTTCACCGGCTTCCTGATCTTCCCCACCGCCTGAAGCCTCTGATCCACAAACCAGTGTTAATAACATCACAGACTTTTAGGGGACCTTTACAGCAACTAAATGAAATATGAGTTTTCTGTAATAGTAGAAGATCAGACTTCATTTAAACTCCTCAATTTTGTATCCTCAATAAACATCAAATTTCTATAGTCAGAAAATCACTGACCATACTTTTTGCTTTGTGCAGGTTAATATCAAACGAGGACAAAATGAACTCAAGAACTAACTCTGCCCCCCTGTGGTCAAATGTTTCCTGATGCTACAACATTAGTTACAGTATAAAATTCAGCCTGTGTTAAGCTTTGTAGATCTTCCTCTAGGCTTGCTCTTACATTTTGTTTTTGATAAAAGGTGAATATTTTGTCTAATTAACATGTCGATGATGTAACAGGCACCAGCAAAATCATTTACGTTGATGATATTTTAGTGAAAAAGTGAAAAGACTACAAAGAAGCAATGCTATTTCATCCTTATCCCATTTTACTAATTACTTATTTTGCAGTTAAATGTAAAGAGGACAACTAGCAACTGTCAAGGTAAGACATTTATTGTGCAGATATTGTGCAGGTATATCTCATGAACTGATCCTGCTAACAGAGCCTGATATCTTCTTTCTTTGTGCCATAGAGCGCCATTGTTGTCCAAAAAATATTAAAAACACATCAGTGAGTCACACTGTAGCACTGGGTGACATGTTAATTTATTACCATGAATGCACACACTGTTTTCTTTCGAGATAATCCCTCATACACCATCCTGCTCTGAGAAATACTCGCTTGAGTGCCAAATGTGGATTAATCCGCCGCTGAAAATAGACCCCAACAAATATGCTATTTCCTCTTTGCTAAAAACTACAGTGTCCAGCTGTAAAACTATGGATTTACTCACTCGCTGAAAGAGAAGGTTACATATTAAAGCTTATAATGTGTAAACACACCTTGAACATTTAGAAAGAATAAATAAGTTTATACTTTACATTGTATACTATAAACATCTATGCATCTGCACAACAGGAACAGAACTACAGTACTTGGAGGAAGCATAATGGAATTACTAAGACTGATTAGAAATTAAATATTTAACATTGTGTGTTACATTTCCTCCAGTGGCTCACTGTTTGACAACACTGAGGTATCAGGCATACACTTCTCTGATACCCGGCCAGGAGTTCGTTAATTATCCATCACACAGTGTCAGGTAGGCAGACAATCGGCCTTACAGGTGTGAGGGTGGTAAACAGACCATGTTACAGGAAGTAGGGGATAGCTGGATGTGTTTTTCTGTTGAATTTACATTTTTTCCCATTATCTCATCCATCCATCCATCCATCCATCCATCCATTGCAGGGGGGGCTGGAGCCTATCCCAGCTGTCATTGGGCGAAAGGCGGGGTACACCCTGAACAGTCGATTGCGGGGCAACATATATAGACATACAACCATTCACGCTCACACTCATACCTAAGGACAATTTAGAGTCACCAGTTAACCTAATGAGCATGTTTTTGGTCTGTGGGAGGAAGCTGGAGTGCCCGGAGAGAAAGAAAGAACATGCAAACTTCACACAGAAAGGCCCCGCCCGACCCAGGCATCGAACCGGCGACCTTCTTGCTGCGAGGCATGCGCACTACCTGCTGCGTCACCATGCCGCCCATTATCTCATGCTTTTTCAAATTTGTTATATCTCACCAATCAGTTTACAAACACAAAATAATTAACCTCAAAGGTGGTAAAAGAAAAACAAAACAAAACAAAAGTCTTTTTAAAGGACAGTATAAAGAAATACACACCATAAGTAAAGCAGGGTCAAATTTTCAGAATCATTACAAATGATTAATTATAACAGTCATGACAAAATGGACCAACAAATCCCAGAACGACGTGCTGAAGCAACATTTGGGGATTTTTTAGCACTGTTGTCCATTAAAATAAAATCAGTGTGTCTTCAAACAAACAGGAATGTTTTTCATCAGATGAAAGCCTGTTTGCTGCTCTTCACTCTCTGAACTTCAGCCCAGCGAGTCGGTAGCTGACGGGCTGCTGAACACACCGTTCCTGGCGTAGAAGGTGTTCTTCACCACTGAAGACTTGGCTCGGGATGGAGTCCTGTAATCCAGAGTGTAGTCGCCTGTGAATCCAGGCAGACACTGTTAATCTAGAGAAAAAACTAAAAAAAACAAAAAAACAAAATCAAAGTCATCAATTTAATCCAGGGCAGGCTTTATCTTCATATTACCCAGCCTCCACCCGTACTCCCAGGAGGAGAGCACAGGAAAGTCAAACTTCTCCTCAGGTCTAATCTGGCCTCGTCTCTGCAGGTATAGACTCCGCCCCTTCCCCTGCAAAGGACACTTTGTTTGAAATAACTTTTAAATGTGTTGTATAATGTTTAACATTTAGCAGCAATATAGGAACACTGACCAACAACCAAATGATGATTTCATCGATGGAGCAATTGCCTGCGATATTGTCTTTATTAGAAGCATTAGCATGATTTTCTATAATAAATTATAATATTACTGGGTACTGAAGGATTCAAAGTTAGGATTAAGCAAGTTCTAATTTCAAGTAGGTTGTGTGTCACAGTGATTCGTACATGGTGAGAGGAGTCCTGATAGAGAGCATGTCTGGTTTGGGGAGAAACTGGCCTCATCAGGGGGGCCACACTGAGCCGGCCTTTGTCTTCTGAAGAGAGAACATGAGGAGGAGGAGGAGGAGGAAGGTTGTTCTGCTTCTTGGGTGTCCTGGTAACAGGAGGCAGAACAGACCTGGAAAGTGGATTAAAACATGGATCATCAGTCGAGTCCATGATACGTTTATATAATTTTATATCTACGTCTTTAGCCTTTATGAATTATATTAAAGCTAAATTCTTAACCAGAATTGCCATTTCTGTTGCACTACAGTATATCACTGCTCACTAAACAGTACAGATATGGATGAATTCAAAAGATACTGGCTTTGTCATAGCATGACTCATTACAGACTGACATATTAGCCACTGGCCTGTTTTCCAGCACTGCCTCCATCAGCTCTCAGAAAATCATCATTGTTATCACATTTGGCCTGTAGACTACCTTCTCTGTCTGTATGGCACATCTGATGTGTGCCAGAGGCATCGGTTGATGCAGCTGACGCAGCCGATGCTCACTGCATTGAAGAAGTTGACCCTAAAATTGTTTTGAACCTTCACTACTCAGATTTAAATCATCCTGAAAACACTCATGTGTGGGTTCAGGGTGACAACGGAGCTGCAGTTTTACATGAAAACCCATCTGACTGCAGGGTTAATGTGAATAAAGATGCTCACCGGGAGTCAGCAGTCACATGAGCCAGCTCCCTTGGCTCTGTGATGCGGTTGCTGGGATTGTAGCAGGTCGGGTAAAGTTTGGCATAGCGGCTCTTCCAGGCCAAACGGGTCAACATCTCCTTCTGGATCTGCTCACGGTAGCAGTTCTGGCTCTGGGTCGTCAGCAGGCAACTCATCTTCTACCAGAAAGCTTCATTTAGAGCTGTCCAACAAACTGCATGCCATCATTTACATGGTAGATGTGCCGCATTGCTGAAATCCCAATATAAATAATTAGATTAGATAATTGTTAAATGTCATAATTTACCTTTGGTGTGTGTGATGCAGAGCTGTGTAGGATCAGCTTCTTACAGTGGAAATGAGATGTGGATCAGATAACCCTCTGTAACACAGGGAAACATGAGACACATGCAAACACACTTCCTGTTCTCCCACCACCTGTTACAGCAGTGTTTCCCAACCTTTTTGAGCCAGAGCACATATTTTACATTAGAAAAATCACAAGGCACACCACCAAACAAAAATGTCACAAAAAGTATCATTGAAATCTAGTTTCAATTTAGTCAGTTTACTTACTCAGAATGAAACCTGGGCCTGTTTCGTTGAACACAAAGCTAAGATTCTTGCAGGAATTGAAGAAAGACACACAGGAAGATTTCACATGGTGAAATTGGATAATCTTCCATGGCACACCTGATGATTTCTCACAGCACACTTATGTGCCGTGGCACAGCTCTTGGAAATAACTGTGTTACACTAATCTAAATATAATCAATTTCAGTTCTTTAAGCGTTTAACCTTTGCTGAACAGTGGCCCATGTGGCCACAAATGGTAAATATAACATATTATCATATTAAAAGATTGAATCAGTTGCTTTAACAATGACATCACAGATATAGCTGCCAACGACACTATTGTGTTAGTCATTTGGTATGGGTTTGTTGACACTTGTAGTTCTTTTGACCATGTGAGATACTGTATCTTACAGAAATTCCTCATATGCTAACATGCTAATATGAATATCAGCATTAGCGCTGACAGCTTCACTATGATGGCAGACACAATTAATCCTGCTAGTTAAATGATATACACTACACTACACACTAACTATATTACAGGCAAACGTTCACACTAGCCTGTTAATACTTTAGAAATAGCTTACAAACGCTAAAGTTACCATGTTGACGTAATATAGCAAATGTAGCATGCTAACAAGAATTCAGTCTTTCAATTTCGATGTGTGGAAACCAGCTGATGGCGCCATAAAATGACAGTTTGATTGATGTAGCAACTTTATTTATTATTGTAATTAATTTATATTAAATCATAATACAATTTATTAATTTTTCCTCCTCCGGAGAAACGTCTCCCTCTGCGTGTGTGCGCATGCGCGCTACCGTGTTGACCGTTGACTAACAACGCTCGTGAGCGCTAGGGTCTTAACTTTATCTGCGTGTTGGGAGGAAAGCGGTACGGTTTTTGCTGATATTGCCAACAGTTTTTTCAAACTTAAAGTGGAATTTTGTTCTACATTCCGTCCCCTCTTCTTCTGTGTTGGTTGTGTCGACGTTTGACGCCGCCAAACGCGGTTTTACTCCGAGTTCTTTTTTCAGAAAGTTAAGGGTAATAAGTTAGCTACGTGTGCCAGCTAGCTTAAATCTGTGCACAGGTTATTGGTATTAACGTTAATTGTCTCCTTTGTTTTCCTGCCAGGGAAGCCGAGCCTACCACACACACATAGCTGATGACTTATCTGCTTTGTAAACCAGGTAAGAAGGTGTTTTAAGTGATGTCGCTATGTGTATCTGTAACTTACATACTTGCAGGTCATTACCACTGTCCTGTAACCTCTGAATGAAACTACATGTCAAATTGTTCAGAAGAAAAACGATTACATCCTGAAAATGAAAGACTAAAGTCAATCTTCTCAATTCCTGTTGATTTTAATTATCAAATGTACATCATCTCAGGGTTTAATTTCACATTAAAACACCCATTCCCTAATACAAAATGAGAAGCTCTTTTCCCCCCCATACAAAAGTCCTCTCATCCCTTAAGTATCAAAAGTAGCAATGATTAGGCAACAACATCCAGGTTAAGACATAAAGACATTCATCCAGATTTCTACAGGATTTACACACAAACCAAAAATATGACCTTTACTCTTACAGCTCAGATCAGATTTGTCTCATTTTAGCATTTTATTGCAGTGATTGACAGTCTGTTTTTCATTGTATTTTCACTGCAAAGAGTATCAGTGGTAGAGAATAACTGAGGATGCCAGAGTTTAATTAATATCAGTGTCAAATCTGAACCCTGGTCATCCAGCATCCCTACCACAGTGTGATTTCTACTTTGTTCAGGTAGACGTGAAGCAGATCAGAACTGAGCCACAAGGTTAAAAGTCAGATCTGTTCATGTGAAAACGCAGCTGAAGGAACAACAGAAAACAGCGATGAACCCAAACATCTAGCACATAATCAAGTAGTCTGTTGTACAGTGCAGGAACCAGTAGTGTGAAGGCAGCTTTAACAGTCATTGGTTCGTTATGGCAACATTATGTACTCATGGGATTCTGGGAGCTAAGTTTCAAGAACAAGAAATGAACAATAAACATCAGTAGTTGTGTACAGTTTGATGCTTCCTGTCAAAGCAAGTCCGGTCTGACCATACGTAAAAGAAACATCATACCGACAGTAAACCAAACACAGAGAATTCCAGTTTTCTACTTTAAACTGAGCTGTTAAGTCAGCACTTGATAAAGGGTCTGCACAGATTTAGCTAGAATTGACCACTGAGAAACGTCACAGAACTCCTAAACCTAAAGCAAAGTGCTTCTAATTCCAGTTGTTTCTCTAAATGGACGCTTTTAAAAGTTTGGCTCCCCCTGTCTAGGTCGAAACCTTTTCCAAATCTAGTTTTAACATTTTAGAAACATGCAGACACACCAAGGTGTTGTGTGAAGACATTCTTAACCACTAACTTCATGTGAAAAACCAGTAATCTTTATTTACCAATCAAGTATTAAAACTATCGTCAAGTGCAAAATTTGTCAATTGATAATTTCAGGGCAGCAAAAATCAATGAATGAGATACCTCTTCCCCAATCAGGTCATTTCTTTTATCCATTTTATTTACAGCTCCAGCTTTAGGCCAGATTACAGCATCTACCATTTTGCCTCCCTGATTCACTGCAGAAAAAGTGTTGACTCTCCAGTCATGGATATGTTAATTTTCTTTTCCCTTCAACTTTATAGGGGTTGTATAAAATCTGACTTTTTTTTCCTTTTTGAAGGGCAATTTGGCAGATTGTAAAACATTTCAACAAGTAAATCAATTCTGTCAGCAGAAAAACCTTGAAACATCTGATTTCTGAATACATCTGAAAAAACAAAATTAGCAAAAATAGCTCTGTTAAGCAACTTGTTCACTGGACAGTTATTTGATGTGCAGCTAATGTGTCCACTCAAACATGAATGCGGTACAGGAGGAGTGAAAGCAGGTTTCTTAGTGCATCATGGGACGGTGACATGGAAGGGGGAGCCTGGGATGTGGTCGTCGCCCCACTTGACCACCAGGATGTAGTTGCCCCGCTCTTTCAGCACGTAGCTTACATTGTACTGCAGGTTGCCCAAGTGTTTGACCAGAACCTCTTCACAGGGGATCTGAGGACCATGCACACCCACCAGGAGCATATTCTTACCTGGGGAGGGGAAGAGAACAAGAAAGTGAAGTACCTGAACACCAGTGTTGTTAGATCTGCTAAAGGAACATTTCATATGTCATAGTTTCAGCTGTCATAATATAATTCTACTTAAAACAAACCAAAATGTGTCTGTTGCATCGAGTGGCGAAAACAATGACAAATCTTTCCATCCCAACAGGAAGCAAAGTGTGTACACTATGATCATAGATCAACAGTGGAATCATGTCAGATCCTTACCGGCCTTGCTGCAGTCAACAGAGAAGCTGCTCCTCTGGCCCACAAAGGCCTTGCTGAGGCCAGGGCCTCGGCTCAGCACCTTGCTGGCATCGGAATCGGCCAGCCTGGGCATAGCACTCTGTGTGAAGCTGCTGCTGGACGCCCTTACTGCCGGATCCACTGTCAGGGTCGACGTCTCGCTGGCATTGGTCACATTCACCAGTCGAGGACCTAAGAGAGAGCAAAAAGAACAGGTAAAATCATTTTTAAGAAACCTTACTCTGGTAGCTTCAACAACTTTTAAAAATGCTCTGTAGGAGAGCAAGCAGTCATCAAAAGAAAAAGTTGCTGTGCAACAACAGGACTTTCCATACAATTAAATCTGCAACAAAATTAAAGCCTCCGCTTTGAACTGCATGTCACGGCCATCTTTCAATTAGCTGAAGATCAAGAGATGGATCTCTGGGTTAACAAGGCTCTAGTGGCACAGTACAGATAAGTTCAGCACAGTCACGTCCACTAATACCTGTGACTTTGGCCTTGAAGGGACTGCCAGTGATGTGGTTTGGTCCCCCGTATTTGATGCTGATCAGGTAGTTTCCGGGTGCCATGGGAGTGTACTGCACCTTGTAGCCCTCTGGAACCTCCTGGCAGTCCATCTTTACCTTGGATGGACCCTCAATGGTCACGGCCAAAGCCCCAGGGCCTGCCTTAGTGTTGTTGATGATGAACTCTGACTGGGTACCTGTGAGATTAAATCACTGTTTTACAAGTAGCAGCAGCTATCACAGTGTTGTGTTCCTTTTATTAACTGTACAAAACCTTCACTAAAATTTCTAACCTTTAATGAAATAACAAATTAATGTTATTTAAAAACAATCTTAGTTTGTTTTGCTTTTATAGATAAGAATGACACAATTAAAGAAGTCATGAGTCAGCTGAACAGGGAGACAGGTGACCCACCTGTTGTGCCTCTCTCCAGTCCAGCTCCGTATGCTGAGACAAGACTGGGCTCTCCGGTCTGTCCTGGTTCCCCAACTCGGACCTGGAAAGGACTTCCTGGGATGTGAGAGCCGTTGAACTTGACATCGATGGAGTGGACCCCGTTCTCCCTCGGGATGAACCGGACAGCGTACTTGTCTGGAGGACAGGACAGAGGGATTTGGTTACCAGCAGTCCCAATGGCAAAGATTTTTCACACTTTTTTCCTTGACAGACAATTTTGCAGTATTTATAGAGAGCAGCTGGACTTCAGACAGGAAAGTCCTGGCTTCTTTAGACATCTTTAAGCTGCCATATAAAACATACACAGACCTCTTTCCAGCTCAGTGACAACACACTCCTCTAGAGCTCCAGAGGGGCTGTGGACTTTGGCTGCCATCTTGCCCTGTGCTCCGTTCAGACGCACCGCAAAGGATGCTGGGTGGTTCACCTTCAGACCAGACTCCTACCAAGGTCAGACACACACACACACAGCCGATGTGCAGGGATGGACAGTTAAACAACCGGGAAGAAAATAAGGTAAGACTTTAAAACACAGACACAGACACACACACACACACACACACACACACACACACATACATATATATACACAAATACACTCACTTTTAAGTAGTAGAGTGAAGTGCTACAAACAACATACTGTGTTTCTGTTCACAGTTCCTATTCTATTCTCTTATTTTCTCAGTTCTACTTCTACAATTTCTCTCCATGTATTTTATTGACTGTCTTCAACTCTTACCTGAGCTCCTGTTGGTGCAGCTTCAGCAGACAGAGGCAGATGGCCACAGTGTTAAAAAGCAGAGTTAGGCACAGTGATGCTGCACTACAGTCTTACAGTGTTATAGTACAGTCTTAAAGGCAGAACCCATTAAATCTGACATGGTTTCCAACATTTTAGAGGTTTTAGATGCGTAGTGTTTCCATGATTGGGGCTCAATACCCAAACATCATTACAACATTATGTCATGATAAAGTAAATGGAAGTTAATTTAGGAAACTGTATATAAAGCAGCCTAATGAGAATGTCTGAATATCAAATCAAGGTACCTTATCACACTGATGCAAAAAATCCTGTAAATTGCCAAATACAACCAGAGATATTAAAAGGGATAAGCAGTTTGTCATTAAGTACAGCAGTACTTGACTGTACCATAAGACCTAGATTCAGTGAAGACATTAGAGCACTGCAGACTGAACAGAAGTTCATCAGCTACAGACTAGAAACAAACTACAGTCTCTAAAAAGACAGGGGAACGTTTGCTGTGGCCCGCCTCCGTCTGCTGTAACTAGGCAACCAGGGAGCTGATGATGCTGATGATGATGATGATGATGCTGTTAAAAGCCTTTAAATGAAACACAAGAGAAACACCAGCAGTTCCACACCAGGCAGAAGAGGGATGACCACAGCCAGACAAAACAGTCATGACAGGGAAGATTTCCTGAACACAGATATCTGAACTCGGTCAGTCTTAGCAGATGCATTTTGGATTACATCACTGAAAGGACAATGTTTGTCCATCCAACACAGACAGAGGTACTGTGTTCAGTGAATGTCAAGGAAATCTGTCCTTGATATTTTGTTGTGAAACTGACATTTTGGAAATGATATGAAACATCGTGGAGTGTTCAAAATGGAAAAGGGTTCATTGATTAGTCAGTTAATCTATCAGTTGACTGTGACCATCTTTTACAACTATAATGATAGATTAATTGTTCAGTCATCAAGCAAAAATGCTGATCACACTGTGGCTCCAGCTCCTCAAATGTGACAATTTTCTGTTTTTTTCTCTTCTACATGATTATTAATTGAATATCTTTGAGTTTTTGATTGGTCTGATAAAATGACATCTTTATATAATAAATAATATAGACAAAAATGAAAAGAATTGTGTGTTAGAGTCCTACTCAGTCCTAAAGAGTCTGTCCAAAAAAGGATGAAGGACAAACTACTTCCAGTTTTGACTCTCCTTGATGTTTCTTTTGGCACCTTTTTGAGGCCAAAGTGTCAATTTCACACAGAAACAGTGGGTTTGCCTGGCTGTGGTCACGTCCATGAGAGGCCAGTTGCATAAAGAAAATTCTAATACCTGACTATCTGTACAACTGCAAGGGTTTGACTGATATGAGCTATTTAGCCTGATGTCCAATACCTTGATACCAAGAATTGGCCTTTTTCCATCATTCTGTGAGCAACTCTGATCTAATTTTATGTTGCACAAGGTATGAGTCTGCAGACAGCAGGAAACGAGGTTGTCACCTCCCTGAGAAGTTTGAGGTGTACAGCCTGTCGCCTGCAACTCTTCATCTAACAGTTCACTGTGACTTCTCCTTCTTCCATTACTCCCTACAATATTTCAAATTGATCAGCTGTCCAAAAATGCCCCAAATGATCGTTGTTTTGTATTGTGAATGCATTTTTTTATGACAGGCAGTCAGTGCTAATCTCCCTTACAAACACCACATTTCCTGTGAAACACAGTTAAAAGCTTTCAGTGTGAAGTTGCAGCAGTAGAAAATATTCAGTTTGCATTAGCAGTAACTTTAAACAAAATGTTTTCCAGGAAAGTTGCCACAGAAAGTTTTTAATACTGCAAGGCTCAATCAGTGGCTACACTGGTTAACATTTATTTAACTGAAAATCTTTGAGATGATCTCTTTGAGGTGCTGCAGTTATGTTGTTGGTGCTACACTGATCAGCCATCAGAAATTTGATCTCAATGATAATAAATTTAAATTGTCTACATCAACAGTTACCCGTGTTTGATTTAAAAACTCAAACCAGTCAAACCATCACACCCAGTTCATCTGCTCTGTATGGGAGTAAATTCTATCTTTGCTGCTAACATCACATTTTTATGCAACTGTGCCCCAGAGCCCTTTAGCAAGGCAGGGCAGGCTGGATGTGGAGGTGTCTCCTCATGCCTCACCTGAAGGCCGGTAACAGTGAGGCGGCGAGCGTCATTCGCTGGAGCAACAACAGGAACAAGGTAGGGGCTGTCAGGTATGTGCTGGTCATTGAACTTCACTGAAATCTCATAATCACCTGGAGACAAGGAGGCGAGAATGTAACTCAGGGAGTCAAACAGATACATCAGTGAACAAACATCAGGGTCAGCTGTGTGTTTTCTCTACCAGGCTCCTGAGCGATGTACGAGACGCCGCAGGATCCATCTTTGCGATCATCGAAGGAGATCTCTGCCCTGCTGGGCCCTTCCACTGCGATGGCCAGACCGCCGGCACCCGCCTCCCTTGTCCAGATGCTGAACTCAGCTGGTAAAAGAATAGATATAAGAAAACTCTAATGTAATATCATGTAGGACAGAGCCAAGTGTTATGATTTATGAAGCTAGTTCATCATTAAACTGCTACTGCTACCTTTTCACTACCACTGAGAGATTTGCCAAACATTAAGTATTTCTTGTCATTATTTTCTGATAATCATGTGAAAACATGACAGTTTTTAGTCCTTAATAGCAATGTGGAACAGAAGAGGGTTGGTGTGTTTAAAAGGTGACTGAAAGCAGGGTCAATCAAGTCCTTTTGTCCAGTCTTATCCCTGTAGGTCATGCATGTAGCTTTGATGTGAAGCTGAGGGTCAGGAACGAGGTATGTAGTGTCCCTGTAAAGACCGCGTCTGTGTTTGTGTACCTGGCTCTCCTGCCTGTGCGCCCTCCAGTCCTGGACCTCCGGCTCTCACCTTGGCGGCCCCGCCCTCTCCCAGTGGCCCCACAGTGAACTGGAAGGGGCTGCCTGGCAGGTGCACACCCCTGTACCTCACGCTCACACTGTGCACACCCATCTCTGTGGGCACGAAGCGCACACAGTAGGTGTCGTTACCCATGGCGACCAGCTCGGCAGGCTGACTGGCTCCAGAGGGGGAAGTGACCTCAGCAGTGACGTCCTGCATGTCGATCGCTGCAATCAGAGAGTTTTATCACTTTTTTTGTCTATTTGTTGACTGATTTAACCTTCTCCTGTAACCCTTTATGGATACTGTTCAATGTGTTTTTATAGTCAGAGTCATTGTTTGCACAGTCACAGTATCATGACACAAAGTAAAGGAAAAAGCTGAATATGAGTTGAGAATCATAGCAAACGCAGGTATTTACATTCTCTCACTGAACTGTTTGATGTGATTCATGTGCTTTGGCTTTCACAGTCACCAGATGTAATGGAATACCTATGAGGGATTTTAGACTGAAGCGTTGGACAGAGCTCTCCACCACCATCATCCAAATGAGTGAGCTTTTTTTTGGGAGAATGTTGTTCATCCCTCCAATCTACACTAAGGAACACTGAAGCTGCTCTTGAGGCTGGATCAACAACTGAACACACTTTGTGCTGGTTTTTACTGTCTTACTTACTGTCACCCATCTGTGTGTGCTGACAGTGGTGGAAAGTCGTCTGACTATTGGGATATATTTATGTTATCATGAAGCCCTGAAACTAAGACAAAGAAAAGCAACAGAAACGCGAGGTGGATTCTCTTAAGGTCTCAGACACACACACACCTGCAGCTTAATGAAGCATGTTATGTTGCAAACCTTGTGCTGCCAAGCCCAGCATTTTTTTTCCCCCTAGGATTCTACAACGCACCCTCCACCCTGACGCCGCCCACTGAGCAGCAGGCATCAACACCCCTCGCTGCCCTTGACCCTCCTGCCAGCACCAGACCAGAGAGGCCGGTGATGAGGCGGACACGCCCAGGGGAGAGGCTCCGATCCTGGGCAACAGCATAAGAACGAGTCCTGTGATCTCTGGATCTTCCAGACCACCAGAGTGAGCAGTAGGAGCGGGTGGAGGTGTGAGAGAGGAGCTGCCGAGACAAGTTCAGGAGGAACCAGCTCACTGGAGGGAGAGGAGGAAGAAAAGGGAGAGGAGAACATGGAGAGGAGGGTGAAGAGGGAGAGAAGGAGAGGAACGATAGGAGATGAAAGACAGGGGAGAAAATAAGGAGATGCTGAGGAGCAAAAGAGGGAGAGGTGATGGGAAGAAGAGAAAGTGGATTACGAGAAAAACAAGTAACGAAAGATTATGGAAGACATAAGGGGATAAGCAGAAATGTGTAAATGGAGAAATAAAAAAATAAAATAAAGCTATAAAAAAAAAAAGCCAAGGAAAAGGAGGCAGGGTGAGACAGAAGGATGGAAGAAGAGGGAAAGAAAGACAAGAAAAGGAGATTAGGAAAGAACAAAAGATAAAGCTGACAAACCACAGTCAGTACAGAGCAGTGGAAAGAAACTACAGATCAGAGAAATTGTCAGACAGGAAACAGCTGAAGAGAAGGAGGAGGGGCAACTGATGATGCAGGAAATTTTCAGTCTGAACCACGTCACCAGATTCCAGCCTGATGGTCTGTGACACGCTGAGGCTCAACGAGTTCAAGACTTACAAACTTTACCCTAAGGGTTTTTTTTCACACAAACACAAACACACACTGCTATTACTACAACTGTCATCCAGGCATATGTGGACACTGATACTTCAGACAGCCAATCGGATGAGCCTTCAGATTAGCAAGGCAAGAAAGCGTGCGTGTGTGTGTGTGTGTGTGTGTGTGTACGTACCTGGTATCTTCAGACTGAGGTCACACACGCTCCCCACGCTGGCAACAGACGCCGCCTTCTGTCGTCGGGTGATACTCTCCCGGATACGACCTTCCCCAGTCACCCGTACTGTGAACGGACTTCCTGTTGACAAACACATCTCAGATTATTTGTCTGAAAAGATGTATTCCACACCTGTAAAAAAAAAAAAAAAAAGTGCTTGATTCTACCTGGGACATGTTCCTCAGCGAAGCGGATAGAGACGATGTAGTTTCCTGGTTCAGTAGGACAGTAGGTGACTCTACACGTCCCGTCCTCCACGTCTTCTGTCTGGATGTCCACCTTACTGGGACCTTCGATGGACAGAGCCAGGCCGCCATAACCTGTGCACACACACACAAACACATGTACAGTATATAAAGTTTAACACTGGTAAAGACAGGAACTCTAAGTTTATATCAAGCAGTGCTTTGAACTAAAGGCTAATTTGCTAACATCAGCATGCTGACATGCTCACAAGGACAATACTATCATGCTGATGTTCAGCAGATGCAATATTCACGATGTTTGATTTTGCAGGTATTTGATCATAAAACAGTACTGTGCAAACTGAAAATTTGGCATAATGATGGTGTGAGACAGACAGACACAGACAATCAATTAATCCAGGCACAGACAGGAGTGTAGCTAGCATGGCTAAAAGCACAAATGGAGAGGAGTTAACAGCTGTGGTGTTTGCAGGCCTGCATACTGACCAGCTTCCCGCGTGTCGACCACAAAGCTGGAGTTGTTGAAGGTGGTTCCCTGGACGAGGCCGTCCCCGTGAACTTTGACTTGGCTGGCGTCGCCGATCTCAGACTGGACAACCATGATGGTGATGGGACTGTTGGCGACATGATGGCCGTTCTTCAGGATGCTGACCTGGTGTTCACCCACCTCCCGCGGGATGAAGGAGATACCTAGGAGGAGGAGGGAAGGGGTGAGAAGAGGTAGGAGTTGGTGGGGGAGATGTGGGCAACCACAGAGAGATGCAAAAGTAAATAAGAGGAAAAAAACGTGGAGAGGAAGGACGGTGAAAGAGGAGAAGCAGGAGAGGAGAGGCAATGAAGAGGAAGGATGGAGTGAGCAGTGGAGAGAAAGACAGGTGGAGTAAGAGAACAGGTAATAGGAAGGATCGAGGACGGAGAGGAAGAACAGAAGAGTGAGAAGATTCAAATGTTACAATAACTTTAAATTAATTAATGTGTGTGTGTGTGTTACCGATGTGGTTGTTGGCCATCCTCTTCAGCAGGCAGGGCTCATCGCGGCCAGATGGCGCCTGGATGCTGGCGGTCAGCAGGCTCAGATCCGTCTCCTTAATGTCCAGAGAGAAATCTGCTGCAGAGCCCAGTTTGATTTGAGAGCGCCGCTGGTTGTTCTCTGCAACACACCAACACACACAGAGGTAAGAGTTAGCATTATGTCTGTATTGTCATCAATATCTGATAATCATCAAAGTGATAATGACTGAGCAGTTTGTGTCTAATTATCTCCACGTCAGAATGTTTTCTTGCACAAACAGCACCGTGCTGCTGGATTTAATTAGAGAATAAATCATCGTCAGCTGCTGAGTTTCACAGATCCTGATGCATCACCTGCCGTGATTGTTACCAAACCCAGCAGACAAATGTTCAATTAAAGGCTCTAAAGTTTTGAAACTAATCGTGCAAAGTCAAAAATAAATAATTACCTGACACTTTCTTTTGCTTAAATAGAAATAAATTTGAAAGGTAGACATGAGAATAAAATTGGGTTTGGATTATTGATCATTAATAATCTGCCTGTTGGTGTAGCAGCGTCTCACCGGTGATCCGGGCAGTGAACGGGCTGCCAGCGATGTGATCGCCGTTGTATTTGACCAGAATGTTGTAGTCTCCGGGCAGAGTGGGCAGGTAGCTGACGCTGCACGTCCCGTCCTTGTTATCCACACAGCTGATCTCTGCTTTAGAGGGACCCTCGATGGCCAAGTCCAGACCCCCTGGATGGACAGACAGACAGTCAGTGATTACTAAAACATGTTGTAAAAAACATAAAACACGCTGTCACCATAGGTCCTGCTGCTGTCGGGTGACGTTACCAGAATAACCACCGGCTCTGCCACCCGTGCTCTTCCTGTAGCTAACGTACCTTCAGAGGCGTCCTCTGTGAAGACGGTGAACGTGGCTGCCTTGTTGGCAACGCCGTAGCTCAGACCAGGACCATAGGCTGTGACATTGGGGCTACTGGCATGGTTCACATAGAACTGAAGGGGAGACTCTGCAACACACACACTCTACAACATCAGTACAGCAAAAAACATTCAGACTGAAAGTAAAGCTGTTTCAGGAATCCTCAGCCCACAATGTTAATGCTATAGCACACAATGACATTCAAGACAATATTGTTTTTGCAACCTCTTGGCAGCAGTTTTGGGAAAGTCCTTTCCTATTTCAACATGGCTACACCCCCGTGCAGAAAGCCAGATCCATGAAGAAATGGTGTGGAAGAACTGGACTGGTCTGCACAGAGCCCTGACCTCAACCCCATCCAAGACCTTTGGGATGAACCGAAACACCGACTGTGAGCCAGGCCTCGTCACCCAACATCAGTGTTGGGCCTCACAAAGCTTTAGTGATATCATCCACACACACACACACACAGATTCTCAGGGTGTGACATCATGGCAGGCTGGTAGTGATTTGTTTTCTCCTGCAGACACCTGACACTAAAGTGAACATACCAAACTACACACCTTTCCTACATAGCTTAAACACAGGCCTAATCTCACACTCACACACACACACACACACACACACACACACACACACACATTCCATGTTTCGTCCTGACTATGACGTCAGTGTCCAAACATCCTGACAGTAGATTCATGTCTGAGAGAGGCTGCAGTTTTCCTCCTGGAAACCAGGTGTCTTCACTGCACCTTTCTAACCCCAGTCATGAAAATCTGTGTGTGTGTGTGTGTGTGTGTGTGTGTGTGTGTGTGTGTGTTTGCTCGCTCACCTGGGATGTGTGTGCCGTTGTATTTGATGTGCATCTCGTGCAGGCCAGCTTCGGTGGGTGAGTACTGCACTGTGACCGTCCCATCCAGGTTGTCTGAGATCAGTGGCTGAGCTGATTTACCTGAAGGCATCAGCACCTCACCTGAGAGCGTCACAGAGGTAAGAGAGAGATGCACACATGCTTTGATTATTTCCACTGGACTTTTCTGTTATTAACAGACACTCCTATTAACATTCCTGCCTTCTCCAGTCTATTACATTGATTTATGGCTTCATCTTGTCATAAAAAGGACCAATACGAAAATGTTCAGGACAGTCTGATTGTTGTTTTGTGGAGACTCAGACCAAGAGAAGCCAACATGTAAAACTGTTTGTCTTAAAGGGGCGCATGTCTGGTTAACTGTGGGAAACATGGGGACAACTGTATTTCTGAATCAGCAGACATTCAGCCCATCAGTCCCTCTCTCACCGGTGATTTCTCCCTTCCTGAAGGAGAAAGGTATCACCATGTCGAATGGTCTGAAGCCGCTTCCATTAACGCTGCTACTGATTGGCTGATAGCCGTCTGATGTCACCTGAAAGAGACAGACAGAGTTTAACGTGTCTATTCAATACTTAAAACAACTTCCTGTCTGCCTCAGTGACCTGCACAAGAGACATGCTGCTGCTGCTGCTGCTGCTGCCCAGCCCCACCCACAAAGAGGCATCCTGGGAAATGTAGTGTGATGGAGCATGAAGAGGAAGGAAGAAAATGATGATGAGGTGATTCTGTGATGCAGCCACAGCAATGAAGAGTGCACTGAGGAAGAGGATAGAGAAAGCGGCCACCAAAACAAATACCCTGGAGAGGGAAAAAACAAAGAAAAAAAAAATCACCTGTGATTACAGCAGCACCTTCGGCAACACCTCCCACAAACACCTGGGATTTATTATTTATTTTATGATGTTAAATAGAAGAAGCAATGACATGGAGGAGGCAAAGCGGTTGAGCGAGAACACATTAGAGTGCGTGCGTGCGTGCGTGTGTGTGTGGGGGGGGGGGTCAAGTTTTAACCAGCAGCCACCTGCAAGAGAGAGGAGCATTGTGTGTGTGTGTGTGTGTGTGTGTGAGTGAGTGAGTGATATGTTGTTCAAGGGTAATTTCACACAAATGTTTATATGCAGAGGTGGGCAATATGGCCAAAATCCTCCATCATACTATATGTAATTTTATATCGTGGTGATGGTATATTCACAGTAGTGAACGCTGTTCTGTGAATTCAATTAAGAAATGGTTTTAAATAACCAAACAGCTAGGGACGGCTCCCACAGTGGAAACAGCACAAATCTCTGCAGGTGGACACATTTCTACCACCTCATATTACCCATCTCTATATATACATAAGTGTGTGTTTGTGTGTGTGTGTCTGTGTAGGGGTACCCAGGGCTGGAAGCCAGCTCCAGGGGGGCCGGCCTGTTGCTGTAGAGACTTCTGCTCTTGCACCATGGGTACCTCATCAGTAGCCTGAAGACATGACAGTAAGGATTAACATCTGACCTCACACACACAATGACAGACGTTTTGATGCTAACATACACCGCTGTGGCCTTGTGGGTAAATGCTGGTCTGTAAATTGAAGCCATGAATGAGGTCAAAGTTGATCAGCAACTAAATTAATCAACCAACAGTCTCACTTGCACCTGCATCAACTGGTTTTTTGGACAATGAAGAATGAAGAATGTCAAAGCTGTGATGTAAATCAATCTGCACTTTAAAAGCTCCACCACACAATAATTATGTGACACAGATTAATGCAACGTTCATGTTCACAGTGAGGGATTACACAGCCTGAGCAAGTATCAAGAATTGGCTAATTGGTTTCTCATGTTGTACCAACATGAATAGAAACCAGCTGAATACGCAACAAAAACACACTGAAAACAAAGTTGCTCCTTTAAACAATGAACCCATTTTGGATCTCCAGTCAAACTATAATTAAGCCAAATAATGAGATCTTGTCTGTCTGCATGTTTTTGAGTTGCTCTTCCGTTCAAAGATGAATGTGCTCATCTTCTGAATCCATTTTGGATCCCTAATCAGTGTAATAAACCCCAGAATGAACACAATTCTGCATTCCTCCCTCACCATGACTTTGAAGGGACTGCGTGGGATGTTTTCTCCTCCGAAGCGGACGTAGATGACGTAGTTCCCAGGTGCCGGCGCAGTGTAGAAGATGTCGAAGGTGCCGTCCTCGTTCTCCAGCACCTCGGCCTCCACCTCGCTGCCGTCGGGCTGAACCACCACGCAGCTCACCTTCCCCTTGCCAGCACCCTTAGCGTTCACCACCAGGCCCAGCTCCTCCCCGATGGCCACCGTGGGGCCCACACCTGGACCTGGGGGGGGGGGGGGCGGGGGGCATTCAACGTTTTAAGTTTCTGTAAAGGTGAACATTTTTCATGTGTTCACCTGTGGTCACGTACCAGTCACAGTGCACTTGCTGGCGTCTCCGGTTGCCGTGGCACGGACTCTATAAGGCGAGGCGGGGATGTCGTCACCACCGTACTTTATGACGATGGTGTACCGGCCAGCACGGTCTGGGATGTATGACACTCGGTATGTACCATCACCATTGTCATGGATACTGGGCTGCTTGGGTTTACCATCCTGATCCTGACGTAGAGAGAGGGAAGAGAAATGAAGAAACGGGAGGACAGATACTTTAAAGGACTGGTGTGGAGGATTTAGTGACATCTAGTGGTGAGGATGCAGATTGCAACCAATTGATTACCCCTCATTTCTCTTCTCGCTTCCAAGTGTGTAGGAGAACCTACGGAGGCCACTAAACTCACAAAACGCAAAAGTTTCTCTTAAGAGGCAGTGTTTGGTTTGTCCATTCTGGGCTACTGTAGAACAACATGGCAGACCCCACGCAAGAGGACCTGCTCCCCCGCTCCTCCCTTAAATGCTACACACTGGCCCTTTAAACGTGGGTATAGCTGCATGTGTATGTGTGTGTTACTGACGGTGATGAGCACGCTCAGTTGGCCCTGGCCGGCGTCCTTGGCGTCGATGTTGAACTCAACGGGGAAGCTGGCGGGGACGCCACTGGTTAGCCCGGGGCCGCTAGCTCGCACTTTACTGGCATCGTGAGTCGGCAGAACCCTAAACTTGAAAGGACTGAAGAGACCACAGAGACACAACAGATGATTTATAAACTGTGAACTTTTAATCCAGTTATCATTATGGACTAAATATTTTACTCCTAAATGTCCTCCCTCTATAGTTTGGCTTTTGAAAAGGTTCAAACAAAGAAGTCCCACAACATAAGCTCAGAGTGTACAGATCATTATCCTCCAATACAACAAAGGACTGCTGAGACAACCTCTGCTGTAAACAAGTAAATACATGTGACCGCCTAAAAGATGTGAGCTTTTCCACAAATATTGCAGATCTGACTTTGTCTCTAAAGTGGTCACCTGACACCTGACGGAGCTTCCTGTTAAATGACCTTAATGTTAGTACTGCAGTACTGCTCTGTACCTGCGGGGGACGTCCTCCTCTGCATACTTGACAGCCACAGAGTATGGTCCTTCCACAGATGGAGTGTAGGACACCAAATGAGTCCCGTCTCCGTTGTCGGTCACCTCCACAGGCTCCGCGATGCCTTTAGGAGCAGTGATGGCCACAGCCAGTGGGGCCACGCCCGCCTTCCTGCAGTCCACTGTGAAGGATTGTGGGATATTGGCCCTGACCCCTGACCCCACACCGGGACCAGACACCTTGACCTTACTGGAGTCCACCACATCCTTCACTGGAACTTTGAATGGACTTCCTGGAAAGAGCAGGACGAGGAAACGCTGGTTTAAGTCACAAAAACAAAGGAATAAAAGCATGCCCCTCTCAGCGTGTCAGCGGACTAACATTTCTTATTAAGGTAGCTGGAAAATTAAAAACTATTGATGCTGTTTTTGAAGTGATTATAGAATAATTATGACCATTTAACGTTTTTAAATATTCAACTCTTTTTCAGAAATTTCAGCCACGTGTTTACATTAAACACGTGAAAACATGCGGGTTGCAGATTAGCCACCTTCAGCTGGATCCACACACTGAGCTCTTAATGAAAATGGATAAAGAGGACAAACAATAACCAACTAAAATAACTGAAAACTATTCTGATTAATTTTTTTTCAAGCAATGCCAAACATTTCCTGGTTCCTACTGCTCAAATTATGAGATTTTCTGGGTAATGTGGTTTGTGCACGCTGACTCTTTCTGTACCTCCAGCTGATGCCTTCACACAGCAGAACCACAAACCAACAGCTGTCTGCAAAAGGTGTCGAACACGAAAACACCCTGAGCTTTTCCTGAACACAGTCAATTAAATTGAGCTGCAGCTTTTTAACTTCAACCACATCTTTGAAACATTAGACTCAAACGCCCAGCACGACTTTAAACAGCTAATAACATCTTTCCAACATTAACTGAAAAACCACATCTTTTAACATCAGTGGTTGTTTATGGGCGGAAATGAGAGCAGAGCCAACAAAATTTTACAAGGGATTCCACATTTAAGCGCCTTTAAGAAATAAACAGACGTGATGGATCTTTGTGGATCTCTGCTGCTGATTAGAAGTCAATGATTAGACCTTTGAGCTTTCTCAAATAGATCAGAATTTATCTTTAGCAGGTTATTAATGTCTGCACCAGTATCCAAGAGAGTCTGTCTTCATTTAAAGGATAATGCAAGTCTAATAAAAACACCAAAAACAATAATGAATTCATCCAATAACGAGGATTGTTTGTGCATCAAAGCATGATATATCTTATTTTGACTCAGTCCCACACTCACCGTCCTGCTGCTGTACTCACTAGAGCACTAAATGGGTATTAATCCACTGCCTAAAATAGTCCCATAAAGATGCAATATTTCCTCATTTGAGTTTGCTTAAAACTCCTTTAGGGCAAAAAATGAAACTACTTATTTGTGAGATGTTTGTAAAGATGTAGCAGTGGACTTGAGGCTGAGTGCCACACAGAGTAGGGAAGTACTGAGAGACAGCAGCATGACGAGGCTTTCAAATGAAATCCCACCAAAGGTAGAATATCTCATCTCACCGGGGATGTGCTCTCCTCCGTAGGTGATGTTGACATCATAAAGGCCAGGGGTGAAGGGAACGTACTCCACACTGCAGCTGCCGTCTTTGTTGTCTTTGCAGGACATCTTTGACTCTGATGGACCCTCGACTGTGATGCCGAGACCACCGATACCTGCCCCTCTGGTAAAGGATCAACACACCCAAAGTCAGCAATAGTTTGGCCTAAAGTTAGATACGTTTTCATTCATCAAAACTTTGCCTTCAAACTGTTACCAACAGCACCTGGTGACGATGTCGAAGTTGTTGGGCTTGTCAGTCAGGGCTTGCTGGAGTCCAGGGCCAGTAGCCACCACCCTGCTGGGGTCACATCCCTCTGACACAGAAACCTTGAATGGGCTCTTAGGAACCGGTGTGTCGTCATACAGAACCTGGACGCTGTGGACGCCTGAAATGCAAACCAGGACAGGCAGCAGCTGGAGAATGCAGATCACAGTAAAAGAGTTTGCTAACAGCTCAGTGTTTGTCAGTACAGCAGGTGTGTTACCGTTCTCGAAAGGAGTGTACTCGACGCCGTAGGTGCCATCGGCGTTGTCGGTAACCAGACAGTCTGTCAGCGCTCCCGACGGGTTCCTGACCTCCGCCTTCACGTGGTCTCCTCCTTGCCGGGTGAGAGGACGGGCGTCCACCGTGAATGCTGTGGTGGCTTCTCTGAAAACAGCTGAAGGTGAGAGGAGGGCACGGTTAGTCCAGTTCAGCCCGTGAAAACAGCTGCTCTAAAGGCACTTCGTCAAATCAAATCATCAGAATGATGCTGCTTCATCTTTTACACATGCCGCCTTTAACCAAACAGAGCTACACCCTGACTCAGACGGACATACTGCACCTTGTCCCTCCACGCCGGGTCCAAACACTTTGACCTTGGAGGTGTCAACGGCAGGATCCACCATCACCTTGGCAGGGAACCCGGGGACGGCCTTGCCTCCATACTTCAGCAGCAGCGTGTACATGCCAGAGGTCAGGGGGACGTAGGTCACCGTGTAGGTCCCGTCTTTGTTGTCCACCACCTCGGTCTTAGCTTTAGCACCTGGAACACAGTCGAGTTTTTACATTTCCATCATAGAACTGAAGGCTGAATATCTAAAATATGACACACACAGACTTGAGACCTGCGGCAAAAAAATAAGACCTTTCCAGACCGGATTAGACTGAAGATTATTTGGACCTGGCCTGACTCCAGACCTGAGTCAGATCTGGCCAACTGGCTGCTTAAATGCCTTATGTTAATGAAGTATGAGGTCAGAGGATTAAATCCAGCCATTTGTTTATTTTAAGCAGTTTAGCAGCTGACTTCATATCTCAGATGTCAGGATGCATTTAAACACATCAGCAATGAGAAATAAAAGTGCCTGCTTGCTGCTGCCTGACTGTAGGACACAGGAACATCACTGTCAAAATGTCTGTCATGTAATATCTGTCCAAAGCCAGTAGACAGTTCAGTTAGCTTAGCATAAAGACCAAAAACAGCTAGCCTGCCTCACCTGCCAGCAACTCTACAGCTCATTAATCAGCATGTTGTATCCTGATTGTTTAATTCTTCCTGTAAGTGTAAAAACAGTATTTCAAGTGGTTATGTATCGGACTTTGTCGGCTCTGAGCAGTTGCCAGGCAACCAGCGAAGACATGATGTTACTGTGTCTGAACACACACCTTTAGTTTAACAGACATTTGTTGTTTTTACACATTTGTTTTCATACAAGATCAACGAACAAGATACAACATGTTAATGTGTGAGCTTTAGAGGTGCTGATAGGTGGATTTTTTTCTAAACAAGGTGTTTACTTGCTTCCTGTCTTACTGGCTGCAGCCTTTTATTTAATGGACAGATTTGAGAGCGCTGTCCTCATATGGCTCTCTGCCAGAGAGTGACATCATGTGAAAACAACTATTCCTTTAAAAGATGATGTTGATTGATAGATCATCTACTGGCAACAAGTTTCCAGTCTCTGCATGAAACCAGTGGCTGCTTGGAAGGAAGGAAGTATATCTCACAGCTAATGGATGACTTGGAACGAGATCAACACGAATGTGCAGACTGATTCATAGTTAATGGGCTAAAACGCGCACAACCACCAGTATGCTGGTTTGCAGCTGATGCTGGATTTACTGGTTCCTAATGAAGAAAAACTGGGTTCGTGTTACCAGAGCCTGGTGCAGAGCCAGTAGGACTGGTCGGGGGGGAGTCAAGTGCCGCCTCCAGGCTGAGTTGTCCCGGTCCGGCCTGGGAACAGTCCACATTCACCACACTGGTCTCTCCAACCTGCGCGCACACACACACACACACACACACACACACACACACACACACACACATATATGTATAAAATGGACAGTTCCTCATTCTTAACAAAAGTCAAAGAACAGATCGTTCTGGAGGTGGAAGGAGCCTGAAGTAATTTCCCGATTTCTTTAAATCATCTCTTCAGTGAGTCAGAGGCTCAAATCAGAGTTGGAGCAAATTCAGAAGCTCCGTAGTCGCAGTCGGGAACAAAATGCATCAACAGTCTGAACTTCTCTAAACTGCTGAATCTGTAGCCTCAGCTCGCCCTCTCCAGACCCTCACCTTGGCTCTTTTGAGGCCCGACCCTGATGCCACCACCTTGGAGGGGTCAAAGGGCATCTGGATGTCAGCTTTGAATGGCGACCCCGGGATGTGGACCTCCTCAAACAGGATGTTAACCACGTAGTCTCCGGGCTCAGTGGGCAGGTAGGAGACGGAGCAGGTCCCATCACCGTTGTCCGAACACTCGATCTTGGCCTCGGTTGGCCCCTCCACCGTCAGCCCCAGACCTCCTGTCCCGGCGCCTTTGGTGTCGATGGTGAACTCTGCAGGGTTTCCCACCAGACCTCCCTTCAGGCCAGGACCAAAAGCCTTCACCTGCAGGGGGATGAGAGGGGATGATGATGGTGTCATGCAGCTACTGCTACTGCTACTACTACTACTACTACTACTGCTGCTGCCACTACCCAAAAGGATTAAAAAAAAAAAAGATTAACAACTTTGAAGATTAGAGAAAAATAAAACATTACAATGATCTTTTTCTCTCAGGCCTGACCCTGACTGTTGTTACCTTGCTCGGGTCTGGAGGCAGCTGGGCCTCCACAGGGAAGGGACTCCCAGGCACGGGGTGTCCGTCGTAGGACACGTTGACAGCATGGACCCCCTCTTCTGTGGGGGTGTAACGGACCAGACTGATGCCTGCTTTACCGGGCTGAGGCTCCACTTTACAGGGTACTGCCTGCTTGCTGGGACTCAGCTAGTGACACACACAAACACACAGTCCGGTGATTATTTTTTTGTGATTGTCATTTTTTTTTTTTTGTGATCTAAGTGAAAACATAAGACATAAACACAGCATCCCTGACACTCACCACTGCTACCTCCAGGTGACCTTGACCTCCTGCTCCCTTGGAGTCCACCATAAACTGCTGTTCCTGATCGACCTCCACTCCTGAAAGACATTTATCAATTTAACGGGTTTCCCAGGGAGGCCTCAGTGCAAACTAATACTTGTTTTGTAAATGATGAAACGCAGAGAAGGACTGATTTCTTACTTCCTTCCAGGTTGTCCAGAGTGACCTTGCTCAGATCCAGCGGGGCAGCGACCCCAACTGTGAAGGGGCTCTTGGCGATGGGATCTCCACCAAACTTCACCACAATCGTCATCTCCCCCTACAGACACGTTAAACATGCAGATCCAACAGTTACTCCCATTTTAAAAGCACTCTGTAAGAAGACAGGAGGCAAAACAATGGCTATGCCGGCTCTTTGATTCTCCTGAAAACATGTCGGAACGTGACACGAGCGGTCCAGCGCTGCCCTTCACAGTGACTGCAGGCAGGTGACGACATGCTGCCTGCACACACTGTTCACTGGGTTTGCTGTACTGGTGCAATTGGCGTACCTGTTGCGCAGGTGTGTATTTGACAGTCTGGGAGTAGTCGTAGTTATCGATGATGTCAAAGTCTTTGACGGGGGAGGAGAAGGAAACATCCAGCGGTGCTTTACCGGCTCCTTTGGTCAACACTGTGAAATGAGTTGGCTTACCGCTTTCTATACCTGGACAGGGAGATAAACAATAGGCAAAAGAATTAGATGTAAACTGAAACACATTGGGTCATCATGATTGTATGTGTGTGTGCATGTGTTTGTGTGTCTCACCAGTGCGAGCCAGTCCAGGACCCTCTGCTTTAACCTTCGATGCATCATGGGAAGGATCGACTTTAACCAAAAAGGGGCTCTGTGGAACTTCCTGTGTGGAAAGATTCACACTGAAATCCACCAGAACAACATCTTCAAGATTTATTCAGATCATGACCTGCAAACCTTTCAGCTGTGAGTGTGTGTGTGTTTGTGTGTGTGTGTGTGTGTGTGTGTGTACCTTGTCCGTAAACAGGACTTTGACGGTCAGTTTTCCAGCAGCAGGAGGGATGTATTTGACAGTGAATGTGTCATTGGCATTGGAGATGATGTCAAAGTCCACGTCAGCCTCTTTGTCACTGACCATGTTGGCGTCACACTTAATGCCCACACTGACATCACCTGAACACACACAAACAGAGAAATGGCGATGTTTCTGAATTAGAAGGTGTTTGATTTCAGTGTGAAGAGACGACGATGAGCTTCTTTCGTTCAGGTGACACCGACTGCCACAAGAGGGGGTTAGAGTGTTTGTTTCCTGCTGTCTGCTCCTGGGATGCAGCAGACCTCAGCTGTCAATCACAGCAGAGGAATTCAAAGAGTGAGAGGAATGAAGCAGCAAGCTGTGTCAACAGAAACAGGTCAGATTCTTCAACTGCCGACCATCTGAAACCTCTCTGTCTTCACTTCCCCTGTTTACCTGCAGCTTGTTTGCCCGGGAAGCAGCGATCAGCGCGATGAAGGCTAACAGGCAGGTGTGTTCATCACACAGTACATCATCATGCACAATCAGCTGCTGTGCACATGGCAGCAAAAGCCAAAACAACACAGCAAAGAAACACTTCAGTAACAGAATGCTGTTCAATTTATATTGGCAGATGAAAATCTTTGCAGTATCAAATACTCACTGACTGCAGGAACCCCTAAAAACTCTGAAACTAGCAGCAGAATACCCCCCACCTGTGCGATATAATATTTCTGGATTCTATGTTGGAGTTGGTTCAAGTAAAACTCAACTACTAACTACTAATTTAACTACTTTATATACTATCAGGTAGTTTATTCTTCTTCGTTTAACATTCAAAGTGATTATACACTTTGAATGTTAAACCTTTATCTGTGAAAATACTCAAGTAAAGCACAAGTACTTCAAAACTGTGCTTAAGTACTTGAGCTTGGAGTCACTGTCACTGCTTTCCATGTAGGCAACAGCGAAACATTTGCCATTACATGACCTCTGCAGACATTAAAACGAGTCGTTTGTAACCGAGGTTCTATGAACTGTGGATGACTGCAGCATCAAACACGGCTGAAACATGTGCAGTGAATGCATTTCTTTAATATGTGAAGAGGGCAGGAAGCTTCTCTTTAATGTACTTTTGTTCTTGGTTTGTGCAGGTAGATGAAGAGTGTGTGTGTGTGTGTGTGTGTGTGTGTGTGTGTGTGTGTGTGTGTGTTGCTCTGCTCAGGTCAGAGTGATGAATTTCCTGTCAGGATGTTTCTGCCTTGAGATCATTGTCAGGACATACCAGGGTGTGTGTGTGTGCATATGTGTGTGTGTGTGTGTGTGTGTGTGTGTGTGTGTGTGTGTGTGTGTGAATCATTCACAGACAATATAAAGGTAAATGTTTGTCAGCATCGAGCGTCTCGTTTTTTAGTGTGTGGACTCTTTTTGTGAGTCGTTCTGACACAGATGGGAACTGCTGTCACACCAAATAAAACTGTCTGTCTGTGGAGATTTCCTGTCTTAATTATTACTCTGTGTATGTGTGTGTTTGTGCGTGTGTGTGTGTCTTTCTTACCATCTCCAGCCCCTGAACAGTCTACGGTGAAGTGCGTGGGTTCGTTGGCCTTCAGTCCGGTTCTCTCCACTCCAGGGCCGAACACCTTCACCATGTTGGGGTGACTGCCTTTACCCACGTTCACCTACAACAGGAAATGACATCCCTATTCATTATTACAAAGAATGAACACTAAATACGGAGTGCCACAGGGCTCTGTCCTGGATCCACACCAGTCTTCAGTCGATAAACTACTTACAACAACATATTTAAACCCTTTTTTACACATGGCTTCATTTCACTGAACTTCATGAATACAGACCTGACACGTCAGCTCAGTTTTGGTAAACAATGAGTTTGAAACAGTAAAGACATAAGATTGGAAGCTCCTCTTGTTCAAACACCAATGACACTAAGGTGATGTTCAGATTTCAAAGAGAATTAAATATATTATGTAAACTCGTCTTCCGGCTGCAGCTACAGAGGCTGGTAACTGACAAACTGAATGTTAAGAAGCAGAAATTCTGTGAATGAACAAGTAGAAGCTGAACACATCTACAACCGACCCCATGACAAGGTTTTTACCCCCAAAATAACAGATCATACAAGTTCAATTGAGAATTGAACAAGACATGTTTAGTAACATGTTGGCAACAATAACGAGCAGGAGGAGTTTAACTGAGGAAAAAACAAGGACTTAAAATACTGACAAATCCTGCAGAGTGGAGTCAGTTCACCAGTTTTACCCACAGATATCCAAAACTGAGCTTGACTGAATTTTGATGACTGATAAACAGTCACAAATACTGTTTAAAAAACATTTTTCCCTTTAGTAAGAGACAATAATACACTATTACATTTACTTCATACACACTGAATGTTTTACTGTCTACACACACACACTGATATTTATGGTCACCGATGTGTGTTCAATCAAAGTCAACCATCACTTCTCTGTTCCAGAGATCCTGGTGAACATTAGAGTCACTCATATTTCTCTGACACACAAGAATAATTCTGAATACAAAGAACATCAGAGAGCTTCACAGATTTTCAATTGTATCTAAATCTGTGTTTTCATTTTCAACACCATCTCTATTTTTAATGCTACAATTAAAATTATGTCATCTAGAATTCTAAAATATGTGAAGTACACCTTCAAATAATTGAACAAATAATAACAATAATACTAGAATACTCAGTAAAATGGAAATAAGACACAAAGTTAAGAGTGAGCGGAAACTAAAGCAAATGAACCAAACAACACATAAAACATTTAAATGAAATGTGAGAATTTATTTTGTGACATCTAATTTGATTTGTGACTTAAGTGACTATAAATGAGTTTGGACTTTAGTACAGCTGGTGATTAATGCTGATAATAAGTTTCAGTCAACATGTTGGTTACAGATTCATAAAATGAAACGTTTGTTTATCAGCTGTCTCCCAGGTTTGTTTTAAAAGCAACAACAACAACAAAAAGACTGAGGGCTGAATCCCTTTTAACCCTCAGAGGCTCGGAGGACTCAAACGTCCTCCGAAGGCAGCTTGGCCTGCATAGTTCTGTTAGCAAACCAGTGAAATGATCTTGTTGCTGTAGACACACACACCGCATCTGTACCATCGATTCCTGTCTCACAGCTGACTCCAGACCAGGTTTCTTTCCAGGTGCAGTTTATTTTCTCACAGTGCAAATTCACACGTTAAAGACTCCAAAGTTAAACTCAGCACAAAACCTCACTGCGGCTTTACTTTAGCTCGGTGGTTCTGGCCAGTGACTGCGGCAGCTCCACTGCAGTTAACTGATTTCTGTCACTGTAATTAAACTCTGCTCAGGGAGAGTGGCTGGGGTGGTTTTCTGAACCAAAACGGATGGTTAACTTTACAGCCTCTAAGAACTTACATTAAATGGAGCATTGTCAGTGAAGATGAGCTTTTTATGTTGCTTCCGTCACGGTTGTGGACAGTTCGGGTCAGATTTCCACCGTGAACCATTCATCCACTCTGGCTTCTTTACCTTCCAATTGTCAATAAAAAGGTGTCACTGCAGCGTGTTCCCAGCAGAGCTGAGAGCTGGGTGTGACTGTTTATTTTCTATCCATCGCCTGTGTCAACATCAAAACTAGAGGAAGGTGTAGTCGGTGCCAGGTGGCCTGCAGGCTGCTGCAGCTCGCAACAAGCCTGCTGAATCATCACAGTGACATCAGCTCTAAACATGGAAAAATACCTTCTAGACAAGCACAAACGTCCCCGGACCATTTCAAATCATTTGTGAGCCAGTGCAAATATTTGTAATCCATCGAAGCCAGAAGAAAAACGAACATCTTGTTATGTTGCAGAATGTTGTTTTTCCACTACGAATGCTAAGAAAAGATTTGTCCAAATATTATGAAACAGTGTCCCGATCGAAACACTGATTATTTTCTCTGGATTGCACAATCAAACCTTCACTGAGGCAAATCTCTTAAAACTCTTCGTGGTCTTTTATCTTATCCCGTTTAGACTTTGAACCTCAGTCACCTCAGCACAAAGACACTCCTGAAGCCTGCTGGCATCCTCATAAATTCCCAAACAGCACACAAATCCAGACATATCTGAGCCCTATTAGAAGATTCCCAGACTTATTTTCCCTGCAGGTGAAACTATAAACACCCTCCAACAACAGAGAGACGGGAAGACAGCTGATAAACAAAGTCAGCGAGTTAACAGCAATAACTACAAAACAAACAAATGTGTCAAAACGTGGTTAAAAACAACAAATTTCAAGGTGGTTACAGTGCAAAGAAGACTGATAAGTGCATTAATTTACTGTAAGATGAAAACATTTTCACTCTGTTTCATGCTTTTTGAGATGATGTGAAAAGGATTTTATTCAACAGGAAATTTTACTTAAAAAAAATCTATAAAATCAGATGCTGCGCGGAAAACAGCTGAGCGTCACTCATCTGAACCTTTCACTGTTCGTACGTGTTTGTACTGTCCATGTTTCACCTGGAGCGCCTGATACCTGTGCAGGTGAAACAAACAACCAGGACAAGGACATGATCCCTCACTGGCTTCCCACCAGCATAAACAAATAATCGTGTTAGCTAGCTGTTAGTGACCTTTGATGGGAAATTCAGTCTCAACTCACTGACCGAGCTTTTACTGGTCCAGCAAGTTAATACTGATGCAAAACTATGACAAGCTGCAGTTGTCGAGAGAGCGAAACGCACTCAAATAATGAAAACACCATGTTTTGTTATATGGACCCTGTCTGTGTTTACAGACTCGAGGCGGCTTTAAACATCAGGATCAGGCATATTCTGATGGATCTGTACAAAATTAAACTTGTCCGTTGTCTGGTTAACCGATGGCTCTAAATAATAAGGTGTGTCAGATTAAGTAGCTACAGCTGTTATTTCAGTGTGTCAGATACGTGTTTAATCAACACTTACGTAAATATGAGTATCGAGTTTTAGATTACAAAAGCTCTTCACTGGTTAGTAGCCTGGATCAGAAAGGTTCAGATTAGTGAAGTTTCAGTGAAGCTCAACCAAAAACAAGTGTTAAAAAATACAAAAAGTAAAGTGAGTACAGTGCATGGACAGTGGATCCAGAGCAGGAAAGGCTGGTTAGTACACAGTGTGGTCAAACCCCTTTTCAGTCTCCATACAGAGTTAAAAATTAAAAAAAAGTTATGGTAGGTGAGGTTTTAAAAGACAAAGCAAAGGCTGTTACAGTGCAGGTTACAGTGGGATCGTCTACAACATATAAACTTAATCACATGAAATAAATATCCAAATACACAAAGACAGTTTGTCAGCTGCATCTTTGATCATGTTGTGGAGATTAGTGACAGGCAGTCAACAACAAAGCAAGTGTTAATGATATGTAGATATGTAGTTTGTCTGACAAAATTCAAGTCAACTTTGCAGTTCGGATTCAGATGTGAGGCCACTCAAACAGTCAAGCTAATGGCTTCACGCCACATGACGCAGCGCCTGTGATGGAGGCTAAAACGTCGGATCATTAAAGCCCTCAGCAGACTGCAGACCTGGTCTCTGATCATTTCATTGTTTCTTTTTTTTTTTTTTTTTTTAACTAGTATTAGCCTCTTGGCTAGCTAACTATAGCAGCTGCCCAGCAAATATTAATGCACATCTGATTAGTAAACAAAGCAGTAGGAGCTAATTCGTTAGCTTGTTAATACTGGCGCACTTTCAGTCTCAATCTTATGTCTTGGTGACAAATATGGAGCTGGAGTCAGGGTGTGGTTAGCCTAGCTTAGCATAAAGAGTGTTAACAGGGTGAAACAGCTAGCTTGACTCTGTTCAAAGTAAATATACATTTTTTTCAAATATAACTGCTGTGATTTAGTCTGTGCAGCTAAACTAAAAGCTGTACGTCTCCTCGGTGTATGTAGTGATGATGATCAGAGGCTTCTTCGCTTTACTGCTCTTATGTTTACATTCTGACTGCACCGTCTGCTCTGATCGGACAACCTTAGCACTTCCTGCCTCAACCGGGTCCTGGGATTTGAGCGGGAAATCACTTCCTGTTGTAACAGGGCGCTGTGATTGGCTGCTTACCCTAAATGGGCTGTTGGAGATGCCAACTCCTCCCCAGGCGACGGCCAGAGTGTGTTTGAGAGGTGAGGTCGGCGTGTAGGAGCAGGAGTACAGCCCGTCACCCTTACTCCTCACTTTCACCTCCACAGGAAGTCCCTCTGCGTCCTGAGAGACAGACAGACAGACAGACGTTAAGATGGTGGACAAAAGTTCATGAAATAGATCCAAACACATTCAGAGAATTAAACCCTCTGTTGCTTTAAGAGGCACACGTCTCTATAATGGTCGAGTATGAGAGGATTTCTGCATCTTACCTGGGCCATGATCTTCAGAGGTCCTTTCCCAGCATCCTTAGCACTGACAGTGAACTCGGCAGGTTGGTTGACCAGGCAGCCAGTCTTCTCGAGACCTGGCCCGTAAGCCTGGACCTACAACAGCAAAACCAGTAGGAATTAAAAGAGACGTCCAGGACGAGTCAGGGCAAAGTTTGATGGATCGCTATTGGCTGAAATAAAGCTGATCAAAATCCAATCACATCTGATCATCTGACTGACCTTATCTGGGTCGCTGGTGTTGTTGTCAGGGACAATGTAGGCCATGAAGGGGCTGTGCTCGATGTCCTCCTCGTCACAGGTCACGTGGATGGCGTATTCTCCGGGCTCCGTCGGCCAGTAGCGGACATCACACGACCCGTCGTTCTGGTCCTCGCACTCGATTTTAGCCTGCGAAGGTCCCTCAATGGCAAAACCTGAAGACACGGCAGGTCAGACTGATTGTTTGATTGCATTTTGATCCAGTTTTGAATCCTCTGATCTGAATCATTTGATCGTCCGCATCATGTTATTCCTGACGTCGTCTAAACTCTGTCCATGGTGTTAGCTGTTGGAGGATGCAGGCTAGCGAAGTAACAGCGGGAACTTATTGACTTTAAAGCCTCTGATCAGCTGTTTGATCTGAAATACTGCAGGTCCTGATTCAGAACCTGGTCTGATGGCTGTAAATATCCTGAGAACAAAAATAAACCCGTTTTGAAAAAAGTGAAATCAGAGACTCACCCAGCACTCCGACATCCGTGCCGACAGACTCCACGACAAAGGTGGCAGGTTTACCCACAATGCCTCCCTCCAGGCCAGGACCCCAGGCCCTGATCTGCTGAGGCCCTGCCTCCCGACCCACCGTCACTTCGAATGGACTGAAAAGAGCGATAGAGTGAGAAGTGTCAACACGAGGAAAATCCCACAATGCCCTGTTCTGAGGCTGATGATGTGGTGATGATGCAGCGTATGTATGAAAAACTGCATGTGGCTGAAGACGTGTGTGTGTGTGTGTGTGTGTGTGAGACACAGGCTGAGATCACCTGTGAGGCTGTCCACACACACACACCTTTCACAGTTACTGGCTATAAGTGTGTGCACAGATGGAAACCACCTTCATGCCAAATAAAACTGTCCGCTGGGATTTACTGTCTTCACCTGATTGGTGCAGTTATCTGCGAGGGGTTTCTTTTGTCATCAGCTGCATCAAGTTTGAACCAGCTGGAGACGAAGCTGTGACTTGTTTAGCCTCATCTGTGATTTCAGCCCTCTGTTAAGAAACTCTGTGTCCTGATTCAAATCATCGGCAGTTTATGAGTTTTGACAGTTTGGACATTTAACGTCAGCACATGTGGACACATGAAAGAAACAGCCTGAAGCCAGAGAGGCTCGAGTTTGGACACAGTTTCCACAAATCTATCCTCTTTTGAAAAACACAGCTTCTGTTTCTTTGCGCTGAAAGTAAGCAGAATTCAAATTTCAGCTGGACTTTAAAGACTAATAAACGCTGCCTGAGAATCTTGCCGTCGCCGTCCTCCAGTGTTTTAACTTCTCACCCTGCTGCAGAGACGTGGAGATGCGCCTAAAGACCCTGTGACATCACTGGGTGGTGTGGTTACAGGTGTAACGCAGCTACTGGGCTAAATAAATAAATGAAAGTGGACCTAACCACAGCCATCAGTGATGCTGGCTGTGCTCCAAAGCCCAGCAGACGAGAAGCTTTAACCCACAGAGGGCGGCACCACACGGCCGCTCTCCCTCCAGTGGAAAAACATCAACTGTGTGTTTCATTAGCCGCCGAGCTAACTGTCAGTGCTGGATGAAATAAAGCAGAAACCTGCCCGAGCACAGCTCCTCAAAACCCTGAAGATTTGCAGAAGGCTTCTTTATTGTGGGAACTTTCTGACCTTGTATGACCCCTGAGGAGGCCTGTGCATGACTCTGTTCTGGATTATGACTGAACCACGTTCAGGTGTGGTCGATACTGCTGTTCCACAGAATGTTTGTTTTATTTCACATTTTCAGGTATTTTCCTCACATGTGCATCTTATGATCTATGTCTTCTTCATCCAAGTCTGGCTCATCAAGCAAGAAAACACACATCAGCATGTTTTGCCGCCAACAACAATCCCTTAATTGGCTTCTCTTCCCATCTGGCTGCCTGCTCCGAAATTTAGGGAAGTCCCTGATAATAATACAAATACTGACAGAACCAAACAGCCAATCTGCTCCACAGAGGTGACAAAGAACACCAGGCCCAGACTGAAAGCCTTTGTTCCCCTGCAGATCCAACCACTCAGACCAAATGAGGTAATGTGCTGAACACGCACGCACGCACGCACGCACGCACGCACGCACGCACGCACGCACGCACGCACGCACGCACGCACACACACACACACACACACACACACACACACACACACACACAATGTGCAGCTCACCTCTTTGGGATGTGCTGACCCCCCCAGGTGATGGAGACTGTGTATTTTCCAGGACTGTTGGGATAATACTCGTAGCAGAAGACACCATCCTGACTGGAGATCTGCTTCACCGGCTCCTCGATGCCCTCTGAACACACACACACACACACGCACACATATTACATGTGACTTTAAGAACATTCTGACATTTTGTAAAATATTCTCATCTGCTATCAGCCCTGAGGTAACAGAGTCCTAAGAGGTTCTGGTTTCACTCGAAGGCGTGAACTGAACTCACTGGGTCCTTTGACGAGCACCTTCAGGTCTCCACTGCCAGCGTTTTTGGTGTCCACCTTGAAGTCGGCGACCTGTTTCACCCTCAGTCCTGACGGCTGGAGACCGCGACCCGTAGCCCTGCAGGCCCCCGGCACGCAGGCTGAACAAACGCACATGCAGGGGTGATCACATGTATCATGGTGGGTTCTAGCAGGGTCATGTTTACCATGTTTCCGAGTCCTTTTGAACAATTTGCTGATGTTGTGAAGTAACTCACCAGGCCCCACGTCCACACTGAAGGGGCTCTTGGGGATCCCCACCCCTCCGAAGGTGACGGTAACTGCGTGCGGACCAGCCTGGGTGGGCCGGTAGGTGCAGCGATATGTGCTGTCGCCCTTATCCTCCATCATCGCCTCCACGCTGTTCTGGCGGCCCTGAGGGTCTCTGATCATGGCCGTCACATCTCCTGTGCCGGCTCCTACAGAGACGATGTGAAGAAGAGGGACTTTAAGGAGTCAGTCTCCAGCTTCAGTCAGAGAGGAGGAAACTTTTCAGACTGCAGTATCTCTCCTTTCAAAGGCCATACAATCTGACTTTAAACACTAAAAAACAGTTTTTAAAGTGACCGTTGCTTTAGCTGCCAGATGTTTGAGTCTCCAGTTTGTTGCTGGGCAGCTGGCGTACACTCACCTTCTATGAATTGTTTTTTTTCCTGGAAATGTCAACCTGTGGTTTTACTTCATGTGGCCATGTTGGTGAGATCCTGAGAGACTCCACCACACAGTGTATACGCAGCTGGAGAACCAAAACCTTCAACCACAAGCGCCTAAAAGCTGCATACAGCTGCAGAGACTCTCAGCAGCTTCAGCAGCACTTTGACGTTACACATTTGATTCAATGTGAACATCAATATTTTCACTTAATGGAGCCTTTGAGTTATCATCATGTTACACTTCTGCGCTGTCTCTCCATTTCCTCACTACTTCTGCTAAAACCCTTATGAATGATGCATTCAAGGACACACTGAATCCAACATATCCTGCAGACAGAAAGTGTTCAATGTACAGCATGCTGGGTTTCTATTTTGGGGAGTGAATGCAATAAAACTGCTGCTTTTCCGGAGCGCTGACATTGGAAAATGTGGCCGTAATGCATTACTTAGCGAGGCGTAACAGTCACTAATCGCAGTGTGCTCCATTACATGAACACAGCCCTTTGGTCATTGTCTCACAGGATGGTGGAGGGCTGGCACCAGTTTTGTCTCTGTGGGTTCAGTGGGCATACTGGGGTGGCACAGGGCCCGGACGTGTAGGGAGGTGGTGAGAAAAAAAGAGGAGAAATGCGACTCACGGTGACTCTGAACACTGCGTCTTCTTAGCTTTGCTAACGTTAGCACCTGGTGAGCCTATATTAAGAAATCACCTGCTTTGAAGTGGAGCTGCTCGCAGTCACCTGAGGCCACGTTCAGGCTGGTGATGGTCAGTAAATACCGTCACGCTTTGATGAAGCTGGGCCGAGTAACGAAGTCATGTAATAATGAGAAATGTAACTAATCCCATTAGCTGGTAAATAATTAATAAATACTGTGATAACTTTCAGTGACTACAACGTCTTGGCCAATAGTGATCCTGACAAGCTGACGCATGTGAAGACGCCTCTGGGGTGTGTATATGTGCTAACATTGAAAGGGCATTTGTGTATTGAGGCGAGTCATAGACTGATTATGTAATGTGTGTGTGGCTTCACTGGTGTAGATGGTTTCCAGTCTGTGATCACATCCTCTCAGAGCTGCGTGATGACACCTTCTCACTGCACTGAAGGCTGATTGGACCCTTCCTGTAAACGTATCTGTGTTTTCGTGCATTGAACACTCTCAGATGTCGTTTGTGAGTCCTCTGACCTGCGGTGTAGATGTCAAAGTAGGTGGGTTTGTTGGCAATGTTGCCCACAGGTTCGATTCCTGGGCCTTTGACCGTGACCTTGGAGGCGTCGCCCAGCGCCTTGTCCACGTCCACCTCAAATGGACTTTTGGGAATCTGCTGGCCTGCAAACAACACCGTCACCTAAGACAGAAAACAACAGTTACTGCAGGAAGGAAGCGTTTCTGAATTGTTCGATGTTTACAGAGAATGAAATGAGGCTCACCTTGTGAGGTCCGATGACTTGAGGAATGTAGGTGACGCTGAAAGTCTTCTTACCCTCATTCGGCTCTGCCTTCAGCTGATCAGCACACAGACAGATGTTACTGATGTGACTACATCAAATATTACACAGAAATATAAAATAATAAAAGAAGATAACAGAAGAGGAGGAGGAGGATCAGGTGCGTACCTCCTCTCTGGTGCCGTCAGGATGATCCAGGTAGACGGTGACCTGACCCTGACCGGCGCTGAACGTGTCCACAGTGAACACAGCAGGACGCATCACCCTGTTCCCCGTCGGTTCGATACCTACAGGAGAAGAACGTCAACAGAGACAAGCCGGATAAAAAAAACTAATGTTATCAATGATTTTACCGATCAATCATTTCTCACTTTATCAACTCTCATCAGAAACTACATCCTCTCTCTGTGCTCTTTAGAGCTCTTCATGTATTGTTTGTATTGTCCACTTCGGTATGTTTATGTGCTGCAGATGCTCAATCAAAACATTCAGAGGAGAAACGATCAGTTTATTAATCGATTCATCGATCAGCAGACAATGAACCATCACCTATTCTGATAACCGATGAATAGCTTCAGTTATTTTTCAAGCAAAAATGTCAAACACTTACATTCCTGCAGCTCAGTTCCTGCACATGAGTGTGTGTGTGTGTGTGTGTGTGTGTGTGTGTGTGTGTGCGCGCGCCTGTGTGCATGTGTATGTGTGTGTGTGCATGTGCGTGTGTGTGTGTGCAGTGTCCTGCTGCCCCTGTAGTCAGTTCCAGGTATTTCCTCCTCAGAGTTACAGTCAAAGTTGGACAATGATCGTCGAACTCACCAATCTGTGTGTGTGTGTGTGTGTGTGTGTGTGTGTGTGTATCAGTTATAAGTGCAGTCCATTGTTCAGACTAACATCGGCTACTTCCTCACATTGTCAGAGACCAGTGTTTCCAGTGCTCCCATTAGTCAACACAGATGGAGAAAAACAGGTCACAAACACAGGAGCTTTCGTGTTATTCAATCAGCACCCAGACAGCCTGAAACCTGTGTGACGACGTTTGTGACTAAATGTAACGAAATTTAATGACACACGAACAGCAGGACGTTAAAAATGTCTCATTACTTTTAACACCCGGTCCGTGTGTGTGCGTGTGTGTGTGTGTGTGTACCTGGTCCATATGCGCGGGCCTTCTTGGGGTTGAGTTTGGGTTTGAGTGGAGCTCCTGGTTTCAGTTTGGATTTGGGGAACTGAGACAGGTAGGTCATCACCGACTGCTCGTCCACACTGGGATCGATGATCTCCTCTGGAGCGATCACCTGCACATGAGCGCACACATCAGAGATTTGTCGGCTGTGAATCAGTGAGCAGAACTTAAGGTAAAACTGCCGTACCAGCATTTTTAAGTCATCATAGCACACTTCAGGTTCAGCTCTTAAATCTGCTTGTTGTGTCCTCTTCGCTTCAAGGAAAAGTATAAAAAACAAGCTTCCCTCTGCTGTGAACAATCAGGAAACCTCTGTGAAACTGCTGGTGACCTTTGACCTCTGGAAAAAAATCACCACAGAGCGAATACTGTTTGCAGTCCAGACTGCAGCAAATACTAACTGTGTGAATCATCCCTGCAGATGCAGTAAAAGCCCCCAGAAACACCCCCTTTTCTCAGATTTGTTAGACGATCAGTAGCTGGAAGGCTTTTATTGTGAAACAGCTGGAAGGAAGTTTCTGACTTGGCGTGACTTCGAACATGTTGGATGGAAGCTGGTAAGAATCTGTATTTGGTTTTCTGCACTTGCTTTTCTTCATATCTTTGTCAAATTTGTCAAGGTAAAATCTGAAATTCTGAAAGTCAAAAGTAGACAGGTCAAAGGTCACAGTGAGAACACGTCACGGGGAATCTAACCTGCGGGATGCCCAGCCAGTCGTCAGCCAGCTGCATGGCCTCGGTGGCGTTTTCCACTGGTTTCACTGGATCCCAGGTCTCCCAGTCTGGACAAAGGCCTGCAAAGGACACACAACAACACCGTCAACCGCAACAACAGCGCGAGTCCTGCTGGGAAAACACTGAAACAATGAGCTCAGTGATGTTATACTAATAAAAAAACACATGTACGTACCTGGTGCACAGCTGTCGACCAGTGCTCCCAGTGCTTTGCCGTTACTCCAGTCCCGGCTGAAGTTGGTAATCGGCAGGTCAGGGACTTTGTGTTGGATCCAGCCCAGCAGACGCTGTTTAGGTGTCTTTGACTCTGACTGAACAGAAAATGCAGTAATGCAGTCACAGCTCAACTATTTATTTTTTTGTTTATTTTCTTTCAATCTTAAAATCCGGTTTTATCACAGAAGGCTGATTTTGTCATGAGATGAAGTCAATAAAAGCTCAGCTGGACGTTACCTCTTCTTCCTCGCCCTCCCAGACTGGCATGGAGATAGAGTAGTGCAGGATCAGAGTCCAGACCAGACCCAGGATCAGCTTCAGGTTCCCATCCACGATGGCTTTGGAGTCTGATGGAGAGAAACAGACAGACCTGAGGTCAGATTTACATTCTGCAGTCCTCTTGATGTTTGTTCTGCTGTGTCTCTGTATGTTTCATTACTAATAAACAACTAAATCACTATGACAACAACAACAACCAGGTTCCCAAACCACAACATTAATATTGACACAGACGGAGCAGGGCCTCTTCTGCAGGGTCCGCCATGTTTCTACAGAAGCCCAGAACAGACAAACCAAACACTGGCTCTAGAGAGTGCCTTTAGTGTCGTTAGCAGCCACCATATGGGAGAGTTGCAATCTGCAACCTCACCACTAGATGCCACTAAATGCTACAGAATGGCCCTTTAAAGTCTGAGTCTGAAAAACACATTCAAACCTCTTAAACTGGTTTATTATAATATCTGCTTTACTTAATTAAATCAAATTCAAATCCACACGATGAGGAAGAGGAAAAGATTCTGATTTAACTGCTGACATCCATTTTTACACCACAGCCTCAATCTGCAGCCCGTTCTGACCAACGTGCTGGGCCTCCCACCCCAACACTGACGCGACCTGCGGGTCAACGTCTGAAAACAAGCCGGCGACAAACCCGACAAGCTCATCATTAAAATCAACATTTCGCCCTTTTTTAGCAGAGCAGAAGCTTACAGCGCTGAGTTACAGTGCTCATTAATCAGACCTCTCTGTACCAGCTGGTACCTCTCTCACACACACACACATGCACGCACACGCACGCACATAGCAATATTAGCTAATCTGTGGCTGCAGCACACTGAGTTCAGGGTGAAGCAGACAAAACATTCCAGTCATTTTTAATCTCTCAGCCTCCGATAACAACAACTCATTCTTACAAGAGAACATTTCTGATAACTTCTGGTGAAATATGACAAAGGGGCTCAGCGTCTCTCATGAAGACACATCAACATGTGGACATGAGGACGGATCGAACCTGCTCTGCCTCCTGAGAGCTGTGAAGGCCTGATGTGAAGGTGTCAGTCCAACATGGATGTTCGAAGCAGGTTTGTGATTGAGGAACGAGCTGGTAGGACAGGGCGGGGCCGCATGCACACACACACGCACACACACGCGCACACACACCTACATGCACACCTACCACACCCACACCTACGCTGAAGCCTCAGGAGTGCAGAGAAAGTTATTGAGTAAGACCATTTTTTCTCATTTATATCTGATGCAGAATCTGGGTGTGATCTGTGGTTGTGAGGCAATTTCCGTCCATCTGTGACTCTTCGCAGTTTTCAGATGCTTATCAGCTCATCTTCACACACCTGCTCGGTGGTTAGAACAATGTCCTCAGTCATTGAATATGTGGCTTTAGCTGACAGCATAATGAGTTTCATTTCATTGAGACTGATTGTGATGTTGGCGGAGGCGCTCTTCATTTCTTCATTTCACTCCAAACACAGCGGGAAACCTTTCATTGCGCTGCATGTGTGTTGAACACATGTAGACCGTCCAATCGTTACACCGACAGCTCTGCAACAGCCCTCATCAGCCAGCAATCCCCTCCTGGAGCCTCCACACCTTCACAGTTACCAAATATGTTTGTCTCTGCCTGCTTATGCAACCGTGTTGCTGCAAGCCGCCTTTCAGCGCTGCGTAATGTGTGCTTAACACACATACGAGCCGTGTCCTCGGTGTGTGTGCGTGTGTGAGGAATCCAGCTGGTGAATCTGCAGCTCGGCGGACCAGCTGTGGCCTGAACATGTCTCAGCAGCTCAGGTTTAGGTGGAGCTCCAGGAGACGGCCGCCTCACCCACACAGGTGACACAACGGCGTTCATGACGGAGGATATTCTTCAACGACGCGCACAGGAGAGGTTACGACATCCTGTTTCCTGCACGTCTCCACACTCACGCGCACTTATCTCTTTGTCTTTCTGTCTCTTTTTCCTCGTCTATTTCAACTCTTGTCCCTCATTTTTCCGCTCATCTCTCCTCCAACCCTTTCACTTTCTCCACCTGTTACGTCTCATTAATCTCTCTGTGGTTTTTTTTCCTCTTTCTGCCTCCTTTCTTCACTCTCTGTGGTTCATCTGCCACACCTGTGAGTGTGTGTCACCACCAGCCACCTCTCCAGCAAACATCCTGCCAGCGAGCAACATCGCTGGCAAGTCAGTGCTACGCACGCACGCACGCACGCACGCACAGCTCCACCCATAGCTGAGCTCACTCACTCAGCTTAACACTCAGTCACACTGAACGAGACACTTTCTTTATTGAAACCAGGTGAGGACCTACAAGCCGTTAAAGTTACGACACGGTCGTTGCACGAAAAAGGAATAAAAACTGTTCCTTTTGCCTTTAAATTAGTACTTTTGTGCCTTTAAGCAGCTTTTCTGTACTTTAAACGGCTGGTTAAAACAGATAAGAGGAAGCAGATTTCCTCACTCATATCTCGAGTTTGTGGGTTATGACCAGGCCACTGTTTCAGTACATAAGAGGAAAACAAAGATAAGAGCAGCAGTTCAGGGGTCCCATGAAGAATCTGAGGGGTCATGTGATTGGCTGTCACTTTTCTGAAGATTCAAACTAACACACACACACAACACAGCTTTGTGTAGCCTGCATGTGTTTTTATTCTGCTTTTCTATCCTGTAAACTGTTGGTGATGCTCCAGATTTATTCTGGGACCTCTTGGGAACTCATAGTTTAGTGCCGTCTTCCATATGGACAGGTTTGGTTTTATTAGTCCAGGTGTTGAGACATGTACAACCCAGATCCCAAAAATAGATCAGCCAAAATAAAACGTAATGATTTTCAAATCCTGTCGACTCTTATTCGACTGACAGCACAAAGACAGGATTTAATGTGACTTTCTTACTTTCTTGCTTGATGTACAACTTCATTTCTTCACATCGTCAATGGAGGCGGTCTAACACCTGCACTCCTTCCCTACGAGGCCCTGCTGCTGTACCTCGTGCAGAGTGTGTCTTGGCATCGTCTTGCTGGAATAAGCGAGGACGTCTACAAACACAATGTGAAATGTGGACTCGTCAGACCGCAGCACACTTTTCCACTTTGCGTCAGTCCGTCTCAGATGAGCTCGTTTGTGGCAGCGTTCGTGGATGATGTTGATATCTGGCTTTGGCTTTGTGTGCTTAACTCTTGACTTGCATTTGCAGATGCAGCGATGAACTGAGTTGACCGGCAGCGGGACTCTGAAGTGTTCCAGAAGAGCTCACGTAGAAATGTCCCTCACAGTTTATCCCTTTTTTGTGTCCTGTTATCAACTGAAAACAGCTCGAACAGGATTTGCAAATGATTGCATTCTCTTTTAATTTCTGTTTTCCACTGCATGCCAGCTTTAAGTTGCAGTTTGGGTGAAATGTTAGTTAAATGTTTAATCTTTTTAATCTTAAAGTGTTATTTTTTTTCCCTTTGAACTTAATTTCACTCAAACAGTTCAGAACAACAGCACTAACCACTGTGTGTGTGTGTGTGTGTGTGTGTGTGTGTGTGTGTGTGTGTGTGTGTGTGTGTGTGTGTCCTTGCAGACACAGTTTTGTGAGTAACGAGGCTATCGCCATGGTAGCCCATTGTTCACATACAGGACGAGTGTGTGTGTGTGGGGGGGGGGTTAAAAAACAGCGAGTCAGAGAGGATGCAGAGGAAGAGCAACAACAAAGATACAAGGATATTTAAATATATAAATATAACAAAATATTAAATAAATTCAAGCAATCGGATTACCTGTGTGTGCGTGTGTGTGTGTGCATGTGTGCGTGTGTGTGTGTGCTGCAGAGGGCTTACAAACAGCTCTAATCTGCTGCATTGTTTCCTGCTGCTTAAAACCTGACCTCTCCTTCCTCTCGGAGTTCCTCATCCTCCTCATGTGACTCGCAGGTCCGAGGACACGCGTCACTCAGCATTCGGCTTATTTGAGGCCCAATCAGTTATTTTCTATTCAAATAATATTTCACACACACACTAAATTCGACAACGCTGATGTTCTGGGTTCTGTCTAAAGAACACAACCATAAACGCTGACCCGCACACACCTGGACAGGTAACGCCAAACACTACCACTCATGTCCTTCATGTCTTAAAGGAGCTGACCGGCCTTGCTAAACACAGTCATGTCCTGAAAGCCCTTGACCCCACCCAGTCCAGATAAACATCAAAACCAGGCCCACAGAGTGGTGGTTTTCAGAGTCTGGATGAAGACCACAAAGACGATGGCAACACTAAACCCGGTCCACGTAATACTTAAAAGAGTTTTAGAAAAAGTCAGTGATCATATCAGTTAAAATAAAATGCTGCTCCTTTATTTACTGCACCCTCCTGTGATTTCCTGTAGAGACTTCTTTTTCATGGGTGATCCAGGTGAGAGTTGAATCATCTACTGACCCACACCTGCTGTAGCGCTCTATGCTAACATGCTACAGCCGTGAAGGGCTCACAGACGAGGTTTGCCTCGACCCCCCCGCTCGCTCCGCTGTATTCAACACCGCAGTCACCTCCTCTTTCACTCAGAGATTTATCTCTCCACAAATCCATTCACAAAGGTCCCTGTTTAATTCAGCCCGGGTTCCTGCCAGATAAACAGCGTTTGAGCCTCTCAGACAGCCGCTATCTCTGCAGATACCTGCCATGTTGTTGACCCGTCGCTATGGAGACACAACAATACAGAGGCAACAAGGACGGTAATGGAGACGTGGGGGATGGGAGGGTTTAAGTTTGTGTAAGGAGAGACAAAGAATGAGCACAAGGAGAAACGGAAAGTGAGCGAGAGCGATAAAGAGTATGCTGTGTGTGTGTGTGTGTGTGTGTGTGTGTGTGTGTGTGTGTGCATGTGCGTGTAAAGGTGAATCGAGTTGGAACAAAATCCCTTTCTTATCAGTGTGGCACACCCTCTCGCCACAGGAAGTTACATACTGAGCCAACAGCAGACTGTTGGAGTACCTGCTCCGTGAGGCCGGCAGTCCAGTCAGACTCATAACCGACAGAGCAGCCGTTCATGACCTCCCACTGACCACTGACCAACCCGTGTACCAGCATGCCACAGACAGAAACAAAAGCAGCCTTGACTTGGCCCAAATCTGACCTACAAACCAACAGGGAGAACAAGATGATGCCCAGAATGGACCCCTGAGGGCCTCCATGAATTCACTTCACGTTTCCCATTATGAAAATGATGTGGTGAAAGTGGTGAAATATATTGTCTTTGTGTTGTTTTTAGTTGAGTATTTGTCAGAAAGGATTAAGAAAATGATCCCATTCTGATTTAAAATGTTGCAGCTTTTCTGAAATCAGGGTTGTTCATAGTCCCACTGTTGATATCTGAACCATCACGTGCAGCAGACGCCGCTGTAAGAAGCGGTCCACACTCTGGTCTGGTTCAGTAACACACAAGCCAACTTAGCCCAAAACCATCACGCTGCTCTTTCCTTGTTTATAAAGAATTTCCATCGTTCTCCCCGTTTCCGTTATCGTTACCGGAGGTTGGAAGTATGTAACAAGAATCGCTTGTAAAACCGTCTCACTTGGTTTTCCTGCGTTACTGACAACAACAACAGAGCGAGAGGAAACAAAGCTCCACGCTGAGATTCAACACTTGTCCTCCATCCACTGTTAGCCACACGCTAATCTGTGCGGTCCAGCCACACCTGGCCGACAGGTGAGTCGAATCCAGACCCCTCTCTCAGGCAAAAACTGTAACGTCCCACTTACAACAGCTGTTCCTCACACGATGACGACATCACCGCCTCACAAACACACATGTTCAGCTTCCTACCCAACAATTTACTGCTGCACGGCACAGAACAGCCGACGCCTGAGGCGGACCATCGCGCTGATGTCAGCCGACACACAGCGTCCACGCTCCAGAAAGACACACGCTGTCCCACGCCAGCAGCCAGAGGGAGGACACCCCGTCCTCATCATCACATGTCAGCAAATGAATTCTGAGGCTCAATGATGGATGGTGTCAATGTACGATTATTCTCAACTATTTCCAGTTGATATCTGAGCTTTTAAATTTACTTTTTACAGTTTTTTTGATTTATACAAGGAAATAAAGGAAAACTGGTCACAACCAGCTGCAACAGAGCATCATCACACTGATCAGGAACTCACTGAGGGACAAAGACTTAAAGCTTAGACGATTCAACAGCCCGGTGAGGAAAGTGAATTTGGGGTGGAAATGCCCTTTAAAAGGGACGACAGGGGGTACCTGCAGTGGTAAACAGGATGTGGAGCAGCCGTGCGTGCAAGCGTGTGTGTGTGTGTGTGTGTGCAGAAGGTTTGACCTGTGGTGACACACACACACACACATTACTCAATGATGAGATCATCTCCCCGCCCATCCACCCCCCACTTCACCACGCATACACACAAACACACATATTTCCAACACCTCCCTCCCCTCCGAGGAGCCAATGAATGGTGGCAAAGGAACAAAAGCCGCACACACACACACACACACACACACACACACACACACACACACACACACACTATACATAACTTAAACATTACTCTTTAAAGACAACCATAAACACACTTTTCAAACTGATGTCAGGTCAGCACGTCCTTCACTGAATGCAATGGGGTGAGAAACACCCTACACAAACACACACACTCCTCCAGGTATATGACATCACTCCTCTACACTGAGATTGGTTACACGTTGACAATCCAACAGTGAGGACCATCTTCTTCTTCATCATCATCATCATCATCATCTGAAGATCAAACACTTTTGTTTTTTATCTGTTTATTTGGAAGCATATTTGTTACCTAAATTTATATTTCGTCCTCTCACTGCCACTCTTCATAGAGATCTTGTCGGCGAGTAGTAAAATCTTAGTCACTTACAGCCCAAACTTCATGTGAGCGTAATTATTTTTGCATGAATTTTTCCAGATGTTAAAGCTTTTATTTCATGAACGCGTGAATATCTCGATCACTGGTGCTAAAAATGAGAAGCAAAAGCACACATTTACATTATTTATGCTAGCCTTAGCTTAATCTATGACATTCAAACTAAGGGAAACAGCTATTTATGCTCAGTGTAAGCAGCTTTCTCAGGGATTTAACTTCCCTTTAAATTTTAAAATTTATATAACAGAGGTGATCGGAGGGAACTACTTTGTCCTGAAGAACTAGTTCTTATGGAAACAGCAGACACCATGTTCTGTGGACTGAGTCATGGAGAGAGACCTCATTTTTCAACGCTGCGAGCACCGAAAATTCACCACCCTTCTATTGGGGTGGAGGCAGCAATCTCATCAGCATGGCTCCGTATGACCAGCGGTGAGGAAGAACGCATGTTTCTAATAATTTGGCTGAACTGACCCTGCGGGGCTCCAGTGAGATTTAAGTTGTTTTAAAATGACTGATCACTTAACATGTGAACTGTTTCCAGAGAAGTCAGCAGTCTTCCCCCATCGCATCATGTCGGCACTCCCTAACTGTGGCACCCACTGATGACATCACCGCATGATGCATTGCTGTAATAACGGTGCTGCTTAATAGGAGTCACATGAGTCATGCACCAGCAGCTCAGAGGGGGCGATCCCACCAAAAAACCCAGATTACAGACACAGAAGGAGGCAAGAGGCTTTTAATGTCTTTGATTTAGTTAATGAGGGGCGAGCGAGCTGCAGTGTGTGTCATTCTGTCTCTCTCTCTCTTTCATCTGGTCATTGGTTGGGACTCACACAGCTGCAGAGATGAAGAGAGACAAAGATCAAAGAGCACAAAAAAGTCGCTCTCATGTCTTTCAGACTCAAAGAATTAAAGAAGTGAATGAATTAAAAAAATGAAAAGCTTTTCAAAACATGATGGAAACTGGAGAGCATCCAGTGTTGGTTCAAGAGGTGAAACTGTTTGTGAAGCAGCTTCTAGGAGCAGCCAGGAGAGCCCTGATGGAGGACCTCAGACCGAGACCCTGCTCATCCTGAATGTAAATTTTGAAATCAATCCTGAATTTAAAAAGCAGGCTGTTGTTGGAAGACCAACTTCAAAAAAAAAAAAACCAATCATTTGCTACCGAGTGAATTATTTCTAAATAAATAATGTCTCTGAAAATATATTATATAATAGAAGCCAACTCCACATATGTATCCTCTAACTTACTTTCCCAAAGTATCCCAATGTTTTACTGCATCCTGATACCTTCACTTGCAATTGGACTACATTTCCTAGATTATATCTCTGCAGCATCTCTGTAGAACATGAGTTGTGTCTTCAATGAATGAGTTCAGCTGCTGGTGAACAGTGACTACAAGGACCTCAGGTAGTCCTGTACAGATGCAGAGTAAGTAATTTGGCCCATCAACGGAATAAAATCATTAAAAAACACAACCACAATGTGTTTCAGGCCTCAAGTAAATTCACTTATCCCAAGCCAGATCCATATTTAGAGGTAGATAGATAGTTTAGCTAGCCTGCTAGCTAATGTTAGACTGCTCCTACCTGTAAAACTTCCAATAGTAGCCCAGGTATGTATGTGATTGATCAGCACACACAGCCTTTTTCCATGTTTGTGGTCGCACCCTTAAAGTGTAATGAGGTCTGTGCCCTCGTTGGGGATGAGGTGAAATGTTGATATGAGGATCCAAGAAGCATCACTCAAATAACGCCTTCAGCTCAGTTCAGTTTAATCACCAGAAAAACAACAGCAACTCAAAATTCCACCCCAGGATTTACCGTCAGCTCAACCAAAAAGCAGGAAGAAAACAAAACAAAGGCAGGAAACAGCTGAGAGGACTAAGAGATAAATGTACTGTGCAGTCATGCAGTCGGCCTTCGTCAGCATTAACCTTTCAGCGTGTTAGACAGGTCGTGATGAGGTTTGCTGGTCACTCTGGAGAAATGACCCAGACCAAGACAGAACAAGAGCAACAAGCTCCAACCAGACTTCAGCCTCAAGGGTCTCACACAAAACCACAAACTAAATAAATAACACGATCGCAGAACAAAAGCAGAGTATCCTCCATGAGCCAGTTTCTGTGAGATAGACCTTTGGAAGTTTGCATTAAAAGCAGCATGAGTTAATGGGGACTACCAACGGCTTCAATGTGTGATTTTTGGAGTCAGGTTTTGATACTCTGACAGGTCTGCCACAGCATTGATACAGAGAACAATAGTGGGCCTTAAATTGAGCTTTGTGGTACACCACAAGTGAGAAGGGCAGTACAGCTCAAAGTATTCCTCAAGTATTTCATGGATGAGATAGTATTTTAAAAAGAGCAGGGCGCTAACAGAGACAAAATTCTCTAGACCATTTAAAAGATGATGTCTTCATGAAGTATCAGAATCAGAGGTAGACTGATTAATCGAGCCAATATCCGGGATAATCAGCCAATGCTCACAGGCTGATGAAACAAAAAATGCCTGCAGACATTTCAGAGACAACAGTATATTTCATTTTCAAATATTTGTCTGCGTTCAAGTGAATACTGTGTTAGTGTTTTTTCCCTGGGATAAAAAAATGAGATTTTACTGCTGCTGCTGAGAGAACCAACACTGTTTATGCCATTCTTATTTATTTCTGTATGATGCTGCCGTCTGCTGATAAATGCTGTTAAAATTTACTAAAGACTTCATTAGTTTTTTTTCTTATTCACAAAGTTTAGTTGATTGCCTGTGGACATTTATGTAGTTGATCAAGTTTTTATTTGAAGTAAGTGCAAACAGAGAACACAGCCAATAACATTAGTGTTAAATAAATGTTTGTTTAAGTTCAGCAATTGTGTCTCATTCGCTATTATTTTCAGATAATTTTATAAGATGCAAAAAAACAACATCAGGATTACATATCGGCCATCAGCCGCCCGGCTCTCTGAATACTGGCACTGGCCATTGAGAAACCGGTCGAGATCAGAATGCAGCATCATCATGAAAATGCAGTTAAACATAGATTACCATTTAAAGAGTGTATGCATAGAAAACGAGTTTCCACAGGAAGACAGAGCAAGAAGCCTGATCTGAACAAACAGCAGAAGAAACATGAAAACATGAGAACCGCAAGAGAGCTGAGTAACCAGCACAGTGCTGCCCTGTCATTAACACACACACACACACACACACACACACACACACACACACACACACACACACACACACACACACACACACACACACACACATCTGGCATTACGTCTACATGCATAAACAGGACACACACTGACAAACACACTGCAGCGTTTAGCCTTGCATGACCTCACCCTGCTGGTTCCCAGGCTGTGATGTCATCAGAACCAGACCGCGTTTGTGGTGAGGAAGAGGAGGATTACGATGAAGAGGGGCGGAGGGATAGATAGAAAAATAAGAAGAGCAGAATAAAGGCAGGAGGCCACGAGGCTGGATGGAAGACAAACAGTCGCAGGGTCAAAAGCTCCAGAAAAGCAACTCAGTGGACTCTGATTCAAAAAAAGTTGGGATGCTGTAAAACATAAAATCGTTTCCACAGAAACTGTTTACTGACAACAGTTTTCTGAAGTGTTCCTGAGTCCCTGTAGTCACATCCTTCATCCAATCATGTGTTCACAAAGTGGTGAACCTCGCTCCATCCTCGCTTGTGAGCGACTGAGCCTTTCCAGGATGCCGCTTTCATACCCAATCATGATCCTCTCACCTGTTACCAATGAGCCTGTTTACCTGTGGAATGTTCCAAACAGGTGTTTTTAGAGCATTCCACATCTGTCCCAGTCTTTGCAACGTGTTGCTGCATCAGATTCAGAATAAGCAGATATTTACAAAAATCAATGCAGCTGATGAGGTGAAACATTAAACATGTTGAATTTGTGCTGTTTATGTCAGGAAGGATTAGCATCACACTCCGTTTCATTTCTGTCTTTTCTTTCTTGCTTTTGAGGAATCTGAGAAAATAACCTTGACTTCACTTCCTGAATATACTGAAAGAGGACAAAAAGGAGAGAAACTGGCGTAAAAGCAGAACACAAACAATAAAACAACTCAGCTGTGAGGATTGACTGTATTTCTTTGATTGTGTGTGACAGTAAACTGAGTATTTGGATTTGGACCATTGATCAGACAAAACAATTCAACTGATGCTGTCGGCTTGAATTTCTGGAAACGGTGAAAGGCCTTTTTCACTGTTTCCTTCCATTTTTATAAAGCAAAATTGATTAATCAAGAAAATAAACATTTACAATATTTGATAGTTGCAGCCCTAACACAGTCTAAAATGATTTACATCAGGAACTGTCTGATCAGAGAACAAATAATCAAGACCAAACACTTGCTGCCAACTTTTTTACTTCAATACTAGATACTAGAATACAGATTCTGTCTGTGCCAAAAAAAGTACTGAGAGTTCAATACCAAGAGTGAAGAGGAACAGAGAGATGAAGAAAGAGGAGAAGAAGAGGAGAAAGAGGAGAGGAAGAAACCAGAGTGAGTAAGAAGAGCAGAGATGTTTGTAGCTGAGCCAGGCTGCAGGAGGTTCACCACAGTGATTATCACTGAACAATCCTCAGAAAACCACCGTAACCACACACACACACACACACACACACACACACACACACACACACACACACACCACATTGTGTGAGTGTGTTGGGAAGTTGTGTGGGGTTGGTTAAATTTCGAGGTTTGGGGTTTTCGTGTGTGTGTGTGTGTGTGTGTGTGTGTGTGTGTGTGTGTGTGTGTGTAAGAGAGAGAGACAACTGTTTTTTGTTGGAGTGAAATGTCTGTCACCCTCATCATTAACCAAACATTTGGTGAGCAGTCACTGTCCATAACTCTGCGTCATGTCTGCTTCATCTCCAACCAGACAATAGAAGTGTGTGTGTGTGTGTGTGTGTGTGTGTGTGTGTGTGTGAGTTAGTGATTAGATTCCCGACATCAAACACAACTCAGCACCTGAACACAATGACACCAGCGACATGACGGCAACAATTTAGCTGGATGAAGACATGAACGCCTGACATTAACATCCGTTGTGAGACAACAGGACGCCTGGTAGTGACGAGCAAACAAAGGGAGTGTGTGAGAGTGTGTGTATGCGTGTGTGTGTGTTTTTCTTCTTTCCTCCTAGCAGTGTTGGCCCCACAATACAAATTCCATTAACCTCCACTGTGTCTGGTCTCATCATCTTGGCAGAATCCAAACTGCCACTGGGTTTAAAGGTGAAGTCTTTGTGATTTGGGTGAATTGACCCTTTTTTTCTCATCACAGATGTTGAGATATTGAGACCAACATAACATTACTACCGGCAAAACATACGTCCGGATTAACCAAACAAAATACTGCATGCTCATCAGTGAGCTTTGGTGAGTTTAGGACAGAACCAGGCTAGCTGCTCACCTGTTCGAGCGCCTGCGCTAAGCTAACCAGCTGCAGGCTGAGACGGAAGCTAGAGGGGAAAGGGGGCACAAAGAAGACCTCTTCACTGAGTCACGAGCCAAAAAGGTTTGGAACGAGAGCACTTAAAAACATCACCAAAAACTAAATAAATCACATCTGACCAGTGCGGTCATGGCTTTGATCGGGAATAAACACGGAGAAATCCGACTTCCTGGAATGAATCCTTTAAATGTTCCTCACAGTGGATTTCAGTGACATTTGTTCCTTTGAGCTTAACGTTGAAAAAACAAGCACAAAGCTGCAACATTTAGACCTGAAACCAACAAAGGAGCTTTCTCTGCACAGAGGAGGAGTGTGTGTGTGTGTGTGTGTGTGTGTGTGTGTGTGTGTGTGTGTGTGTGTGTGTGTGTGTGTGTGTGTGTGTGTAGGAGTGAAAGCCTATATCTCTACCACTCTCATATTACCTTTTCTGCAGCAGCACAGAGGCTCTGTGTGTTGTGCCTCACATGCACACACACATACACGTATATACATGCACACACACACACACATCTAGCGTGGGACAAGAGCGAAACAGCACTAAAATACATTTGTGTGTTTACACAAAACATCGCTGATCCTGCCGTCTTTCCATCTTTGTCTGCAGAGCAGTGAGCTGCAGGTTTGAAGCTCCACGGTTTGCTCTGGAGCCAAATGTCCAATCAGAGCGCGCTGGCTGACCTGTCCTCAAAAGCTGATTGGCTCAAGGATGTGGTGCTGCTGCAGTGTGCTCAGCAGCTTTTTAAATCCTCACACTGAGCGCTCCTCTATGGTTTAGTCACACCTGAACGAGGCTTTTGGCAGAGTCGCTCCATGTCTTAGCTCAGCGTGTCGCGCACTGTTATTTTCAGAATAAGCTAGGCTGCTTGGAAATGGCACCAATTTGCATGTGAGCGGTAGAACGCGTGTTCTGGCACACTCCCAAAATTAACAGTGATAATTGCTGATTGAATTTGCCAGCGAAGTGGGAAAAGCTGTAAAAAAAAAAAACCTTCGTCTTCCTCTTCCTCACAGGGAATGACTCCCATTTGGAGCGCCTCAAGTATCGGCTGGACAGGAAACAACTTGCGGCCTTTTGCGATGTGTTTATCGTCCATGGTCATACGGGGTTCAGGGGAAAACAACTGAAGGACGTACAAACTTTGGGGGTTAATTATTGGGGCAAAGGAACATCCAATCACAAGACTTCACTTCTCCATCAGTGACCGAGGCTCATGGGTACTGTAGTACTTTGATCTGTCCGCCATGCCACACTGATGGAGAACACATGATTTCTCAGAAACTAAGTTGAAATAAAACTGGGGGTCACAAAAGTCAGAACATCTGGGAGAGTCCCGTGTTTCCATGTTGAGTAACACTGAGAATGTCTTAGAAGAAAAATGTGAAATGGGACACAGATCGTGAAAAACACGTGCAGAACCAGGCAAAGAGCTTGATGGTCGCCAGCTCAACGTGTCTGTGATCAAGTTTTCCAGCTGAGTCACTGATAATACTGCAGTGAAAACGCTGGGTGCTGCAATTTGAAAACGACACTTTTAAATAGGAGAAAGGTGATTTGTTCGGCCATATTTATGACTGAATACACTAATAATGTAAAGGCATTAAATGTTTACATGTGCAAAGTAACCCGTTTCCACCGTTGGCTCAGTCCACAGGATCTCCTTCATAGTCTGGTTTGATGTTTGGGACTCTGTAGAAAACATCAGCCCAACCAAAGACAAGGAGGGAATTTGTTGGTGTTTTCTGCGCTGGTGGTTTTATAGCGTCTTGACTCCGGCTCTGGTTCTTGCAGCGTAAGCCGTAACCTGAAAGCACTTTTGTTCTTCCCCCGAAAATGTGTTTTCTGTTCCAGCACCACAAGTCACGCTTCTTTAATTCCTCCAAAACCATCCTTCATGGTGGGGAACCAGATCATCGAGAGAACAATGCAGACGTGTTTATCAAGTCATTGTTCTTTAAATAGTTTTATATACGTTTATCTTTTTATAGCTTTGACCTCATCTGCAGGTGGCGTGAGTCCAGATCTGCTTGTGATTATTGCTGTGGTTGCAATTATCAAGGTGGTTGCATCTCAACACAAGCAGTAACCAAGGAGCCGAGGCTGAGAATCTGGACTTTGAAACCACTTTATCTGGACGTCCATGCTTTTGTCCTTCTGTCCCATTGACACGGTTTTAGAGACAGCAGCAACGCAGCAGCACACAGTGGACGGCACAGAGCCACGAATGTGACAGCAGCTCTGAGGTTTTCAGAAAGGAAAGACAGAACAAAGCAGCCGAGAGACAAACGAGTTAATGCAAGAGTACAGGAGCTGTGAGGTGTGTGTGTGTGCGCGTGTGTGTGTGAGGACACGGCCAACTCAAACACTCCTGCCAGCTATGACTTATGGACAGGGGAGACCCTTGCATGAAAGAGCACATTAGTTTATTTATGGCTCCAGTTTCCAGAGGAAATGAAGATGATTCATGGTCTGCCTCATCTCCACACTTCAGGTCACTCTAATATTATTATTTTGTTTAGCTTCTTGCTTCACTTCACTGGAAATCGCCTTCAAAAGACTTAAGCAGACTGATATTCTGTTAAATAGGGAACATTCAGCCATGCGCTTTGGTCCAGATTGAAATATCTTAACTCTGATGAGCCTCCACTCATCTAGCGCCACCATCAGGTCACTTTGATTTACGCCAAAATACCTGCAAAAGTCACGATCAGCCTCAGCTGTACTTTGGGTTTTCTGCTTATTAGCAAATGCTAACATGCTAAACAAATAAGGCAAACGTGGTTAAATGCATACCTGCTTAACATCAGGGGCTAATCGGCTCATATGGTTTATGCTGCTGCCACCCAGATGCCAGCGGCGCCACCCTGAAGACACATCTGGGCCACATCAGTCCGCTCTGCTGAAGTTTACTGTGGAGCGCCATAGCTCTCTAATCCCTTGTGTACAGACATAAATACACACCATCTATACCATAACATTACATAACAACAGGCCACGACAGTCCACAAAGCAGTAACCCACATAATGATACACCCAGAGGGACTCAAAAACAAGAGCGCCATGAAAGCTTCTTCTCTCACTGAAATAAGTGGGGCGCCATGTTGGAGGCCTGCGTCCACCATGTTCACAGGTAGACACGTCACAGACCTCCACGTCCTCTGCCTGTGGACTTATCCACAAGAAGACTTCTGACCCATCAGTCGTGAACAGATCTAAGACAGATGTTTGGGAGGGATCCTGGAGACAGCGTGGACCTTCTGGGCCTGATCAAACAAAGAAACGTTCACTTTCGGACTTTCTCTTATCGCTCATCTTTCTCACAGGACTTGAACGCAGCATGAGGCAGCTGCAGGTCACTGAGGTTATGTGACGCTTTCTCTTCAAAGCCCCGCCCCCCTCCAGTCCACTCCAGCCTGACTTTGTTTACAGAGGTTGCCGGGACAACAGGTGGAACACGCCTCATCCTGTGCCGACCTTGGGTCACTTTTCTGCTGCTGTAGTCAACCACTCCTCTGTGTGTGTGCGTGTGCGTGTGTGTGTGTGTGTGTGTGTGTGTGTGTGTGTGTGTGTCTATACAGTTCATAACCTAATTAAAATGATACTGATTGTTCTTTATTGTGTTGAAAGGGAACAATGTTGCCAAATCTGTGATAGTTTTCTCTGCATATTTAAGTAACAAACCAGCTGAATATCACAGAGTTTTACACGTTTTCATGCTTTTTTAATTATTTTCTGCAGTTTCACTGTTTCATCCCTGGTTTTATTGATGTTCACGTGTGTTTCGTCTCCTTTCGTTGTCTTCTTTTACTCTGCCTGCTCTGCTCTTAAATGGATCTTTGTTTCATACTGTAGTAGTGTCACATGGTGAAGCGCTGTGTAAACTGTGACAGCTGTTTGGTCACATCTCAAACCAAATTTCAATAAAACACTGATACTCCTGGATTAATTATGCATTATACATTTTTCAAAACTTGGCCCCTCTGACAAAAACAAGGCAATTTTCATGACTGTGGGAGCTGTTAAAATGGTGACTGGTATGTTTGAAAAACCAGTCCAAAACCACAGTTTTATATTTTTATATTTAATTTTTCTGCTCTGCTTTATCGTCAATATTTCCTTATAAGTGCAGACAGATTGAAAAGTCTGTCAAAGGGGTCACGTAGTCGAGCATGTTTGAAACATTAAAAGCAGGACGTGAAGACGGTGACACCGCATCCATCAGCATGACACACGTGAATCCACACAACAGTGAAGAGCCACACAGGAGCGCGGACCTGTTTGAAGGCCAGCGTGTGGACTCTCCAGCTGCCACATGTTGCTGCTTTAATGAACCACAACAAATAAATGTTCAGCACAAACCGATGTGAGAGCCAAAGACTGAGCATCCCAGACGGCAGATGAAACCACCTCAGTGACAAAACAGCACCAACAAAAAAACACACGGACACAAAACTGAACAGAGAAAGACACGAGTGAGACGGAAAGAGTTTCAGGAACTGTTAGACTGAAACCAAACATCCATCAGCTGACAGAGTCCAGCAAGCCGAGCGGAGAAGACTGTTGACACACAGCACCATGGCAACCGAGCAGCCAACAGAGGAAGAGAGAGGGTGAGAGTGTGTGTGTGTGTGTGTGTGTGTGTGTGTGTGTGTGTGTGTGTGTGTGTGTGTGTGTTTGCAGTGTGGACAGGAGCCGCCTGCCAGTCAGTCACTTGGTTCATGTCATAGTGAGAGAAACTGGGACAGAGACTGAGCAACAAATCAATTATTGTCTTTAATCATTTAGTCTATAAAAAGTCTTATTGGTGTATTCCTGTCCTGGTTAATCTGATCGGGATCTGGACGTGATCAGAGTGATCCATGTTAACGGGAAAGCAGGCTGGAGGAGTTTGACATTAAATATAATACTGGTCAAAACCGTGGCAGCAGAGGCGGAGAAATCAATACATTTAGTCCCGAGTGGATCCTACACGTCCCACAATGCAACTCGACAGCATTTTCTGTGAGAGCCTCGCTGCCTGATAAACGCATCAAATGACAATGGACCTTCAGAGATTTATCAGCGGAGTGTGCAGCTCCGCTCGGCTTCACAGAGCTTTACGGCCAGTTTAACGGTCGTCAGACGGCGGCCGCTTCGGTTTCGTTTTGGGGGCGTTCACGCAGCGTTGATGTCAGTCCGACAGTCACAGCTTTACAGGCCTGCGAAGGTCAGGACACCCAAGTGTTTAGAGCCACTAAGACTAAACATAAAAAGCCTGTGGTGAGGTGGAAATAGGCTGAATCACAACTGCATAATAAAATGCAACAGATACTTTTAAACACGAAAGATCATTAAAACACCGACTGAAGCTTCAGTCACTTCAGTGGAACTCTGCAGATTTCTTTTGCCTTAAACTCTAAACACAAGTCAGTTGTGTTCAGCTAATGTTACCCTACAAAAAACACAGCCTGGAGGCACTGTGTGTGTGTGTGTGTGTGTGTGTGTGTGTGTGTGTGTGTGTGTGAGAATGAGGTCACACAGTCTGACTGAGGTCATAACTGAAAGCTACAGATCCCGTTGGGCCTGTTCTCAGTGTCTTCACCTGGTTTCTCTCACTCTCAGCGGGAAACAGCAGCAGGTGAATTCAGACCGCCTTAAATCTGGAAATGGCAGCCATGTCTCAGAGTGTCACACTGGGTTCTTGCCTTGCAGCTCGGTCCTGCGGATGTGTCTAATTGCTGGTGTTTGGCACAGTAAATCCTGGTGCTCTACATGCTTCGGCGGACCACGTTATGCATCATGGTGACGTAAGCTTAGCTTGTGGCACCTTCAATCTTTGTTGGCGCACATTTCCAACAGCTTTTTACAACGTGAAACAGCAATCTGTTTTCTTTTAGCTCCTGGTTTCGGTTTCCAGCACCAAACCCACGAAACCCACTGCACGCTACCTGCTCAGCACTGAGCGACAGCCGGACACACTGAGAGACCAGTTGGCGAAGAAAGAGGAAACATCTGGCGGCTAAAAAGGCTCCATACCTTTCCTGTTAGCTGGTGGAGACCAAACCAGAGCAAAAAGGAGACGTCCACTGGACGTCCATCAATCAGATGGACGTAAAAATGGGATGATAATATTTTAATAATAAAGGAATTTGGGGCAGTAAATCAGCATTTGTCACCCTTTTTTTACTACACACACTCGCGCACACACACACCTGTTTCCCCACACTTTGCAAACTTCCAAACAAGCAGGTAAAACACACAAAGGCTTCAGGAATCTCAGCGGTGCACAACAGCGAGTGTTGAAGAGTGAAGATCTGTGTTCTTTATCTTCGTAGTGACGTTCAACACTTGACGCTTTCATCTACCACAAGCTAATGTTACCCGGCTAGCAGTCAGTCAGTGACACATAACTACTTCCTTAGTGACATTTAGGGATTATGTCAAGGATTTTGTCCTCGTCCTCAATAATGGGTTCCACCTGAACAGACAGTGGAAAAGAGACTGGACAGCTGAGAAGCTGTTAGTCAAGGTTCTGCAGCTGAAGCAGTAAGACGGGCGACGACAAGGATGAGGTAAGCAAAGCGTGGGTTTAGCTAACTTTTCAAAAAGCCCATGCCCTCGTTAGTATCACTTTAAGTGAACCAGCCAATCACGGGCTTCCTTTGATAAAAATGTGGCTCCTTCAATAATGACGGGACTCCAGAAAGAGCAGAAGAAGACAGATGAGGTCGATCCTCAGCTACAGTTACATCAGGAAGAAACCACAGCTGGTAGATATGAAGCAGGGTGGAGTCCACACACACACACACACACACACACACACACACACACACACACACACACACACACACNACACACACACACACACACACACACACACACACACACACACACACACAGATTATTCATTCCTGAAGAGACTCAGATCAGATTTTCAACGTTATTGAACTTTCATGTTTTGTTATTCAACTATTCAGCACTGAAGACAAGCAGCATAAATCCACAGCATACAATGCTTCTGTTTCCAAGTAAGGAACGGTTTGTTGACAGGAGGTCTAACAGGGAGTTACCCCAAACACCAGTAACCTCATCAGGCAGATTAACATGTTAGCTGACTGTGCATTTCTATGTCTGCGAGTACGTTTTGGCAAACAAAACTAATATCCAGTACGTTTGTTCACGGCATGCGAAGTGTCCTCCTTCAGTTGTTTCCATATTTTGTAAGATTCATCAAATGTGCAAGTCCTGTTTGTGGCCAAAGAAAGAGTTAGCACTTCAATACAGAGGAAAAAATTAAATATATAAAAAGGGGAAAATGATTTTAAAATTGTTCTGTTGTTAAAACACAAAAGCTTCGGGAGCCAACCGGTCTGCAAAAACCAACGGCAGCAGAAGCAAAATGTTCAGACTGCTCAATGAATTAAAAAACATTATTCATCTCCGACATGTGCTGAAAATATCCCTGTGTTTGCCCCAATGTGTGTGTGACAGACAAAAGCCTGGGGGCCTCCCTGAGGGGCCCCACACCACAGCTAACCATTAAGCTGCAAAGAGACAGTTACTTCACTCTGACAGCAGCAAACATCTCCTTCCCACGCTCCCTCTCTGTTTGCCTGGTGCACTCTTCCTGCCATGGAAGTGAGGTATCTGACACACCAGCGTTACCTGTGTAACAGAGCTGGACCCCGTCCAGACTGTCCGGACTCCAGCTTCAGGGGTCATGTGGACCTTTCATTCCCGTCAGAAAGTACCAAAGTGTTAACAGAGTGTAGCAAAACGTCTAAATGAAGAGTCCTGAGCAATAACAAAATGCACTGAAGTAACACTTTAATCAGGATGAATCACAAAATATTCCCTCTGCAAACTAGAGAACATCAGCTGCATTTCATATGACACACCGAGTGTTTCACAGCTTCTTTAAAGTCGACACAGATCAGTGTTTTCTGATCTGTCAGGAGCTCAGAAAGCAGAAACATGCCCAGTGCTCCGTGTGTGTGTGCGTGTGTGTGTGTCCGTCCCACCCACCCAGTCATTTCCTTTCTACTGTGGAAAATCAGATCTCCACAGTTTGACATCACTGAACACTCTGACCTCAGCTCACGCCCATCACCGAACATGGCCGGCCTCAGGATGCTCTCACACTCGAGCCGGTTCCTGAACCAGAGCTTATTCAGAGCGTCTGACGGAGCTTCTGCTGAATCTGGAAACGCAGCGGTCCCGTCTCACCACACACCTGAAAAGCTGCCGCTCATACAGGCCTGAGATGAGACCGTGTGAAGGTGTGACTGCTCCATCTGCCCGATGACGGAGCAGCGGTTTAAACTCCATCAGCATCACAGAAACAAACGATAATGTCTCGATCCTCTGATGTAAAACGACAACAACACAAAAGGGATTATGGGTAGAAAGGATGGAGGCAGCTCGTTGTGATTGGATACTTGGGCAGCTGCCCTTTGAAGTACAAACTGCTGCATGCAGCATGAAGACAAGGGGCACCAGTACTTGGTCTAATCACTGCTCCTTGAAGTCTGTGCTGTGAAATCTGAAGTAAAAAGAAAAAGTATGATTTGGAACGGATGCCAAGAGTTTGTAGCGGCTCAGTCGATGTGACGATTCTTCCACCGTGCAAAGGATTGTGGGTCAGGACAGCCAGAAATGCACGCTGGCTTGCATTCTGCAAAATGCGACTGAATGCAGAAGGACATGCTGGTATTGCTGCTGTACTTGAATTACTATGTATCAGGACATACTACATCTTCTTATTGCATACTACATAATACGGGTATTTGAACACAGCTTTGGGCTGGTATGAACACCACAGAAGAAGAGGCAAACTCAAGCTAAAAGAGTAGAATCAAGTTCAAGCCGTATGTTTACACACAACTCAGCATCCTAATTCCCAGAAAGACAGACACAAAGAACATCTTCAGCGTTCTTTCAGTACTTTACATCACTGTGTTTACAGCACTGCTGCAAGGACCCGGTTAATAAACCACACAACACTGAAGCTGCAGAGTATACAATGCTCCTCTTAAAACTGACCCAGATATTTTCCAATCAGCTGACTGACTGTCCCAGATGAAGGTTGGCGGTCGCGAGAAATAAGGAAACTGTCTTCCCGAGACATGTGGAGAGATCTTCATCATCAGTCTAAACTGAGAGACACTGAAAGACTCGTCCACTGATGACAAGTCAGTCAGAGACCAAACAGCCAATATCACCTCTCACAATGAGCACGAGCTGATGCAGAATTCACTGAGACACTTCAAGTCGCTGCAGACAGAGACGTGTCTTCATGTTTACCCTCGATGGTTAGCATCGTTCCTGAACGAGGTTTTTTAGCAGCTCTTTGACCAAAGTTTGGCTTCTGATGGATTTTCAAACAGCGGTACAGATTGATGATGTGAGCTCTGATGATGTGTTTCTGCTTAGACTCTCTATGACTCAGCAGACACTCATCGCGCAATTAGACAAGCCTCAAAACTGATAATCATGCAGTCTGGAAACCATTGTGACTAAGCTTTTGTTGGGGCATCTCACACTCTGTGAACCCATGAATCCCACAGTGTACAGACAGACAGACAGACAGGCTGGCAGACAGGCAGGCAGACAGACAGACAGGCGACAGCAGCCAAACTCAACATGTTAACAGCAGTGTTGACTTTTCAGTTTCCTGCAGCACAAACTGTTTTCAGCACTTTTCATTGAAACACTGTCACACCACTTTACCACCGCATGAAACTTAACTGTGTCATGATATTTGTCCTTTGCACACCAAAGCAGGCTAAGCGAATGAACACATGAATGAAAAACACACCCAGAACTTTTCACAAAGACAAGCGCATCAGTGACTCTGCGTGGACGCTGTTGCTCCTATAGCAAATAAGTGCAATATGATTATCTGTCAGCACTGGGCCCGCCTGGGTGGAAGCCAAACAGCGTTAATTAAAATCAGATGTGTGGTAATTATGTTTGGGACACAACAACAACAAGCAGCTTGTTAAAGAGAAATAAGCAGCACAGCGAGCGAGGGCAGGTGGAGGCTGCTCACGTTCACTTTCAAACTGACAAACCGCATTAACAACACTGTGGATTTGGGGGTTTAGGGGGAGAAATGTTTTCATCCAGACTTAAACTAAGACTTCACCTCTCCACGTGAAGCCTGGCTCATTAACACAGGTGTGTCCTCTCTCTGTGGGAGCCTGCTCATTAAAACACACTCTGCTGTTGTCATGTGGAGACTCTGCACCCAAAACATGCCAAACTCCATCCAGAAATCTGTCAGTTTAACGCCGCTGTTGACAGCATGATCGCATTTCATCAGCAAAACTGTAGCTGGGAGATTAAATGAAAATTTTAGGGGTGATTTGATTTCAGTTCTCAGCCTTTCGCAGAAATATCAGGACGAAGTGAGAGGCAGCAGGATCGCGGTTTGCTTAGAAAACTTGAGATTTCCAATTAAATATTGACTCAGATATGGCTTATGTGTATGCCGATCTGAAGAGGAGTTCCTGCCAATTGTATGAATACTCTAAAAATAATAATTAACCATTATTCTACTATCACAGATCAATAAGGAGACCTTAAACTGCACAATTATTTAATCGAGTTTGGCAGGGAGGTCTTGTCACGCCTTAGTGCTACATGTAAAGGGGCTAACGGGACTGAAACGGACTAAAACGAGTAGAAATTTCATTAAAACGTGACATTTAAGAAATATCGTGTATTCTACCACGTGAGGACCCCGCATTAGCAGCCTGACTTGGGTAAACATAGCGGGAAGAAATGTGCGAACTCCGGGAAACTTCCCCACAAATGAAAGAACAATGGTCCGGATTGAACTTTGGTCTCCGACGAACTGCACAGGCATTATTATGAAACACGACTAAATTCAGAAACGGTCGGTCACTCTTGACTTTGACATACCAAAACAAAACCAACAGGGTTAACTTCAATTGAATAAAACTTTTTAAAGTAGTTTTCCTCTTGACTCCCAGCGCAGCCCGACACCTAGCTAACGTTTACTGCAGCCAGGTGGGCGGCAGCGACATAGTGAAGCACTCAGAAAACCTAAGATTTATAAGAAATATTGTTGTTGCTTTGTATATTTCGTTTGTGCCGAATTAAAGACTGCGTCCAACTGATTCAAACAACATCATTTACTATAATACAAGATGTATACATTTATGTGGAGAAGCAATTGCACTTTAAAACGCCTCATTATCAAAGGCAGTCCGCACTTTCCACGACAGAAATCGGCGTGTTGGGGATATAAGCTTGGAAAACTTGGGGGGAAACTTTCCTGGAACAAGTAATTTTATTCATGCCAGCCTCCCTGTCGTGTGTGGACTCTCCATTAACAGGTAAACTCGTGTGGGGCTCAACAGGTGATGGTTCCGGAGCCTCAGAGAAGCTTCTAGATGAATGAATGGACCGCCGTTACTCACCGATGGAGACGAGCTTTATGTTCTCCTTGTCCAGGAACTCCAGAGCCACAGACACGTTCTCCAGCTTCATCTGCCTGAAGTTGGGCCTCGGGTGGTACTTTCTGAACATCTTCTTGTGGCTGAGGACCTCCAGCAGGGCAATGAGCCTCAGGCCGTCGCCCAGGTCCAACTGCAGGTCCCCGATTCGCTTGTTGACGCATTTCAGGTGCTCGTTGATCCAGCGGGTGAAGGTGTTCTGCTGGATCTTCTTCCACGGAGCGTCCTCAGCCAGGTCCTTCTCTGTGGCCGGCATCTTTATCGGCACTTCTGGTTAATTATCGTGAGCTCTTCTTGTTGGGACGGAGGGTAAATGTGTGAGAGTGCCGGTGAGCGCGTTCAGTGTCCCGCGGTGCTTCCTCGGAGGAAGACGAAGGTTGTTTGAAGTTTCTTTGAACCTCACGGAGACTAACTGGCTGCTGGTGTGTTCAGGTGCTGCTTTGAAAGCTCGGAATCCCACCCACTTCTTCTTTGAGGTTTTACAGCATTTGGCATCCTAGATGTTGCGTTACTGCCTCCTTCTGGATTTAATCTTCCCCATTGTTTCTTTTAAAGTTGTATAATTAGCTTTTATAAAACCAAATAACCATTTTCTTCCCTCCACACTGGTTTACTTTAACGCTGGTTTCCAGTGCTGGAGGAAGTATTCAGATCCTTTACTTAAATAAAGGTACTAATACCACACTTTAAAAATACTCCATTACAAATAAAAGTTACTAAACTAAAAATTTGTATGCTAAATGTTCAATTTTCATGAGAAGAAATCATGACACATTTCAAACTTGTTATTATTATTTAATCAAAATATTAAATATGAGTCTTATCACAACCCCACCTGCTTATAAGTGACCCAAAGTGGAGATTGTGAAATCTGAAGAATTTAAAGAAACAATTTCAAAGTATTTCACCAAAAAATAACTAGGAAAAAGTAAACAAAAAGAATAAAGCAAATATACAGTACACATGGATACATACAGTTAATATATAACAACAATAAAGATAGGTATCTTTTAGATTAGATTTGTAATTATTTTGTAATTTGTTTATTTGTTTGTGCAGAGTTTGTGTACCGCTCTGTTATTTCCTGTCAGTTTGGTTTGTTGTTGTTTTTACCTTCGGACTCACTCGGATCAATAAAGTTGGATCTGATCGACTAAGTCAGAGTCTTTAATCTGATGTTCAGACAGAACAAACCAAACCCTCCATGACAAGTCCCAACACACACTCATCTTCTTGCTGATGTTGCTTTTCTGTCTGTTCAGACACGAAGAAGAAAGTTTAGGAATCATAAGAATAAAACACTCCTGTTTAATTAAAAGCTATGTACCGAAGAAGCTGTCAAAAGCTGTAAAAATTATGTTTTATTGATGTAAAAAGTCAATTATAAAATAGTCTTTCAACATCTGTTTATGAGACAAAATTAAGAGATAAAGTCAAGTATTTCACTTTAAAGACAATACTATGAGAGACTACATTAAAATCTAAATCTTTTCAGTCAAAATTTGAATTTTTTAGGTTTATGATGCCAAATCTTTACTTCTTAAGACGAATTTTTGACTTGTGATTTTTATTGATCATTTGCTTTTATCTTTGACATAAATTCACTTTTTTAAACTTTTCCAACATGAAGTAAGAGTGAAAACCTTTCCTCCAACAGTTTTCTGAGTCAACATGAGACGAGTCAGAGATCTCTTCATTCCTTCTGCATGTTGAAACCGTCTCATAAAGACGACATCGAGCTCCTGCTGGATGATTGATGCACGTTTGTCGTGTGAAGACACTCAGCTAACGTCACATATACCCACACACACCCACACACGCCTGCCCAGGCCTGTTTAATGGTGCAGTGTCTGTATCGCATCACATCTTCTCTCTGCGCTTTAATCAGTGCTGGAAATTAACTACGTACATTTACTCCAGTCCTTCAGTACAGTTCTGAAGTACTTGTACTTGAGTATTTTCTCCTGCACGTGTGGTTGATGAGTAAAGTCTGATTGGAGTGAAATGCTGTGCAAGGACAGCAGAAAAGTGCACTTTCAGCACAGCACCAACCAATCATGAGTGCTGATTCAACTCTGTTTGTTGGCTTCCTTTCAAAATAAGAGCATAGTGCCTCTGAAAAGGTGATTTTAGCTCATGTTAAGCTGGACTGAAGCACATCTGAAGACCAGGACCCTGATGTGGAACCGTGAATGAAGGCGCTGGACGCTGGTTTGGTGGGTCAGCTTGCTACAACTTTAATCCAAACATTTCTCTGCATATTCAATACATCATCATCATCATCATCATCATCATACTGTATCCTCTACATAGCTCCCTCTCATATCTCTAAACAATTTTAACAAAATAAGTCTAGTAGCACATCATTCAATAACATTTTATTTTACAATTCTCTCTCTGTACTGTAGTGTTTTTCTCTTTAAACATCAGGAATATTTGTTCGTATTATTCATTTTTTTTTAAACACGGAGACAAGACAGAGTACACGAACGATGACAAACGCTGCTCAAGAGTCCAGAGTGTGAACCGACACACACACTCCCCCTGCTCACCAACACACACACGCACACACCTACAAATAACTTAACGTCTGCTAAAAACATTTCGGCAGAGGCCTGAAGTGTTAACAGTCTGGAGAGAAGATGAATCTACTTTTTTTAATTCTACAAACTCATGACGGAGGCCAGAGGAAGTACAGGAAGTACCATTTTTGGGTGGAGACAACTTTCTGTGATCTTTAATGTGAAGTTTGTCCTGAGGAGGCGCCGAATTAAGAGAAAGTCTAAAATCTGGAGGAGTCGCATGTCTAAGACAGACTTTGGTTTAAGTTTGGTGTCAATATTTGACCTTTAACAATTATTGAACACCAACTCGAACACGTCTGAGCTTTTGCAACAATACGAGCTTCTGTGTCATAATTAAATCAGCAGAACAGCGTTAGCTCAGATGTCGCTGGATGTGAGCTAATTCTGTGCTAACTGAGCTAACTGCCCTGTTTGAAGAAGGCCAGGAGGAGCAGCTGAAAGCTCTGGAAAAAGCTTCTGGGACATGATGAACCCCCAACGTTCAGCCTCTCTCCACACTGACACTGACAGACCTCCGAGTCAAATAAACCAAGTGTGTGTGTCTGTGTGTTTATCAGAGAAGTGTGTGTGTGTGTGTGTGTGTGTGTGTGTGTGGTTGTGTGCGTGTTTGCCCACGCACGTACAGAAACTGTGGTGTTAGTTACATCAGAGGCACTTCGACCCCCTTCTTCTGTGCCCCGAAAACCAAAAACAAAAAAACAAAAACCTGATTTTTATTCTAATAATTTGGCTTCAACTTTCATCCCCGACCCAAACTCCCCCGAAAAGAAAAAAACAAAACAGAGAAAGAGCCATGTCGAACGTCCGGCATGGCCGACTAAAACCAGAACGAAACAGAGCCGGACTTCCTGAAACCGCCGTGACGGGGACACTTTCCAACAGACCCAGATCACTACAAGACGCAGGCGCTCCGATTGTTTGTGCTTCATTTGATCTTTAACAGCCGGACGAAGATTTACTGTGAAGGTCATTTCCATCAAATACTGATGCAGTATTTTAATGTGGATTTACTTTACGGTTTGACGGAGCAGAAATCTGATGTGGTCCCGTCTGATGTGATGCAGATTTACTGAATACTGATGCTGTCTGAGACCCGCGGCGACGATGAGCAGCAGGGGAGGCCAAATTTAAAGATTTAGAGCTCAGCGGCATCAAATATCAGCAGCTCATATCCGAAAGTAAATCACGTTGCTTTAAGAGAGCAGCAGACAGATGAGTCAGGGCTGTTTCAGCACAGAGCTGGTCTGAAGAATTGAAAGAGGAGGAAAGATGAGCATGAAGGTGTTTCCTCAGTGAAGATACTACAGAACCATCCCAGAGCTGAGGGTGACAGACTGACTGCAGGTCAGTCCACCCGACCAGTTCTGACACATTCAGGAAACACGGCCTGCTAACAGAAACCAATAGCCGATGAAATCTATCAAAAGGCGTGCAGATGCTCCTCCAGTGAACGCAGACCTGCCGGTGCACAGCCATGAACGAGGACTGGGGCTGCAGGAAGGTGTCGCGTTCGCGTACGACGGGGCGGCGTGAACGTCGCCTCGGCGGGTTTTTTCAGAGGAAGATCGGCCTGCTGGAGAACGCTTTGTTACCCAGAAATCAGCAGAGAGACGAAAACCAAGAAGCCCCCCACCACAGCCGAGAGAGTGCCGAGGATTTAAAAAAAAAAAAAACAAAAAAAAAACAACCAAACTCTCCGCTGCAGAAAAAAAACACACAAAAACAAAATAAACCAAGAAGCATCTGAATCCTCTGTAGAAACCACAGCCTTTATATTCCCTCTACAATTATGTACAATTAGACTTTATACAAGTAAAGCAGTGATGCTCTCCTCACAGCGGCGTGTGTGTGTGTGTGTTTCTGTGTGTGTATGTGTGTGTGTGTGTGTCCTAGGTGGAGCTGCTCTTGGAGAGGTTGGGGTAGAGGACGGCTGCCGTCACGGCGACCATCACTGCGATGACCGGCATCCAGGGGCTCCAGCCGCTCTGTCCGGGAGAGACGACAGCACAAAGAGCATCCAGTTAGTCCAGAACCGTGAGACTCAAACCGGACTGACACCAGTGCAGAGAGTAAAAAAGAAAGAGGGGGAGGAGAAGGATGAAGAGGAGCAGAGAGAAAGATGAAGAGGACTGCAGAAAAAAGAAAAAAAAAAAGTGAAAGAAGCCAAAAGATGGTATTTTTTCTGTCTTGGTCGCACGCGGTGTTTATCTAAGTGGGAACAGTCATCTAAAAGTGTGTTTATGCTTATTTACAATTCACATTAAAGAAGAACTTGGACCTCACTCTTCATTCACGCTCGCTGATGAGCCAGATATCGTTTGCTTCTGTCGTCCAACTTATTTTAACTTTTGACGCCACCTTCTTGGCACGTCGTAAACATCCATCTGAACCGCTGCATCCTCCAAAACCATGTAACTGATCACAGATGAAACATCTAAATCTGTGTAATCCCTCTGTCTGCCGGGCCTGTTGTCCATTAATCAGAATCAGGTTCATCGGAGCTTCGTTAAAACAGCTGTTCCAGCCTTTTTTCCTTTTTTTCAACCCCTGACTAAGCAGCACATTTTATTAATATTTCATATCATATTCAAGTAAAACAGTGCAGAACAACTGACAAACGGCACAATTAAAGCAAAGAGTGAACACAGCGGCTGCAGGAAGTTTGTGTGAAACGAGCGATTTGGATGAATCTTAAGCTGATTATTTCCTGTGAAGGTTGCATCAGACACAAGTTTCCTGATATTTTAGGAGATTTTTATACAATTCTCACTCTGTGTTATGTTTTTTATATCTTATTTATAATAATCATACATATTAAATCAGCATATTTTGGACAAAGTCAGTGTTTTCTTCTCCCTGACACTTTGGTTGTTCAGGATTCTTTCACAATATAAAATTTAATTCAGATTTCTTCACAGAAATGAATGACATGCAGAGATATAAGTCTTCTGTTTATTCTCTTAAAAAGTTTTAGTACACCCCTTAAATTCAAGAAGACCTCATGGCCCCCCGTGAAGCTTTGGCGACCCCTAGTGGGGTTTGGAGCCCCCAGGTTGGGAACCAGTCCATTAATGTGCACAACAGATTTCTGCTCGTGACAGTCGGCCTTTGTTTTTAACAGCAAGACGTTCATTATTTGACATTTTGAAGGGGAAAAACAAGCTTTATTAATGGAGTTCTCTCTGTTTGCATTTAATATGAGCAGGCTGCAGGATGGAGAGACCACGTGTGTCCGCAGTAAATCAACTTGATCCCTCAACTCATGCACAAAAGATTAAAATCCTGAATAATAATAATAAAGAAAGAAAAAATAGAATCTTTTGGGACTTCAGGAGAGGTAGAGGAGAGGAGGAAGTCAAAAAGAAATCAGGTCAAATCAAAAACACAGGTAGAAGCAGCAAAGTAAACAAGGCCGAGGAGGTTACCTGAGTAGAAAAACAGAACAGTTACAGACCAGTTTTCCTTCACAGCAGACGACTGGAAACACTGGTCAGACACTCCCAAATAAACAGACGAGCAGCAAACACAACCAGCACAACACAGGACGGACATGATGGACAGAATGATGGATGTTTTAAAATGAGGAAAAAGAACCAGAGGCTGCAGGAAAGTTCAAAAAACAAACGGTCAGCAGGCAGAGACGCAGTCAAACGGAAAAATAACTCAGATTAAAGCTGCAGACTGGATGCAAGAAACGGAAGAAAATCATTAAATGAACAGAAGTCACCACAAACCCTGTCGCAGAGAATGAAGAAGCACCAGCACCCTGAAGGTGAGAGGAGCTGTGGAGAAGCCAGTGAGTGAATGAGTGAATGAATGAGTTAGTAACTGCAGACGTTACAGAGCGAGCTCGACTCTTCAAAAGGGACAAAGCTTCACTTCACGTCCAAAAGAAAGACTCAGCTTCACCCCATCAGGTTATTTACTGCGGTGAAACCCTCACATCATCAGCATCCTGAGTCTCACACGGACTGGCTGGTGTTCAGACGGCTCAGACTGCAGCAGGAGTTTGATTTAATCAACCTAAGTTTAAAATATTCTGTTTCCTTGAAAGACCTGAGGGACAAATGAGTCAAATTCACATTGGAGCTGACCCATCGTCTACCTTTTCCATTGAAATACTCAACTTCAGGACCATAAAGTAGAAATTAATAAAATCAAGCCTTATCTGAAATAAATTCTACACTTTTCTGAACTTTTCTTTGCATTTTGCCTTCTTGGCCTGAGCTCTAAAGCTGTGCAGACAGGGGGGATTTTATTGATCTTAAACTTTAACTCACGAGACGTTTAATTGGTCTCTCTTCTCGACCAGAACCTGCGACCTTCATATTCACTGGACGGATCAAGTGACCGGCCGCCCTGGTCGGTTATGTCATGTGGGTGACCGTCCCTTTAAAGAGTCGAGCGTAGCGTCAGCTGCAGCAGAGCAGAAGCTGAAGTAGTGTGACTGACAGACAGGCAGGCAGGCAGACAGACAGACAGCCATGCAGGTAGAGCTGCTCAAACCAGAAAACCAGGACAGACCACCATGATGATGATGATGATGATGATGATGATGATGTGGGGAAGCGTGGGAGGTGAGAAAAGCGTCCTGCTGATCAAAATTCAGGGTTCAACACTAACAGCCTGCTTAACTTTATGTGACAGGAGTCTAATATACGATGCATATCATGAGAAAATACTCAAGCTAACGTTGTTTTGAAGGATAAAACTAACATGATAAATGCGTTTTTTTCTGGGTCCCTGCTCAGTTTGATGTGTGAAACAACATACTACAACAGCCAAGTGTGAGGCTGGGTGTGTGTCCACAGCACGGAGGATCCAACACTGTCCCATGCTTTTGTTTCTGACTGACTTTTGTTCGTAGTAAAAATGTGTAATCATACTCACACTCGGGCAGAAAAGACATATCCTGAGTTTCAGTGAGCTGAGTAGGAATGCATCTCAATATGTAAAATTCATATCAAACACTGTGTGTGCACCTACTTCAGCAGCAACACTGAGGTGCTGGTATCACCTGTGAACATGTCTTTTTATTTAATTCTTTAATTATTGTCCTGACACATCTCAACCTAATTACAACTGCATCATAACTCCACACAGACACAGTTTAGATTACTGAGATTCATATTTTTAGCCACAGGAAGACTGAACGGACACTTTTCTGTCTTATTCTCATGGTTTGCAACACGCGACCCTGAATTCGTCTCAGCCCAGGACCACGTTTTCACCTCTGTCATCTTTCCTTCCACAGATGATGGACAGATGAGGGCAAGAGAGACAGACAGAGAGACAGACTGATGTCATGTCGGTGTGTACCTTTCTACCACAACTGGCCGAAACACCAGTAGAGCAGAGCCAGGACAAGGCCAATGAATATGGCTTGGACAGGCTGCAATATGGATGGCTAGAGGGGAGGGAAGGAGGGGGAGAGGGGGGAGGAGAGGGATAAGAAGAAATCAGCCGGCAAATCAACCAAAACCAACATGGAGGATGGAGCAGCGAGAGCGAGGAGGGAGGAGGGGGGAGGGAGAGGGGGAGAGAGAGAGAGAGAGAGAGAGAGAGAGAGAGTCT
>JBBMOE010000018.1:1485650-1779573 GCA_037975065.1 Chaetodon trifasciatus
GTGTGTGTGTGTGTGTGTGTGTGTGTGTGTGTGTGTGTGTGTGTGTGTGTGTGTGTGTGTGTGTACCTCTTTCTGCAGTGTGTGTGTGTGGGCCTGGGCCTGGTCCAGCTGGCTCCTCAGCTTGCTTGCGTCCTGTAAATGTTGATTCTCCAGAGAACCTAATTTGTCCTGTAGAACCTCCTTCCTCTTCTCCAGAGACTCCAGACTGCTGCTGAGGACCTGACTCTGCTCCTTGGTGCTGCGTGGACACACATGCACACACACACGTATGAGGACACTGAGAAGACTTCATGTTACTACCATTCGAGTGTTTATGATTTTTCCTGCTCGAGCATCTGCTCCCTCTCACTGACCTCATCTGCCTTAAAATTGTATTGTGAGCTGGGAAATCGTGTGTTGAATGAGCATTTTCAGTTATTGACAGCACAGATTTTGATCTGATGAGACATTTTGCTGGACCAGAGGAAGCTTCCCTCTGTGACTGAGCTCACAGGGAAATTTCTTCTGATACAACTCGCAAATATGATTATCTGCTTACGGAAGTGTGTGTGACTCATTGAAATACTGAGTTTTCTACACGTTAACATTCAGAAAATCTCTGTTTCAGGTGGATTAAAACTTTGGTACCGTGGGTTTGGTTTTCACAAATGGCGCGCACACACACTGTGCTGCCTCGTATATGACCAGGTGCAACCAGCGACGTAACTCAGCGTCAGAACTCCATTAGCAGACTGCTTGTTTTATGCTTTTTGTGGTTTTTTTTGGTCATTTTCAAGCGACCATGAAAGTTGATGCTTGAAGCTGAAGTGCTGGAGAGCAGCTTCAGGGATGCAGTCACGACAGACCTGCTGACGTTAAAGTCCAGCTGATCAATATGTAGCTTAAAGCTAACGCAGACTGTACACTACATCAAGCTGAGGGTTGGCCAAAACGTGTGGAGCTGCTGATTATCAAACTGACTTCACCCTGTTTGATGAGCTGCTCTGCTTGCGTGGTGAGTTTTTGGTCAAACATCCTCACCTGACTGCGACTGATGGAGTCTGTTTGTTCTTCGACCATCAAGTAAAACTACGATGTGACAGACAGACAGATGCGGACACATCTCCTCTCATGATGAATCAAGTTTTTGCTGGATGACATGACAAACAGTTGCCTCACTCCTTCAGTATGTGGCCTTCGCTGTGTGATAAACAACCTCTGCTATTTTACCTGAAGGTTAATGTTAGATTTCATAAAAGGTATCATCATTTCTTCTAAAGGCCAGATGGTCTTTATTTTAGGTGAGGTGGCGTGCGTCCATAATACGCTGTGGAAAATCTTCTGTTTATTGAACTTCATTTGCATCTGGTGCTTGTACCTGAATCAGGGAACACGTGTTTTTGGTTTGGGGAACAGTTAGGACACATTTTCTCTGTCCTCTGCTCTGTTTTGACCTTTGTTTTGAGCTGCTGAATGTAAATATTTGCGCTAAACTGAGACATTGTTGAATTCAGCTTCATCTCTGATTGATCATTTAAAGATGTTCACGAAAGAGTTTCAGGTCGTCTCGACTCGACGAGCTGCAGCTGACATCTGCAGTTTACAGGAGGTGCATTACAGGTATTTATGAGAAGCGCTGCCAGTGGCTCCTACAGTTTACTGGAAACCAGTGAAAACACAGCTGAAGCTCAGACACAATCCTGCCAAGATGTTTCCTCTGCATGGAGAGCAGACAGAGCATCGAGCTGCCGTCAGCCAACCTGCTGACCGTCTGCTTCAGTCAGCTGTCAGTCAGCTGTCGCGCCCTCATCCTGTCCTGCCTGAATCAGCTGGACGCCATGTTTCCTCCTGTCCACCGCATCCTCCGTCCTTCTTTTAATGCTGAATCCAAACTCCGAACCTGTCGGGAATCAAAGACTTGGCGGCACTCCTGTCAGTCGTCCTGAGCCGGAATTCATCAGCTCCATCACGGCTGTCACTGAGATTTTTCTGTCCACTTTTCATGTCCGCCCTCCCACAGTTTGACACGCATTCCTGATATGTTCCGCATTGTTGCTCAGCTTTACATTTAGTTTAGCCTTTGGGGACTTTTAACACAAACTTTTAGTTTGACAGTGTTTTAGTTTGACATTGTTAATTATTATAAAATATTCATTATATTACGTTTTTTCCTTTTAAGGAATTTTAAGGGCATTTCTGAAATGTTTCTTATAGTTTGTGGTTTAATTTTTCATCCCACGTGATGCATTGTCTTAACTTTTATTTTCATCCTTATTCTGTTTTACTTTTACTATCATTAGGGTCAGGGCTATCATGTGGGTTTTATTCTCCACATTATTTTACATACCCCTGTTTTTATGTCCATCTTCTCTATGTGAAGCACTCACTTGGAGCCTGTGATTCTTTGTGTACTGAAGAGCTGCAGTTCCTGTGTAAAGGGTGTTATGCAAATTAAGTTTATTATTATTATCATTATTTGAATTTGATACAGTACAGAGTTTGTCGGTCTGATTATAAGTTTTTTTTTTTAAATATACTAGCTTGAATTTACCTATTATTTTAAAGGCAGTGTGTTAAAATGATCAAAGACATCCTGTTTTACACATGGAATTATGGCTGATTTGAGGCTTCAGAAACTGCTCGAAATCTCCTGACAAGGAAAGTTTGTTTTACAGGAGTCACAGAGGTGTTACCAAGAGAACATCTAAGACACGTGGATATCTGACAAAGTGATCAAATATCAGTCTCTGGTCAGTCTCAGCATCACTGAGCCAGCATGTGAATGTAAGTGAGTGATACCGACATGTGACTGTTATGACTGGCAGGTCGACCAAAGACAAAGCCAGACAATCAACTGAGTTCTGAGCCATCTCAGTTTAAGCACTTTTACCTGCAAGTGTCAACAGATTCTGTGTACCTGGAGGATTCAAATAAAGCATCTGTGTGTGTGTGTGTGTGTGTGTGTGTGTGTGTGTGTGTACCTGCTCAGCTCAGTCTCAAGGCGGTGCAGTTTGTCTGTGAGAGCTGTCCGTTCAGCTCTCAATCCGTCACAGTCCTGCTGCAAACACACACACCGCTGCTGCAACGTAACACACTCGGCTGGGAGGGCGACACAGAGAGGAGAACAGTTAGATTTAATATGTGAGGGACTTTCACTTCAGCTGTGTGTTTCATGACATGTTGTTCAGCTTGACTCAAACTAAGACACACACACACACACACACACACACACACTCTGCTCACCCTGCAGCTGGGTGGCGGTGTTCTGCTGCTGTTGATGCTGTGTAAAGGCCTCCTGCAGCCGGCTGATCTCCTCCTCGTACTTGGCGGCCGTGTTCCTCCAGTGCTCCAGCTCAGATCGCACGCTGCCCAGGTCAGCCTGCAGGGCGGCGATCTCACGCTCGCGCTCCGCCGTGGCTGCCTCCATGGCGTGCCGCAAGACGAGAATCTGACAGCAGAAACGCAAGGCATTGGTTGACCAGTCATGTCATTTGAGTGGATTTACTGTAAACAGACAGCAGGGCTCATTCTGTTCAAGAGGAGGTCTGCTATCTTTGTGTGCAGGGAGGAGTCAATGAGAGTCAGAGGGGAGTCAGACAGAGGCACAAGGAGTCACAGGGATGTCAGGAGTGTGAGGGGAGTCTAGAAAAGTCAGTCTCAGGAGGAGTCAGAGGAAGGGCGGAGTCAGGCGAGAGCAGGAAGTTGCTGGGAGAAATCAAAAGTGAGTCCAGAGGGAGTCAGAGAGAAGTTGGGAGGAGTCAGGGGTGTCAGAGGAAGAGATGGGAGGAATTAGAGGGGTTTCAGGAGGAGTATGAGCTGGGCCAGTAGGAGAGAGTAGGGAGTAAAGGTGAGTCGCATAGAGTCACAGGAGAGCTGGGAGGAGGAACAAGGCTGTCAGCAAAAATTGGAGGGGAGTCAGAGGGTTGGAAGGAGTGAAAGAGGCATCAGATGGAGTAACACGGGTGTCGGGAGGAGCTGTGAGGACACAGAGGGAGGTGTGAGGAGTCAGAGGGTAATAGACAGGAGTGGTACCTCCTCCTGGGCGGAGTAAAGCTCCTCTCTGGTGGTGCAGATGGTGCTCTCCCTCTGCTCCCTTAGTGCCTCCATGTCAGCCTGCAGCTTCCCAAGCTGAGCTAAACACACACACGCACAAACACAAACAACGGGATGTGAGGCGAGAGCAAGGCAGACTATCACACATACAGATATATTAATATGTGTTCTCTGTGTGTGTGAGAGTGTGTGTGGGTGTGTGTACTGACTCTGCAGGTACTGGATCTGTTTGGTCGACTCTTCAGTCTGCTGAGAGTTACTCCTCCTCTCGTCCTCCAGCAGAGCTACAGACGGACACAGACAGTCATGTGATCACCACCTTAATCTGGTATGATGTCATGTGACACACGACAGTAATAACTGAATCAAATTTCCTCTTAATGTCAGAAACTAATGGAAACTGTTACACTGAAATTCAACGAACAGTTAATGCTTGATTTTCAGAACGACAGGTGAAGCAGGAGGAAGTGGGAGACTTTGTGGATCCTAATTGGAGGGTTGATTTGGTCACAGCGTCCATGAGATCTGTGTGTTCATTGAAGTGAGACTATTTGTTACCTTGTAGCTCCAGACATCTCTGCTTGCCAGTGTTGGCTAATTCCTGGGCCTCCAGAAGCTCTCTGTGGAGATGGTGGATGACCTGCTCCGTGTCTCCAGGCTCTAGACCGGCCCGATGCAACTCAGCTACACACACACGGACCACAAACACACTGATTGTATGGACACTTTTTTTGATCAAGGAAAGAAACTCAACACGTGTAACGTCCATGTAATAATGACAGAATAAAGCCCTTTAAAGGACCTGCAGCCACCAACACGACTGAACAGCTCCCCCCAATGGACAGTTAACGGTATGACTGACTGTCAAATACTTTGGCTTCGCCTTCGTTAATGTTTGTGGTCTGTTCGTGCAGCACGGACCAGCACTACAAAGCAGAGATGAGTTGCCATGGTTACCTTTGAGCAGAGCTACTCTGTTCTGTGGTTCATTCAACTCCTGGTCGTCCATGTTGCCGTCTGAAATACACACAAAAACACACACATGCAGATATTTCTTTCTGTTTCTAATAAGGATTCATTTATATATTTAGAAAGTGATTTGTAGTTATCTGAATGGTGAATTAAAGTCTAACAAAAATAAGTCGACACATGTTATTTAGTTCAGGAGGTTACTTAGAATCTGTTTCGTGATGGATCTATTACAGACGAGATGCTGAAACATAACAGATGATGAGAGAACACACTTCAACACTGTTAAAACGAAAGCTATTTCAAGTCAACGCTAGTTAATGTGAAACCCTGAAACTAAAACTGATGATAAACACTATGGGACAAAATCATTTAAACAAGACTGAAACACTTCAACATCAAAAATTCTGGTTAAAAAAATGACTGTGTGTGCGTGTGTGTGTGTGCGTGTGTGTGTGTGTGTGTGTGCGTGCGTGTTTTACCGACCTGACGTATCGTCACTGCTGCGGTCTTTACTGGGACTCAGAGTGTCTGACATGTCTGACTCTTTGGCATCCATCTGATTCCCTGTGGACACACACGCGCGCGCACACACATTCGCACACATACACACACATGCAGGTTAGCCAGGTGGGGACTGAGTGCACCAGAGCATAAAAAAAAACAATAGAAACACACAGAAAAATTAATAAATAGGTCTCTTCATGTATGTATACATATGCACACACGTGCTTAAACACACACACACACAAACACACAAAAACACACACACACACACACACACACACACACACACACGCGCACACACACACACACACACACACACATTCTATGTAAACTTGTGTTGAGTACTGACTGGATTATTGTGTGAGGCACAGCAGGGAAACAATGAACAAGAGCAGCAGTTTTGAGCTGCTTTAGTACCACTCACAGTTATTGTGCGTGTGTGTGTGTGTGTGTGTGTGCTCTTGTAAATCTGTCTTTCTAGATCCAATCAGATTTTTAGATCTTGGGTAGAGTCTTTTTGGATGTTCATCACTTTTTTTCCGTTTTCCTCAGAGCCGCAACTACCGACAACGATCAACACCAGTTTGGAATTCAGAGAGAAGAAGGACGCATGTTCACTGAAGAGGTAAAGTGAAATTGTCATAATTTTACATGAGTAATAACATACATTCAGTATTACACTGTGCAAATAAGTAACTACAGCAGGGACTGGCATTCAGAGAAATCCATTCATTTAGTCTATAATGAGTCATGATGTTAGTTAAGGTCTTCCCAATTATGGAAACATAACAATGTGTGTGTGTCCAGACAAAATGTATTACAGCAGTATTTTGGCTGCTCGTGGGGCCTGAGTATTGTGTATGTGCACAGAGAACAGAAGACAAAGGTCAAAGGTCGTCCTGTCAGCAGCTTTGCCTTTTGTGATAACGACTTCCCAAAAAGTCAGTTGACAAAACTGCAAAACAACTAAAGCAGGTCCTTTAATGAAACCCAGACACGTGGGGCTGTTCTCTAACATTTAACAATACAAGCACAAGAATTAAACGGGCACAAAATCTGATTGTTGGTGATTGTTGTCTGATTGTTGTCTGATTTTTTCTTAAGGGATGTTTTGTAGCCTCATGTTGAGGCTGAGATTTCACTTCTAATTGGTATATATTTAGCAGCTGGATTTGTACTTTTGTGTTAAGACTCTGAAACTTCGTCATACGTCAGTTTAGTGTCACTGTGCTGATATCAACCACTGCTGATCTATACACTAAATGAAAACCTGCACCACTGGCAGGACACCCGTTCACACCTTGTGTCAAGGATAAATGCAGCTCAGGCCTGTGTGTGTGTGTGTGTGTGTGTGTGTGTGTGTGTGCCTTCTACCTTTGAGCCGATCAGGACTGGCCAGGATGTCGTCTGCTGCTGTCTGGTTGTTCTGTAGGTGGGCGTCCATCACTTCTGCAAACACACGCACGCAGACATAAACATAAGGGCCAAATTTTCAGTTCCACAGTGCTTACAGAATACAGGTCAGTTTAATGGTGGCTGACTTGGTGAAGCTTTATGTGCAGACTGATTTTCCTTCTGTCTCAGCTCACTGAACTGCTCCAGGACTCTGACAGCAGAAGAAGCACTTTGTACTTGAAGCTTGGTTGAGCTCTTACCATCAAAATTGGCCAGTTTGTGGATTGAAGAGCTCACAGTCTCCTTCAACTGTTTGACCGCTGCAGGAAGACAAAAAAGGAAACCAGGGGAATCAGTGAACACACCCTCAGAAAGCACGTTTGACCTTCAGTTCAATCCTTCAATCAGATCAGATCTGTAGCAAACGTGCAAATGTCCGTTTACACAGACTCGGGGTAAATTATCAGATGGATTAGTGGCTGGTTAGTACAGATCTTAAACTCTGAATCTCACTGAACTAATGCTCCACTACAGCTACAGAAGTCGCTCAAATAAATGAGGTTGTGCCTGTTTTCTAGATTTCGCTGAGATACTTTTCTGTTAGAAACGCTAATGTGCTCGTTTTGTTTACCAAATTAAAGGACTGGTTGCAGGGATTACCTACAAAAGTACATCCACTGTATTTACCCCTCTATGCAGAATTAGCTGTTTGTAGTCCACCTGTGTTGTAAGCAAGGACCTGAGAGTTGTGTAAGTGCAGGTTTTATTTATAAAGCTGACACTGTGCTCTGACCAGCTGGTGGATTATACTAAATACATACGGGAGACATTACATTGACATTATTATGCATATCAGCGAGAAATAAGTACAAGATAACCTGTAAAACCAACTACAGGCTGAAATAAAGTCATTGAAAGGTCACTGATAATAAAGGAAACGCAATCTTTTCAACAGAATGTAGCACAGTTAAAATTAGATGCCTGGACGTTGGTTTCCATCTGCAAAAAAACACACTTGCTTGTCTGCTCAGCTGCTCCTACGATAAACATCAAAATCCACAAGCCTCAACTCAATTCATTTTAATCTCTATGAAATCCTCCATCTAAAGCACAGCTCTGCATACAAGTGATGTTTTCTTGCTTTAAAGAGGAGAGCTGTTCTTTGCTTCAGTGTATCAGACTGCATTAGTGGTAGTGTTATTAGTGAGGAACACACACAACTCAACCAGCGAACTGGTCAATGACAATATCCACTTTTACGATGTCTACCGCCAGTGAAGACAGATGGAAGACTTCTACAACGTCTACTACAACCAGCCACAACAACAGCAAGTGGGACTGCCAGTAATGAAACTACCAGCAACACCTGAATGTAACGGGCAGCTGAAAGCAAATGTCACTGCAGCCAACAAACATGGAAAAGAAGCAATAACAACTTAAAATCAGCTGATGTTTGGCTGGTATTAGAAATGTAGGCAGTCAAAGTAAGCTTTCCGCAGACAAGACACTTCAACTGCTTCAAGTATGAACACATGACCAGAGGAAAGGAAAGAACCGAAAGAGAAGGACGACAACAGAAGAAGAGAAAACAAGGAGGCTGGTGAGCTAATCCAGTGAAAAGCTACAAAGGCAGCATGCAGAGAAAAAAAGACCTGCTAAAGGAGAAGAAAGCAAGAGTTTGTGAGCGATGTCTGAGAAGCTGAGAGCCAACCAGCTGGCTGGAGGTACGCTCAAACCACAACAGACCACTAAATCGACCGAAGCACCAGTAAAACACATCAGTGCCAGACACGAGGTTCAGCGAGCTCCTGTGGCTGAGCGACAAACACGTCTCCAACAAGAGAGCTCATCCAGCAGCGGGACACCAACGCACTCAAAAAGAAACTATAAAGTACAAGCTGTACACATTCCTCAACTTATGCTCCGTTTGATTTAAAGGGTCAAACCACTCAAACAGCTTCCAATGCAAACAGCCGACAGTGAGGTCTGTGCAGTACTCTGAACGATGGGGGGCGATGTTTCTGGAGATGCTGCTCTCCAGATTTGATGCTTTGAGCACTGCAAACAAAATTTCATTCACATTCACTGTGTTGAGGTGGAGGCAGGTATCTCAAAACCTCATTTGGCTGAGTGGACCTTATAATACAATATGTATCTTGTAAAACAATAATCTGTCTCACTCAAATCAAAGATGTCACCTCCTGATTTTCTTTACATGGTGCAGCAACAAAGTGCACTGACAAAACAAAACAAGCCAAAATGCTTAAGGTCCATGCTTCGTTTTGTGAGAGAGTGTGTGAGTGTGTGTGTGTGTGTGTGTGTGTGTGTGTGTGTGTGTATGTGTGTGTGTGTGTGTGTGTGTGTGTGCAGCAGCGTACAGCAGGAATGGATGTTTGTACTCACGCGGACACTCAATCAACTGTTGGATTCTAGTCGAGTCTCCTCCGCTGTTGTTAACATGACAGTTGTCTGATAGAAACACAGAGCACCGACATTACTGCGATGAAGATCAGGGTGGAGTTGGGTATTTATCTCAGATTTTCATGATTCTGCTCATCAATGCCACTTCTGATTGACTCTTAGCAGACTGAAGCTGGCATTTGTCATTTTTGGTACAATATATATACAGCACACTCTATCTTACCATGCATATGCTGAACGTTCACTTGTTTCCACTAATACTTTTCCCCCCTGGTCCAACCTTCAGCTGATTTTGAGGAATTATGGCATCTACAGGAAATGCGTAATCATGGTAGATGGGCTTCCTGACTACATGAAATGATTTTCCTGTCCCTGTCACTACACTGTGACAGTGTGCTGATGCATGCATAGCCGGCAATTAACAAGCAGGAAGGCATAATGCAACCTTCTGGAATCGATAAGCAGAATCTGTCTTTAGTGAACTGGTTCCCATTCAGAATCTGCTCTAAATACCCAACCCTGTATTAGAGAGGAAGAGAGGAGGAAGAGCCGAAGACAGACAGAGGACAGAAATTGCGACAGAGAAAGGACAGACAGATACAAGCAGGTAGAAAGCAAGACAGAGCTAAGAAGTTACAGAGACTGTTAACTACACGGACAGAGATGCTCTGGAAACAAACGGACAGGGCAGAAATCAAACCCATACATGGCAGGTTTTTCACAGTGGTTCTGGACAGATACCACAACACTGTAACGACAGACAGGATGTGGACAGACGGACGGCAGACAGACAGCTCAGGCTTAAGCTTCTGTCTCTCAGTAACTCTCCACTTCAACACATTAACAACCAGCCCAGCGGTTTGCATTCAACTACTGCTCAATTCAACCACATTATGTTAAACAAGCAAGAGTTTCTGCATCCGAGTGAGTGAGAATCAGTCAGAACACAAGATGTGACCAACCAAGAGTGCAATCCTCAAACCCAAAACTGGACAAAAGCACAGATTCACTGAAGTGCTCCAAATCATCCCTACAACACGCCGAGAGGACAAAATCTAGAGTGAAATCTGACAAGCAGTATTACATTTTTTCTGCTAGATCAGCAAGCTTTGTTTGACTTGAATGACCTGATAAGCATGATCCAGGACCGTCATACTATATCGGCAAGTGTGACCTTAAAATGAGACATTTTAACAGAAGAAATATTTCTCTGGATCAAAACTGAAACATTTCTGATACACTTAATTTGGAAAAAAAATGAAAAATAGAAAAAGATATTAGTAAAGAAAGGCAGGCTCCGGTTAGATAAACTACAATGTCACCATCAGTCCATTGTTAGTCTTTAAAAATTCATTTGGGAGGTTTGATTTATATATTAATTTCTCATCATCCATTAATCAAAAGCATTTTATTCTGTGTGTTGAACTTATCTAGATCACATTATTCTTTATTAAACGGACACTATTGTCTAGTACTGTTTTATTCTGAAAAGTAAAACCTGCGATGAAACAGTGTCAAACTATTGATTATGATAATCAAACTAACTACCATGAATAGCTTCATCTTCACCAACTGCACCATCATCTGTGTCTGTATCCTCCTCATCCTCGTCTTCCTCCTGGCTCTCAGATGTCTGCGGCCTCTGTTTGTCCTCGACAGGCTCCTCTACCGGTCCGTGGGAGACAATGTCGACATCTGTCATGTGACCAGATCAGATATATACGATTTTGTCGAAACTGTACCAGCCAAACGAACGTTCACAACAGAGTGAGGGTCCAAATGATGGCAGGTTCCTTCACAAAGTGGCTACTGTGGCGAAGTGAGCAGTGAGACAGTCACCTCCAGCATTCATATTCAGTGTTGTCATTCAATCACAAGAAGTCAATCAGTGACCAAGAGCTCTTTTTCCCCAGAAGAAGAAAAAACAAAGCAGTGGACAGTTTAGCAACCATGGAAAGAACCAAGATTACCCAGAAACCCCAACAAGCCTTGTGTTGACTCAACAGACAGCCACCAAGTCCCTGAGACACCCTGTCCTCTCTGAAGCAGCCACACAGAGAGGTTACACAAACCACCCTGTCATTCAAAGATCACATGTTTGAATCCCCTTGCAGCCCGGTGTTGGTCCTGAGGAGCTCGGGCTCACGATTTTAGCTTAGTGGCCAAAGTTGAAATTGCATTTTTAGCAAGAGAATGGTTTAAATTGTAATGTACTACGAGGCCAAAAACAGCTAATTACAGCAAGCAGCACTCACTGAACAGTCAATAAACAGTAAGCTAGTGTACTTCAGTGACAACGCTTGTACTTTTGCACATTTTCATCAAAACCATCCATTGCACTGGCTGGATCTTGTCCATTCTCTGTACTTCTGCATACTATACACATTTTATTGTAATCACACATTGCAGCACTGCACTAATCCCTGAATATTTATGGTATTGCGTCACAATTCGCTCATTTATTTGAGGGGTCTTTAAATTTTTATTCCCCATTTGCTTAATGTTTATGTTGAAGGCAGAATAAACGTCACTGGAGGCGCATGCGGTTGCCAGAGCACAGGCCAATGAACCACCTGCACCACCACATAAGACAGCAACCCACCAACTTTTCTGTATTTGTACTGAAACCTGCTCCAAAAACAAATTCTTCTATCAGGGCTGTATGTTTTTTTTAGCACACAGCACTGGTACTTAAAGTTCTGTAGCACAAGCCACAAAATTGTAGCACAAATATAAAACGTCTGTTACGTCTCTAAAATAGCCACAAGTAACGCAGCTGATCACCTAAACAGGCATATGACTGGCAAAAGATGAAGCATACAGGCAGGGCTCCATCAAAACCTTAAGAAAAAATGTTTTCAGACATTTTAATTTAGGTGGACTGATGATTTCTCTTGCCAAAGGAGCAGACCTGCTCAGCTGCCAGTGACTGTGTTGAGGTTTCTGAATGAATATCATGAAGAAGAGTCAATTCTCTCTGAATGATTTAAGATCTTGACACAAATGTTCTGAGGGCTTATGTGGGCTTCAATTCTCCGTAAATCAGAAAAATATCTCAACTGAACATCAATCAATATCACATGTCCCCTTAAACTAACGGGGGGCACCGGAGGACCGGACATTAAGCCACCATAAACAAGACCAAAACAGAAGAAGAAGAGCCAGACTTCCACTGTGACAGACAGAGAGACAGATGAACAAAGAGAGCAAAGACGGCAGCAAGCAACAGGAAGTTATGTGGGCATCATGCAGGAACTTATCATGCATCATTAGTGTGGGATGAGGAAGTGAAGTTAGCAACGACAGGAGAGACGACGGAGAGGACGAGTGTCCCAGAGCAGACCAGAGACGTGTGGACTCACCCAGACTGTTGTTCTCTTTAATGCTTTTCTCTTGTAGCTGTTCTAACCGCACTGTAAACAACAACAACAACAACAACAGCAGAGGAGTGTTGACTGACAGGAAGTCCAAGCGAGGCCTCCTGATTGGTCAAAGACATGTTCTGAGACAGCCACTGGTTTCTATGGTAACTCTTTTGATGACCACGGGAGTTAAACGTGATTGGCTTGCAGGTGTGGTCAGTTTGTTAAAAGTTAGGGCAGGGTGTGCATACGTATGTGTGTGTGCGTGTACACCTGTGTGTGTGTGTGTGTGTGTGTGTGTGTGTGTGTACCCTGCAGGGCGGCGAGCCTCTCATTGGTGAAGTCGTTGTCAGCCTGCAGAGCTTCAATGCGAGCCTGGAGAACCTGCTCCTTCTCCTCCATCTCCTCGATCCGCAGCTCCAACTCCCTCTTCTCCGTCGCTCCCCGCTGGGTCAGCTCCTCCTGCCGACCCTCGGCCGCCTGGAGGAGGAGAGGTGGGGAAGAGAGCATGAGGGAGGGAGGAGATAGAGGGGGGAGAAGAACAGGAAAGAAAGAAGGAAGGGAATAAAGCAGAAGGCAGAGAGGATAAAAGAGAGATGACAAGCAAGTAAATAGAAAAGATGAGAGAGAGACGCAGGGGAGGATTAAGAGTGGAGAGCAGAGGAGAAAACAAGAGGGGAGAAAAGAAGGTGAGGAGAGAGAAGCAAGGAAAGAATGTGAGGTCAGAGGAATGAATATGTGAAAGGGAAAAGAGGAGAGGAGCAGGACAGACAGAGACAGAGAGAGTAAACATGAAAACAACTCTAACAAAAGCAAGCAAGCACCATCAAGTATAAAAACACATTTTGCTCCAAACAATATACAAAATCAAACATATTCAGTATGAAATCCAAAGTTATTGCAGAGAAATTAAATCCTTTGTCCTCCAGAGTAACATCACAGCATGTCCTCGGGGCTGTGCACGTACCTTAATTTTGTCAGTGAGCTCCTTGATCTCGTTGACGGCGGCGTTGTACTTATTGGCGAGCTCCCTCAGCTCCTCCTGGCCCCTCTCGGACATCTCCTTCAGGTGTGTGCACTCATCCTCTGTGTTACTGAGTGAGCGCTGCAGGACAGAAAAAACAAGCAACTCTTTGGTTCCACCAACACAAAAGCCCCATGCCTCAAAACGACGAACTATCATCATATATCATGTGTATGTGTGTCCTACCTCCACCTCTGACAGATTCCGGACCACCTCGATCTTCTCCTGCAGGACTCTCCTCAGAGACTCCTTCGCTGTTGTCTCATAGTTGTGTTTGTCCTCCTGAAGAGCCAAGAGCTCCTTGCGCATCCCCTCCTCCGTCTGGGACTGAGAGAGAACACGGAGATTTCTTTTTTAGTGGATGATAATGTTTGATTTTGATGCATTCATTGCAGGAGACCTTGTTATTGAGAGCGTGTGGATTACCTTAGAGTAAGACTGTAGCTGACTGCCCATCACCTCCAGTCTGGAGAGCAGACGGTCTTCATCAATCAGAGCCTGGTGACGACACACACTCAGTTCAAAGCATGTTGGATAAATTTGTTCATATCATAAAAAGGTCACGATGAGAAAACTGCCCCCACATCACCGTCCAACCATTCAGTGTACATAATCAATGTAGTGTTAAGTGGTATTGTTGTCTTTGCACTGACCTGATGCATATTTGCTTGCTCTACAGTGACTGAAAGCACAACTCTGTTATAATGACTGTTTTGATTTTGAGATTAATGGTATTTACAAGCTGTAACACGTCATTTCCATATAACACAAATGTACTTTTGAGGGAGCAGCACGTACACAAGTACTGCCATTACTGTACTTAACCGAAAAACCTGCAGCGCCAGAGAGAGTGAAGCCCGCTGGAGTCATAACTCAGAGGACGTGCCATCAGGCTTCGTACAGCCTTTCAATAGTACACGTCAAGCACTTTTCAAGCACTTCCAATGTACCCAAACCACATATTTCCAGCCTCTTGAGGCTTTATACCCGCAGCAATCCGTTCATATTGTGGCTTTATTTTACCAGCTGTTCATATCAACTTTGATCGTATGTTCTGATCAGGATTATTTAGTGTTTGCTAATTTCAACACCAGGACAAAACAAACAAATACGGTGTGATGAGATTGTTTAATTTCAAATATTAAAATATTTTTGTTTTACATGAGTGATTGTGTAGATGAAACAAGACTTTGTACGAAGCCTGTTTCGTGGTATTTGTACCTCAGTATTTGTGTCTCAGTGTGATAATGGTATTTCCTACCTGCCAGCTGCTCTCTGAGGCCTCCTGAGTGCTGGCTAGCAGACGCTGCAGAGTGGCTAGCTTCTGCTCCAACATCTGCTCTCTGTGTAAGGCCTCCTGGTAGAGAGAACAGAAAGAAAGGGAGGAGAGCAGTGAGTGATCGATGACTCAAAGGAGAAAAATAAAGAAAAATTGCATGAGACATCATCTGGCTGTGAGGGGAACATGTTTTTGATCAGACTCCATCATAAATCAAAAATAGAGGGTTAGGTAAGACTTTAGGAAGAGATTTCCTTTCAGAAATAATTCCCTCCTGCTCCTCAGCCATAGATCCTTTTTCTGCTTCATTCATCAAAGACGACTACTTCTGTTGTATGATTTTGTGTGATCTCATATCCTGTGATGTGCCTGACTTGATGATGTAGTTTTTATTTTTACTGGTATAATTATGAAATGGAAAGATGGAGTTAGCAGTCATCAGATCACTGCTAACAAACGCTGCACATTTCCTGTCCTCCTCTGTTCCTGTCCACACTGAAAATGTTCACAGCGGTTCAGGCAGCATGATTTGCTATCTGACACTAAAAATGCTTTACAATATATCTGATGATTAATGAAAAACAAACATGCACATCTGACTCTTCACTGCCTTATAACTTTTAGTGTAGTTCGACAGAATGGCCAGTAGGTGTCAGTGTGTTACCTGTAGATACTGGGAGAGTTGGAACAGTTCCTGAGAATACATACTGGGAGTGTTGGCTGCAACCTAGAAAAGACACACACACACACACATACACACACACAACGGTAACATATTGACAGTCTTGAGTTCATTCAGATGTTTGTTTGATTTCAAGGTGGACAAACATGTGAAAAAGTGTTTAGGTCAAAAGCAAATTCTGCGCTCACACGCACACACACACAGAGCTGTGTTTCCATCACTTCAGAGGACATTACATAGACTTGCACCCATTTGCTGGAGACTTACCCTAACCATGACTTTAACCTTAACCAAAGTCTGCACCCTAATATTTAATGATGTTTATCAAGACATTTTGTCCCCATAAAGAGGGCAAATCCCACAATCTGACAGTGTAAACAGATTTATGTCCTCACGCACATCCACAGGCTAACGGTTTCCCTATTTCCAGTCTTCATACTAAGGTCAGAGAACCCTCAAGTCAAGTCCTGACACCAGTTATTTATTTAACACACATACGTGAGATTCATGTCCATCTGAACATCTTTAACTATTCCACACCTGAAAGCAGGTGTATCATGACACATCTGGCGTCTGCAGTTTGACTGTTTCAAACACTAGTCATGAACATGCTGTCGTGAAACCAAAGCTATATGTGGTCTGTCCAAACGCCACACATATTCTGTCTATGCATCCGATACACTTCCACCTTAAGCCAATGTGACAGCCTGGGTGTGTGTGTGTGTGTGTTTGCGAGTGTGTACTTCAGAGTGTGTGTGTGTGTCTCTTTTGAGACTCAGGAGGTGTAAGGATCCTGCTTTAGGATACTTAATTATGTTAGAGAAGTGGTTCAAATCTAATCACAGCTCCTCCTTCACACACACACACACACATACATACACACACACACACACACACACACACACACACACACACACACACACACACACACACACACACACACACACACACACACACACACAGTCAGCTCCAGCCTACATTCCTCAGACAGGTTACACTGAGGCCCTGTTGTTCTCAGTGTTGGAGGGAAACACAGAACAGGGTGAGGCACCAGAGAAAGCTAACAAGGCTAACAATACAGTGAGGTAAAGTACAGTGTGGACTTTGACAATCAGCATGGACTCTACTGTACTCTACTGTACTATGAGGTGCCATCATGAAGCCAAAAAATGTAAAAGATGGATTTTCTAATTTTTCTCAAAGAGCACAGTATAAGTGATTTACAGAGCTATAGCCGACAAAAAATTTAATTTAAGTTTGATTTCAAGGGGTTTAGTAGACACCTAAAGACACAAAGTACTCAGTGTGAATTGTGGGGGGAAAATCTTGCCCCCTGACCCATGTGAAAGACTTCTGTAGTGTGGAAAACTGAAGGATTCTCTGAATTCCTCTATCAGCTGACTACTCCACTCTGTGTGTGTGTGTGTGTGTGTGTGTGTGTGCAAAGACTATTTATGTGTGTGAAACTACCCAACACACGCAGGCACGCACACACGCACACAGCTCCATCACTGAGGAGCATGCACGCAAACCTGCAAAGAGGACAGAACAACAACACACACATTTCATGTTCTTACCTTGTCTACAGGTAGTGGTAATGGAGTCTGGATGACGCTGAAAGAGGAAGGGAGAGGAAAAAAAAAAAAACATATTGTCACCATGGAAACAGCAGGGAGGGAAGACTCATGGAGTAACCACGGCGACAGAAAGAAAAAAATGGTTCTTGAAGGTCTTGTGACACTCGTTGTTCACCTCCTCGTTAAACAAAAACCCTCATCTCAGCACGCTGAGGTCATTGAGGTGAGACATAAAATCAGCTGAACATTAGTGTGAGGACTTGTTCACATATCTGCGACACTTTCTCTGGTTTACAATAATTACTTTCCATTACTTTATTGATTTTCTCTTTGTTCCAATTGGCAGACTCAATATCAGCTTCAACTAGAGCCTCAAAAACACACAGACAGACAGACAGACAGACAGACAGACAGACAGACAGACACACAGACAGACAGACAGACAGACAGACGAGGAGCTACTTAACTACAACCTCAAAAAGGTTCAAGTTCAATGGTTACAACAAAACCAAACATTATGAGCTTCACCCAACAGAGTTTACTGCAAGAATGACTGACAATCACACACAGGAACCGCTGACTGAACAGGCCAAAGAGGTGACCAGCATGCTGTGGCTGTTGTGTCTAAGGTCGTTTTCACACCTGACCAAGCGGACTCGGTTCGATTGGGGAGGATTGTTGCATTTATGACTTGTTTGGGTTCTGCTTTCACACTGTGATTTCTAAAGCGCACCGAACTTTCTGAGCAGCATCACGTGGTTGAAAGGGGCGCTCGTCGATTGGACAAAGTAGGAGGGGAAATCCCTCCCTCCCCCCTCCCATTATTTTAGGGAACGCTACAACGTTAGTGAACGCAACTGTTCCTATAATGCTATCGTAGCTTGTCAGGGATTGATTCTGTTATTTTTCTAACTTTGACGATCTAACGTGACAACATATGAGCTCAAAGTTTAAGGACTGTGACTGTTGGTAGTTATGATTTGATTTTGTTTAAATTGTGAATTTATGGATTATTGTTCAGACAATTGAGCTAAGCTAGCTAGCAACTGCTAATGTCAGCGGTCACCTGTTACCCTAGATGCACTGTGTATGCACTGCGTATAGCATCACTACGTACATTTGGTCCTGTGTTTGGTCCGGTGAGCTTTCACACTGCACACGAACAGAACCAGGGTTCACTTGCAAGCGAACCGAGACCCACGTTTTCAGGCGGACCAGAGTTCGCTTGTTTGGTCCGCACCAGAGTTAGGATGAGCTTTCACACCTGCCCAAACGAAGCGGACTATCCAAGGAAACAAACTCTGGTCCGTTTAAAGCGGACCAAACAGCTCTGGTGTGAAAGCGACCTAAGTGACTGACGGGGATGTCCGATCCGACCAATATACTGGTTTTTGGAGAGTCCATCCCCGGTTGGATTCATTTATTGGTCTGTGTCTGAAGCATGAGCGAGAGCCACTGTTCTGCGACAGACTGTGATCAGCTGTTCAGTAGCACAAAGAAGTGGTGGGGGTCTATCTGACAGTGGCCAGTTGGAAAATGTTAACATACTGCACCATAACATAACATACTCATCATTAAGCTACAAAAGGGATTCCTTAAAGTACAGTTAAAGTCAACGAGGGATGTCACACTGTGTCACTCACACAGAGCAACCCGGGGCCAGTTTTTAGAGTCGGTAGTTAACTTCAGAAACGAAAGTCATACAACTTTGCCTTTAGCTAGCTCAACTAATTAGAACAATGCAACAATAATGTACCACTCAATCACAGCCCAAGACGTTTAAAGCCCTCTACACATGAGCAGCTGTCCTCACTGTAAGGTGGAGCGCAGAGCTCAGTGCAGAGGCAAAGGGTGTTGTAGGTTTACGTCACCAACATGTAGAAAGTCAAGACGTTTGGAAAAACAAAAGAACGAGCTGCGCAAAGGCACCGGCAAGCATCTTCAATTCACTCACAAACTCAAGTGAAGTAGAGCCCTGTGGTTGATTTCCTATTGGATTTACAGTTAATCATGAAATTCACTGCAATAGGTGTAACTGTCAGTACTTTCCTCACCTTTGTAACATGACTGACCATGACCTGACTGTACAGCAGTGATGTAGAGATCAGAGTCCAGATGCTCAGTTCTATGTGTTTTTTTTTTTTCATGTCATAAGATTAAAGTAATGAGCCAACAAGCAACAAAAATATTTGATCCACACTAAACAGTGCAGATTCATTCAGTTTCATGTATTTTCATACGTACCACAGGCAGGTGATTTATGTCACATGACACAGGTGGCCCTGTTTCTGTTTCCTGTTAGTTTAGTGCAAACCATGTGCACCAGTAAGGTTTTTGGGCGAGTTGTTTCCACCATTCTGTGTTGTATTAATCATGACCACAGCTGTGCGGATGCCAATTTAAAAAACGCAAAATTCTGATTTAACACATCACAGCAAATTAAAAATGAGTAAAAGATCAGAATCCATGTGAGCTTTTTGTTCACACAGCACTAAAGCAACAGCAGATCTGAGTCACACTGTGGGGAAAATCGGCCATGTTCAGTTTCTGCCCTGCGTGGAGGTGTTTATCCAAAGTCCAGTATCTTAGAGCAACACAAGGTCGCACAGGTTTGTTTTAGTGGGGGTGAAGATAATCCAGATTTTACCTGGGAACAGTCAGGGTTCAGGAATGAAGGTAAACTTGACTCGGGGAAAAATATAACAAAACTCTGTTAATGTGTAACCACCAACCGGCAGGAGTGGTGGAGACCGCTACAGCTTCTACAGCAACTATGTGAGGAAATAAGTTCCTCTTAATTCATAATACCACACTTTTTGTACTGTCCAACATTTAATGATACTCATTTGTGTTTTGCAGGATTAGGGGGGTGCTGGAGTCTTTCTCAGCTGACATGAGAGTGAGTGAGCGGTGGGCTCACCGGTGCATCACCGGGCTGACACATGCAGACAATCATTCAATGTCACATTCACAGTCAGAGCAAGCCCAAAGGCAACAGAGACACTGGCAGAACATGAAAACAGATTCAATAGATGTGAACCTCAGACCGTCTTGGTGTGAGTCGACAGCGCTCACCCCTGTACCCTCTGTGCCGCCTGCTGCCCTCCATCACAATGTTTCCATCCGTATCTGGAGCCAGTCTCAGCAGCTGTGTGCTGAACCATATCCTACTTACACTTTGTTTACTGAATGGAGATTAACTCTCATGAATCCACTTAATTAAAAGGACAAGGTTTGCAGCACACATATAGATGTTAGTTATTAATAGATATTTACACCCTCTAACTGCCTGAACCAAATGACAAAACCAGCTTGCATCTAATTACTTGGTAAATAACCTGAATGTTGATCCAGACACTAAGACGTAACCTGGTATAAGAGCCACAGTATGGAGGCTTTACTCTCAGACAATGACGAGCACTAACAATAACCTCACAACACACAACACAACTGCAAAACATTATGCCAATAATGTTAGACTGAATCACAAAATAACACTTCTAGCTCTGAAACACATTTTTTTCCATGTATGCAGACATATGAAAAACAAAGTCCTGGCCACAGTTACAAAAAAAACTGTCAGATGTAAATATACTGTGAGGTGGGAAGAGTACTTTCATTAGTGAATCCTGTAAGTAAACTGGATAAAAGACACTTGTGAAGTGAAGGGATAAGCCAATCATTTAAGAGCACTTCTGTCCTTTCAGCCGTGCAGGTTCTCTGCAGAGTTCAGGGCTTCTGCTGCTGCTGTTCTCCTTCAGCGTGACAAACTACTTCCAGAGCAACGCCATCCATCAGCGTAAACACCACAGACTTTCTGTGCTGAGTTAAGTGTTTTCATATCAGAGCTGCGTTACACTGAGCTCTGCTGCCTGTCCATCACCTCACGTTCAGGAAGAAGCAAGAATCCTCCAGGAAATAATCCGCCTCAATACGTCCTCATACAAACGTCACTCTCTCTTAAGGTACAGGACTTTTTTTTTTTTTTTTTTTAGCTTTTATCCAGTCCTTTTTAATAAGTCTCTCTGAGCTGTGACAGCAGATCATTTCAAGCTACATTTCACAGAGTAAGAATTAATAAATAAATTATAATTACATGCTGCATACTTTGCAAAGGGGTTACTAAAAACTGGACCGACTGAACGAAACTGGCTGTACTTCTGAATAGCACAAGGACACACAGGGTGTGAAATCTACCTTTTCGTCTGTCGTGCACTTTCGCCATCTCAAATTAGATTTTCAGGTTTTTTTTTGGTCACTTTTAAATAATTCATTTACACAGCATACCAGTAATTAAGCACTTACTTTGCAGCACTTCTGGTTCAGCTGCTTCTGATTGCTGGACACTGGCGGTGGCACCTCCTGAAGAGGAGTCTTCTCCTTAATAACTCCATCTTCCTGTGTGGCTCTCACAGTTTGTTTCTGCTACATTCATTCAGTCAGAGCAGCCTGACACGCTGTAATTTTCATCACCAAGGCAATTACTGTGCATCATGTTGTCTTTTTTATCGCCACTATCAGCAGCTGGTCTGTCACTCAAACAGCATCATCACAGCAGGAGGCTCCTCCATTCATAATCTTATTTATTTAGCCAGTTCTTGAATCAAACAGCACTTCTCCACTGTAGGAATATGAAAACCTGCAACCTGGAGCTTCACATGACCTGAACTCATGAACTCACTTTCCACTGTATTTTGCAAACAGCAACGTTTCAGATATATGTCATTAATGAGGCGACAGCGGGTCTGACCTCATCACTCTGAGCCCCTGCTGAGGGGTGGCTCTATGGATTGCCCGTCTGTCACTCAGCTCAACAACCGTTGAACAGATTGCCATGAAAACGTGCACATACACTCCTGACTCAAAGTTCGTAATGATTCGGAGATTCCCTCATTTCCTCTAGCGCCACTATGAGGTTTACACATTTAAGGTTGGATTTTCATTCATGTTCCCATCAGGATGAATTGTGACAACTTTGCCCATCTCCTCCACTTTCCATCTAGTGCCTTCATCAGGTCAAATTTTTAAATTGTCCAACACTTTGGATTTATGGCCAAATACCTGCAAAACTAATGACATTCCCTTCAGCCTCAAGTGACTTTAGATTCTTCTGCCTTGTTATGTGCTGATTTGTATGCAACAGAGTTAAATGGCTGTGGGACCGACAACACGGAAAAACGCTGGGGTATCCTAAAGGTTTACGGGTCTAAGACCCAAACCGCGACATCATCTGTTCTAGTCTGGCTGCAGACTTTTGCTGCATGCAGGCACAAAGTCCCACAGCAGGTGTCCACAGCAGGCTCCGTCTCCATCAAACAAATCACTTTCATTTTCAGTCACATCAAACACTGACTGCAAAGACCAGACCAGCACTGCTCCAGATATCACATTTTATAAAGATGGAAAAGAAAAAATCTACCAGCATAACATGACCTAATTCAAAGCTCTTCAAATATGGCTCACAAGAACATCAGTTCTGCCTACGCACACACTCACAAAGCTGGTCCATAGGAATCAGTCATCCACATCAGATTTTAGCTGAGTGTGTTCTGCATGCGGTCCAGCAGCGACTGACGATGGAAAACACTGGCAGTAGTTTCCGTCCGTCTCTGCTCAGATATTTCTACCACGGCACAGGTTTTACAATCACACCACAACTCAGACCTGTTGAGGAGGACTCCAGAAGCGGTCTCGGAGAACATTTTGGCCTGTCCCACGGATGGCTCAGTACAAAAATCTCTGTGATTAATTCCCCATTGGTCGAAATATGTCTGTAGCAGCAACAGTCAAAGGTGAGTGTGAAGTACCAGAGGTGGCATCGAATGTCTCTTCAGATTCAGTCCCTTCTCTTCCTGTTCTTTCATGGAATAGTTTAAGACAAAGTTCTTGTATGACTTCTTGTCAATACTAGTGCTGATACCACTGAATCAATGGACTAATCAATTGGCAGAAAAGCAACAACAACTTTCTATTTTCTATCTATTAATAACCCCTAAACTAATAAATTAGCAAGGAAAATGCGAAACATATGCCATTTTCAACTTCATGAAATGTGACAATATGGTGCTTTTCTCTGTTTTGTATTCTGAATCTTCAGATCTTTGTTTATTGCTTGCAGAGTTATCTCACTCTCCTCAAAAAAGGTTAAAGTTCATTAACTGGACTAAAGAACTGAGCATAACTCTACCTCTGGAGAAGATGACCTACACTGTTAAAAGGTACACAACAGCTCTATGACAACATTTAAGGTCCATTCAGACAATATATGGAGAATTTAGATTTGAGTCATGTGTTGAATGTGGGTGGTGAAGTATAAATATTGAGTTGCCTGAACGATGTGAACTCCTGTTATTCGATTGTTCTGTTTCATGTGAATTCTCTCTCTCTCTCCCTCTCTCTCACAAATCCTACAGTCATCTGAACATACCACAAAAAAACAACAACTCTGTGTTATGTTCTCTAGCAACTGTCCAGCACTTTAGACTTCCAGCTTCATTTTATGGCAGGATGTAGATCATTTGCTGGCCCTGTAACAGATTCAAGCTTTACATAGAGTTCTAACACAAATCTTCACGTAAATAGTATTCGGCCATAAAGCTCGATGAACAATAAGCAGCACGTCCTGGCTGATCAGGACCGTGTGATCCTAAAAATCCTGGTTCAGATTCTGCACAGCAGAGACGTTACCTGTCAGGTCTTCTTCCTGTGTGTGTCTGACGGTGATTGTTAAAGGCCAAAGTTCACTGTTAAGCCTCTATCTCAGCCTGCCTCAGCTACTCCAGTGAGAAAATGGATCCTTCCTTGTTACTTCATTTTCTCTCCTATTTGCAGACCGAGCAGCTGATTCCTCGCTTTTCCTCAGCGTGAATGAAGTCATCACATAACAAACTTTCTTTCTTTCTTTCTTTCTACTCCTTGCTCCTCCTCTCCTCTGAGCAAAACAGATGATTTTCCTCCTTTAACTTGTGGAAGTCACTGTAGCTCCACCCCAACTGGCACTCACTGTGAGGAAACAATCTCCTCTCTGCAGCAGCTACAGCTCTTCATTGCCTTTCTGGTGTGTGGGAGGCTAAAGGTGCGCTGGATAACTAACCTGCCACTGCATGCGGAGGGGTGGAGTTATCATTTATCTAAGTCTCATCAGTTTATAAGCTGACATTCAAAAGCACCACTCACCTGGGAGAGAGCAATGGTTCTATAAATGAAACATCCCCTCTAACCACTTGACCATGAGTGTGTATGTGTGTGTTTGTGTGTGTGTCAGAGAGTGTGGGTGGTTTAAGGAAATATGTCAAGTGAACAGACTGATAAGGCAAACAAAGGGGAGCTATTGTCATGAGCGAAACAGTGACAGGTGACAGCGGTGGTTACACCTGAAAACAGGTTTGAGCTCATTATTCCAGAACCTTTGTGATTTGTGCCGGGTAGATTTATTTCTCACCAGATAAGAGTTGCATGTTTCCCATACAGAAACAGAAACTGTGAGACACTGAATGAAGCAGAGGCAGAGCTTTAGCTTCTGACTTGCTCCAACTTGTGAATTGGATCTTTTTGTGTTCTCCTTTCTGTGTGTCATCTCATCAATAACAAGACTGTGGAAGAAACTGAATCACACAGAGGCGGAAAGCTGCTGCGGCATGTTTTCAAACTTCTCTGGCTCCACCCCAAATTAGTGATGTCACAACAGGTGTTTTGCATTAGACTGTTAGACTGATGTGTTCACACACACACACACACACACACACACAAATGCTAAGCTCACACACTGAGGGCAACTTTGCAAAGCCGTACCTGGCAGACGTCCAGATGGCTAATGCTAACACAGGGGAGCAGAAACATTCTTCAGCTATTAATAAATCTGTCTGATTTAGCTTAACATCTCTCTCTCCAGCTGCACTGCACTGCACAGAGACAGCGTTGCACAGACTTAATTAGAATTGCGAGTATGGCCGTCTTTAATAAGGAAAATGTCCATTCATGTGAGATGGTGGGTGTCACCACTGATATGTAAGCCTACGATGGGGTCATTTCTTCCATATTGTCCCTACAAGACATGTTTACAGTTAAGTAATGATCGATTCATCAATAATAATTTGATTCTATGAACATTATGTTGACTGTAAATGGGCAAATACCGCCTGCACGGATTGGTGCATTCCTGAGACATGAGTTACATCTGTGCAGGTGCTTTCAGCAGCTGGTTTTTGGATAAACTGTGAGGCTGCACAGCAAACACCAACGTCCAAAAAAAAAATGATTTCACCTCAACTGTACTGTATTTATAAACTAAAGTGAGCAGCCACCAGTCTTCACCGAACCAGCTCACTGGTGCTGCGTATTTGACCTGTCTTCAAGTCAACACCAAACCTTTGCAAAGCTGATTTTCCAACTTTCTATCAACAAGTTGTTGCATATGACTCAGCCCTGATCGTGTTCATACATTTATGTTCTACAATGGTGTTTATAATAACAACAGATCAAATGACAGTGTGAACATGCCACGCTGCTCGTAGTGATGAGCCTATAGAGAATTATCACCTGAATCTGCCCCCTCAGCTTTATGGAGCTTTACAGGTTCAGCTCATTGTTCAGCTGTCTGGCCACGACCTCACTGTTTTGGTTCACTGTCACTGCTGTTAAAGCGTTTTTTACAGCTAAAAAGCACCTAGCTTCTCCACTGTACACAACCTGCTCTGAACCAAAGAGACACAGTTAGACACTAGCCGGTGAACATATTGGAGCACTTAGCAGCTAAAGAGCCAGATATTCCTCTCAGCAGTGTGTAGAAACCAACAGCAGAGCTAAAATAAGATGGATTCTGAAACAGTAAATGGTGACAGTTTGGAAATCAGCTGTCCCGTTTGTCGACACACACAGCAGAAGCAGAGCAGACCCATTAACTCTTCATTTCAGTATTCACGTAGGTCAGGATGCTTGTCTGTGTTTTCCAGACTGAAAGCAGGACAGCAGGGCAGCAGATGGCACTGCCCACCATGGCACCGTGCCCCTGCATCACACACACACCTAAATTCCTCATGGTATCTACAGTAGCCAATTACAAACTCACAGACACACACACAAAGACACACACAGGTGGGACTCCCAATACAGTAGGAAGTTCCATGCTGGGTCAGCTGCTGGTCTGCCCCACTCTCTCTCTCTCACTCACACTCACACACACACACACACACACACACACACACACGTTTGTGGTATTATAATGTGTGAACACAATATCCTTCATTCTCCAACCCTCCCTCAGCATGAGTTAATGTTAACATCAAATGATCTTGTCCAACACCAACAACGGTTTTCAAATGGTTATGACTAAAAACATGAACCCACACACACACACACACACACACACACACACACACACACACACACACACACACACACACACACACAATTTTCTCATTGTGAACAAAAAGGGTGTCATCAACAACAAATAGACTGACACTAATCACATCACTATGCAAGCACAAGTTTGGTGTCTGTGTGTGTGTGTGTGTGTGTGTGTGTGTGTGTGTGTGTGTGTGCGTGTGCGTGTGCGTGTATGTGTGTAAAAGCAATCAGACAGGCAGTAATAGCTTCAGTTACAGTAACCAGAGAACTATTAATACCACCAGAACCTGGTTCATTCTGTCCAATGGCAACGTTGCATCAATGAGCAGTAACACATCACAACCTTTCATTCAGCATGGAGAAAGCTTCATTAGAGTGAAAGACACAAGGATCAGAACGCTTACTCGCTTCGTCGGCGTGCCTCCATCCCATCAGGTAGAAAGAGTTTGACTGTTGACACGATGCAGCCATGAGTGACTGGAAAAAAACAACAACATGTTAATGTACATGCTTCGTGCATTTACTCCAAATTACTTAAACTTGATGTCAAAGGTAACCGTGCTATGAAATCCTCTTGTTTCCATTTATTTTCCATACAAAAACTAAAATCTATTAGCTGTCTCTACAAACTCGCTTGAGTTGTGCAATCTATAGCAGTACTGTTCCGTCTGTTACTTTGTCAGAATTACTTTTGTTTTGTGAAAATGCAATTTAGGCGCTGACTGATATGAGAAGTCTATACTGCATGACCTCACAACAAAATGGTAACTTTGACAAAGATAAAAGCAGGCCTGATATTCATTATGATGTGTGAAATAATGTTTTAATGACCTGCTTGTTCATTTTCATATTGTTGATGAATGAAAACCAACGGCTGCCTAAAACACATTGAAAAATATAAAGTGTAAAGCACGCCTGATTGGCTATAAACACACCAGGCTACATTGTGCTCTTCTGAGAAAATGATCTACAGCTGAAATGTGTTCTGTGTATATTTTATCTAATGTAATTCAGCGGTTTAGCAGTGCTGTGTTTGAAACTGTAGACTGGAGTAACTGTGAGAGAGTGATGTTTGCAGATTAACCTGTAATATTAGTCTCATATGAATCAAGTCCAGTGCAGGTTGAATGCACACTGGGTCTCCAGAATGAAAGGAGTATTAGTGGAGCTGAAAATTTGACCTCAATATCAGCTATGCACAGCATGTAGTCTCTGACCTAAGCAAAATGAGCCTTAAGGTACCCTTGAGGATTAGTCAAGTGTAATTATTTCAGGGTTGTATGAGTGCATTATCAACTACACTGCTGGTAGAGGAAAGAAGAACCTTTCAGCTCTACCTCACCATAACCATCTTTCTTTGATTCTTTCCATTCTGCATCTCTCTCAGCATACTGTGACAGTGTTTGTGTGGATTAAAACCACTAGAATTTCAATGCTTTTCTACATGTATGTACCTTTGCGTGTGTTCTCAGTGACATCGACGCCAAACTGAATGATGTCGCCAGAGAGAACCTCGCAGGGCGGACTCTCCTCCGAGCCGCGACTCAGCCTCTGGCTGTTGATGAATGTCCCGTTGCTGCTTTTAGTGTCCTGCAGGTAGAACTGAAACACAAACAGAACCATGTGAAGAAATCGATAAAGCATTGACACGAAAATAACAGACACGGCCAGACTATTAAACCGCTGAAATGAATAGAATCAAGTGCAAATTATAAAGGGAGTGAAAAAACATGATACAGGGTAACAGGTTCAAAGTTCGGTTCATACCCTGGTTTCTGTAAAACGGGAAAAAATGCATAAGGACGTGTTTTTCATTTGTTTTGAAAAGACAGAATTGCATTTATGAAAGACAGACAAAACCTTGTTGCTGGAGACTGAGGAAGCATTTTGCCCACTGTCCACTGGTTTTCATTATAAAATTAAGGAACATCTCAAACATTTCTGAATTGCACTGTACAGACACTGAACAAACATTATTCCAAAAGGTTATGGGCCATAATAGACTATAAAACTGAAAAGCTGAGGCTTTGAAAATGAAAATATAAAATAATAAAACAAGAAAGCACTTGTTCATTGGGAGAAGGGTTTCAATTAGTTCTAAATGGACTGTATGGGAAATGAACTGCATTTATAAAGTGCTGTTCTAGTCTGACGACCACTCAAAGCGCTTTTACAACTCAACATTATCCATTCACACACTCACACACCAATAGCACGGCATCAGGAACAATTGTTCAGTATCTTGTCCAAGGATACTTAGACATGTAGCCTGCTGAGGTCAGGGATCAAACCGCCGACCTTCTGATAAGTGCATGACGGCTCTACCTCCTGAGCCACAGCTGCCCCAAACAATCTAGCATCGCTAATTTTAAACATTCAAAGCACCAAAACATTTATGCAATGATGGAGTAACACCGACACACTGTGCTTGTTTTATCTGCAACTCTCTCCCTGATGCTGCTGTAACCGACCAGGAAACCAAATTGTTGCCACACAGCTGGTCTAAAGGATGCAGGCGGCTCGTCCAGCTTTGCTGTGCTAATCTCAACACATGTTGCTAACAGCATATGGCTTTAAGTTTCCAGGCAGAACTTACACCTTTGAACTTTGGTTCCACATCACAGTATGTGCATCAATCTACATACCATGTAGTGTTGTGTAGCTGAGCGCACCATGCACATGGCCCCCTTACTGTGACTAGGCACGAATACTCTGCAATACCACCGACAGTTACAGGCCTAATGAGCCAGCAGGAATACACTCAATAATAAAATAATAATAATAACATGACATTAATATACCAACCAGGACTGACGTTAATGCAGTCAGTTGAATACTGACAAGCTGATGGAAATACACTTTCTATCTGTTGTAACAATCCCAACATTAGCCAGGTTTACATCCACATGAAGCACCAATTCTCAGGGAATTTATAGATAATCAGCAAAAGAAAATGCAAAACAATGTGCGTTTCCATCCACGACCATCAGGCCAATATGAAAAGCTAAGCACCTCAAGATAAACAGCTGGTGGCACTAATTCTCCCCTCAGGTGCCATTAAACCACAGCAGAAGAAGGGGGCGCAATGAGACAATGTTATTACAAGAGCGCCAGGCAAACGGTGGAAAACAACATGAACACAGTGATGGAAATGTGACATTTCTGTTAGTTTCATCCAGCTGGTTTAATACAGGTGAATGCAAACGATTCTGACAATTATGCAAAATGATGGCAGTCAGCTCAAATAATCACCATCAGGCCATAATTGTGAATAATTGTGATAAGATCAGACCTATCAAAACACATCTTTAATAATTACTGTCTATGAGAGAGAAACAGCAAAGGAACCTGTGAAGATGCCTGAGGAAACAGGTATGAAGGTATCTATATCCACAGTAAAAACAAGTCCTATATCAACATGACCTGAAAGGCTGCTCAGCAAGGAAGAAACCACTGCTCCAAAACCACCACACAACAGCCAGACTACGGTGTGCAACTGCAAATGGGGAAATATTGCACTTTTTGGAGAAATGTCCTCTGGTCTGATAAAACAAAAAATGAACTGTTTGCCCATAATGACAATCGCTATGTTTGGAAGAAAAAGGAACAACATTTCAACCATGAGGCAGCATCATGTTGTCAGCGTGCTTTACTGCAGGAGGGACTGCTGCACTTGACAAAATAAACGGCATCATGAAGAGGAAAAATATGTGGATATGTTGGAGCAACATCTCAAGACATTTGCCTTGTTGCAAATCTTCCAAATGGACAATGAGCCAAAGCATACTTCCACAGCAGTGGCAAAATGGCTGAAGGACAACACAGTCAAGGTGCTGGAGTGGCCATCACAAAGCCCAATCTCACAGAAAATTTGTAGGCAGAACTTAAAAAGCATCTGATAGGAAGGTAGGAAGATACAAACATGCATCTGTCCATCAGTTCTGTTTGGAGCAATGGGCCAAAATTCCCGCAACTTATTTTGAGGAGCTTGTGGAAGGCTAGCCAGAACATTTGACCCAAATGAATCAATTAAAAAGCAATGGTACCAACATTCTGTAAAGTAGTGCTCCGAACACACCTGAGATGGAATGTTTGCTCAGATTAGAAGCTAAGAATTGTGGGAAAACGAAGTCTAAATGTATTTGGCTAGGGCGGATATAAACTTCGACTGTAGGACTGTGTGACGAGTTCATAATCTAATCCTGAGGCTATACTGTAGTTCATAGCCCAGAAATACACAATGATACTGACAACCCAGCAACATTTAACGTCATTTCAGAGCACTGAGAGAGACACAGAGCACAAACCCACGAGGATGACAACAAACTCAACAATGAACAACAAACAAACTGCAAAAATCACACAACATTCAGAAAACACACTTATTATACATATATTCACAGACAGAAATGAAGTGCACACACACACACACCACACACAAACAGATATCACAGTACATACACATGTCAGGCACAAAACTGCACATGTATAGACTAACAATAATTTAAAGCTAACACTGAAACATGAACCGAACATATAAACACAAACCTAATGGTAGAACACACACAGTAACGTACAAATTGCACACACGCACACACAGTTAGCGATCTGATCTGGATGCCTGAGGCCTGTCTGTCGTTCCAGGAGTTTCATTCATCAGCTCTCAGCTCTCCGTCATGACTGAAAACCACTGTCGATCTACCAGAGAGAGAGAGAGAGAGAGAGAGAGAGAGAGAGAGAGAGACTGAGGATGAAGAGAGAGAGAGAGGAGGGACTGAGGATGAAGAGAGTGAGAGGAGGGACTGAGGATGAAGAGAGTGAGAGGAGGGACTGAGGATGAAGAGAGTGAGCGGAGGGACTGAAGAAGAAAAAAGCAAAAACAAGGGACCACGAAGAGACGGAGAGAAAGGAAGCTGTGGAGATGACTGGTTGACTTCGCTGTTTATCCGACTGCAGTGTGCTACGAAAAGCTACCGATTCACAGATCATGATAGCTACACACACACACGCACACACACAGACACACACAGACAGTTGCCTCCTGTCCCCATGGTAACCTGGAGACAGGGAGGGAGGGACCTAACTATAGAGCTTTTCACCCAGCAACAACACACTCATACACACACTATGCGTCACATAACTCACATACTGCTCTCATACGCATATACCTAGTACGTTGTACACACACGCACACACACGCAGAGAGAGAAAGCATGACGCCATCGACCTGTGAGCAGCAGACTGCTGGTTTAGTCTCAGTCCAGTGAAAGTCATCCGTGTCATTTGTCTGTGACGCATAATTTCCATTCAATAAATAAATCACACCATTATAAGCAGCGTGTCACATGACCAATAAGTAACAATCACGTGATGACAGTGACCAAATGTCATGTAAAACAAGACTGAAATCACGCTCAGACCACACAGCATGAAAAAACAAACAAACACAGCCCCCTCGTTCTTTTGAATGGGACCTCCGTACTGGCATTGCAGGGGTCTCGATGCAGACGCTTCTGCAAAAATGTGCAAAAAAGTTTAATGTGACACAGCTTCAGCACTGTGGCCACTCAAAAAACTGTATTACCATGAAAAGCATCATAAAATTAGAAAAAATGGTCCTCGTGGAATGTACTGTCCAATCAGACCTATGGGGAAACGTTCACGAATGTCTACTTGTCCATGTCCCATACTTAAATTCAGGGGACAGATAAAAGCTTCTTTTCATGCCTCTCGGCCCTCCGAGGAGCTCCCAGTCTCTTTCTCGTGGTTACAGGTTGTTGTCTTTTCGCAGTAAGCATCTGATCTCCCACACTAATTTTAACACCTAAACCATGTGACTCATACAGGAAGTGCCTTTCATTTCCATAAACAAACTGTGGGTTTATGCTGAATCACAGTTGCTTCATTTCCTCATTTACCAGAGTTAAGAGGCTGAATAAAAATGAACTTTGAGGTGACACTGTCCATCAGCAGCAGTTGTTTTCTCACTCTGCAGTAATCCCAGCTGACGACCTATGAAGCAGCGGAGCCACCAGCACTCCACCAGCAGCACAGACGAGCTTCAGTGCCTCAAGTGTACTGATAACCATCTAACTCAAAAGAATGAACAACCCAATGAGAGTGTTTCCCATCAATTACCTAAACTGTGGTGACCTGCCACAGTCTAATTTGTCACACCACAGTTTCATAATGAACTGAAAGCATTTTTTCACTTCTCATAATAACATAAAAGATCTCTACCACGTTCCCCCTGATAATTTATTGAAATGAGAGACAAAGCTATGAAAACAAGCTAGGATAAGCTAAAACTATCTTTAAAAAGGGTTTATAGTGGGTGTCAGAGGGTTACAGGGTCCCTATAGAGGTTACATTCATGAAAGAGGCTTTTGACCTAAACTGACCTTTAAAATCCACCCAAACCAGACAAGGACACAAACACAATACTGTCCTGACAAACATCGGTTTCTGTTAATTTCAGGATTTCATGAAACACAAAATGTTGAAGTTACATTATCCTTGCAGGTGAGAGGCTCTGAAGTACGAGGCTCGAGTGTTTGCTGCCACCTTCAACAACATAACAGAAACATTTTGTAAAGAATTACAGATATTTTGTAAGCTCGTTGCACCAGGAAAGGAGCTGAAAATAATTCTGGAATAGTGAAATATTTTTCCAGTCACATCATCACACAAATGCACAACCAATCTAGACTTCTGACAGATTTTCACCACCACCAACATTCCTGCACCACTTCCACCCACCAACTGAACATTTCGGGAAACACTGCATCCCTTTATCCCTCTCTGTCCTCCTCCTCCCTTTCTCTCTCCATCCCTCCTCCCTCATTAGTGTCAGCTAAATGAATGCCATGTAATTGTGTTTGGATTTTAATTTGCCTTCAGCCTCCAAAAACAGTGCAAACCATCAGCTGACAGCCAACAGGCACGACGACCACTTAACCAGTCAGCAGGTCGACACATGACACCAGTTTGGTTGGACGCTGCACACACACATCTGCACATACACACACACACACAGATGAGTTAATGAACAAATCATAGCAGTCAGGTGACAGATGAAGCCTGAGCCTGTATTTATCAAGTCTCTCAGAATCACTCATACGAGTCACAAAAATGCCTCCACCTCAGAAAAGGACATGAGATTATTTCAGGGGATAAACCCTCAGCACCTTTTCTCACTGTTGCTATTGGTCTGCTATCACGGTCTGGATTTGTGCATTAGGTTCACCAGGTCATTATGCCCAATCATCATTCACCTAATGCCACTTACATGCGTTGACATTGTGTTTTCAATCAAGCAAGAATATGTCATTATCTGTGCTTGAGCACTGCCATAATGCAAACTATAATTAAACAGATGGACACTTTTACGCAGAACATAATCAGTTTGGAGAGATCCAAATCATCGCTGTGGCTCTATAAGCTGCCAACTAGACATAATGGCAAAGACTTGTTTTCTGTCCAGTAAAAAAAAAAAAAAAAGTATAGTGGAGCAAAAAATAGACAAAACCAGGCAGCTTTAAAAGATATGTTCACCATTTTTAAGTCCATCTTTTAACAACAGTCAGGTGTCCACATGTTATTTCAAACAGGTTTCATTAGCTTTAACTGTCCCTCCTGTTCCTTCAGGCCTTTAAGAGATCCTTTCCTCATGTGCTTCCACCACAATATGGGTCAAAATCAACAGCGGAATGGAAGAGACGCACCTGATTTGATTCATTCAGACAACTCAAGCTTCATATTAAGCTCACATAAACTCATTACTTAATCATTTACAGCAGAAGCACGTTATGATGGGGCTTTTATTGCCCTGTATTAACAAAGGGAATAACTGCAACAAGCAGAACCGTTTCAGCGCACCCATGAGCACCTGATTATTGTTCTGCATTGATTGAAGACAGGCTTGAAAAATGTGCACCTATGCTTTCATCCAGTGATTCAAGTCTCTAAAGAAAGTTCTACATCCTTTATCACCTGCTGGTAAATCCTAATAGATCAGACCAGCTCCATGGCTCTCATACATATAGACATAGAAAGATTTTCCCGAGTTACAAAAAATGATATGCTATTCTCTGAACTCTCATGAGGAACCAGAAAACACGGAAGCAAAGCAGGAATACGGTACTACAGGAATCCTGGAGGGTAATGCATTGCAGTCAATATAACTGATTACTGTAGAGATCAAAAAGGAACTAAGGGTCAACATCAAAAGTCACAGCCTCTGAAATCAAGTGCAAGGTCAAAAGAAGAAGCCATGAAATTCATGTTAACAATTACTGACAGTAAAAGTATGAAGAGGCTCTTTGTGTCAAAGGATGGATGTCAAAGGATTGGTCACACCACAGGACTGGAACTGATGCGTGAGATTTTCTCCATACTTTCTTAATGAATGAGTCGGTCACGCTGGAGAAGCAAGTCAGGACTGGTACGATAAACCTGTTATATTAACACTGCTGAGCAGCGAGAAGCGGGACGGAGGCTTCTCAGGCTGGAGAGAGAACGGCCTAACAGCAATGAATGATTGTCGCCTTTCACACATGGAACCCGTCACGTTGCTGGGTTCCTCCATCTGTTTAAATAAGGTATTTTTAGCGCTCTCACACAGTTCCCTGAACAGTAAACGTGGAACTTTTCCAGCACAAACTAGGGATCCACCGCCTTTAATATTAGATATCTGCTGATACCATGTCCAATACTTATATTTCCTTAAATGGTGATTAAACTGAAGTAACAGCTACAGCCTACACATTATTTTTCACATGCTACTTCACTCAAACACTGAAGGTTCTGGTTCAAAACTGTTCATAAATGATCTATGATATGTAAGAAAAACCAGTTGAGCTGCTCTTGAAATTAGCAGCTGATGTGACCTGCAGCCTGCGACGCTCCTCGTTTTTACCACCGACAGTACGGTCTGCCGCTACCTGACTGTTCGGTGCGCTGGTCTTTTCTTATGTCTGAGCTGAGTCAGCAGCAGGCCCAAATCATTTTTCACATTCACACACTAATTTTCACTCTGCTGTGCGGCGACACTCTGCACTGTGGAGTCTGGCTGCGGTGAAGGAGATCAGTGCTACGAGGATCAGATGGCAATCAGCTTTAGCCAATACGGTTTGATTAAAATAGGTCCAGATCAGCACTGATACCTGTTCTTAGGATTGGCACAGGACATCTATGGTGCAAACACAATGGAACCATTTTGGATAGTGCTGCAGTGCTCACGTGCTATTTGGCAACTTCCGCATGAGCCAAGCCAGAGCAAGTTATGTACAACGTACGTGATGAAAGATTGCTTGGTACAAAACATCATTAAGCTCTACTGCTAAAGCAATCTCGACACAGAGCGAGAGCTGGTCTCTGAATTTACTCTAAGTTAACCTGGGGTGCAAATATGATGCAGGCAAGTAAAACTGGCATTTACAGGCGACAGGGCACGTCTGAAGGAGGCTGTAGACGGAGACAGAGCCGGAGAGTTTGTTGATCCTGGTGTGTGTCGGTGGAGAGAGCCAACTGACTGAAGCCTGGACTCCTGCCACCATTTCCAAAAGAGGTGGTTTGCTGCTACTGGCAAACAGAAAGAGGGTTTTATCAGTCAGCATGGGAGCATATTCCTGCAGCAGAGTGCGCGTTTCCTTGAAAGGTGAGTGTTGGTGTGCATGCTACAGATTTCAGCTGCCTATTTTCAGCTGCCTATTTTCAGCTCTGTCGCTTTAGTGGTCCGTATGGAAGACAGGGGGAAGGAAGAGAGAGCAACAGACAGTGACTTCCAGTATCTATTATCTGGTCGATCTAGTGGCTCACAAGACTTGCCCACAAAATGTCCAATATGTAATTGTTTAAACTGGAGGAGAGAGAAAGAAAAAAAAATGATTTGTCAGACAACAAAATCAATAGTCTACAATTTTGATTATCAATTTAAGATGTCAGACATCTGTTCCCAGCTGTTTCTCTCAGTTTTATATAACATCAGATATAAACCTATGGAATGGGCTCCAATGTTATCCCTCCATGCTTTTGCACAGCATCAATCTATGTCCATGAAAAGTGTTTGCTTTTGACACTGACAAGCTCTGAATGTTACTCCAGGTGTCTGAAAACATTATGGAAAGGATTCCTACACAGGCAGACCTTTTGTTAAAGAGTAAGGTCCTTTTTGTTTAACCAGAAACAGCAACTATATGGCTCTCGCCGAGGCCACCAGACTCCATTTACAGAAACAGAAATTTCATCATCGTAGAACACATTTCATTAAACCACAACTGATAGAACTCTGAATGAAACCTGAGGTACAGAACCAGCTCGCCATCTACCACACTGACTGGCATCGTATCGCTCACAATCAACCAGAATACCAACTGGGTGGTGTTTTCTATCAACAACAATTTGAGACTTCAACAGTTAATCACGTAATACCAAACGACGCACAAGTATTTGAATCTCCTCATGTTGTCTACAGTAACTTCAACAGAAGATGTATTAGTTAAGAACGGCTTTTTTAAAGTGCTGCAGTGGCGAAAACTTTGCTGTGATTCAGATGGTCGACGAAGAGCAGCCACATACCAGGATTTATCATCATGCGTTCTGGTGGCTGCTGGTGACTTCTAACAATAAGCTCATGAAAGCAGATGGTGTCGACAGCACCCTCCTTTCTGTCTGAGGAAGTGTTGAAAAGCTGAAGACTCGGGATGAGTTGCTTCACCAGACAGAAGAATATTCTGGTTCACCTGTCAACTGCAGTTTATTCTGGCCAACATGCACAGCTGACATAACCTGTTGGTTCTTCTGGATTTTTGACAACAACCTTCCCACCAGACCGGATAATGTTAAGTTGTGGCTGGTATGTTAATCTTTCCTGAGGCTCACAGGATACTTTCACTTATTTAACAGCGAACAAGATGTGTAGAAACAGACCTCCACATAATGGCTGGTGTAGAATAGTGATGTTATGCATCGTGTATGAACAAGTTAAACAACCCGCCTCTGGCCCAGCATGTTTGAGGATCAAGTTCAAGATAGCAAAAGGTAAAAGTTAGTGGCACGTGTCAAACCGACAGAAAGAAACAGGTGGAAAGAAGATAAAGAAAATGGGAGAAAAAAAAAATTAGACAGCGAGTGTGGAGTTCTAATGTGACCAAAGGTAAAAAGGTTTCTGCTGGAGGTAACTAAGTAAGTTACAAGTAGGCAGACCATGTATTTCAAAACAATGCTTTTATGTAAGAAACTAGATTTTTAAGTCACGTGTTGATTTTGTATCCACATCAAAATTCCAGTATCAGACCTGCTCTAGTTCGTTCCCTTCTGTCATCATAGGGCTAGGTGGTGAACCTCAATACTACTAAAAACACAAAAAAAAAAAAAAACTCAATCTCCAACTATGGTACAGGCACTGTGGCTGCCTGAAGTTCTGGAACTGAAGCATACTCTACTTTTGACTTGTAGTTTACTGTGCTAGTTTCACAACTGTCACGTCTAATGAGGGGTGGATGAAAAAGAATTGGGAATTGATTCTGAATTGAATTGTGTCAACAAGATTCATGAGATTCCCAAAGATTCACAGCTCGGCTTCTAATGCTCCATCGTGGTGTCCTGCTGCTGCGTCTGGAAGCTGAATTCGTATCACTGAACACACACGTGCACAATGCCAGAGCTGAGTTTGCCAGAGTGCCTTTCCTGCCAACAGTGTCTTATTCCTTCACACACACACACACACACACACACACACACACACACACACACACACACACACACACACACACACACACACACACACACACACACACACATAAAGAGAGTTACAGAGCTGTGTCCTGTGCGTTCCTGTGCTGTGCTGGCATTCAGATTGAGGCCATCGCCATGCTGTGGAATACTGATATCGGACAACAGCTCTGCTCTGCTGTCAGCACCGCTCACCACCGGCTGCCTGGTTGACTGGCTGATTAGCTCTCTGGTCGTCTTGATCACAAACCAACTACCCTCCTGTGCAAAAAGCGGACTGCAGAGGCTGGTGAATGTTGCTGTGTTAAAACCCTGCCATGACCAACGATACAGTGGCTGCTTCCCTGAATGTGGCCCGTGTCTCACAGTGGTGTTAGCATTCCCGTCGCAGTGAGGCTGTAGCAGCGAAGATGGTATGTTTTACGGTGGCGGCTTGGGATGGTAGCATATTTTCAAAACAAATGATCCTTTTAACTGCCTTTGCTTTCATGTACGACATATTTATTGGGAGATCTTGGGACAGAATTAATTCCAAAAACAGGGTAACACCAAGGTTTGATAGCTGCCCTTCTAGCCATACAGCTATAAGCCCATCCATTCCCACTCAATCTAATGACTCATCTACTGTAGGAAGCGTGTGTGTGCGCAATATTGACACAGTCCCTAAATCTACTTACTATGACCATAATCAATAGTAACACCTCATTATATTGCATTGCTACTAGATAAGTGAGGATGTGAAATGCTTTACACTCCAACAACTGAAAGAGGCAGAGGAATGAAAAACTGTATTTAAACTCAGGTGTTCTAGTTTATCCTGTGGAGGACATGTTGTTACCAAAAATCAAAGCATTTTTCCTCCAAAATACAAACGTTAACATGAGAATTTTAAGACTAATGCTAAGGGTGTTACCATGTTTGCAAGCACGGTGCAGACTGAAACATCAACCGACATTTCCATCCCGACAGCCGAGAGCTAAATAAAAAAAGAATAGAAATGCAAGAGCAGGGAAACAGAATATACCAAAACTACACTTCTTTAGCATATGACTTTTCTACCTCCCAGACCGATCGCTTCACAAGTGGCCTCTCAGACACTCTCACACACAAACACACATGCACGAACGCAGTTGCGGAGCAGCCAAACACAACCCACCGCGCCTAATCCTAATCTACGATGCATAATTCATTTTGTTCCATCAATTTGTGCTGTCTTTGTTGTTTAAGTGCTTCACAAATTTGAGGTCACTCCATATTTGTTGCTGTGTTAACCTTACTGTAGTCTAACTGGCTGAGGATAACAGGGCATTTTACACTCCTGCTGGCATACAAAGCACAGCCTGTTGCCCTTACTCTCCAAGTTTCAAATAGTAGTTTGAACTGAAAATAAAACGGATTCAGTCAACGTGCTGATACGATGAATATTAACGACAACACATGCTAGCATCACAGGGAGCGATCATTGGTCACGTCATCTTTACGCTTTAATGCTTTGATTACATTTCTTATTTTTTGCCATGGATACTTTCAGAGGTTCGGGATGAAAAGACAACAGCTGATCCTCTCATCTACTGCAACGCATTTTTGAAATTTCAAATTAGCCATAGAGATAAATTAAGTACATAACTGGCCATGGAACCTTTGCACAGTGCAAAAAACACTAGAAGTAGAAAATAACAATGTTTGATCTCACCTGGCAGGAGGGATATTCCCTCTGTGGAGGCCAGCACAGGCTTCTACTTGCTGACTGGTATTTACACCTGTTTAAACCATGAGGCTTTAAGCTGATAAGGCTCTTAAACCATTCATTCATAGTATAATTAAAGTCTGGGTTTCCCCTGCATTCTTTTCACTTCTCCACTCTAAATCCTCCACAGAGCGCTGACCAAATGTGACAGTGGCCTGCAGAGCAATGCTGCAGATCCTGATGTGAGGTATCGCATGGGGCATATAGGCTGCCAGCAGGGAAACAAGGAGGACAAGAGAAGACAAATTTAGCTCCAACATGGTATCACACATAGCTGCAGCACTGATGCAGCATTATGTGCACTCACTAGCAGACTCGTGAAGAAGGAAGCCACACAATTCAACATTTTACGTTACAACTATCAGATGCTAACCTGCTAATATGAATAAACTCATCAGCCACATGCCTCATAATTTGACTAGCAGCTTGAATTACTCGATACTCTAATTTTTCTTGTAATGTTTAATAAAACCTGGTTGCAGTAAGGACATGGACAAATCAGTGTCAGGGCTCTGTAGGCGGTGTTACCAAAAGCAGTTCTGACGTACCACAATTACGTCCTGCAGAAGGATAAACCTGGTCTGATCCGGTCAGCTGGCACATGTTAAGGTTTAGTGTACACACTTCCTGGATGAGTGAATGACTGGCTGGATGACTCTAAGTGATACAGCTATACTGCAGAGATCTCCACTGTCACAAATCTGGTTTAATCTGCTACACTGCCTGAGCACACCACCAACTAATGGGCAGGCTGCTTAGAGGTTTCTGAGTGCTTGAGTGACAGGCTGGTTGGTTTAATGACAGTTACTGACAGGAACGTACCTGCCTCAAGTACAAGGACGCCTCTTAAGTAGCATTTCAAGTCACTTTCACAACTGACATGAAGACTGGTAAATACAGCCAAAGCACAGGTGTTAACATAAATGGTAGCGGAGTTCCATTCAGCGTACTAATGAGTCATTACGCACAACATCATGGCCTTGGAATGCAGCCTTTATTGGTGTGAACAGTGGTTCAGACCAATCAGCGTACAATGAGGAACTGCTGGCAGCTACAGGGGGCGCTGTTTACATTCCAAAAAAACAATGATGGCTCCTGAAGAGGTTAGCATAGATGCTGCATAGCATCAGTTATATCAGGTCTGGAGAGTATTTCTTCATTGAAAGAAGAGCAAAGAACAGCACTGAAGGCTCCTCTCCATTAAAAACACGTTTCAACTCTTCTCCCGGCTGGCTTCAGTAAGAGTCCTACTGCGACGTAAGGTTTGTTCATCTGATTGGTTTAAGGGGTTCATCCAATCACCTGGTACCAAGTATTTTTAAATGTGCCTGCCCCTTTCCAAACCATTTCCAAGGATGGGTTTTATGTAACAAGGTATCGGTCACGTCAGGCTGCTCTTCCAACTGTTACACATCAAAGTCAAAAAGGTCTAACATGTATAGTTTTTTTTTTTTTTTTTTTCCAACAAATTCACAAAAAGACAAAACCAACAATGTGTTCTGTGGTCTACCGTCTGTGGTACACAGCTCTAAGACCACTGGTTCCTACTGAAGATCTAGTAAATGTTTAAAAAAAAAATTCTGAAACAGCTGGTCACTTTAGTTTTTAGCAAACGTTACTCAACCAAGGAGGAGGAGGACACTTGATGAGGAATATATTCAGTAGCATGTCAATACACATTTGGAAATTTTACAGCAGATGTACTTTTCATTCAGTGCCTCCATGCTGAGAGTGTTAACCAAAACAAGGTTAGCACTGTGAGAAACATCAAACATGCAACATTCAGGGCCTCTAGCATGTTTATATAGTTTGCGTCTCATTTTCATGGACTAGAAACAAACTTCAGCTGGGTGTGACATATGGCTGCTGTAGCAGTAATGATTAAAAGAAAGAACTGAAAATGAAAAGTATGTGATGATGGAGTCCTGGAGTCTTGGTGACAAAAACTTCAGAGAGGAAGGAAGAAGTAAGCAACCATAAATGACACAGCACTGACATCTCATCTGACAGTTTGCCTGAGAATGAATGGCTGGATGTCAGCAGAGTGACTCTCAAAGTGAGGTCCCAGGACCTTCAGGGTTAAGAGAGAAGCAGCTGGGTCTGATCTGACCTTCCCATGATGGCTGCAGCTTAAATAAGAACACACATCATTATTTTTTCTCTAAGAGCCCTCCAGATAGTCATCCCACCAGCTGCGTTCATGTCAATTAGTTCATCCTTGGTTCACAGTAGTCAGTCTGGAGGCGTCCCAGCGGGAGGCCCTGACATCAGCAAACTACAGTACAAAACATGTGACCACAGTGCTACAAGTCTCGAGACAATAAAACTGACCAAACATAAAAGACATGACATCATCATGATGTGATTTTCATAGCAGCTCCAGCGGAGTCTGAAAAGTGAACGTATGTCAGAGATCTAGTGATCCTCAGAATCACGGAGTGCAGGATCTTTGTGGAATCTCTTCCAGGCTTCCTGGAGGAGTCAACCCTGCTCTGATGTACAGAACGATAACATCAATAATAAAGCAATCTGCTGGATCACTGAGCCGACTGATTGGTTCATCAATCACCGGATGCGACCAATCACACCTGTTTCTCTCCAGTGCACAGTTATCACACACAGACAAGACAGAGGTGAAAACTGCTGAGCACAAAAAAACATCAGACAAAGTGCCGATATGTGCAGTAAAACATATTTCACAACAGTTTTCACTGACACTTTATCTTATTTCCTTTTGGCTCCTGAGTGCTATCCACTATCTCAAGTGACAACGCAGAACAATTCCCATGAAAGTAAAAAAAAAAAAAAAACTTGTATAAAACTCTGTTTCAGCATGAGATTAGAGCAAAGTGAAACTGTCAGCTGGTTTATGAACCAACCTAAACTGCAGACTCATGTGGTAAACAACGTTATTACTGCACTTTAGAGGAACCTGCAGTTATGAGATATTGGTTAGGCAAGCCAGGTCTGTCAGTCTGTGTGCGATGCAATCACACTGTGAAAATTATACACACATATATACTGAAAAGGCCTACAAAGGGCTAATACCAATACTTTAAAGCAAAAATAAAGTAATAATGGCCAATGTTGCATTTTCAAACATACGTACAACATAAGGTAATATACACACTGTACACGGCATAACACTATGCATGTACTGATGCCAATTCACCTGCAACAGGCCAGTATCAATGGAAAAAACAGCCAGTGTATTCGGTTTGAGTAAAAATGACATCATGTTTATCCCTCAGTTTTTCAGTGGAGTGTTGATGGACATTACTGTCCTACAATGTGATGCACAACAAAAGCAGGAGTTACTCACAGCTGACAAAATGTAAAAAAAAAATAGTGAACATGGTTACAGCAACAAAATATTGAGAAACATACTGAAGCATAGCAGCACATTCAAGTGGCTAAAACAGATTTTACAATAAAACTAAAACAATGTGAAGGGGGTCGTTCGTAGTGGTGAACCTACAGAGAATATCACCTGAATGTGCAGCTCCTCTCAGCTTTACAAAGCTTTCTAGTGACTTTCAGCTCACTGTTTGGTCATCTGGCCAGTAACTTTATTGTTCTGGATCACTCTCAATGCTCTATTTGTGTCATGTTCGGCCACAACAGGCAACTGTTTTCTGCAAAAAAAAGCTCTAAAAAAGCTAAGGTGAGGGCAGTAAGCCAGCCAATGCCGCGCCTTGTGTAGCTCACATGACGAATTACAGGAAATGGCACCGTCTGCTTTATCTCCAAGGGTTTGGAAAACAGTGGAGACAGAGACTAACGACATAACGCAGAAACACATGATTACAGGTTCTCATTCAAAAATAAAAGTAGCGCACAGAAAAGCCTTCCATCTGTTTTCTCTCCGTTTTGGGCCCCTGATAAAGCTATCGTAAATTTCACACGTGATATAACATTAGCTACTTTAAAGCTAATACTTGATAAAGTTAACTCCCCCTGACATAGCTATTTTACAGTTACAGTTTGATAACGATAACAGCGCTGATACAGCTTGATCCATCACAAAACTGAAGGTACTTCGTTTTGTTACCTTTGTTTATACATTAACCTGAGTAGGTTCCATCAGTGAGACTACTTCAAACACGTCAGTTCATTTACTCCAACTTCAGCCCAGCAAACTACAAACTATCCCAGAAACACTTGATGTTAGGCAGCCATTCCCTGCTGAGTAAAACAGGGTGCAAGAAATCAACGCAGTAAATGGTAAATTTACAATCACGGATATGAGACCCTACTCTGTAGCTGAAAACACAGGCTTTAAGAACAGGTTTAACGCCACTGAGCCCTGTTACACAATTCCTCCATGAGCCCATTTCAGCCACACTATGATTTCTGCTTTGTCCAAAAAAGTTTGACAAAAAAAAAAAAACCCAAGAGCCCAAATAGATAACCAATTGTTTGAAGCACCCGCTGCTTCTCTGACGACCAGACTGTGATCTTCCTTCACAGAAGCACAACAGCAGCCCATGTGCTGAAGACAAAACAGGAGTTGCTGCAGCTTCCTGTTCACAAACTCATCCAAGATGCACTAACTAGATGGAATTCAAGCCATGTTACGATCAAAAGATATCTAGAGCAGCTGGTTGCAGTGTATTCTACAATGACAGATAACACTGAAAAGAAAAATGTTAAAGGTATTGTGACAGTCTGAAAACAACCTGAGACTGGCTGAAAATGTTGAAATCACTGAAAACTGTGACAAGTCTTATGTCCACTGCACAGGCATCACAGAGACAGCCACCTCCATAGACACTCAGACAGCAGACTCGAAGCCCTAAACAGCACCTCCACATGAGAAGAACCCAGCCATGACTGAGCTGTTCTGAGAACTGTTCATAACCCAGGAGCCAAGCACTAATCTGTGGCCAAAACGGCAGGAAGAGGAGATGAACCATGAGCACTTACACTCTTATATTGCCATGTTGGCACATTCATCTTTTATAAAAGAGCTGTTTTTGGTTAATAGGCTGCGAAGACAACACCTTAAAAGACGGGTGAGGTACAGCTCCATGATTGTTCAAAGTCAAAAAAGATCATTCTTAGTCTCATTACTTTGTTTCAACACATTAAATCAAGGAAGTTTCTTTGCCATTTCGACTTTTTCACTGTACTGAAAAAGCAACAGACCGTGGCACCACTATGTGAGCCTTGTGGAGGTCCACAAATTTTGGTCTTGGCTGATTTCTTTTTCCCTTGAGGTCAAGCAAAGTGGCACAGAGTTTGAAGGTAGGCCATAAATGTACATCCACAGGTGAACTTCCCGTTGACGAAAATGATGTCAATTAGCCTATCAGAAGCTCTAAAGCCATGACATAATTCTCTGGAGTCTTCCAAGCTGTTTCAAGGCAAAGTTAACTTTGTGTATGTAAACTTCTGACCCACTGGAATGAATGTGGTGAATTATAAGTGAAACGATGTGTCTGTAAATACTTGTGTCACGCACAAAGTAGATGCCCTAGCTGACTTTCCAAAACTACAGTTTATAGTATGAAATCTGTGGAGTGATTAAAAAAAGTCTAATGACTTCAACCAAGTGTATGGAAACTTCGAAACTTCCAACTTTAACTGTATATTCACTGAACACAAGTGAACTCTTCCTTGCATGATTGGCCTACTGACAGGCAGTCAGTGACCCGGTTCACGATATTGAGTCGCCTAACTCTGTTTATCAGCTCAACAAAACACCAGCACAGCTCCAGAAGAGCTGGTGATAATAGCAAAATCTCTGGTGATAAACTAGTGAATCATAAATGCCCAAAAAACTGTATGTTAGTGTGTCTAGGCTGGTCAATCCAAGTGTGTGTCTGTGTGAGTGTGTGTGTTTTATCCCTGAAGAGAGGAAAGGATGACGCTACTGGTGTCTTTATAAATAGCTAATACTGTGTGTAGTGTGTACACACACACACACACACACACACACACACACACACACCCACACACACCCACACACACACACACACACACACACACACACACACACACACACACACACACACACACACACACACACACACACACAGGGTATTTCAAAGTCCCTGCATGCCACATAGTTGGGTAATCCCATGGCTGTCTCAGCCTGTTCAACCTGTTCTACGGAGAAACTACAGACACACTTGAGCCGCACGGCAGATGCTACGACACAGATTTGATCCATCTGCTTGAGATCTCAGTCCTGTGGATTTTAAAGAAATTACAGGTTAGTTTCCCAGACAAGGATTAAATCTAGTCCTAGATTGGACTGAGGTCATCCCTCAATGGATATCTGTATTGAATTTGTTTAGTCCAAGACTGTTTAATCCCTGTATGGAAAATGAGCGCAGCGAGCTGTTTTCTGTTCAAATGTTTACTGTTGTACTGTTCATATTAGTTAAAAATATGAAGAAAATTCAGATTTTTCAACATCCACACTTTTCCTAATGATAGAAATTACTTTATACAGAGATAAACTGTAGAAGACAATAGTGCTGATAAGATTAGGGGATTTACAGAAAAAATACAAATAACTATTTTCAGAATCAATGAATCATGTGAGTCATTTATTAATAAAAACTGTTAAACATACATTGGCTCCACATTCTGGACTCCGGTTTGCTGCTTTTTTCTGTTTCATGTTTTGACTTTGCTGTTTCAGCTTCTTGATTTAACAAACAATATTGAGGATAACCAGACTGACCTCAAGATTGTTTTTATCTGTGAAATGAAATGGTGCAAATAAAGATGACATGCTTTATGACTAATGTCTTTGAAACAAGTGTGAGCTAAATTTCCACCAACATCACTTAAGATTCATTACATTTTTTACAGGATCTTTGTGTTTAAAACATGTCCCTAACAGACAACACTGGTTTTTACGATAGCTCATATTTATTATGGCATACACCCTAACTTTCACAGTTGTTCGAGTGGAAACAGAAAACAATAACCAGGATAATAACCTAAAGTTTCTTCAAAAGGCTTTTTGTATGGAACCTTGACATGGATAAGATGGACCAAATATTTGTTGTATTTTGTTCATTTGGGTTCACAGCGCACAAATACAGAGTCAACACAAAAGTCTCACCGGTATCTCGTCAAATGGACAGGTTTTCAGTAGACGGTCCTCAAGCAGGATACATAATTCTACAGAGGGTTGAATATTAATCCACGGTTGATCCAGACTTGACTTTATTCTGCTTTACTTCATCTTTGCTATCACGAGGAACAACATCTGTGTCTTTTTACACATAATCCCTTGAGTTTTGGGAACATTTCCTGTGCTCAATTGGGATTATATATTACCCTCCAAGTGCAGTGTAGCATATGTCTACAGGAGGCAACACTCCCGAGTCTGATGTTTCCAACCAAACATGCTTTATGTGAACACACCCTTAAACAAACTGAATCTGTTCAGGTCTGAGCAGAGTTCACACTCAGGAGAAAGTCTTGCTCCAGGGTGTAATCATGTAAAAGAGTAAATGTGTGTTTGGGGCAGCACTACTGGCAATTTCAATAAGACTGAGAAATATGTTGAGGTGGCCATTTATAAAGATATAGTCCATGAGGCGATTGTAGAGGCTGCTGGAGAATTTTGGATACTACCTATCAAATATTTCATCAAAAGACAAAATGTATTTGTACACCAAATCCACGTCAATCCTGAGGAGAAAATACAGCCTGTCGTTATCATCTTCTCTTACCTTGCCGGTTTTGTGGTCAAACCAGACCAGGGCATGATTCCTGGAGAGCACCTTGCAGTCAAAGGTGGCATTGTTCTGGGCCGGGCGACAACGAGCCACCGACCTGCCGATCTTGACTGGCTCATCCAGGTATACATGCCGCTCCTGGAATGGGTGCGAGTTGGGTCGGCAGGCGAACACGGCCAGCGCTGAAGGCATTGATTTTGGCTTGAGAGTATTACTCCAACCAGACACGAGGGACAGGTTTTCTTGATCCAGAGTGGCAGACTTGTGTTGCAATCCCCAATGAATAATCTAAAATATCTGTGGCCTATATGTAGGCAGAGCTGTTAGTCTTCTAAGCTTCTAGGCACTAACTAATAAACATTGTCCACTGTACACAGCCAAGGCTGCACCGCTTTCCCACTTCGATTCAACAAGAGTCCCTGTGTTTCAAAAAAATTAAAATAAAAAACAAACCAACAGGTACAAAAAAGACAAGACATTCCCTTCACTGACTGTCCACCAAAGCTACATAACGACACTTACATCTGACAGCAGGCACTATGTACAGACCAAGGTGCCATGTGTCAAGACATACATGACTGAGTATAGCTCTGACAGTTTGGCAAACAGCCTCCCACGTCCATCAAACTATTCCAGCTCTGAAGCAGGCGAGGGAAGCCAGTCGGCCACCACAGACTTGATCTTTGGTCCCCCAAGATAGCAACAGCTCACGTCAATAATTGTGACAACTGATCGAATGAGTTACTCCAGGAAACTATCTAAAGTCTATCGGGAGATGTTAACACAACCAGAACGCGCGCAATAATTTGGTTAAGTCTTGTCCTGCAGAAAAGCTAACAACGAGCACACACCCCAATGTGCAGCACGCCACTCGGTTTACACCAGTTTGGCGTTTACTAATGTGTCATCTGTAATTTATTTGTCATTTACAGCCTGTCATAATCTCGGTGACATTGTTGCCCTGATACAGGGAACCTTAGCTAACGTTAGCTACCTAACGTTACCACTCCCTCCAGAGAACACCTATAAAATGCAAACGACACCTAGCAAGACTGAACACCAGAAACACCCTGAGTTATAGTCAATTAAGGTTCGCCAACTAATGCAGCTCAGCCCCCCTCTTCGTCTGAATTAGTTGGTGCAGAGGCTTCAAAACACTCAGCCGGGATGAACGAGGGATTAGCAGGTCTTCTTGTGCAACTAAAATGCTAATTGGCTAGCTCGCTAGTGAACAGGCAAAGCGCTAAACTCTTGGCCAACGTTTTCTGGCGTTGCACCAGCAAGCTAGGCTAGGCTAGGCTAGGCTACTGAGTGCTGACAAACTTATCATCAAGATCCTCAAATGTTTTCTCCCCACCCTTCTCAACCAGTTCCCTTACCAAATGGAGACGAAATGCCATCCCTGTCTCCTGGAGCGAAAAAAAGCAACAAGCTAGCCCGTCTTTTGGCTACTACGGAGCCCTGCAAGCGAACGTTAGCATGAAGGTGGTGAGCTAGCGGTTAAGTGAGCTACCAAGCAGCTAGCCGGCTAACTGACAGTCAGGGCAGAAACAGACGCGGAAAAATCAAGGGAGTTTCTTGACTGCGGGTCCTCACGCATCACACCAGCCCGATTATCTTCCGGGAAAATCCTCGGTAAAAGCCACAAGTTGCGCTGCCGTCGTGTATCTCAGTTCAGGTCGTGTTTGCCGTGACGGTTATGAGTTATAGCCGTCGCCTTCCTACAGTTTTCTGGAAGGAATCTAGAAGAAGTTGTCCTCCTCCGCAAGTCCCAGCCGCCATACTGTAACTAGAGAGCAGACAGGCGGGGTGCGTTCACGGCCCGAGTCACATCAACTCCACTCACCGCTGAGCTCATTAAATCAGTTCACTGAAAAAAAAAAAAACGCAGTCTTCATTTTGGATTAAAGTGTATGAAGTTAATTAAAGGTTTATTATGGAAACCTATTTCTGCCAGGAAAGGAAAAAGAAACAGGTGAAAAGATGGAAATGATTAAAACATTATGTCTTAATTTTGACGCACTAAATCATAATTTCGAGCCAAAATTATGTCTTATTATGAGATATTTTTTGTCGTTCATAACATCACATCTGGTTTGTCTTTTCCTCTGTAGGGCATACTGCAAAAAGTTTGTATGATCATATCTAATGTCAAAGCAATGCTCTAAAATTAGAGGAATATTATTGTGTCTCTATTTTAAGTATCTGTTGTTGTGTTACAGTACTTTTCAGCAGACTATTTGCAATACCACTACTGTACCATTCCAATATCCCTTACAGTATATTAATAAGAACACCTAAGGACAATATTTTACAGTTCCATCCTGATTTTATCCAGGTGACTTGATTTATGTACTGGGACAGCAGGGTGGAGCGGGGTGACGTGGAAGGAGATCAAATTCTGCTTATGGCTCCAGAAATGTCCCTGCTGAGTTCTGGTGAATCGACAACTGAGACCAAATCAATGCTGGATGAGACGGTATAGACGAGTCATGCAGGGGAGCATAAAACACCACAGTGCCGTTTTGTTCAGAATTCAGTACCTGATGGCTGCATTTGAGGCAGTTCACCCTCACATTAAAGGTTTTTCCCAGAGAGGAGCTGTAAGATTCAAACCGTTGTTATAGCACCCCCATTGTGAAAACTGTTGTTTGCATTGTTGAATTTGTTTGTCAAGAGAAATCCCTTGTCCAAGTCTTAAGAAGATATACAAACATTTTAGTCTTTGGGCATTTTGACGTGATTTTGAAGAGAAGATTGATAAGACAATGCACCAAATATGAAGCTACAGCCAACAGACAGTTAGCTTAGCATAGCACAAAGACTTGAGACAGGGGGAGCTGGCTGAGCTTTGCCAATGATCCTAAAATACACCTGACGGCACCTCTAAAGGTCACTAAGTAACATGTTCTGGTTTGTTTAAGTCGTGCAAAAAGCAAAGTGTGAAAACATTATGTTGTGGTTTTACAAAGGGTTGTGGTGAACTATTTCTTTGCTGAGAACAGTAACATGGAGTCTCCACTGGTTTCCTGGTAACCTTACAGTGACGGCAAGACTTCAGGAAGTTACTGCTGTAGAGGTGTCGTTTGCACAGAGCCAGACCAGCTGTTCCCCCTGTTTTCAGTCTTTCTGGATGCTGTTTATAGCTTCTTTTTTACCCTGCACACATTAGAGTGACATCATTGTCAAGAAAAAGAATAAGTCCATTTTCCAAAATGTTGGACTATTCCTTTAAACCCTCCTTTGCTCTAATATATTAATTTCTTTTCTCTATCCCTTCTGTTGTATGTTATTTAAGATCCTGTGTTGCTGATGTTAGAGTGATAGACCCAGTTCCTTTAATACAACATCTGAGGTTGTACATATGAGCACGCAGTCCTGCTGGAGGTCTTGGAAGGTCCAAGAGGGTTGAGGGTTGATGCAGGACCAGACTGATTATCAGTCCGTTTGAAATATACCGGCGTGAAGGACAAGACAATGAGCGACTAACACAGACTGTCCAGATCTACCAGAGGTAAAAGTACATCAGATCTTCACAGCCTCAGAAAGTTGTTTTTTTTCTCCGTGTGAAGATCACAAGTCTTGCACTTTTACTGTAACCTAGTCCTGGACTAGTCCAGATCTTGGTCATGGTCAAGGTATAGGTCCCCGTCCTTGTCCCTGCAGCCCTGTCTGCCGCTCCTGCAGAGCGAGCAGGGGACCAGCTGTCACTGTGCTAACAGTCTGACTATTATTTGAGATTTAACAGCATCTTACTGTGTTTAGCTTCTTAGCCCAGTTTGACATCACAGCGTCGGTTACACAGAGGCTGTGTGTTGGTAACAAGCAATGGGAGCTCCATTTAAGACTCGCTTTTATCAGGACACAGTTTTATCAATGCTGTGGTTTGTTGTTTGTTGTTCTGTTTGTTCATCTCACTCTTTCATTTTCTCCTTCAGCTTCATATGAAGCCACATTGTTTTAATTCAATATACTAATAAGTCCTTAAACTGCTTACAAAAAAGGGAAATTTGGTCATTTACAATTCCATGACAGCTGGCAAACTCCAACTATTGAAGATCATGTCATATCTAAACATGATAAACACATTTATTATTGAATTTTCCACACAAAACATATAGATAATATACAGAATTACACAGTTGTATTTACTATCAGTTTACAGTATTAGTTATTCAGCAAATATTAGTTACATTTCTTTCAATAAATCTGACTAATTTGCATCCTCAGACAACAGAAGCAATGGTTTTTTCTTCTTCTATCTACTTACCTATAATAAGGTGGATTTGTGTCACAACTTGGGTCAACAGGGGGTGCGCCTCTTCCCTCTGTGTGCACCCCCACTCTTTTTCATCCATCTGCTTGCTCAGTGATGGAGCTATTAAAGGATTTAGATAAAGCTGATTTACTGCCTTCTTCCTGAGAGTCGGGCTATAATTGAAGAAGTAATTCATTCAAAGATGTGATTTACACTCAGTGTGAAGGGGAACACTGCAGATCCAACAGAGTAAGTGCCAGTACTGAACATCTTTAAATATGACGATGGAAACACTTGACAATAAATACATGTTTCAAAATTACACTATCACTTATCTTACCATGCATGAGCTGAAGATACACAATTGTATATTTCACTTTCAGATGATAACCTCAGCCCTATAGATGATCTTGTCAGCTGACGCTAGATGACAGAAAACTTTCTGCAGCTGAACAATGACAAACTGAGATATTTGTGGCAGGCCAGATTACTGTAATTCCCTTTTTGTTGGACCTCTCAAAAAGACTGTGGGACAGCTCCAGCTCATTCAAAATGCTGCAGCTACACTCACAGGGACAAGAAAAAACGAACATATTACTCTTGTACTTAGACTTTTTCACTGGCTTGCAATAAAATACAGAATTGATTCCTAAATAAGGCTGTCTACACACAGCACTTCATGGTCTATACATCTCTGACCTTCTCACTGCTAACAAACCCCCCGGGTCCTCAGATCACCAGACACTGGTCTCCTAACTGTCCCCATGATCAGAAAGAAATCTGGTCAAGAGCCTGTGAGCTATATGAAATGTGGTATATAAATAAACTTGACCTGACTTTACCTAAAAAGTGCAGTACATTTGTTAGTAAATCTTTCACAGTTTCTCATCATTTCTGTACTCTAAATCTAACCTAATGTAGTTGGACAAAATGTCCACTTAATGGCTTTTGTAAGTGCTTTCAACTACATATCATGGTCTTCCTCAGTGGATCTAGTTAGAGCTGAGCAAAGTCCATCTTTATGTGATTCTTTGGTAAATATTTGAAGAAGCCAAAAGTAGACATTTATTGACGAATTGAAACTCTTCTAATAAAAATAACAAAATTACAACTACGTAAATGTAATCTGATTGTAACTTAGCTCATAATTGTTTGACTTGTTTCAATATCGTGACATAGAAAGTCAAAACTTTGACTCAGTATCTCAGAATTTTGACTGTAAACGTAAAACATTTGGTTTTGTTTCTTATTATTTTAACTCACCAGGTGTATTTTTAGTTTCATCAATCCTAACTTTTCCTTTTTTCATTTCTTGACGAAAACGTTCTTCGACGGTCCGGTTTACGGAGCCTGATCTTCACCTGAATACAACTCAGGGCCAAGGACGACCTTACGTGATGACGTTGACGTTTCATCACTACGTCGTACGTAAGCTCCTGTGTCTGTGCTGTGCTGTGCTAGCTAGGTGGCTACTCTCTGTGCTGCTGCCTCTCTCCTGTTGTGACTTGAGGATCACTAACAAGAAATCCTAGTGAACTTATTTAGAAAACTGGTAAGTTAACATTCTCCGGAGCGTATCAGTGTCCGTGTGGGGCCGTCGCCATGGCTCTGCAAGGCCCGGAGGAGCTGGGGGAACAGGTCGAAGAGCCGGAGGATCTGGACGACCAGGACGCTAGCAGCATCTCCCCGGCCGAAGAGATAACTCTGCCCCCCGGGCCCGGAGGCGACGATGAGGCGGAGGAGGCACTCCTGCTGCCCTGGGACCGCTTCTCCGCCTGGCTGCACTGCATCTGTGTGGTCGGCTTCGACCTGGAGCTGGGACAAGCGGTGGAGGTGAGGCAGAAGGATCATCCGGGGACAGCTAGGTCATGACAAACTCCTATGAAAATGCCTAAGTTAGCAATTATGGGAGGCCCAGACTATTTCCTGGACTGGAGTACACACACTCACACACATATCTTCATGAAGCTGTTTGTTTAGTTCTTTGTTTAGTTATTCTTTGATCAGAACTGACATGTTAACACAGAAATGCCACTAAAAGCAGAAGAATATATTTCACTGCAATCTTACGAGTTCGTTACGTGATATTGTTTATCATAGCCAAGGTGAACGCTATGTGTTTTTTTCCAGGAGTTAGTCTTCCCCAACAGCATCAATATAGTTTCTATTTCAAATGGGGGCATTTTTTGGGAAACTCTTCTTCAGAAAGAGACGCACTAACTTTGTTACGCCTCGATGTCGGGATCACGGAGCCTGTTTGTTTGTCTGTTGGTCACCAAGGCAAACAGAACAAACACCTGTTGTCCGGCAGGAGTTTGGGATACAGAAACAATAAGGGAGCACATTTTGGATGAACTCTGCATCTTAACGAGGTTCTTTAAAGTGATCTGGGTTCAGAGTCCTGCAGGTCCTGTTTCACTTTCTCTTATGAGCTGAGCAAAGCTGCTTTTAGTTTTAATTTACTGACTGGGTGTTATGCTTTTAGACAGGCATCAGTTCAAGGAACGTCAGCAAAACAAGCTCTGAGAGCCCGTGAGGACATTTACATCCTTTCATTTATTTATTTATTTTTTGTCATTTTACACCCTCATCAAAGTTGTAGCTGATTCATTGTCTGTTGATTGAATAACGGCTCAGTCGACTTGCAGCTCCAACATTCATTATAATTACCACTGCCAAAATCTGATTAAAGAATAAGTTCATGATGCATCAAAATTAAGCAGAAATGTGAACTTTTACGACAGTGGATATTATCTAGATGTCTTTAATGTTAAAATCTCACGCATGAACCACTTAAAATCACTTTTGTTTACAAATTGCATCCCTTTTAAACTTGTTATAATGAAAAATAGATAGACAAATCAGTTCAGGCTGGTTTAAGAACCACTTCTAATAAAACGCTTCATCACAGATTTTAATATATTTTTTTTGTTGACTGCTAACTAACAATGAAGTGCAGCAAAATGGCAGATAGCAGTTACAGAAAGGACCCAGTGACCTCAGACAGATACATAAATGTGATGAAACAGCGGTGCTGTTGTGTTTGTCGGATGATGAACACAGTTTCCACTTGTGGTAACGCCGACTGTTCACGTGTCTTTCAGGTTATTTATCCTCATCATTCCAAGCTGTCGGAGAAAGAGGTGAGTCAAACACATGAATGAGATGTTGGATGACAGAGCAGTTGGTGCAACATCCTTTTTATTGCATGTTGATAAATGATGCACACTAAATTCTGAATGATCCTAGAAGAGCGGTAGAGTTTGATAGATTATTTGTAATATCTTTGTTCACCGTAATGATAATCATTGATTAGAAGAAAAAAGTCAAACAAAATCTTTTTCCTTTCAGAAAACGAGCATCTGCTACCTTTCCTTTCCTGACTCCAACTCAGGTGAGCTCCTGTTTCAGCCTTTTAAACGTTTGTCCGGTGTCTTTGGAGACTTTGGCTTCATTTAACGCTGACGTGTTAGAGTAAAGGTCGGGTTAGCTACAAGCAGAACTAGTTCGCGTTGTCTGACCATGTCAGCAAGCAAACAGCGTCTCGTGAAGGTGGAGTGGAAAGCTGGCGGTGATGGAGGCGGCGGAGGTGTGATAAGCGTTTAAATATGAGGATGAAGATGCACATTTTCTCTCTCTCCTGGAAGACATTCATAGTGCTGCAGTTGGTTGAGTGCAGAAACAGAGTTCAAACCCTGCTTGCCTTCAACAGCCCAGTAAAACAGTTTAATAAAGATCTGAACATTATAACTTTCTTGGAGGTAGGACTTCTTGTAGGTCTGTTGTATTAATCTAATTCGAACGCTGTGTCATCTTATCACACCTGAAAGTGTTCCTACCTGGTCTGAAAGGCACACTCACTGTGGCAAAACCACACGACGCAGTGTTGACCAGGGTTCTGCTGCCGGGCTGATTTTAAGTCATTCGCAGTCTGTATGAGCGCCTCATTTCTGGAACACAACCTGGAAGCTCTGGTTTCACTGGTTGCCTTTCATTTTTGTTTGAATTGGGACCTTCAGCCCTGCAGATACAGTCAGGGAGCAAAATAACTGAAGCTGTCAAAGGGGGAAAAAATGAAGCTAACACCGAACATTTTTAGACATTTTCACGAGAGAGTGATGATAAAATGGTGAGTAAGGTTCAGTCAACACGTGCGCAAACACCTCTGTGGACTCAGAAGAGTGTGTGTGTGTCTGCAGCTGTGTATTTTTGTGAGTCAGCAGGCGGTAGAGCTGACGTACCTGCTGCCCTCAGGATGACGACAGGATTAGGCCAAATGCTTACAGTGCTGCTGCACACTGTAGGTGTGTGTCAGAGAGAGAGAGCTATTACACTGTAGATGTGCAGCTCTCTCTCTCTCTCTCTCTCTCTCTCTCTCTCTCTCTCTCTCTGTGTCTCTGATAATTCAGTCTCACATCTTAATCAGAGCTGGCATCATTTGTCTTTAATTCACTTTGATTCTTATTCAGGATCAAGAGAAGTCAGTGTTTTCAGGAAGGAGCCGTCGCACCTGATTTGCGTTGTCTTTGTCCTCCAGCACACAGGATTAGAGTGAGTTCAAAGTGCTGATTCGGCGCTTTAGTCTTAGGGTGTTTGTGCCCACATTAGATGGAGGGTGGAGGAACTGTTGGTGTTAGAAGTAGGAATGGATCCAAACAAGTGACATAATAAAAAACTAAATTTTCTCATGAGTTTTACAGTTTTGATCGGGTTCAAACCAGCAGACATGAAACGTCTTTCACCCAACCGAGCATCAACCAACACAGCGTTTAATGAGTCGGATTAAGGTCTTTATATTTACATGTGTGAGCAGTAAGACTAAGAAGCTAAAAAATAATCCTGGTTATTTTGTACAATATTGCTATCACTGTTATTTTTAAGGATTATCTGTCCATTAGTTTAGTTTAGTTCCGTTCCAGCTGCTCAGTTATGAACATGTTCTGCTGCTGTTTGCCTCAAACCAAACCTCTGTGGGTCTTTTAACTTACTCCAACAAAACAAGTCATTTCAGTACGTCATGGTGGGCTCTGGGTGGCCGATCGATTAATACGGAAGATTATCCACAGAAAATGAAAACTGTCGGGTAATCCAAACATTTGTACAATCCAGGCATATAAATGTTAGAGACAGTGCCGGTCACATGTTCAGATAGTGTCTCACACACAGAAGTCAGATGAAGAGAGTTTGGAGCTTCATCACGCTCAGACTCAGAGCTGTGGTTCGGCTGCTGATGGCCTGTTTCACGCTGGGTGGTCTTTAACACAACCCCACTGCATGATGTCATGGAGGCTTGGCTGAGCTGCAGGAAGCGTGTGTGTGTGTGCGTGTGTGTGTCTGTCCTATGAAGTGGAATGCTTTCAAGAGTGTGAGCTGAAGTGTGCGTGTGTGTATTTGTCCATATATCTTTTGGAGAACCAGTTTGAGTTCGAGACCTCAGGAGTGAGGACATTTGTGGAAAGTGAGGACATTTTTGGAGAGTGAGGACATTTTTGGAAGGTGAGGACGTTTTGGCTCGTCTAGCACTTTTGGACAGACCACCAAAAGGCTGTTTGAGGGTTCTGACTTGGTTTTAAGGGTGAGTTTAAAATTAGGTTTAGGGTTAGTAAGGTTGGGGTAAGGGGCTGGGAACGTATTATGCCAGTGAGTGTCCTCACAAGCATAGAAGTACAAATGTCTGTGTGTGTGTGTGTGTGTGTGTGTGTGTGTGTGTGTGTGTGTGTGTGTGTGTGTGTCTCGTTATCTCTGTCACACTCACGCTCTCCTGGCATGTCGGCTGGAGGATGTGTGGAGGTCACGTGGAAGTTGAAGGCCGGCCGGTGACTCATTGTGCACTTCCTATTTACTTTTTTCCTGCTTCCTCTTCCTGTTTGTCCCATAATCAGGAAGACACTGTGGAGACACTGAAGTGGTGTGCACTGAAATCACAGAAAATACGTCCAAATCAAAACACAATATCAGCTGTTACTGCAGTTTTCCACAACTTCCATTTTTTGAAATTCTCCTGTTGAAATCACTTTTTCTACACTTTCAGTCAGAGTCACTGAAGAGGCTCGGGTCTGTAGCAGAACTACAGTTTGGTCCAAAGCTACAACAATCCTGAATCAAGATTTAGATTTTTTTAACACGTTGGTCATTTAAGACAGGCTAAAATAAAAAATAGAGAAAAGAATCAAACATGAAGGCTCGATTGAATAATGAAATATAAAGACATTATCAGACATGCAAAGGAAATACAGTGAATGAAGCGACAGACGAAAAGTTCCTGAAGCGGGTGGTGTGTTCCCATGGTAACAACACCATCACTGCTCTGTTCCCAGGTTGCCTTGGCGACACCCAGTTCTGTTTCCGCTTCCGTCAGGGGTCCAACAGGAAGTCGTCATTGGGCTGCTTTCTAGAAACCACTGACCGGGACGCACCACCATGTCTGAAGGTTGGGACACACACACACACACACACACACACTCACACACACTCACACACACACACACACACACACACACACATATATTTGTACTTCTGTCGTTATGAGGACACTCATGGACGTACAAACACATTTACAAACATGTTGGGATGTATACGTCTTAATCGTCTGGTTTAATGACGTGAAACTGTTCTGATTGTGTGTGTGTGTGTTTGTGTGTGTGTGCGTGCGTTTGCGTCTCTTGCAGAGGGAACAGGGTCATTACTACGGTTACGTCTATTTCCGTCAGGTGCGAGACAAATCCCTGAAGAGAGGATACTTCCAGAAGGTCAGTGTCAGACTGCAGTTCAGCAGCAACAAAAATGTGCCGAGAAGCATCAGAGTAGAATATTTTTAATATTAATTCATCAGTCAGTGTGTTCAGCTGTGGAAAGTAGTACAGCAGTGAGCTGAGATCTTTATCAAGTCAATGAAATGCAGTAATCAGTTGCAGCCCCTAGCAATATCAAATTTGGGGCGTTTCTAAAGGGCGGGCAGGAAACAGTGACGTGGTATTAACACCTGTGAATATAAAGTGTCTCTTGGTCTCTCTGTCAGTCTCTGGTCCTGATCAGCAAGCTGCCCTACGTCACCTTCTTCCACTCTCTGCTGAAGATCATGGCGCCAGAATACTTTGAGAAACAGGAGCCCTGTCTGGAGGCTGGTCAGTCTGATTACCTGTCTCTGCCTGTCTGTCTCTGCCTGTCTGTCTCTACCTGTCTGTCTCTACCTGTCCGTCTCTGCCTGTCTGGCCCTACTTGTCTGTCTCTGCCTGTCCGTCTCTACCTGTCCGTCTCTACCTGTCCGTCTCTGCCTGTCCGTCTCTGCCTGTCTGTCTCTGCCTGTCTGTCTCTGCCTGTCTGTCTCTGCCTGTCCGTATCTGCCTGTCTGTCTCTGCCTGTCGGTCTCTGCCTGTCGGTCTCTGCCTGTTTTGTGCTTGTAAATACTCCTAAAGAAAGACAGTGAGTGGACAGACTTCTGGCTCTTCAAAGGTCCTTGCAGGGTCGTCACAGAAACCAGATCAAATGTATTTTCTTTCTTCCCTCTGGTGTCCTCTGCTCCTTCAGATAGTTCACTCTTGTCTCTCCAGGCTTTGAGAGTCTGTCTGTATGATTTCTGCCTCCACCTCAGTACAACGCAGGAGAAAGGATTTATTTTATGGCGCTCACGGCCTTGACTGAGAACAGAAGAACGCTTCATGAGAGCGTAGGAGAGGACGAGCGGATCAGACGCTGCAGACAAACTCCGGCGCTCTGCCTGACTTAATAATACTTTTATTTGATTGGAAACATCACAAATAAATGTATTATTGCAAGTTAGACAGTGTGCAGGAGTTTGTTTGCAACCTTTGATCCGACCACAGCGTTGAAAACAGCGTAACAACAGCAGAATGTCCTCACATCCCACTGAGGACAGACTTTGGTCCACTGTGTGTAGAAGTTTCTGGAAAGATACTCTGCTGTTTGTTTTTCAGATGAGATGTTTTTGAACAGCGTGAGCAGCACAAACAGTTCAGCTCACCTTTGTTTCATGGAGGTGGGGACAGAAATCCAAACCTGGACAAATCCGTCTCCTCTTTTTTGTGAAGGGCTTTGGAACCGCAGTTTAGAGAATGGATGGACTGTGAATGTCTCAGCTAACAAAACCTGAATCTGTCGGCATGCTCGTTTGAGTGTTTGGAATCATTTTTGTGTACAGAGATATGGAGGTCACGCGGACAGATTTATTTAAGACATGTCCGTATACGTGAGGTCAGGGCCTGTCGCGCTCTCAGTCACGCTGTGTTTGGCCTCACGGTGAACGTTTGAATTCTGATCCAGATGCTGTTGTTTCTGTCGTTTTCAGCTTGTAACGACATAGACCGCTGGCCGACGCCCCACCCTGGACGAATTCTCACACTACCCATCATGGGCGTGGTCATCAAGGTACACGGACACACGCACGTGCACGCAAACTAAATGGGTGGAAACCAGTAAATGTCATTCTGACGTGCCACGGCAGGTAAAGCACAGGTGCAGCTGATAGCATTAACAATGGCTCATGCTTTCAGCCAATAAGAAAGTGATTAGTTACACCTGTGTTTGACGAGTCAAAATGTCCGTTATGAGAAAAGCCTGTTGGGTTTTCAGACGTTCTGAAGCTTTAGTTCTGCATGTAGGACCACTGCACTCAAGAAAGAAATCTTTTTGCTGCTGCAGGTTCGTATCCCAACCTGTTACGACAAACCAGGAACCTCACAGCTGGTCCAGTCTGCACAGGTGACCAAACACACACACACACACACACAACATGCAGTGTTTTGTGTTAATTCTTGAGTTACGTGTGTGAACATACACTGACCACATGATTATTTCATCTAAGTGTGTGTGTTTGTGTGTGTTTCAGACTGACAGTCAGGTGTCCATCGTGCTCCCGACCATCCATGAGGTCGACCTCTTCAGGTGAGACCTGCAGGTCTCGATGTTGTTCACGTGCACTCTGTCGCCGCATGCTGTTCAGTGGTGGTACTGCAGCGTTTTCCTCTGCAGACACCTGTTGAACAAAGACATCCTCTCCCCAAAAGATCACCTGCCAGAATAGTTTTCAGGGGACAAAATAAAGACAGATATTTTCTAGAAAGTCTTCATTGTAATATTGAGTTTAGTCACTGATGTGCTTATTCTCAGGACTCAGCCACAGGGTCAGTGTGACCAGCATGAATAGTCATGGTTGTTATTAAAAGGTCAGTTTTACTGTTTTTGCTTTCACCCTGTTGTGTTAATTTACATATTCTGCATTCTGGTCAAAAAAGGACCTTAAACCACCTCCTGCCCCCATTCAGGTCCATTTGTTTAATTTGCTCTCAAAGCCTCTGAAGAGAAGAGACGAACCAGAAAGAATTACATGAAGCGAGATGCTGGAAAAACCACAGCGGAATAAATCAAAGTAACAGAGCTGCTCGACGTTATCAGGAGTACAGAGAAGCAACAAACACCACCTGCTCTGTTCAAAATGTGTCGTCAGAGCAGTTCTTCAAGTAAACACGAAGACGAAACGGGTCTGAGAGAGCCTTTGTAACGCTCACAGACCAAAATGAATATTCAGCAAAGCACAGAAAATGCATTTATTTGTTCTGTCAGTATCATTTGTGCTTGAAAGTCACTGAGAATAACAACGCTGCAGTCCACCAGAAATCTCCTTTTCATGTTTATTAGAATACTGCAGTTTGGTAGGAAAGTAAACGCTCCTATGTATTCCTTAAACTTCACACTCCCTTTGTCTCTCCAGGTGTTTCTACCCCGTCTTCTTCCACATCCAGATGCTGTGGGAGCTGGTGTTATTGGGGGAGGCACTCGTCGTCATGGCGCCCTCGCCAGCAGAGTCGGCGGATACCGTGCTGGCGTTGGTCAGGTGAGCTGAAGAGGGTTAGGAGCGCGGTTCGATCAGATTCAACATGTGTTCTGGACACAGACACAACAAGTTTCCATGTTCTTTTCTTTCAGCGATGACAGGGATGATTGTGATTGGCTAAGCTGCAGCTTTCTGCTCAACACTTAGACGTCTCTGTGTTTGTCTCTCTCTGCAGCTGTATCTCTCCTCTGCGTTACTGCAGTGACTTCCGGCCGTACTTCACCATCCACGACAGCGAGTTTAAGGAGTACACCACCAGAACGCAGGCACCGTGAGTAACCACGAGCCAGCACAGCAGCGACGCCTCCCATCGGCACCTGCTGCATGTACGGCGGTGTCCTGTGGGCTGCTCAGTGCCTCGCTTAGCAGCACTGTCATAAGACGCCACTGACATGCAGGCTTACATAGAAAACAACAGGCGTGGCTTTTTTAATGAGTCTATTTCACCTCATTCATATCAGACTCTGTGTAAAACGATCTGGGATGATCTCTATTTATGTCAAGTTTTGTTTGCTTTACTGGCAGGAAATGTAAACACTGCACATCTGTGTGATTTTTGTGTGCAATGCTGTGATTTAAACATCAGTGATATCACTTCGTGGCACTTTTATGTCGAAGTCGACTCAGCTTCAGTCACTGAGGCCATAGTTTGCGTTGTATGAGCCCTCTGGATGATTTTGAAGCAGTGCTCTCTGTTCTCCGTCTCTCCGCAGGCCATCAGTCATCCTCGGAGTGACCAATCCCTTCTTTGCTAAAACCCTGCAGCACTGGCCGCACATCATCCGCATCGGAGACATGAAGCAAGCAGGTAGATGATGCTGCTGCTGCTGCTGCTGCTGCTGCTGCTGCTCCATAAGTCTTCAGATATTCAGTCAAATGTGATGTTTGTATTAATAAAAGACAAATGTCATAACCTTGTAATGTGATGTAGTCCACTACAACAGCAACGTCAGGCTCAGAAATGTCCTCAGGGTTGTACACAGTATGCAAGTGTCTCCTGCCTGTTGTCCATGACCCTCAGGTCCATCTTGATGCTTCAGTATATAATGTATTTAGGACAAGAGAGTATTTCCAGCTGCTGTACAATGTACAGGTGTGAGCAGTTTCACTCAAAATTTGTCGTCTGTCTCTTCCTCTCAGGAGAGATGGCAAAGCAGATGAAAGTCAAGAAACTGAAAAACCTCAAAACTCTGGACTCTAAACCCGGTAAATGCTTCATACTGTCCATTTGTGTGTGTGTGTGTGTGTGCATAAGAAGTGGTTATAGTTAGAGTAAGTCAGGAAATGAATGTAAGTCTATCTAAAGTGATGGAAGCACAACTGTGTGTGTTGCAGGTGTGTACACTGCATATAAGCCGTATCTCAACAAAGATGAAGAAATCATCAAACAGCTTCAGAAGGTAAGACAGAGTCTCTCCTCGATGTCCTGCACATGACTTCACCTGTTTCACTGACTGATTGGAGTCAGTCCTCCAGTCCGCACGCCTTCAAAGGACAAACATCAGCTTCTTTGTGGTAACACCACTTTAGGCTTTTTCAGTGCAGTCACGTAGAGTTGGACTTATGATTGTACATGAAGGAGTTACAGCAAAGCTACAGAGCCGCCATAGACACAAGTTCCACATCACAGGTCTTCAGATCTTCAGTTTGTCTGACCAACAAACTGAAGATCTTCAGGTTTGATGTTATAGGAAGCCTGAAAAACCCAGAAATGCTCACACATCTGACCAGCTGTGTGGTGAAGTCTTGCAGGTGGAAATGATTAAAGTGTAGTCAAAGCAGGATACGCTCTGATCATGTGACACATCCATCTGGCGTTGTGATGGTGACATCAAACAGTGAAATATGGCGGTAAACTATATGAAAACCTGCAGCACTGGACTCCGTTCAACCTCCTGCATTAAGTTTAGGTCCAACTGAATAAGACTTTGAGTTTTGGTCATTTCTGAGCTGTTTTTAAACAGTGCAGTGTTTGGCTGCTTTCTATAAAAGAATAACTCACTACTGCAAACAGTACGTGGTTTTGAAGAGGGCGATGCTGCCAGACTACCCCTGAGAGACGTATTCAGACTCTCCAGCATTACTAACTGGCTGATTCAATATGTGGAAATGTTCGCCCATAAATGTGAGAGCAGCTTGATGTTTGCTTATTCTTCTGAAGTGTGATTTTTTTTTTTTTTCTTTTTATTTGTTTGTATCTCAGGGTGTTCAACAGAAGAGACCCTCAGCGGCCCAAAATGCAATTCTTCGGCGCTACTTCTTAGAACTGACACAGAGCTTCATCATCCCTCTGGTAACAACCAGCTCATTTTGGTTTTATCTCTGTCTGTCCGGGTGGCCTCGAAGTGATGTTTAGTTTTTGTCTGTTTGATCAACTATGAAACTACGTAAAACAGCCACGTCACGTGTTCGGTCAGTGCTGCCGCTGGGATGAACTGACATAATGAAACAGTGAGTGTGTGCCCGTGTGTTACAGGAGCGGTACGTGGCCAGTCTGATGCCTCTGCAGAAGTCCATCAGTCCCTGGAAGAGTCCGCCTCAACTCCGACCGTTCATCCAGCAGGACTTCATGAAGACACTGGAGAAAGCTGGACCTCAGCTCACATCCAGGCTGAAAGGAGACTGGATAGGGCTATACAGGTATACACACACACACACACACACACACACACACACACACACACACACACAGTTTTAACTGTCAGAACGCAGGGTTGAAAGGCATGTTTTCGTTAAAAATATTGCTATCATAACTGTGTTTTATTGCACAAAAGGCATTTTGAGTTCTCCCTACTTCTAGCCATGATTGTGCTGTTTCCATAGAGGTGCAGGACTTGTGTATTGATGTGAAAATGAGCCCACAGTGAGTAAAAATATGACTGGAGCAAAGAACACCCAGAAACTGCTGGAGGTTCAGAGAATGTTGATGAATATATAACTGCAAATAATCCTGTTGGAAGTTGCAGGTCCCTGGAATAAAAAGAGAGGTAACAAAGCAGCCGCAGAGAGAACAAGGCCTGTATTTGAAACGGGCCTTTTATTGCAATTTTCCTCTGTTTATGAAGTATATTTGATCAGAATTTTAGTAAGTCGCCCTTCAGTGTAAACAAACATTCAAACAGCAAATTTCCTCCCTTTCTTAGTAGACTTTTAATATGAAACATCAGCAGGAAGTGCTGAGTTTACTTGACATTAGTTTAACAGAGAACCAAAGAACGACACAGTAGAAGTGATTGGAGTCAATCAGTGTTGTGGAATTGCATGTTATCCTGAGCGTCATGTGGACTCCTGTGTGGTTTTCTCTGCGTCTGAAGGCATTTCCTCAAGTCTCCCAACTTTGACGGCTGGTTCCGCAACAGGAGGAGAGAGATGACCCAGAAACTGGAGGCTCTGCACCTCGAGGCGCTGTGTGAGGAGGTGAGGAGGGAAGGAAGGAAGGAGGGAGGGAGGGAGGGAGCGAGTGTGAAGATGTACAGTCAGAGAGATTCTGTCAACCTGAAATACAAACTGATTCATTCACACAACTCATGTTTCCAACAAGCTTTTGACACCCGCATGACTAAATCATCCACACACCCTTTACACCGAAGTGCACTGCGTGAGAGTGTTAATACATCTGATCGCCACTCCTCATGGATTATCAGACACATGCAAAAACAAAAACACGTTAAAGTGAGAACTTATTTCCAACATGGTCCCAAGATGTAAAGAAGCACAAGACATCCAACATATACACTAAACAACGCAAACCTGAAGAAACAAAACCACATCAACCCACATCCAAAACAAGGACAGCCAAAGTAACAGTGCCCTTTCAGATTTAATTAACATTCTGTTACTGTCTTCCATAAAACCCTGACTTCTATAAGCCCGTCTCATATTTAACAGCTTGATGTGTGGATGATGTGTGGGCCAAACAAAAGACGTCCATCAGTACCATCAAATAGGTCCAACTGCTCGAGTCACAGCGTCTTCATTCAGAGTTTATCACTTAATGAGACCTAGAAACCTCTCATCCTTCTTGTCTGCCTGCCTGCCTGTCTGTGTCTGTGTCTGTGTCTGTCTGACTGTAGGATCTGCAGCAGAGAGTCCAGAAGCACTCTGAGGTGGAAACAGTTGATCTGGTTCTGAAGCTGAAAGATAAACTGGTCAGTACAAACTCACAAACGCTGCATCAGTACTACAAATGTCACTGCTTATAGAGCTAGTATTGTCACTACTGCCATGACCACTTCTGTCTACACTGCTAGTGCTAGTGCTAAAGTTACTGCTGCTAATATTGCTACTATTAGTCATATCTCCATTACTGCTTCTATTGCTGCTGCTGATAAGACTGTGTTCACTGCTGTGTAATACTGCATTACTACTGCCAACAAATGGCACTAATTCATAAAATGTATTAGCTTGTTAGTCTAATAAGATGTGAACACTGATGAATGCGCTCTGGTGCTCTCTGCTGCAGAGTCAGGCGGAGAAGGAGCAGCTCCCGGTGCGTCCGGGGACTGTGGCCAAACTGAGGGCCCACATTGAGGCTGTCATCCTGGCCTTACCAGAGGACCTGCAGGGCATCCTCCACAAGCCCTCCACACCCTGACCTTTAACCCTTCAGTCCGCAATTCTAACCCCCGTTTGAGCTTGTTTTAAAGTTTGGGGGGTGGTGGGTCTCTTCCCGGTTGGCTCTCACGTGGAGGGACCCATGTGGACTCAGACTGGATCTCAGTTTGAGGACCTCTTTCTGGTCTTACATGGAAAGCACACAGTGCATTTTCTTTTTCCGTAAATAAACATCCAGCTCATATTTACTTTTCTCCCCCAAACGGCTGCTGTGGCGGCTCAGTGGACTTCAGACCAAACGTGTCTCTCAGTGATCATGTGGTATTCAGACGACCAACTGGACCAGGCCGAAGCTGCCGGACATGAACTCCTCTGAAGCGTTTTCAGAACGAGAAACAGCATTTAAACGCTGTGAGGAGACATTTTTAAGCAAAGAAAGGCACGCTTGATGCATCACTAATTCATCACAGCTTTGCTCTTTCAGCACGCTGCTCTGTACCAAAGGTTCATCTGAGCCTGCGGCGGCCTGCGTGCCAGAGTATTTGTCATCACCTTGGAGGTAAGAGCAGGAGGATGAACCCAGCTGACCTTTGACCCTCAGCATTTTTACCTCTCGACGTTTTTAATTTTTACTTTTTTTAACTTGACGATGGACTGCTGCAGTCCGGCAGAACTGACTTTGGAGTTTTCATCCATTTTTAAGAAATGTTTTTAAAAGAAGTGCACTTCATCACTAACTGGACCAGTGTGCCCTTCACACACACACACACACACACACACACACACACACACACACACACACAGACATAGTTTTATGCAAACAAACTGAAGAAGCAGAGCCAAGCAGTGCTTTATGATTAAATTTTACTAAAATGTACAAACACACACACACTCACACACACTCAGAGCATTAAGCACCAGCGAACCTGTAATAACTGTCATGCAGTAAAAGGCTCTTGTTGCTGTGGAGCCGTGTTTTCAGGAGCCAATCACAGCCCTGTATCCATGTCACATGATCATAACGGTCTGAGGAAATATTCAAAATGTCCTGAAATGTTCAGAAATCTTAGTGTGGGTTGTCATTTGTTTTTTTCTGAAGACTGAAATCAAAACCTGTGTTTTTTTTTTTTCCATTTGAACTGACTGATTCTGAGCTCCTCTGCGGGCTGACGAAAGCCCTCGACCCGCTGGACTGTGAAACTCTGGAGGCCCATTTCTACCAAGAAAGGAAAAGAAACCGATGAACAGGAACAGTTAAGAATGTTACAGTCGAGATGAAAAATGCCTTTTTAACCCTTTTTAAGTTACACAAATATACCCAGTCATATGGTGCACCTGTTTAACAGCTTAAGCCCCCCAAAATACAAAGAAATCAATTTCTTTGTATTCCAACATCAAAATCCAGTCATGTTTTTCTGTAAAACTAAAGATGAAGTGATCTGATGTAAGCTTGAACCAACCAGGTTCAACCAATAATATCATGACATCCACCCGTCAATCAGTCTTCAGCTTTAAGCAGGACAGAGCTAAGATTCATGAGCTGGCTAACAGCAGCGGTGTGGTGCGGCGGTGCGTCTTCAGGCGTTCATCTCCTCCTTTGGCCCAAAAAGACGTGGCTACATGCTCGCAGGCTAGAATTTGTGCACTTTGAGGAAAGTGGTATCTGTGACAGCTCCGGATTATGAGTAAAATGCGTCAAGATATGGAAGCTACAAACTGTCAAAATACTCAAGGTAAATCAAAAATAAGAGACACTACGATTTTGTTTTTTTTCTTAAGTTAAAAAGATGAGACACTAAGTGAGAATTATGTGAAAGTTAAAATTTGAAATTAGTCAAACTTCACTTACTTCAAAAGTCTGTAAAATCAAAATTTTGACTTCTTGTTCAAATTCTGACAAGCAATAATTGTGACAAAGTCAGAATAACTATCTCATCGCTCTGACTTTTTTTTTTTTTTTTTTTTTAATCATTTTGACTCATCAAGGATGTTTTTATTGTTTTTTTTTTTTTCCTTTTCCTGGCAGAAATGGGCTTTTATAGTGACACTTCTTTGACTTGAGCTCAATGCAACTCTGCCCTCCTTCCTTTCTGGGAAGTTTCCACTGGGCAGCAGTGGCACAAGAAATGCATTTGGGAAATACTGACACTTCCTCAGCATTTAAATTAGTGAATCTGGTGAGTCCACGCTGCAAATTCTAATTAATTCTGATTGAATGGATTAATCTAAAGTCATTCAACAGTCTTTGAAAGTTACCTTTAAAGATTGTAACTTATTTTGTGCTTTGCACCAGTTTGTAAGAGGAGATTTTTTGCTCAAATGGAGGAAGATTGATTTTATGATGAAAACCTCCGTCAGTAGATCCGACTGTATAAACTTTGTGACTAAAACATGATTCGTGTACTCAGATAAACCTGCGTTAACACTTCACAAGCTGCTCTCCCTGACTCAGCTGACATGTTGCGTGACATAAATGATGCCAAGTGATGCCAACAGTTTTAATCCACACATTTTGAGTGTCACAGATGGATTATGTAGTCTGACAGACGATGACACAAAGTCAAGAATGTAAACAAATATACACGGGGCGTGGCCTGTGGTCGATGTAGTAACTGTTGTTGACAACAGGTTCAGTTAAACCAAGTCTTTCAGAAGCTAACACTACAGTAGCATCGTTTTAACTGTAATTTCACAGATGGAGCAGCGTTTTGGTTGGAGTTAAAGAGATGCTGGTGCCTCACAGGAACGAGAGCAGAACCAAAGACTCGATGAGTTTGTCTCAGTCTGAATGAATGACGACTGGTTCCTGTAAAGATGGTGAGAGCTTCTTCGGCTGCAGCTCAAGGCTTAATGTTCGGTCTTACACTAAACTAAACTGACTCTGCTGAAAAGCCACTTCTAACAAAAAGTGAACTCTGTGTTGCCTTCAGACAAAAAACATGTCTGAAGCCTGTTTTAACTGTTTTCTGATGAACAAGTGAACAACATAGATGCACTATTTAACTAAAAACCCTCACAGAGTCAGTAACAAAATCTGTAAAATAAAGAAGCTCACTCATCTCTAATCAAGGGATAATTAGCACCGCTGGGTCCATCAAAGCATCGTTCGCTGCATGTTTTAGCCCAATAATTAGGAACTGTGTTTAATTTACCTTCATCCACCTCAGATTATACATTTTTGGATGGATTTTTCTCCCCTCCAAGACGCCATTTCATGTAATTTCAGCGTCTCTGTGAACTTAAAGCTGCAGTGTCAAAATCAAATCCTTTAAAAAGAATAAAAGAATTGGACATCCAGAAAATAATAATGTGATTCTTTAAAATCATCTGGCAGCTGGAGGTTAAAAGGTCAAAATGTGCAGAATCATCAGCGTGGTCCTTGAAATGAAAACCATTCAACTCAAAGCTTCTTTCGGCCGATTTATGTGAATTCATGAACATTTCTGGACACAAACAATGTAAAAATTAAAATAACCATAAACCGTGTAATGACAGCAATAACGGCTAAACAGGTCATTTAATTTATTATGATCATCATTATTATGAGTGTAAGTTACGATGACTTACCGGCTGAAGTTTTGTTTCAGTTTTTGTAGTTTTTCTGCACACAGTTATTTGATGTTTGCATTTGTTAAAATACCACTTGTTTGAAAATGTTAAATGGACCTGTTGTCAAACGTCTGCGTTGTAAGTTTTTTTCTTCATTTTCCTTTAAGCCATCAAGTAACACATGTCATATAAATGCTTTGAAATTTGCCTTTTTTGTCAAGCAGATAATTGTAAAGAAAAACAAGTAAAATATATGCTGGTTGGGAAAACCTGTGACATCTGGTTGTGGGGCAACCATCGAAGATTTATATTTGTAAAAACAAAGCAAAAAGAAACTTATTTTAACAGCTTAATTTTTTATTGGAGGGCTATTCTCATATTCCACTCTGTAGAGAATGAACAGTTTTGTACATAATGGTGTAAAATTAAATGATGGCCCAGATATGATGATGTACAATACTTATTTTGTTATTAAAACAGATGTCTAACTAAATACTGAGATATGAATAAGAACTGCTCAACATAATGGTCATTTGCTTTTCTCAGAATAATAACAGTGCTGTTCAGACGCCTTCTTGACGTTTTGAAGTTGCAGTTTTTTTGTTGACGGACACGATGGGAATGGAAAGTTTACTGATCCTGAATATATCTTGCTAACGTCAACATTTATCAGTCACTGATTTTAATGAATAACTATTTTGCAAAGGTCCTCTTATTTATTGGTGTCAGTGTATACACTCTCAGAAAATGTGATTAGTATGTAATTAGAGACCATATTGCCAGAAAATATTGATACTGGACAGTTGAGCAAAACCCCAAATTACATTCAAATAATGTTTTTAACAGATTTTCTTTTTTAATCTCTGCTTATGTTTAACTGTGGTAGGGTTAAAATAAAATAAAAATCTGACAGACGTCTGCTTGATAGCAGTTGTGGAAGACGTTCTCACTTCTTTTACTGAAGTACAAAAGTATTACCATCAAAATACTGTCAAAGTGCCAAAAGAAAAAGTATTCATTAGGCAAAGCAAGTTCATTTACATGACACCATTCATACACAAATTAATTCAAAGTGCTTCAGAGAGGCAGAGAAATACATCAAAAATAAGACTTTTAGAAAACATTAGAACTGGCAAAACAGTTTCATTCAGTCATTCATCTTTATGCAGAATGGCCCATTTCAGGATAAAGTATAATATAGTAGTATAATATATAATACTACTATATACTGCTGGGTAGCTTGTGAATTTACCTCCAAGGTTCAATAAAGTCTTAACCTAAAATAATACATTGTAATTTATTTCTTGATTACATTTTGCATTATCAATCATAATCTGCAATGTAAGTAGTAACTAAAGTTACCAAATAACCAGAGTAAAACATTTAGTGGAATAGAAATATAAAGTAGCAGACAATGGAAATAGGTAAGGTGCAAGAACCTCAAAACTACTTGAGTAAAGTTCTTCAGTAAATGTTCTTCACTTTCCACCACTGTCAGAAACAAGACAGTCAAATGTTGGACAAATACAAATTAAAATTCTTAATTCATAAAAACAAACAAGAGAAAATGGGAAGTATCTGTTTTCAGATGAAAGGTTTCCGTTTGTGTGAACGTACAACAACATCCTGTTAGCTTGTTGGGTCCTTTGAGTATGTTGCTAGCTTGTTAGCTTTGGCTGCTAATCAGTGGTGTCAATGGGGAAAAGTTAACAGCCAGCTAATGTGGACAGAGGAACCGTCTTATCTGTCTGACTAAGTTAGCTTGTGGCTATTTTCAAAATGTCATGCTAACAATACTTTCAGCATAAGCTAATACAAGGACTTTCAGCCATTATGTTGCAGAGCTACATGTTCATTTGCTCCACTGACATTGCTTTTGCTTTTATTGAAGCCATATAACCATGACAATAAACTACTCTGATGGCCTGAAGAACTACAGTTTCCATAAAAGTGTAAGTAAGAAGTCTTGTGAGGAAGGTGATGAAGTCATGAAATCACTCTCTGTTGACTTATTTGATGGCATGATGGCTGATGGTTGGGTTTCTTTGTTAGCAAATAAATTAATCACAATCTCCTGCTAACTTTATTGTAACTTGAACTTTATTGTAAGCTTGAAGTGACTCTGTCACTGCTGACTGACTTTCATGACATTGTTTGCTTTTGCTTGATACAGTATTATGATGAAAGAAATCGCAGAGCGGCCATTTTGAACATTTGGGAGGTTTTATCTAGAAGGCTAGCGATGTAGCTCTCTGTGTCCCCAAAACTAACCAAGATGAAATGGACACAACATTTTCATTTGACAGTTTTTTAAGTGAAAAACATGTTACAGACAAATAGATTCCAGGAATCCAGAGGAATATGGGTTCATGTTTTAATATTTTGGTCCGTAGCTAATGTTAGCTAACTTCTTTTTCTCTAGTACGCTAAGTAAGCTGGTTAGTTTCCAATCTAGCTATTACAGTAACTATTTGTTGAAATAAAACAACTTTGTTAATTTATTGTTTATTCATTCTAGTTTCCATTGTATTTTTTAAATTATTATTTTCTGTTTTGCTGCAGAGCTGATATTACTTCAGACATAATGGGGGTTTTTTGTCATTAAAGTGACAGCTTCAGTTTTAATGCATTATCTTACCTGTTGTCTCTGGAGGCCAGTGGGGGTTATGTGATTATAATCACACATGGGGGCAACGGAAAGAAGCTTTTATTAATGTACCATCACTTTTTAAGTAGATATGGCAAATTTTATTTACACACCCAACAGTTACTGGGCAACATTATCATTCATTTGGAGTCATATTTCTGACCACCTGGAATACGACCACCTGAATATAAATTCAATATTCATTCTCTTTTAGCTCTGTGTTTGGTCTCCACCAACTCCTGAGGGAAATATCAGGCTCTGTAGCTGCTTAATGCTACAATTCAGATTCAAAATTAATAAATAAATACAAACCTACTGTTATATTCCATATGCTGCCCCTAATTCTGTCATATCATACTCAGTCAGTGAGTGCTGAGCTAATAGCCTTGTAAACAGTACTTGTATGAGCCAGTGAATCAGAAACTGACTGAATGGACGGCTGAAACTGAACCAGCACTGAAGGTCATGGTGGGTGAGTACAAATATTTAAAATGAATTAAAACAATGAAAATCAGCAAAGTGATTTATTTCCACACCTGATAAATATGTATGTGGTTTACAATCAGCCATCTGTTTATTGTTTTCTTAAGAATATACAAAATGAAGGAAGCAAATGCACCTACAAAGAAAACAATATGAAGTGAAAGTATAAATGAATTCTGCTACTGAGGCTATTTTGTTATGTTGCTGTGAAATACTGTATAATCACACAAGTCAATCATGTTTGAATTCCATTCACTATTAATTATTGAACTTTAAAGATTGATTGTTATGAATTTCATATTATTAAATGAAGAACAGAGCACACAGCTCTTTGTACGCATGCCTTGTGTGTTTCATTACAGCTGTTGTCTCTGTCTCTCTTTCCTTTCCTCCACAATGGAAAACTCTATAGTCTTCTTTGCTCGCTCTGGCAGACGCCCTCTCCCACTGTAGTTGATTGGCTGTTTTGCCTGCCGCTCGTAGGTGTCCTCCAATAGCGCATATCCTCCAGGAGAGTAGCTGATGGAGGACCAGGTGAGGACGGAGCCGCGGTACGACCTAAAAACAAAAGCAAATTTTTAAATGATGGATTTAAAAGATGAAAACGTTTATTATTTAATAATAATAATAATAATACTTGATATAAAAACTTAATAAGTTTGGTCTTAAATTAATTTGGTCTTAAATTAAAAGCTTTTCCTCAATAAAATATTATATGTTTAAGTTCCCCATTTAAATTCAGAAATATATACACCGTTCCCTGAACTACCCGCCCTTCAGATTTCATTTTAGCTGAATTAGCTCGCTAGCTAAAGTTTTGTCACTTGACACAGGATGTAGATGAAATACTGAGATGATCCAACTCAAGATTTCACTGTTACTTTACTTTTTGTACTGTTTGTTGTCATGGATACTTGTTCTCTGTGTGAATGTTAGTAACGTCAGAAATGACACACACACACACACAGAGTCGTGTACACATAATTTATGGGGACATAGACTAACCCATAGACTTACGTTCATTTCATGGAGAGTTATCCTAACATGACAAAAACCACTACATGTCTAATGCTCACCTTAATCCCAGCCTTCACCCCAAAATGTAATGATTTACATAAAGGGGACCTGCATTTTGTCCCCATAAGGAGGGTGAGTCCCCACAACGTTAGGAATACATGGTACACACTTACACGTAGATGCCCCTGGTCATGTAGTTGAAGATTTCTTTGTAGCTGAGAGGATAATCCCACACCTGGACGTCTGTCAGCTGACCATCAAAACCTGTAAAATCAATCACAGGCTCACCTGACCAGACATACTGCGCACACACGCACACACACACACAACACACATTATACATTAGGTTTTCATCACTTTTGGGGACATTGCATAGACTTACATTCATGTCTCAAGACTTACCCTGACCTTGACCTTAACCCAAGTCTTCACCCTACAATTTTATGATTTACGTTGTTGGGACCTGCATTTTGTCCCCACAAATATGGTGAGTCCCCACAATGTGAGCATATTTAGGTCCCCACAACGTGCAGCAACTGGGAACCAGTGGAGGGATATGAACAGCGGAGTGATATGTTGGTTTGGGCTGGTTGAAGACCAGACGAGCCGCCGCATTCTGGATCATCTGCAAAGGTTTTAATGAGCATGCTGGGAGTCCTGCCAGTAAGGAATTACTATAGTTGATCCTCCAAAGCTGAAGAACTTGTTGACAAACATGCCATCCATTTTATCGAACTGGTTTGAGTTTCTCAAAAGCCACAAGAAGTGCAGATTAAGATGGTCGGTGCCAACTGAGACGGGAAATGCAACAAATTTTTACGGTCACTTAAAAAGGCACCATCCCAGCAACCACACCTTTATTTTAATGAAAGTTTCAAGGCAAACTAACTTGTATTATTTTGTTAAGATAAAGCATGTTTCCAAAGTCAAGTCATTTCGATGTTGCTCAATATTTTTTTTCAAATCACAAAATATATTTGAAACTGAATCCAACAGATTGTTTTACTGCAGTTCTGTAGTCAAAGTATTAAAGCCCTTTTCAGACATTGAATATGAAACACTGCAGGGTTCACCTGTATGTTAGGAGAGTCCACATCACAGCTGTTCAACTGAAATTCAGTCTCATTATCAGGTTACGGCAACAAAAATGCTAAACAAGCAGGAAATTTGCTTCAGTGTGTGTCACTCTGTCCTCACCTGAACAGGAAGCATCTTCCTGATGCTCATGTTTGGGCCGCTGAACACCTGAGCCACCTTCTTCACAGAGTCCACAGTGAGGCAGACTCTGCTCCAGATTTCCTGTCCAACGTTGGACCAGAATCTTAAGTTAGGTTGCAAGTTCAGGGTCCTGTAACTGTATCTGTCAAAGGACAGTCGAAATTGACCTCCGGAGCCGGCTTCCAGCCTCAGAGGGGCTCTGCTGGATGGGCTGAGCGTGAAGATTGTGGGGCTTTGCCAATTGTCGGTGAGGAAGCGCAGACACACGGACACACCTGCAGGGGTCAGGGTTCACAAGGGAAGTGTTGATTGGCAAACGACAAACACAGGAACAGTTGTGTGGTTGTTTTGCTTTTTCAGTATTTAGCTTCACCTTCAAGTGCGTTATTTGTCTGAACATCTGCATAAAAACCTTACTCAAGATTTCACGACATGCTATGAGCAGACAAATGTTATGGTTATTGTTTTGAGGACATTCTGGACAAAATGTTTCCAGATATGCATTTCAATATAAACCAATGAGAGACTGTAGACATCTGCTACTACCACACCTACTGCTGACTGTAAGCTAACTGTCTAGCGCAGAAGCTAACCAAAGCTGAGTGTATGCTGTCTGCCCAGCACTGAAGCTAACACATGCTAACTGCATAGCATTGGTTCAGAATGACCTGATAGCATGATAAAGTCGCTGTACATATAATTCATTAGTGGATTTCACATCAAGTCTATCTGCTCCCCTTGTGGTCAGAAATCAATTCATGTAGCTTCACTCTGGAAAACATCAACAGTAACCTTTTGACAGAGCAGACTTCACAAACATGTAAAATTGATTGATGTGGGAACAATGTGCTGGATTCTGTTCCTGTTCCGCCTCTTTCCCACACAAGAATCGGAATGATATCAAAACTACCAGAGACGAGAGCAAATCTGGACACATTTCGTATCCTTACACTGTGTTTCTGTTTGGTTCTGTAGTTTGTGAATGCACTTACCTCTAGTAGGTGGTGCGGAGGTCCAGGGAGGGTAGGTGGTGTAAGGTCGGGTGGGGTAGGGACGTGTGGTGGTGAAGTAGGGTCGGGTGGTGGTGGTGGTGGTGAAGTAGGGTCGGGTGGTGGTGGTGAAGTAGGGTCGGGTGGTGGTGGTGAAGTAGGGACGGGTGGTGGTGAAGTAGGGTCGGGTGGTGGTGGTGGTGGTGAAGTAGGGTCGGGTGGTGTATCTACGGGTTGGGTACCGGGAGGTAGACGCAGGGAAAAAATAGGGGGGATAGAAAGATATTCCTCCTCCATTATTAGACAAAGTGAACATCTTCCCATTTAGATTTAGCCCATAAGGTCCTGCAGAAGGAAAGAGGAAGAGACGCCACACAAACAACATGTCAGCATGATAGAAGGTATTCTTTATGTGCTTATTTTCACTTGTGTGGTTGTCACATTTACACTGTACAGTACAGCATACTGCCATAGTTAGAGCTGATTGTCTCATCGTGAAGGCTAAGTGGTGATATACTGTATTTTTGTTCTTTCTTTTGTCAACAAATCCCATGAAAAGACCGAAAAATCAGCAATGTGTTGTCTCTCAGTACTCTCTGACAGCTGGACACTGTTTCTGACAAATGTTACTCAAACAGCAGGAAATGGTGCATTTGTTGGGGACTATTTTCTGCGGCTGAGTGTTTCCAGCAGCAGGACGGTGTGTGTGTGATTGAGTCACAATAAACTACAGTGTCAGCGCAAGTGCGACAGTGTGACTCACTCTTGTGTTTTTAATACATTTAATACAACATCGAGTGTCAGGCTCTGGATACACACTATCGATCAAGTCAATGTCGCTTTTGGTACTTTCATGGGATTTGTTAAATACAAGAAAGATACAGAAAATACTAGTTATTATCCTGAAGTATGCTTAGTAAAGTAGTGGTACTCAGTAAATGTTACTAAATCACTGTAAAAGACACATTTATATTTATATGTTAAGTAGCTGTTTATGTAACTTTTGCTTACTCTGTGTGTGTGTGTGTCTGTGTGTCTGTGTGTCTGTGTGCCTGTGTGTGTGTGTCTGTGTGTGTTGTGTGCGTGCGTGTGTGTGTGTGTGTGTGTGCACACACCTGTTGTCGTCCACCTTGCAGCAGTCAGTCCTACGTTCAGCATTGCTGAAATCACTGCCATCACTGTAGGAACATAAAGCAGCTTCATCCTCATCCTCATCCTCAGGCGGTTGACCAGAGTCTCTGCTGAAGCGTCTGTGTGTCCTCACTGTGTGAAAGAGTTTGTTTGTCTGCCTGCCGTCGCTGCTCCTAAACTTTCGCTGCTCCTAAACTTTCACTTCCTGGTTCTGTTGTCAGCAGCCACGGTAAGTTTCACTTCTGTGCGCAGGGACTCCTCCGCCTCTGTGACGCAGGTTTGAGGTATTTGAGTATTTCCATTTCATGCTCCTTAATACTTCTACTGTACTACATTTTGGAGGCAAATATTGTACTTTTTACTCCATTACAATTATCTGACAACATGAGTCACAAATTACTTCACAGATTCAGGTTATTAATACAAAATGATGTATTATTATGGATTAAGATAAGATGAAATTAGCGCCAACTTTAACAGCTGTAATATTGGTTATTCTTGCACATTAATGCATAATAATAATAATAATAAACTTTATTTGTAGCACTAACAACCTTCTTTAAAAGATATGCAGCTTAAAATGCTCAACAACACACAACAACAACAAAAAGTAGAAACAGTTCAAATGTTAGGCGTTATAAGGTTTTGGGGGAGTATTACTTCAGTTTAAACTACATTAAGTGTGCTTAATTGTTTTTATTCTTATATTATTCATCAAGACAGCACAGGTTTGCACAATGAAATGTCAGTTTTCACCCCTTCATGCCACACATACACAGAACATACAGTATACATTAATATTTAAATTATAAAGTTACTGATATACATACATTTATATATGTATATGGTATATAAGTAACTATATTGTTTATATACATATACATATATACCTACAGTACACACACCCAGGGAGTCATTTTTTTATGATGGAGGATGAAATGAACACTTTCACAGCCTGAGGAAAGAAGCTGCTCTGTCGTCTGGAGGCCGGCCAGCAGGCTTTTTTACAGTATTTATTGTCCGTCAGTGAAGCAGACACGGTTGTGAAATAGACAGTTCAGATATAGTCCATGAACTCGTGGACTGGATATGTGGAGCACAGAGGACCGTGTGACGTCTTTCCCTGAGCCTCAAACACACCACGATCCACCAGTTTCATGTCCTCTGATATTTTTGGGGAATCTGGGTATAAATACTTCAATCCCATTGTGTTTAGAGTACAGTACAGATAAAAGATTCAGTGTTTTCCCAGTAGAATACGGAATTATGTTTTATTCCTCGAGGGGAAACTACAGTTGTTAAAAGAATAAATAGGAATAGGAAAGTTTCAAATAATAAAAAATCTTTGGGGTAGTTTTGATCACTGTGAGCAACCACAAACTTAAAAAGACACAAACAGACAGTCCAGCCTTTGAGACTAATCCACGACACACAGACAACAGACTGTGTCAGTTCTGCCAACAGCAACAAGACACAGAGCAATACTTCCTACTACACTGCAATCTGCAGGAACATACAGGAACCAAGGGCGTACTACCAAAATAAAAGTCAAACAGCAGTCGTTCAACCCACAATCAAGCAAAACTAAATTCACTGTCTATCTTGTCAACTTTGTCTGTGTCCCCTGCTCAGCTGCCGTCTCTCAGCTCTCATAGTTCTGTCTCTAAAAAGGCTCAGCACTCGCCTAAAACAGCTGCTCACTGCAGTTTCTATCAAACATTACTGAAACAAAGAGAAACAGTGCATTTGTTAGGGACTACTTTCAGCAGCGGATTAATACACATTAGTGTTCTAGTGAGTATTTCCAGCAGCAGGGTGTGTGTGAGTCAAAATAAACTGCAGTGTGTGTGTTCATGGTATTGAAGGAACATGTCACCTGATGCAACAGTGCGACTCATTGAGGAGTTTTAATAGTTTTTGGAATAAGATATCAGGCTTTCACTGGACAGAGCAGACAATCATTGATCATTGACGGTTTCTGTCTCTTCATTGGATCACATTGTGTTTCTGTCCAATGAAATTTCTCCATGCTCTCTGCTGAAAAAGTCATGATGTCACACTTCTGATGCAAGTAATAACTAAATATTGATATATGATTATATATGTATAAGAAACAAGCCAGAATAATAACATGTAATTTCAGAACACAGTGCAGCAGTGTTTCTATTGGCCAGCTGAGCACATCTGACCTCTGACCTCTGCATGCTTGAATGGCTTAGAAGTGAATGGGAGACAGTAAAAGTCATGAGTCCATATCTTTGCCTTTTAATCGTGTTCATGCCAATAAAGCAAATACGAATTTGAAATTTGAAAAATTTGAAAAAAAAAAAAAAAAAGCGTACCTTTATTCTGAAGGTCGTGTTAGCAGAAGTGTTGCTTTCCGGTGTTGACGGCTGTTCCACCGTGTACAGAGTTGACAGCAGCCAGGATGACAGCATGGATTACACACACACACACACACACACACACACACGCACACCGCTGCTCTATAAAAGGACAGACACTCAAACACCGACACAAACACAGACGGAGACTTACGAGCGGTTTGAATCTTTCTACCGGAAGTCATGGGCGTCATCATCTCACACATTTTCTCCAGGTTCACCTCTAAGACACCTGTCCGCATTTTAATGGGTGAGATTTGACTGCATTATTATTATTATTATTATTATTATTATTATTATTATTATAGTTGTTGTTGTTGCTGTTGTTGTTGGAGACATAGTTGTAGTAAGTAGTAGCTAGTAGTACAGAAGTACCAATAGTTACTTTTCTTNTTCTGCAGTCTGCGCCACATTCATGTCACTTTAGAGGAGTCAAAAAGATCAATTTGAATTTATTACCTGAAACTGCTGTTAGCCTTCCATGTGGTGAGCGGCGTCAAAGGTGGTAAATATGTGTGCCTGTAAAGCATTCTGACATTCTGGTGTTTTTATTGTTTCTCATGTTTACGGTAAAACCAGCGTGATGCGATGTGATCTGCTGAGTGATCAGGACCAAACTGATGGACATAGTCCTGTTTAACGAGCATCTGATGAGCTCCAGTTTGCGAATCACTGTTTCAGTTCTGTTCTGTTTTTTATAGTAAACAAAGTAACTGCACTGATTTTTCATCTGTTTGAGAATTATCTCACAGCTGACGTCAAGATTCAGCTCGTCTGTCGTCAGAGATTTTCCCCTTGAAATAAACTTCTATACTTTTACAAGTCAGCCATGTTTTCAGTGAAGGATTTGCTGGTTTTGGTGGATGAATTTGTGCTATTTGGACAATCAATTTTGCTGTTTCTGTAACATTATGGCCTGTTCTGTTTTTCCACCGTCTTTATGGAGAGGTATGTTTTTATATATGTAATTCATTTTGTTGATACTGTATTTATTTTAGAATAAACTTGTTTTAGGGGCCAGTTTGTGTGTTTGCTTTATTTTAAACAGACTGACCTGCCACAGCTTGGTGATACATGAAAAACTGTAATCAGAAAGAACGGAAATTACAATTTGAATAGAAATATATGTTCACATTGATGTAGTGTGTTACGCTTGTTAGCAGGCGAGCGGAGAAACTAAAACAGCTAAAAGTAATGGACAAAAGTCACAGATAGCTAAATGTAACAAATAAGCACGAATAAACGAACACGAAACTAAACAAAATCAACAATTCAGTCTGTCCGACATTCGGCTCGTGGAGGTTCGTTTGATCTTCAGACACCATCAGCCCGACTCGGGGGGTGGAGTTAGTGCTTTATTTATAACTGAAAAGCCTTTTATTATTCATGACACTGAAACAATTATCACAGGAACATATTTACAGTTCAACATCATCACCTGTCGCGTTCCCTGCGTTTGTAAAGTGCAGCTCCACCAACTTGAGTCCTTCACCTGGTTACAGCAAGAAAACACCCTCCCAATCAAATCATCATCATCATCGTCAGTTTAGGCTTTCAGAAGCATCTTCAGGGGGCCGTGACCTCTGACCTTTGACGTGTAATGAGTCTGATGTTTGAATCAGTGAATCTCTCTGGATAAAAGCCGATGAATGAATAAAGCCTGTGAAGAACATAAAAGGCCACAAACAATGACCCTGACAGACACTTGTTAAACACTGAATCAGCTGATTATTTGGCAGAGAAGACGTCTAAAAACCGTCCGTCTGCTTTCATGAAACACGTTCGGAGCGTACGTCAAGATGTTAATAATGTTAAACTTCTTCAGAGTTTACTGGATGAGCAGCGTGGACCTGATCAGATGACTGGAGGAGACCAAAGCTGAGCTCAAACTCTTCCTCTCAGCCGTCTCCACGACCTCTGAACAGACGGAGAAAGGAGGCCGTCTGAGGCCTGAAGCTGTTGGTCGGAGGTGAACAGGATACGATTCTCGTTAAAGAGCACTACTTTCATGCAACTATTCACTCTGTAAGAGGCAGAATAAAAATCTTCAAACGAAAAGAGTTTGAGAGGTTTTTTTTTGTTTTTTTTTTCTGTTGTTTCACTCCTTCAGGATCTCCCATGGCAGCCATGTTGGCTCCGGTCCTGACGACATGCTAACGCACACTGCACACAAACGGCGTGGAAAGCTGGGATGCTGGACGAAGCGTGGCGAATGATATGTTCCGTTTTTCTACAATTACCTCAACAATGAGACAAAAAAGGCGAATTGTGAAGTTCACATTGGCACTAGAAGTCGTTGATGGTTAGCGATCTTTTCTTAAATATCTTTCATGTTTGTTCATAATTCTTCATCACTATGTTCGCTGTGATGAAGCTAACAATTATTTTTACACTTGATAAATCCGCTGATCATTTATTCGATTACTTGGTTGGTTTATACAAATGTCCAAAAACAGCCAAAACTACCCACCACACATCGTCTCACCTGAGACTGGAGTCACATACTCATCAATTAAAGGTCCAGTGTGGCATTTAGTGGCATCTAGTGGTGACGCTGCACACTGCAACTAGCTGAATACCCCTCGCCTCACCCTCATCTACCAAACCTGTACATATGGCGGCCTCTAAAATTATGAAAGGCTCTCCCTGGAGTCCGCATTTGGTTTGTCCATTCTGGGCTGCAGTAGAAACATGGCGATGCAACATGGCGGACTCCGTGGAAAAGCACCCGCTCGCTCTTTAAGGGGACCTCTAATCGACTACTCGTTAAAGGTTTCAGCGAGTTTTAAGACTTTGCAAGTTGATTTTCATTCTGCAGTGAAGTGAATGAAAACCAGCGACCGCCTGGAAGGAAAGAAAGAATAAAAATAAAAAAATAAAAAAAATCACTGCAGGACGCTTTGAAAACCACTCACTTGATGAACACGTCACAACAGGAAGTGCTCTTCAAAATAAGACTCCAAGCTCTCTTTCTCTTTCTTTCCTTCCTCTCTCTGTGTTTACAGCATAGTATCTCACACTTCTTATGACATCAGAGGCGCCTTGTTGCCTCTCTGGATCTCTGAGGGGCCAAACCTTCACCTCCTGCCGAAGCGCCCTTGAGCAAGAGCACGAACCGACACTGACACCGTCCAAATCTGCCTTCTGTGTTTCCTCCCACGTCTCCTTCTGATCCTGATTCATCATTCTGCTTCTTTTCTTCTGCTCTGAATCCTCCATCAGTGCCATTCCCTCTTTTTATAAAATAAACATAAAAAAACAGAAACTTACAAGTTAATCTATGTTTGTGGAGCCGGTATAAAAAGCAGCGTTTTTACACACAGAATAAAATCAAAGTCCGTGACGGGACATTTCCACGCCTCCTCCCCTCCTCCTCTTATAGCGAGGGTGCGTTTAGTTTATCCTCCGTTTTCAGAGTGACAGGCAGTCCAGCAGAGAGGGAGCACATGTTTTTCATTCCCAGGCAGCCCGGCGGGCGGGCGGTGTTCCCCTCCTCTGATTCCTGAGCTGTTGCTTTGACAGTATCAGCTGGGGCTTGCCTGGGCAGTAAAACATGCATCCTCCCTCAGCTTTGTTAGGCTTCAGACTCCCCCCTCTTCTTCCCCTCCTCCCCGGCATCGCTGTCCTCCGATTGGCTGTTGCTAAGCACTAGGAATTGTCCGTCAGGGCCAGGTGGGTTAGCGGGGCGACTCGAGGCGGCAATCAAACGGCTCTGCTCCTCCAGATCCTGGAGGCAAAAGGAGGACAAAGACGAGTTAGACATCAAAACTGTTTTATGTTGAACTGTGTGTGCAGCAGATAAACAGCACGACAGAGTTTTTATTCTTTTCTGATGCTGATTTTTACAGATCCAACATCTTTCTGCAGCTCCACAGGTATCATCACAGTGTTTGAACTGCTTCCATTTATCAGCTTCAGACATAAACAAGCTTTTTCAGAATAGACAGAGCCATTTGAAAATGAAGAAATATGTGATTTTTATCAGAATATTAATAAAAACTTTGTTACAAATAAATGATTAATCATTAAAGTAATTCTAAAGATTTCTAGCGGTGGGGATTTGTTGATGTCCTGTGTGATAATAAATCAAATGTCTTTGAGTTTTTGGACAAAAAGGCAAGAAGGAGTAGTGTCACGTTCTATTTTGAAATTTGGCCTGTACAGCAGACTGTGGGGTTAAAGGTTAAAGGTTAAAGGTCACCTTCTCGATCTGCCTCTGTTTGCTGAGTTCTTCCTGCTGTTTCTCTTTGGCCTTGTCCTGCTCCTTCCTCTTCTCCACGGCCTTACGGTCCTACACAACGAAAACAACAAGACAGCAAAGATAAGCAGACTTCACAACAACACCTGACGGTACCACTACCATCACCTGTTAGCGTTAGCATTAGCTTCAGTTAGCGATAGCATTCGCTTCAGTAAAACGAAGATTCAAATCGGTCTCACCATCTCGGAGTGGAAGGCTATCTGCTTGGCCAGGCCGATACTGTCACAGATCTGAAACACAGGAAGAGGACGGACGGTCAGACAGACCGGACAGAGTGTGAGACAGCGAGACAAACACAGATCACACAGACGACCTTCTCTCCATCGTTGTTGGACTCAAAGATGTAGCAGACGGCTCGGCTGTCGCCCCGCCCGCCCGCCGGATGCAGAACGAAGCCGAACAGCCTCTTGTTGTCCTGATGAGATGAACACTGAACCACAGTGGACAGAGGGAACTACAGGAGGGGGGAGGAGGGAGGAGGAGAGCAGAGGAGGTGAGAACTCATTAGAAACCCGTCTGAGACCAAAATCATCTCAGCAGAGAGACAGAGATCATCGTACCCTGAGTCGAGTGACTTGTGTCTGAGGATCAATGAGCCTGAAAAGGAAAACACATGAAGTCAACATCAAAGACTTCCTGCACAGACAGAAGTGATTCCAAAGGACAAGCTGAGACATATTTATTATTAATGTCCTCTTTGGATCAGTGTTACAGTGAATTCTGTACTCTTCTGTACTCTTTCATGACATTTGCTGTTATTCATTGTCCCTAGAAGATGAACCAGGTCCACATTTGTGTAGGTCCAGGTCTTTTGTATATTGTCAGGATTCTGAATCTGTGTGGTTCATACTTGAGGCAGTCACAGGTGACCAGCAGGTGCGATTCGGTCATCCTGAAGATGTTGTGGATGGCTCTGGCTGCCAGGATCTGCCTCATGGTCTCAGATATGACGTCAGTGGACTCGGCGGTCCTCACCTCCATGGAGCCCAGGAAGCGGACAATGAAGAGCTGGTGGAGGATCGAGTCTGGACAAGAGACAAAAACAAAACAAGTTTGGACACTTTCATTAACCGCAGTGTGACTAAACTGGAACTGGATGCTTCACTGCAACAGAAACCACTCAAATAGTTTTCAGTTTTAATAATATAAAACATCAATCACATGAGGAATACAAGAGCAGACCGACGGTACCTTCACTGTCTTCTGATGCGCTGTCTCCTGACTCGCCAAACGGATTACTCCTTCTGTAGAGACACACACACACACACACACACACACACACACACACAAACACATACACATACACAGAATATTGACCACGAACCAGCAGCTGCAACAATAACACACACACCGATGTACACTCACAAACAAGTCTCTATCCACACACGCACACACACACACACCTACCTGCCAGACTGTGCTGCCGTCTTGCTCTGTCCTGAGTTCTCCTCGGTGACGGGGGAAATGATGTCAAACTGGATGGGTGTTTCTGGGGCAACCAGAGCATCCAATGAGAGCACAGAAAGGGCGGGAGACGGCTCAGAGCCCACAGAGCTGATGCTGCTCGCTCGGCCCACACGCCCCTTACTAGAAGAGAGAGAAAGAGCTGATTGGTCATGAGATTGCTGAAGTTATTGTATATAAAGAATTTATTTTTCTCACACACACACACACACACACACACACACACCTGCTTGGTCTCATGCTCTCATGTCTCTGCTGGAAGGACGGAGACGGTGTCACGGCTTCAAGAGCTGACTGGTTCACTCTGGCTGCCAGCTCCTGCCAATAGGATGACAGCACTGTCAGCATCAACCAATAAGAAAAGACTCTGATTGCATGAATTCAAATGGCTTAAAGTCTTCGCTTTGTGCTGCTGCTGCTCTCATTTCATACTTGATATGAGATTAAGATACACTGCATGGCCAAAAGTATGCGGACACCTGAACACTGCAGCCATATGTCATCAGTGAACAGGTCATTGCACAACAAAGGGCATTAATGTGCTGCTGAGGTGTTAAGGTGCTGACTGTGATGCGGTCTGACACCAGGCTACACTGCAGCTAAAGATGGCCGACCAGGTCAATACAGGTTAATGAGGGAAGCAGGACACGGACCTCTGCGTTCTCACTCAGGTAGATCCTCTTGGAGATGTTGTTGATGGTGGAGATCCACTGATGGAGGAAGCAGGAGAGAGAAGGTGTGAGGAGGCAACAGAGCAGCTGACAGTCATTACAGAGCAGGTCACATGACAGAGAAACAGTTTACCTCCTCGCACTCCTTCCTGCTCTCCGACTGCAGCGTTACCACTCTGACGAGACAAACGCACTGAGTTTTAACTCTACCATAACTCTCACGACTTAAACATGGAGAGACATGTTAGAGTGTATTCATGAAGTGAAAACATAAGGGAGCCGTCTCACTTCTTGCCATCGAAGGAAGTGACCTGGAAGCAGAAGCGGCGGTCGTCGCAGTCGACCGCCATGACGGAGCAGTTGTCCAGGTCTGTGACCAGCCCGCCCGCCACCTCGCCCCGGCCCTGCTGCATCAGATTACCGCCCTGCGTGAAGAAGTACTGGCGCTCCCAGGACGACGACACCAGCCCCGTCTTACTGAGAGACACACAGAAGAGAAACTTGGACTTTGAATTCAGCTTTAACACCAGATACCAACACTGACACTGCAGCAGTGAAGGTGACGCAGGAGGTGAGTGTGTACATATGACGGATGTTTCAGACTCATATTTGTACCATGTGCCTTTGTTTCTCTTCTAAATAGCTGCAATTGATTGGAACTATCCATTAAAGCTGCTTCCTGTTGGATTTTAAGATTTCCAACCCTGACGCCCCCCAGTGGTAGAATAAAAAAAGACACTGACTGATAGCAGTGCACGTCATGTTTTTCTACAGCCAAAAACTTCAGAATGATTTTAATGGTGTTTGAAATTCAGTACAGCGAGCCTTCATGTGAACATGAAGTAAAAGTAGTAAAACACATCTATGTGTGTGTAAATGTCCTACTTGCGGATGTACAGGTATCCCTGTTTCCTGGTCAGGCTGCGACAGACAGGTGAGTGGGCGGGGTCAGGGTCACATGGCGCATACAGCGGGTCACATGATCTCTCCATGTCCTGGATGGTCTGCTGCATCTGCCCAATCTCCTGCTCCATCTCCCGACGCACACTACGCACGCACACACACACACACACACACACACACACACAGAATTTACATGTCCCCCTCATCACTGACAGCCATCATATTTCCATCCATTTCTAATTAAAGTAAATAGCATCTTAAGACACTGGTGGGGGGTTCTGGGTTCTTACTTCTGCACACTGGTTCCAATGGTTCCCAGGAAGTCCTCCCACTGCTGGGTGAGATTTTCTGAGCCCAGCTTAAAGAAACTGATCTGCACAGAACAAACACAGAGCAGCAGGTTTGGTACTAGCTGGGAAGAGTCACGTTTCTCTGCTGTGTTTGCTTCAGTGAAGAGCTCACATATATTATGGAATAAAACTGACTGGAGCAGTTAACTCAGGGACAAAGTCAATATCTGATCCGGCTGAATGACACCCGCCCTCAAGGCGCCTACACGTTGCAGGTTTATTGCACGTCACATTGGTGAGGATGGGTCCAATAAATCTGAGGCCACAATCTGAGTCAGACTTTACAATATGAGAAAAAACACACCATGCACTCACATGATCTGCCTCGCTGGCTGCAGCAAAGAGCAGCTTTGGGTGTGTGTGTGTGTGTGTGTGTGTGTGTACCTGGGCCTGCATGTAGCCCAGCAGCGGCTCCAGCAGAGCCATCTTCTTCTTGTACTGTAGTGTGTTCAGCGAGCAGAAGTAGTGCATCATAGTCTGGTGCTGTTTCTTGCGGGAGGTGTAGACGTCCTCCACAGCCTCCGCCCGCAGCTGCGACACACAAGACTTTCAGTATCAAGGTAACACGATATACTCAGATAATACACTTTTGGTCAAGATAATCGTATTGTGGGATATAGATTTTGGCACATAGCTGCTGCTGACCGTTTCCCTTTCAGGAAGCTTCTGCTTTGAGTTCATGTCAATGAAAAACAACCTGCACAGACTTCATCCTTTCTGCAGACATACAGGAGAGTTTTTAACTGACCTGAGGTTTGATCTGAAGCAGGTTTCAGGTTGATGTTTATGGGCTAAAAAACTCAAAAGCTGATGACAGTTTATTTCACAAGTTTTCCCTAATAATTTCTGCAGAGGTGTTAATTTGGTGCAAACTGTAAGAAAATTAGAGACGCTGCTCAGTTGCTGCAGTTTGAATTATTCAACTGAAATGAACTGTTAGCAAACCTAAAGAGTCTTCATGTCGGATCACAGGAGGTCGGCTGAACATGCACACAGTGTCTACAGTTAACTGAATGCATACTTTACTGTACTGAGCAGTTCTTTAAAGGAAGAGAATCAAATCAAATCAAATCAAACTTTATTTATATGGCACTCATACTTAAAAGCAACACAAAGTGCCTCATAGAGGCTAAAAACAACAAAGAAGAAAACCAAGCCCTCCCGCCCCCATAAAAACATACAGAGACATATAGAGACACACACTCACAGACATGCACGCATGAACACACACACACACCCACCCGCGCACACACCCATACGGACAAGGCAAGGAATAAGCCACCTTTGGGGGCCATCCACACTAAGAGGCCCCCCGGCCCATGACTAGGGAGCGCCGCCCGAGACCACCCCGACCCAGGCAGACAGGAGGCCCCGCACCAAGGTGCAGAGGCCTCCAGCCATCCAGGCCAGAGCCGTCCCCTCAGCAGCGCACCCATCAGTAGACCAAAAGCAGCTCCCAGTGTGGGGGGCCCCCATGAGGAAACGCTAAAAACCAAGGGCCCCCGTGAGGAAACACTGGAGCTAAAAACCAAGGGACTAAGACATAAACATAAAATAAAATTAATAAATGAAATAAATTGTAATCAAACATGTTGTTAAAACATGCAACTAAAGTAAGATACGAATAAAGATTAAATATGATAAGAAGCCTGATTAAAGGAACAAGATAAATCAAACAAATCAATTGAAAGCCTGATTAAAAAGGTGGGTCTTGAGCCTCTTTTTAAAAACATCAACAGTCTCTGCGGAAATCAATAACTACTTAGAAAACTCAACACAGCTGCACTGTATCTGCACTGTCCCTGTCACCAATCTGTTCAGGAAACTTCACAGGAAATTATTTAGGAATTATGGATGCAGAACATAAAAAATTACCTACAAGGTTCATATCAAATTTCAGTTTGGAAGCAGTGAATGATTAAAGCTAACAGGAGGAGTGTTTCTGTCATTACCTTGTCGTTGTCTCTCCTCTTGGAGAGGCGGCTGTATCTGTTAATGGCAGTGTCGTGATCTGCACACAGGAGCAGGAGGGTGAGACGTTTTGGTGGCAAAACATGTTTTCTTTATCTTTCTTTTTCATTTCTGTGTTTCGACAGTAATACGGGTTAGACAGGAACATAAAACAGTTCAGGGAGAAATACTCATCAGCAACCATTAAAAACAAGCGGAGCTAAAGCTCAACGGTGTGAGCGTCGTGGGAGAAAAGTCGTTTTCACTGAACGTGCAGGCAAACTGGAGCCGAGCGCAGCACTGACACACAGATCTGCACATTTTGTTCTTTTAGATTATCTTATTTTACACTGTGGTGCATCAAGCTATCCGTCAGAGTTTGCAGCTGTAAGGTCTCACCTTGTCTTCAGTCATATTAGGACAAACTGACCTCCACTCACACAAATACACACAAAAAACAAATATGTTTAAGAGCAATGTTAAGAAATTGTTCAAAGTAAATGTATGTTCAAGCTTCTCTAATGTGAGGAGTTCATGATTGTGACACACTGAATCCTTTGGGGTTTTTCATTGTTGTAAACAGACGACTGATCAAACCTTCGTCTCCGCGGAAACGTTAACTGACTCAGTCTTATCAAAGAAATTTGCATCAACTGTCCTCTGGTTTCTGAAAAAAACAAAACCATTTGGAAAGGAACACACGGGTCGTTGGCAGATAAAATCTCAGCCCGACGTGAAGATGACACACTAATTTTATTGCTTTATCTCAATTTACCCAAATGACTCCAGCTGAGCTGCGAGCAGATGTCAAGTGGACGTTACTGGAACATGTGCGCCGCAGCTTCAAGCCCCGCTGTGAGACGGACAGTCTTTTGTAGCCAAGATGGACATTTAGCCAAGCAATAATCGGACTTACAGTCATAATGCTTTTCAGCAGAAGTGATATTAACAAAGCAACAGTCGCTAAGGGCGGGCTTAGGATCAGCCAATTAGACGTTGACTCCTTGGGGCTTTGGGAACTTGATGGAAATTTCTCCTTCTAAAAATAACATACTGAATATTAATTGTAGCCTTAAGTAGCAGCACTAACTTACCATCACTGGATATTTGGAAGACTTCTTTCAGAGTGAGGATCTCTGGAGACACACAAAAAGAACAGCGAGTTACAGCGCAAAGGATGGTTTTGATGCCTCTGTTTATATACTTCTGTTTATTTGTACTTTTTCCGAGCGTGCTTATAATTTTGTGGGAGCAGTCATTGTGGGGAGGACTGGCCTGCACAGAGCTCTGACTTCAACCTCATCTATGGGATGAACTGGAACACGGCACAGCCAGGCTTTATCTACTGACATCACTTACGCTCTTCTGGCTTCGTCAATAACAAAACGCTTGTCGGTTTGAGTGTATCAGGAACAGACCCGCCAACAGCTTTGAGACAGGGTCGGATTATCAGTGTCCTGCATGTGTGTGTCTCCTACCCTTCAGGTCTCTCTCTTTAAACTGGGTGATGGGAAACATCATGGCATCTGCAAGCTGGGTGGACAAGACAGCATGACAGGAACTCAACTAGAAAGAGAGAGAGAGGCAGAGAGAGGGAGCGAAGCATGAAGCAGATGAACGTGTGACCACAGAGGATGAACACAGTGCTTCTTACTCTCTTTCTTACAGGTATTAATAGCAAATCGACCGTGAGGTCCTATCATGTCGGGTGAAATCTGCCTGCCAGCAGCAGACTGAGCTCTGGTGTGTTTGGATTCTCTCTCACCTCATCAATGACTTTCGCAAACTGCTGCAGGGTGGAGCTCATCACCTCATCGTCGCCCCCTAGAGGAAAACGCTGCAGACAACAGCAACAACATGGAGGATTGGATTAGACTGATTCCTGCGTAGACAAAATGTCGCTGCTGCTGCTGCAGCTGCAGCTAAGCGTGACATGCACGACAGAGAAACCTGTGAATTCCTCGCAGTTTTCAAAATATCTCCTCATAAAACAAATGTGTTGACCTGAAGTTGTTTCTAGAGGAAATAATTACAAAGCTGTCAAGATCTCGTTTTGGACTTAACTGTTGGACAGACAAAACTTCAACCCAAGCTAGCTGGAAAAGCTCTGGAAAGGGCGGTTTTAGCAGCTAGCACAGGTTCTCCTGTGCGCTTAGAAGGGGAGGGTGAGGAGAGGGGTATTCAGTTGTTGCACTCTGCAACCTCACCTCTAAATGCCACTAAATCCTGCACACTGGCCCTTTCAAATGAACCAGGGCAGCTTATAACCAGGTGTGTGAAGCAGAAGATAAAGCTAGTGACTACTGTTATAAACCTGCTGCTGAGGGTCATAAGTGTGACGGCTGAGGTCATAAGACGGATGCTCGTGTTATAAAGTTGACTTTTAGAGTTTTAACTTCGTCACTAGTTTATAAGGCTGATAGCTGGTGTAATTAGGTTATGGCTAGTATCAAAGGCTGATGGCTAATGTCACAAGGATAATGGCTGGTGGGATAAAACTGTGGTTAGTCCAGTGCCTATTATTATATGGCCTGTGTAGGTGTGATAAGGCTGGTGAAGAGTGTTATATGTCCTGTGGCTCATGCTATAAGACTGGTGGCTAATGTCACAAGGCTGATGGCTAATGTTGTAAATTTGATGGAGAGTGTTATTAAGATGTGGCTGGAGTTATAAGGTTGGTGGCTGATGGGTGGGGTCATAAGACTGATGGCAAGTGTCACTGGGCTGGTGGCTATCTGAATGATTCTGGTGGCTCGTGGGACTTGGCCTACCTGTTTGTCGTACTCTTTCAGCAGTCTGGAGGTCAGGTGCGTCGCGGCGCTCAGCTCATTCTTAGAGAGAAAACAGCAGACAGCGCTGAGCAGCTGGAGACACACTTTGCCAATCAGCTGCCATTTATTAATGTTCCTGTATGTCCTGCTCATACCTGCAAAGCCAGTGGTACTACACCTGTGAATCGTGTGTGTGTGTGTGTGTGTGTGTGTGTGTGTGTGTGTGTACCTGTGCGTCATAAATCCTCTGCATGGCCTGATAGAGCTGTGTGCAGTAGTTGGAGATGGCTGCAGTGTCCTCCTCAAACACTCCCAGCAGAGAGCGAGTCTACATACAAAACACAAAACAAATGAAATTAGTGTTAATCACATGACCAACCCATAAAAGCCTCAACCCCAAATCCATTGTTTAACTGCCAAAAAACAAGCCCACACCTATCTATGTAAATTGCACTGTTTGCCTTTAGCTAACAGGCGAGCTCATCTTCCCTTTTCATTCTGTCGTTGTCAGAAATAGGAAAGATGCTGAATTGTGGGGCATTCCTGGAGGCTGTGTGAATGGACTGATCCTACCATTTCTCAAAAGGACAGATAACACCAGCATTACGAAGGTATCACGGTCCTGGGGCCTGTATCACAGAGCGATCAGTGTCATTATATCACATTCTTCTTGTGTGATTATTCTGTACATATTTCACCTAAATCAGATTCTGGCGCTGCAATAACCAAAGTTCACCAAAGGTCTCGCTGTGTCACATTAAATTACTCCACTCATGGTTTTAATGATGTTGCTTGTAATTACAAAGTATGCCTCTTTCACTTGAACAGGCTCACAGCTGGATAGGAAACCCCTGAATTAACTGTTGATGACCTTTTTCGTGATTATCCAGAATCACAAAGGCTGGGTTCAGTGAGGCCATGTCACCCAGAGAGAGACAGGCTGAAATGTGGAACACGCTCCATGATGCAAGCCTCTGATTTACCTACAGATGAACTAAAACATCCAAACAATTTCCTTTATCTGCAGATTGAACCTGTCAGACGAATCACACTGTGGCCACACCCCGATCAGTGATGTCACAGCAGGTGTTTTGCCCTGGATTTGCTGCAGGAAATAACATCACTGACTGGGGGGTGTATCAGCTCATCTGAAGCAGTGCAGCGTTCTGCCCAGTGTGACTTTTACATCTCACAATAAGCAGGATGACACTGCTGCTTGGCCAAAAGATTAACAGTTAACGTTAGCGCGAGAAACTATGTGGGACGCTAGCAACCAAGTGGCTAAGGAAGTACCAGGCTAACTATTCATTTAATGAGTTCACCCCTGTGCAAACCAGCACCTCAGCTTGACATTCGACCTGGCATATTAACGGAAACTCCCACCAGCGGATCGGTATAGCCGTGACAGTTTGATGCCGATGCACGGCTGTTTTATTCCGTTTAAACTGTCCGCCTTAGTTAGCTGGGCCGTTAGCGGTTAGCATACTGCCTGAACTTGACATCTCTTCGCTAGTTGTTGGCAAACACTGAGCCTACAAAGACTGTTAGCCCGGCCGTGTAAGTGGCTAACGTTAGCATACCAACTGAAGCCTACATGGAAGAGAGCGGTTACCTGGGGACTGTCCTCCAGCGTCTCCTCTATCGGCAGCTTCTCTATCCCGGGCATGACTGCGGCTAGCGCGTTGGGTAATCGGTGCGAATCGACGGACAAAATGCACAACAAATTCGTCCGACAACTCCCACTCAAGATTTCTTCTTGGCTATACGAATTCACAACACCCCAAGTCAGCTCCTCCCGGTTCCGCAACACCCGCCCAGCAAATGGATTTTGATTGGACACACCAAACTTCCAGGAATTTGATTGGTTCTTTATTTAAAAGGGGTAAAGGCGCCATTTTGGCTCTAACCGGGATCGCCCTTTCACTGTAATCGTGTACAATTTAGAGCCATAATGGCGGCCGTCTGCGAGTATATCTTATATTTATGAGGTTTTAATAGTTACAGTAGTTATTATATAAGGAGTTTTTCTGTGTGATAAAAACTAGATTCAATATGTTGTGTAGTTTGTTAAAACCTCTGAGGGTATTTTTTAAATATTCATTATTGGTTGGGTTTTATCCACCTAAGTATGTAACTAACAAATACTTGAATTGTGAATTTCTTTCTTTATTATTTTTTGGTTTAACTGCTCAGCCAATTAGTCAGTGATGTAGAGTGAACAGCGAAAAGCAGTAACTCACTCTGGCAAAGCTGCAGCAGAGAATCTATGACATTTTTGTTGTGAATGACTTAATTTCACTTAATCTGACTAATTGTGCCAATTGTATACTGTTAAAGTTAGATAAAGTTAACAAATTGATTTTAAACTGCATTGTAGTTATCTTAAATACTGATCACACCAGGCCAAGCAGGGTTATCAGAGCGAAACCTCTTAAGTGTATTGAACCACTACCACAACATCAGTGTCAGATGAAAATGACATTGGCAAAACATACATACATACATCACTCACTGCTGACTGGTTGAGGCAAAACAAAACGACCCACTCCCCAACCTGAAGAACATGGTGTCAGCCTGAATCATGAAGTGAAAGCAACATGGCATTTCAGTCTGATTATCAGGCTGAGATGATCTCCACCTCTAATGACTAGAATACAGTGCTGATTAAACATGAATGCATGAGTAATAATTATCTAATGCTACACTATATAATGCTAAGTACATTTATTCAAGTACTGTACTTAAGTACAATGTTGAGGTACTTGTACTTCACTTGAGTATTTCCATTTCATGCTACTTTCTCCTTCTACTCCACTACACGTCAGAGGTAAATATTGTACTCTCTACTCCTCTGCATAAATTTGACAGCCTTAGGTACTTTACGGGTTCAGATGAATAATGCAAAATTAAGAAAAAAATGATGACATCTTATTTTTGGTCAAGATAACACTGTATTGAAATTCACTGTATATATAATAATAATATAATAATAACACAAATTAGCTCCACCTTTGCCAGCTGCATCATGAAAATGATGAACATATTAATGCATCAACAATCATAACCCAGTAGTGCAATACACATGAAATGAACTTAAACTGAAATGGGTAATTCTGCATGATGAGTACTTTTACTATTGGCATATTTCGTTGCAAATATTTTTGTACTTCTACTTAAGTAAGATTTTTAATGGAGAACTTGTATCTCTAATAGAATATATCTACACTTTGGTATGCTACTCTGTTAAATGGCTCTGAGTGGTTCTTCCACCACTGACTGTTATTAATTTCCACCACTAGAGGGCGTTTGAGTTGGTTTCAGCTCTTGTAGGAGTCCACTGACATTTCAAACCTCAGGGTGGTCTCACGCTTTGCAACATCCATTTTCATGTAGGCCAATATATATCATACAAGTCAATGCCCAAAACACAAGGAAGCGCAGTCCTGAGACAAAAGGATGAACAGAAATGAAAAGAGACAGCAATGTGTGCTATTATTCTGTATGTATTTTTACAGATCAGCAGTGAAAGAAGTAAATTGTACATCAGTCTTTTATTGAAATGTGCTACATTGACTTTTGACTGTCTGGACTTGCAGTGTTCTGTTGTATTTTTCTAACGACTGGCACAAACACAAGAACGAATTTCTGAAAGGCCTGACAATAAAACAAAATAAAATAAAATAGGACTTAAGAAACATGAGAGAAACCTGAGAGAATTTACAATTTTTATTACTGGGATAACAATAAATGTAACAGCATTTTTTTAAATAAACAAGCATATGCGTTTCCTTTTCTATGATGTTTGGTTCACGTTTAAGCTGTTTAGAGCAAACGTATGAAGTACAGCATAAAGTGTACATTCTCAAGTACAACACTATACTGAAGTACATGATCTGTTTGAGTAAATTTACTTAGTTACTTCCATCACTGTAATTTAAAATAATGTGGTAGCCTAATCCATCTTCAAGTTAATCTAAAATCACGGCTTTAGTTAATGAACTTATAGTTCTTATCATTACTAAAACAAAAATCTTATTTATTTTTGTAGACATTTTTCGATCTTCTCATCAGTTCGTCCCTCGTCCTGGCGGATACGGGCTTCCGTACAGGTCTTAACCGCCGTCTAAATCCTCCAGCTGGTCCCCACAAAGATAGTGAACACACACGCACGCACACGCGCGCGCGCACACACCTCCTCTCGGCTCTCCTCTCAGAGTTGTTCAGACTTGAGGGAGGAATGGCGGCCCCTCGGAGTTTCTTCATCTCTCTCTCCGCTCTATTCCTGTTTTTTTATTCCTCTTGTGGATCTACGACCTCAGGCAACAAGAGGGCGAACCAGGAGCGATGCGGCTTCAAGGTAAAATCACAAAACTACACGTTCACCGCGTTGTTTTAACGACATTTTGTCCAAACTGCTGCTGCTGCGTCGTCTCAAGTCTCCCAAAAAAAGTTGAGATTTCGGAGATGGTCGGTTCCTTTTCTGTTCTCGGTCTTCTCTGCTGTTCAGCCCGTGTGTTTCACTAAGCCAGCCGGCAGCACATGAAGTGAACTGAAGTCTGAAGGTTCAGTTTTGTTCAAACGATCGTAACTCCGCACTTTTTAAAGTCAGGTTGCGTCAGTCACGCTACCTTTCTCACCTGTCTGTCGGAGCTGTAGCTGCGGCTCGACTCAGTTTAACTTGACGTTACGAACCAAACTCTGCTTTGAAATTTGCTGATTTAAAGATCTGTTGCTCTGCTGTCAGTCTGCAGACGTCTGAAAACAATATTAAAAGCTTTCTGGTATAAAGTCAGATGTTTTACTAAGTCCGGCACACGTGTAATTAACCGTAGAGGATTTCAGCCCAAGAAAATCTCAATCTTCTAACTTTTATAACTATAAATCATTGTCTGCTAAAACGACGCAGGGCAAAGACATGTGAACGTGTTTGAGCTTCACGAAAAACGTTTGATATTAAGTACAATTCTGAATTGAAAAGTGACTCCCAAGGCTCATGTTGATAAGATTCATTGGTCTGGAAACGCACATTTTGAGATATCACCTTGTTTAAACTGTAATTAGATAAAATACAACCTTTACGTGTCCCATGCGGAGAAATAAAAGTTAATAATGTCCTTAAAGTCAGACAGGTCCCTCCTGTCTCACCTGTGCCGTCTGTGGAGAAGTAGACGTGCCTTTTATTTAACCCAAACTCCTTTAAAGAAAGCCGCGATTAGAAGTTTCATCCATCTGAAGCAAATCTTATCATATTAAAAGTACCTTTTCTGCATCTGGTAAATCTTAGGTTACATTCGGCGTATATATTAGTCACCCACGAGCATATAATTGGGATATATATCTAACTCCAGCAGCCAATGTAGGTTATTTTTGCAGGTTAAATAAAACTGAAGCCTCAACAGTTAAAGCAGAAATGATGGAAGAGGTTCTGCTTGGTGCTGAATTACACGATTTCAGTTGGATAAGGATTAAACCCAGCTTCCACTCTTTTTTGCGGTTTCAGGGAATTGCAGGTAGTAAAGCTGATTTCCTGCCTTTTGTGTGTTCTGCTAAAACATTTGATGTGGAAAACAGGAATATGTGAGCCGATGCACCGCCTCCACACTGCTGCTCTGCTTTTGCACTTCACAGCAGCTGGCCATGAATGAACCACTGCGCTGTCATTTAAGATCAAAATGTTGAGCCTGAAAAGCCTCAGAAAGAAAACTTTTCCGTTGGCAGAGGATCTTCCGACACCTCAGATCTTGATGCCATTGTTCAACTCATTGAATATCATGTGAAGTTATCTTTGTCATCCAGAAAAGTGTAGCTGCTGTAGGATTATAGGTTGCGATGGTAACCATAGAGTAATTCTATAGAAACCTGTTGTTACCCTTTCTACACCAAAGCTGAGCACGAGCTCAGGTGACTTCACCTGACCGTAGATGTTCACACTGTGAAGACTTCAGGTGATAATTTTCACTATAGATTAATCTGCAGATTTTTCCAGAGCTCCAGGTAACGTCTTCAAGCATTTTGTTTTGTCTGACCGTCTGTCAAGAGATACTCAGTCTACGTTCATGTATGACAGAGACGAGCAGCGAATCTTCACACCAGAGAAACTGAAGTCAAATAATGTTTGGTTACTGAGACGGTTAATCAATACTCAGCATGGTTTCCAATCAGTGTTCTGTAGAGCGTGTAATGGATTGATCTTTTCAGCTCCATGTTTAAGCAGTGTGGAAGACAAAGCGTTAGAGACCTGCACGCTTTCTCTACAGGTTTTAATTTTCCTGCGTTGATAGATGACTCCTACCTGCCTTTGATTGTGTGTCTTTGTGTGTGTGTGTGTGTGTGTGTGTGTGTGTGTGTGTGTGTGTATTATCCTGGTTTCCTCTGGCTTTGAAGTGTTTTCTACAGGAAGCTTCACACTGTTTACTCTGCTGAAACATTCCTTCCTGTAACACCCCCCCACACACACACTTAAACACATGCACATGCGCGCACACACACACACACACAATCTCTGTCTCTCAACCCCCCCCAACCCCGCCCCCTCCTCTGTCCTGCTTCCCCTCTCTTTTCAAAAAGGCACACATCAAAGGCTGCTGGATGGGGGTGTGAGGACCTGCTATTCTACAGGTGTGAGGTTATTAGAGCAGTGTGTGTGTGTGTGTGTGTGTGTGTGTGTGTGTGTGTGTGTGTGTGTGTGTGTGTGTGTGTGGGGCGCACTCGAGTGTTTGAGACCTGTAAATGCTCTATGAGTTTTACAAGTCAGCATCATGTTTTGAAAGGGGCCCTGAGGAGGTTCAGTGTATTTCGACAGAACTGAAGTAATTTGTGAACTGATTAATCACCTAAAATTCATCTGCAGCTATTCTGATGCTATTCTGATGATCAATCAAATTGATTAAAGTCATTTCTCTAAGCAAAAACAACAACTTATGTGATGAAATTTGTGACACTTTTCACTGTTTTCTGACATTTTAATACCTCATAAGATACTATTGTATTTAATTGTGAAACTAGAGTTAAATCAGTAGATTAATCAATAATGAAATTATTTATTGAACATTTTTGTTTTATTCCAAAATTCTATTTTTTTATCCCATAGATTACAATGTTTTATTTGATGGTTTACTTCTAGTTTTTTTTTAGTTTCTTTGCTTGGCCTTGTGCAGACTGGTGTCAGTGATTCATGATTCGTGCCTCCTCATTCATTTCAATGAGACTGCTTCGGTGGGGGGGTGGGGGGTTGGATGCATGTCATAAATATGCAGGGCCGTCTACCAGAAAAGTTAAATCTGGGCTGTAGTGAGCTTTCCTGCCTTCATCTCACCATATGATACTGTCATGTTGTAGCTGTTTATCTTGCACATACGTGATTTTACACTTTAATTTTCATCGGCTCTGGGAACAACATGTGACAGCAGCGCAAATACAGCATAGAACAGGACAGTTATAGATGTACACGTTCTCATTTTCAGTAGTTTCATACTTTAACAGTTGATTTACTCGAACATCTTCCTTCTTCCTGACAACATTGAGCCACTGCAGTTTTCCTTGAGAATCAGCTTCTTGTTGTACTGTCGGCCTTTTTTTGCTGCTGTAAGCGACTGTTTTGCCAGGCATCTGTCTTTCCCTCGTTCAGCCTCGTCATCGTTCCCTGTAGGTACATCACAGGACAGATGTTTGGAATGGCACACCCGACAGTGTCTTTTCTGGTTGCATGTCCAGAAAACATGAGTCTAGTTTGCCTCCAGCTCACCACAGAGTTTCCAACGTGGCTGCTGGATAAGAAGACGCAGCAGGAAATAATTCATCTTCCTCCTCTTTCTCCTGCTCTGGATTCTTCATCCTTCGTTCTCTCTCATCCTCCCTTCATTTGAAAATAGGTTTCCTCTCTGTATCCATGTCACAGCATCCTCCTTGATGTGTTTTTGGCGTGTTCCTCTGCTTTCCCCTCAGGCTTGGTTAGATGATGTCCTGTTTAGCATTGCACTTGTGTAACATGTACAGTTAAAAAGCACTTAAAATCAATGAAGCAGAATCAGAGAAGGCATTGTTTTTATGCCTCACCTTATTTTTCTTTGCCAAAGCCTGTCTTCAACATTACCCACAATCCAACTTGCCCAGACAGATAGGTATGAGCCTCATGTGTTATGCTAGTAACGGCTAATGTGGCCTCTGTCCTCAAGGAAAAATGAGGAGCTACAGAGGTCTGCTAAACTCACTTCTTTTTTTAACTCCCCCAGATATTTTTCATTTTCAAACTAGTACTCTTCAGCCCCAACCGACGCTGACTCAAGTCACTTGATCGCTTTATCAGCCTTCACACCGCTCCCTCTGGAGACACACCAGGGTTTACACAACCTCCTAAGACCGTCCGTGTGTAAGATCAGGACATGGACAAACAGTCGGGTTTCTCCAAAAGAAATTCTGATTAAAAACAATTCACTTAATTCCTGAACTTGATGAAAGAAACGGTTTCTTTTTTAGTGGATGTTTCAGAAATCCGGTGTGTGCAGAAGGCCAGAATGATGGATGATTCAGGTCCATGTAAACTCTCTCTGGTTGAACACATCTGCTGAAGCCATCACATCTGTCTCAGTGGAGGAAGACGCACTAAGGAATAATTCAGCTTCCTCCTCTCTTTGTCCTGCTCTGGATTATTCATCCTTCATTCTCTCTCACCCGCCCCTCATTTTAAAGTAGGTTTCCACTCTGTATCCCTGTCACGTATCCCATCATCCTCCTTGGCTCCGGTGTGTTTTTGGCATCAGAGAGCCTCGCAGGGCGTCACGGCTGGGTGGGCGTCCGATGTGAAACACGTGTGCTTTCTGGTTTTCTGGCGTCTGAGTCTGGCAGAAGGTGAAGGACCGATGCGGGAACTTCACCTCGTACAGAAAACATTTCTTCATCGTCAAATATCCTAAACAAGGTTTTAGGTTCAAGGAAATTCATTTTCGGCCAAATTTGTAAGCGAGTGAAGAAGAAAACAACGTGTGCGTCAGTCACGAGAGACTCAAAACATTTGGCAACGGGTCGTCGTCCCCACACGTCAGAGAGCTTTTACACAAAGCTCAGTCTTTCTCAATGCTCCCATGTTGCCTACCATGCAAGTTTGGACCCTTTGAGCCATGGCAGGAGGCATCAGCATGTTTTTGGAGGCTCAAGGAATAGTGTCCCTTCACCAGTGTTTGAGTCTGTATGACCCATCTGGCCCAGTAATGGTGTCAGGTGCTGATCCTGATGTAATCCAGCATCCATAGTCCGCTGATATTAAACTTGATTGATATTCACTCTGAAAACCTTATGAGGGAGTTGTGAATCTACTATTTCTCTTTGAAATAGAACTTCAGAAATCTTCTTATTAAGAGCTGATAATTGAGAATTTTGGCTCTTTATATTTCTCAAAGGAAGACATTGAAACAAGCATGATTTTAATATCGGTACTAAAAGTCCACTTTTGTAAACTAGTATTGAAAAATCACCAAGCGATAGTCGAGACTTTATCGTCTCTAGTTCTCTTCTTCTGCTCTCTTTTTAATCTTTGTTGTGTCAGTATTAGTATACATCATTTTATCTGTGTATCTCTTAAGAAGAAGGCTGCATGTTTGCGGCCTGTTCGGGCCATCACGATCCCGGCTCATGTGGCCCCGCCCACCCTTGGTGGCCCAGTTGATGGCTGTGAGCCCAGGTCACATGACTACACTCTGGTTTCTGCGGATTGGACCCTTACACTTTGACTTTACTTCGCATCTATGCTGCTGGAGATGACCGATGTTGGTTTGTGCCTTTTCAAAGAAAGTCAGGGTTTGTCCTGGTCCTGTCTCTGAAACGAGAGCGAGAGTCCTTTAAAGGACGAACTGTCACAGCAGGAGAGGAATTACTCCTCCTCAGTGAGGAGGAGGAGGTGTGATGGGGGGGGGTATTGAGGAGCAGTCATGCAGGAGGAGGAAGCTGCAGGTTTTGTTCCTGTGGTGGGAAATCTCTGGTTGGCTGCTCCCAAACAGACACACACACACACACACACACACACACACACACACACACACACACACACACACACACACTTTGCATTGTTGCACCTCACTTTTGTTTCCAGCTTTTTCTTTCTGGACTTGTTCCTCCTCCGGAGCTGCAGAGCTGAGATCAGACTTGATTTCATTTTATTGTTCAGGAGCAGATCAATCGACAGATCAAATCAAATATAACCACAGGAGCAAAATCAGTCACCTGGGGCACTGCAGAGATTCCTACTGTAGATTTCACAACCATTTAAATGCATTTATAGAACATTTCGACAGGCCTGCAGTAAATCTGTGGAGCACAGCGGGCTGTAGTCACTCAGTTTTCAGAAATCCAGGCTGGGAATCGTTGGTAAAGACACTGGAAGTCTCTCATTATCTGCTGGATTGATGTGTTTTCAGGCTCAGTGGCTGAACAGCTCCTCACTGCGTGTCAGCAGTCGATTTAACAGTGTCTGGTTTTCCCATCAGTGTGCACTTCAGATGATTTGCAGATCTCCTGTACACACAGGGACAAAGCCAACCTCAGTCTTTACAAACTTTCCATCAACACTGAAACTCCAAAACAGTAAAAAAAAAAAAAAAAAAAACACCTGCCACTGCTCTTTTTAGTTCAGTGGCTCTGATCAAAGAAAGAAACTGAGCATAGCGCCACCGCTTGGTGAGGTGGAGGTCTGATGGCTTTGGACAAACTGGAGCTGTTTCTCAGTTTGAGTGGTCGACCACCTGATAAAAGCTTCATTTTTAATGGTCTGCAAGTCTTAGTCTGCCTCAAAATACACAGTTCTGTGTTGAAGATGATGCACTCAGGCGATCAGGCCTGATAGTCAGTTTGGATCCGGTCGGGTATCAGACAGACTGATACGCTGAGACCAGCAGCAGTACAACAAGATCCCTCCAGACCCGAGGAGACCTGATCTAACTGTGACCCGGGGTTTTCTGTACAAGCTTATTGAACCTCATGGATGTGGTGTTGTACCAGCTAGTAAACACACACACACACACTCAGACATAGATATCCCAGTGCAGCCGTGTTGTCCCATATGGTAGTGTTTGGAGGTGTGTATATGTGTGTTTGTGTGTGTAACAGACAGGAAGACATTAAGGGGAACAGAGCTAAGTTTTTAACCCCGAGGCCTTTGTGTGAACAGGACCCCCATCAGCTTCACTCACACAAACACACACACACACGGTGTTGGTGTGAGGCTCTTTGTGAGGCTCAGTTGAACTACATTCTCATGTAGTTCTCATGTACTTTGTATTAAATAGAATTTGTCGGCTGGCGAGCTAAAGACAGAGTTGTGCTAGTAGAGAACTAGTTCCTGTAATTGGTCTTGTGTCCATGCTGGAAAGCAAACCTTCAAACTCTGCTTGCTAGCAGTGCACACCCGCTCCTTTCCAGATGTTGGAGATGTGTTTCTGAAGCTGTTGAGCCATCTCACATGCATTTCTGATGAAGCATCTTAAGTGAACAAAGATAATCAATCTGATAGTACTCGACACGATCAGTGCTCAATAACTAACGGTACCCAGCTCCAACCTCGCTTCCCTTTTCTAGCTGTTTGTGCCTCAGCTCATGAGCAGCGTGTTGATTAAAGGTCAGCTGTGAGTGTGTCCCATGTTCTCCGTCCCACATCTGGAACTGGTCTGCTCGCCCCAAACAAAGTGAGGGAGAGGAGAAGTCTGCTACGTGAACCTTGAAAGCTGTAATTGAAGGAGTTCCTGTTTAATCAGATTCCTCCTTCTCTTCTTCCTCACTTCCTTCCTTCTCCGCAGGGTTGGTGATTACTTCTCCCATCATCCTTTACTCCCCCATCTGAATCTGTATCCTCCCTTTTCTCCAGCCTTGTTTCATATCTCCTTGTGTCCTTCTCTCCCTCCCTGTTTCCTTCCCTCCAGCGCTGTGATTAATTGCTCTTGATGTTCAGCTAACTGAGACTGCAATTAGCTGTCTGATTACCAAAGAACCTGATTCTGTGTGTGTGTGTGTGTGTTTGGGGATTCCCGAGGGGATTTCTGCTCTCGTCAGGGTTCAACTTTTTGTGTTTCCCAGTGTTTATAGATGTGTAGTTGATTTCTGCTCTTTGTTGCCTCTGTGAGGAATCGAACCTGCGACATTTGTGTGTTGAACGTCCAACTGCTGCTTTTGAGTTCTTTTTTGCTACTAATGATGAACTTTCTTTCCTTTTTTTGGCTTCTTTTCTTCAGCTGTTTACTGATCTGACTCAGTCTGTTCAGGCCTCAGGGTGTGTGTGTGTGTGTGTGTGTGGGGGGGGGGGGGGGATAATGATTATTACTAGTGAGAAACACCTGGCAACAGGAAGGAAGAAAAGTGTCTGTCTGTTTGAAAAATTGCTAGTTGTAAAGTATGAAGCTTTGGCTCGTGGCAGCAGGCAGGGTCACCTGGTGGAGCCCGGCGGGAGAAAAGTTGCTTGAATTCTGCGTTATCGAGGTGTGTCAGTAAAAAGCGAAGCTGGCTTTGCTTTACAGTCCGTGCTTTACCGTGCTGACATTCTGCTGACTCTTTGGTTTCAGGATTCAGTCTGCGGCGCCCGGCCTGTCAGTCAGACAAGTGTGAAGTGGTTGAGTCAGTGTGAAATGGGCAGAGATGCTGTGTGGAGACCACGAGAGCTGGGATAGTTCCTGATGAGGGTGGATTGTGCATAGTGATGAAGCAAGTTGAAGAAAAGCTCGGTGATCGGCTCCTTTTCAGTCATATTTTGTGATGTAGAGAGGCCCTCTGAATGCTGCAGCACATGCTCAGCTAGTTCACATGATGTGTTGGAGCACATCAGTAGAGCAGGCTGCCATAGAGAGCAGAGAGATGTTATTAAGATAAGATAAGATAAGATTTTCACTTTATTAATCACTGCACACACATGCTACAGGGAGGAGATTGCACACACGCCATGCTTCGTGAAATTATTTTCTCCACATTTAACCCATCCTGGTAAGTCTTCCTTCACGGCACACCAGGAGGGGTGAGCTGCCAGTCGACCGGCGCCCAGGGACCAGTTCCTCTTGTCAGGTGGTGATCTTCTTGCATGTTTTTAGTGGGGGTATTTTTATGGAGGATACCCCAGGTGAACACGGGGAGAACATGCAAACTCCACACAGAAAGGTCCCTTTTTCCTCGAGCAACAGGCACTGAAGGCATGGCGGAGGACACGCCACCAGCCCCCACAGCGGGATTTGAACCGGGACCTTCTAGCTGTGGGGCGACAGTGTTACCACTTGTTCCACCGTGCCACCTATTGTTTGTTGGGATAACGGCACACAGCAGCCATGCTTCCATAGAAGCATTTTTGTACACATTTTGAGATGTCACAATAGGCGATGTTGATAGAAACTGCAAAATTTAAAGAAACTTTCAAAGCCGAAGTTTTTACTCTCGTTTGAGGTGGTTTTTGTCTTTTTCTAAACAGAGTCAGTGATCTTAATGGGAGATGGAAACACCTCTTTGACTAAATTTAACTCACCTGACTGAAGACACAGATCTGATATAACCTTCCTCACATTAATACATTAAACAAACAGAAATGTTTGAACCCTGCACTCAGTTGCTCACATAAGACGTGACAGAAGAAGTCGTGTTAAGAATAAAAGAGAGTGTCTGAAGTGGGCTGATCGTCTGATCATCTGCCTCAGAAAGTCATGGATTTGATACAGCCCCTCATTCTGGTGTCGGGGGACCATCTGATAAATGCTGTTGGAACACACTGATGTCTGAATGCCATGTTTAGACAGACAACAGCACTGCATGAAGAATGCCATTCATTGGAATGAGGCCTCTTCATTGACACTGCGGGGGTCTAGACGCAGAGGGGTCCAGCAGAAAAAAAGTCCTCCTAGGAAAGAAAGGATCCTGGTTCTACTTTTGTCACAACTTAACGTGGTGTCATTAGGCATTTCCACCATTTACCTCAGATGAAATAAAAACTTTGCATTAATGTAAAATCGTGGCGTCTGATAAGCCGTCAAACTCGTGGATCTGCTACTGAAACTGCACTTCATGGGTTGTGTTTCATTGTTTCACCTGCATCTGCAGCAACATGCCCAGCCAATGCGCAATCTTTTATTAATGCATTTTGGGTCTTTAATCCAGAACCCGCCTGGGTGGGGTTTGCATGTTCTCGCTGTGTCTTGTGTGTGTTTCCCCCCCAGGTGGTCTCATCTCCTCACACAGTCCAAAAACCTTTAATTTACCAACCTACATGCTGCATGAAAAGTCGTACCAGAACCAGCTTTTTTTGGGTGGGGGGGGCAGGGCAGGTTCAGTGCAGCCAATCAGGAAGTCTGCTTCTTTGTGCTGTCAGTGAGAACCTTCCCTTGATTTTAATTAGCCTCCCATTTCATGCTGCCAGCAGGACATCTGTGCACAGCAGCATGTAAACCTCTAAAGGCCAAAGGTCAGCAGCGGAGGCAAACTGAAGGCAACATGTATAATTAAAAAGAAACTGTAGGATCGAACTGTGCGTGTGAGTGTGTTTCTATCTTTCTAAGGACCATTTTGAGGACATTTTTCGAAAGTTAAGACATTTTGTTCCAGTCTCACATCTTCAAAAGGCTTTTGATGGTCGAGACCTTTTTTTAAGGGTCTGTGTTCGTGTTTGTTTTAAGTGTTCTGGCAATGAGGGTCTTCACAAGTATATAATTACAAACGTGTGTATGGATGGGTTGTTGAGCCACAGTGACTGCTAATAAGCATGGCGCACTTTCTATAACACGCATACACGCATGCACACTCAGTAGGGGGTCTGTCTGATTGGTTTCAGGTGTGTGCGTGTGGTTGTTGTGTGTGACCACAGTCTGACACCTCTGTAACAAGCCTGAAGCCGGAGTGTGAGTGTGCGTGTGTGTGTGTGTGTTGCCCAGCAGGGCAACATGAAAACAGGGTCAAAGCTGTAAAACTGTTGAAACGGTCGAGGGCGAAACGTACCTCATGAGAATCCATGTCTTTGTGTCAGGGCACAGAGAAAGGGATTCTGGGTAAGTGCAGCTCACAGGGGAGTCGATGTTCACACCTGGGCTTATCTCACCGCTCACCGTGTGTCACTGTATCTGCTGTCCTTTGTGTTAAATGGAGCTGCTGGGTGGAGCGTGGGTGGAGATAAATGAACAGCTCAAGTCTCTTTTTGTTTTTGGTGATGACCTTTTCTCTAGAAACCCTGAATTCACTTGATTTTTCAGCAAGATTTCCAACACTGAAAGCAGCTCGTGGAGCAGGTGTCTGATCACAGTCGAGTTACTGCAGCGGCGGGAATTGAAGTTTCATTTTGTTGTTTCAGATCAGCCCAACTGCACTCGACTCTGCTCGAGCTTGTATGGTTTTCAGAGGTCAAACATTGTGGATAGTGTGCGGTACTTTTTTGGTACCACCTCAGTCGAGGTTCCAAGAGAGCCGACACTGAAGGGTGGAGTGAAACACAGCAGACCAGTGATTGGCCAATTGTCACTATAATCATCACTTCCCAGGATCTCCTCCTTATCCTCCGTAGTTGTTTGTGTGTCATTGAAGATGATGTCACAGCAGTTTCACCCATTTTCTCTTCCTGTTTTTATGTTCATTCTGATTTTTTATGTGAAGCACTTTGAGCTGCTTTTCTTTTATGAAAGGTGCTGTACAGATAAGGATTGTTAATAAAGTTTTGTTGGATGCTTCTCTTTAACGTCGTGTGGCCGTCTCTCTCTTTCAGGTGCAGTCTGGTTCAGATGGAGGTCGCAGGTTGGCCGTCACCTTCAGGGCTGACAGTGAGTTCCTTTCTAATTCTGTACATTTGGATAATTGATTTAAGTTGAAATCCCTGTTTAGGCAATTTCCCAAATGGTGGCAGTTTTCCAAGCAACCTAATATTTTGGCATCAAGCTCAAATCAACGTTTACGAACACTGAGGTCCCCGAGTCACTTTTTCTGTGAATCCTCCCTTTAAAGTTCAGATCAATCGTAGAATTTTATCAGGACCTAAGACCGTTTTTATTGTCCGTCATGTTACCCAGCACGAAAATGTGAACCCCCCATCTCCACCCCATCATCCTCTTCCTCCTCCATCATCCTCTTCCTCCTCCGCTCTCCTCCTCCTCCTCTTCGTCTTTTGTTCTTTTCTCTCCAAAAGTCAAGTTCCTGAGCCGTAGCCGATCCCTGCCTCCTGCCTTTGTCCGTGACCATGAGCAAGAAGCACTTTCAGATTACTCTTTGGCTTTGTGTGTGTGTGTGTGTGTGTGTGTGTGTGTGTGTGTGTGTGGATGTGGATGTGTGTGTGTGTTTCTGCAGTCTTCAAACTATCTGTATATCAAACTGCAAGTTAACTATTTTAAAGTAGCGTTCTTTATGGAAAATAACAAAACAAATCATAACAAAATAAAGTGTAAAAACAGTGTAATAATCATCGACAGGTTCAGTTTGTTTTCTAGGAATTTGTATTTTTAGCTGGTCGGTTATAACATTAGATTAAATCTGACATGAATTACACAAATCCACATTTAGATTCTCATAAGGACTGTAATTAGTGCTTCAACTAACAGTTTTTAATGATGAATTAAATATCATGGTTGCCGCTTCCTGAAGCCCGCGGTGACGTAATGTCTCGATTTGTCCGACCAGCAGTCTGAAAACAAAAGGTGTTCAGTTTACTGTCGTGTGTCACGAAGAACAGCAGCATGTTCTCACACAGCACAGCCTGAAACCACAGAATATGCAGCATTTTTTCACAAGTTTTGCTTGAAGAATGGCTGAAACAGTTAACTGATTCTCACATATTCTGTGCCGAGAAGGTGAATAAGTGTAGTTCCTCCAATGTCATCGTCACTGTTCAGGCTTTTCTCTATGAGCGTCTCCCAGACAATTTCAACTTTCAGCTGCGTCCAGGACTCCTTTTCTTTAGAAAAGAGATTCGTTTTCATTTAATCTTATCCTAATACATATCAGGTCACTGATAATGTGGAGGTCAGGGGTCAGAAGGTCATGTGACACTGAAATGATGATGCTTCCTGTTCTTAACAGATGATGAAAAGTGTTGAAACCTACAAACTTATAGCCAAAGTGAAGCACTGAGGTGTTTTAGCATGACAATCAGAACCAGCTCTGTGTGTGTGTGTGTGTGTGTGTGTGTGTGTGTGTGTGTGTGTGTGTGTGTGTGTGTGTGTGTGTGTGTGTGTGTTCCTTTAGCGATACACCTCACTGCTTCCTTCCCGCTTTTTCACCATCCCAAAGCTTCATCCTCAGCTCTTGGAGGGTGAAGGAGAGTCTTCCTCTCTCTCTCGCTGTTTGCAGGGACGTCACAGGGAATATAAATCAGGTTGACCTTTGACCTCCATTAGGTCACTAATGGAAGGTGATGAGATCAGCAAATCTGAACACATGGGTCCGATGATATTCTTTATATTTCTTATTGTTAATGAATCCCTTGAAGCCTGGCGAAGGGTGTGTGCAGGCTACAACTTCTTACTTCTTAAACTGGAATGAGGACAGGAGGAAGAGGAGCAGGGAGGTGAGAACCAAAGATGAAGGTTTTCCTTTTCCTCCAGCAGTGCACTTCTCCTTTGGCCCTCACATCCCTCTTTCATCCTCCTCTTCCTCCTCTCCTTTGTCTTTTAAAGAAACTCTGAATACAAAGAGGTGGAAAGGAGGAAGAGGAGGCGCAAGCTGCGACCTTCACATCCTCCTTATATATAGACGCTTTATGAAGGAGGAAGAGGAGCGACCAGCTGTGACCTTCTCCTTTAGCCCTGAACATGACCCCGCTTTGAGGAGGCGAGAGGAAGAGGAGCAGTGACTCGTGTCGTATCCCATGCTCTCCTAACCTCTCCTCAATCAGCTCCATCCTTTTTAAGCTCCTCTCCCATGTCCCATCTTCCTCCTCCTCCTCACCTCAATCCTCTCCGTCAATAGGTGGCTTGCAGGAGGAAAGAGGAGCAGTCAGTCGTGTCTGAGCTCACGCCCCTTTTCTTTCTGCATCCTAAGTCCATCTTTTCTCCTCCGATCCTTCTCGGTTCATGGCTGGCTGCTCCTCCTCCTCCTCCTCCTCCTCCTCCTCTTCTTCCTCCTTTGCCGCTCCACCGTCGTCCCTCACAAGATGAAATGAGTGAACAGGAGGAGGCGGGGCGACAGTACACATGGTGATTGAAAGAGTGAAGGTGTGCTGAGTGACAGGTCTGTGCTTGATGTAGCTCAGGAGTCTGCAGATATGACTGCTGACAGTCTGCTTCCTGTTTTCAGTCAAACATGTATTTATGTAAACATTGTGAAAATACGCTGTAGAATATCATCAGTCAAAGAGGATTGGGTGTGGTTGTACTTGCTGTTGTTGACCTGTCTCTGTCTCTGTCTCTGTCCCTGTCTTCCACCCTGCAGACTGCTCATTAAACTACCCGCTGGGGAAACATGTGATCCATGAGGTCACCAACGTCTCCTTCAGTCACCTGGCCTGTGAGGATCAGGCCGCCGTGGTCGTCCACTGGTCTGCCAGTCCACTGGGTACCTGTCTGTCTGTTTACCTGTCTGTTTATGTGTTTGTCCATCTGTGTGTCTGTTTACCTGTCTGTCCACTGTGTGTTTACGTGCTACTCCGCAGACGGAGATTTAGAGAAAGGAAGGGAAATGAGGGAGGAGGAGCAGGAAAAGTAAAACCTTCAAAGTGCTCAAATCCATAAGATTACCCAGCTGTGTGTGTGTGTGTGTGTGTGCGTGTGTGTGTGTGTGTGTGTGTTTGTGTGTGTGCGTGCGTGTTTGTGTGTGTGTGTGTGTGTGTGTGTGTGTGTGTGTGTGTGTGTGTGTGTGTGTGTGTGTGTGTGTGTCCCTTTGATCAGGACCAGAGAAGAAGAGAGAGGATCACATCTCACACTACAATACCAGGATTTGACCGTGAAGGAATGTGTGTGTGTGTGTGTGTGTGTGTGTGTACGTGTGTGTGTGTTCAGTGTAAGGTGAACCTCTCTCTCTCTCTCTCTCTCTCTCTCTCTCTCTCTCTCTCTCTCTCTCTCTCCCTCTCTGTGACAATGCAGCCTGTTGTTTTCTCGCCGAGTCGCAGAACTTTTCCAGAAATGTCCCGCGTCACATGTGAACAGCCGCCGGATTCGGTCCAAAAAAATCTCATCTGTCAGATTTCCTCCTCGGTACCTGCTCAGCTTCTTCCTGCTCAGATCTTCAGAGCTGAAAGTTTAAAAACAAACAAAGCCGCAGAGGTTTGTTCAGCTGTCCGGCGTGTGTCCGATGAACGGATCCAGCTGAACTGTATGATGTGAAAACTGGATGTCGATGGGTTCAAGTTCACCTCCATCTTGATTTTTAATCATACTTTTCTCATGTTGTACATTTTCCCCTAAAAAAAATCTATTGTTTTGCCAAAGCTAGACATTTTGAAACACTGAACGTCTCTAATAACGTCACACAGATGTGACCCCTTCCTGCCAGTACGCAGGAAAAGTTTCTGATTTGATTTTACAGACTGCAGCAGGTGGAGGATTTGGTTCATGTTGGTTTGTTGGGAATTCAGGATATGACTAAAATCGTGCGACTGCCAAAAGTAATGCGATCTCCATCATATTATATAACCGTTTCACGTTGTTTTGATTATGAATTTGTTGAATGTTATGAATTCATCGCGGGCCCCTAAATGTGCCTCAGAAAGGAGGAGAGGGAAATGTTTTGAAAAATAGGTCATTCAGCAGTTACTACAGGCGGCCTGTGACGCGCCACGTGTGTTGCTTTAACTGTAATACTGCTCATGAACCAGGTGGATGAGGGCTAAAGATAGTCTCAGTAACATCACGTAGTTTGTTTCGTTGTTTCTGGTCTTTTGTGATTATGTAATCTGGGCCTTAGATCTTACATAAAACACATGGCGGAGATGTGAAATCAACACGTAAAACATATCCTCGTCATGATGTCATTGCTCTGAGTGTTGCTGGTGATCCGCAGTGAAGTTGTACCCGACCCTCCAGCTGTTCTCTCTGCTGTTTTGGAGTTGAACGGTGATGAAGAACTCGGTGAGGTTGAACTGAACTCATTTTAATCCAGACTGCAGCCATGCTTGCTTCTCTGTGAGGCTATACATATGATGCTACGAGCTAAATGCTCACTGTGAAAAGACCGTTACGCTCATGCTTCACAGGTGAAAAACTGATCTGCAGCTAGTTTTTGAATCAATTAATTGAGTCATTTTCAAAGCAAGAATCCCAAACATTTTCTTTTTTTAGCTTCTTTTATAGACCTGAACATTTTTGAAGACATTTGAAAACTCAGCCTCGGCCTCTAGGAAACTGTGATTTTTTTGCAGTTGTAAATAATTTTGCATCTCCAGTGTCCAGTGTTACCAAACCCTTTCATTTGAGATCCAAAAGAGACATCTGGTGTTTCACTGAGACCCAGACGTACAAAATACTCCATGAATTGCCGTAACATCTACATTTATGAACTACTGACAAAGAACTCAAGAAACCATGAATTCAGAACATGTAGAATAATATGTATGAATGTGTAATAATGACAGATTAATGACATTTGTCCAGCATGGAAACTGACACACATGCACACCTTAATTAATACAAGTATAACACATATTATTGACTCTTCCAATAAAGTAAATAAATGCACTTTGCTGCATTTATTAACAAAAACACATTAAGGGATGGATTGTCAGACTGTCAGACGCGGCTAACACTGACATGTAACGTTAGCCAGCTAATGCTACGCAGTCAAAATGCTGTCTTTAAAAGTTCTCATTGCAGAGGAGCTGAGAGTGTTTCATTGGGATTTTTAAGATCTCTTTACGGACACATAGGCGGTACATGTGCGTAACCCTCTCCTGTTCTAATTAGGAAAATTAATTCACATAGCATTGTTATGCATTTTACTCATTGTACCCGCTAAAAATGGGTCTGGGTCATGACCCTGAGTTTGGGAAAGGCTGCTTCAGGGAATATGTGCTGTGCAAAAGAAGCCATCCGCAGAGCCGTGACGCTCAAATGACTAATGAAGATTCCTTAAATCAAGGCTGAAACATGCAGAAATGTACCAGATGTAATACTGAGAGGAAGGAGAAAACAAAAACTGAGCACAAGCCAGCCGTCACGCTGCAGCTGTCGTTAACATGCAAAAAACATCCTCGTCTGTTCTCCACTCTGCAGGAGAGGGAGAGAAGGAGGTTCAGGAATCTGCCTCAAGACAGAAAAACCTGTTCTACCGCTGCTCGCTCGCTCCTTTTCTCTCTCTCTCTACTCCCCACAGAGCTAATAGGAAAAACATGTCCCGTGGATGTAAAGGTGTAATTACAAGACAGACGTGTTTTCAAAGAGAAGAGGAGGAGGAGGGGAGGAAACAAGGAGAAGAGAGGAGGCAGCAGGGTGAGGGGAGGGAACGAGGAATGAGGAGGGATAAAAGGAACTGAGAGAGGAAAGGAGTAAGGAGCAAGGAGAATAGATGAAGAAAGGAAACAAAGAGTGGAGGGGAGGAAAGTGAAGAAGGGAAGGACAGGTGGAGATTAGAGGAAACAAGGAGTGGGGGAGGGGAGAGAAAGAAAAGAGAAGAGAATAGGAAGGGAGGAAAGGAAGCAAGTAGGGAGGAAGAAAGGAAATTTGAAGAGGAGAGGGAGGAAGAAAGCAAAAAAGATGGAAAAGAAACAAGGTGAGGTAACAAGGGAACAGGAGAGGAAAGGGCAAAAGGAAATTAAGAGAGGAGATGAGAGGAGTAGAATTAAGGAAACATGGAGTAATGGGAAGGAAACCTGAAGAGGAGAAGAGGAAACAAGATGATAGGGAAAGTAAACAAGGACAGGAAAGGGAACAAGCAAAGGAAAGGAGCTTAAGAGAGGAGACAAGAGGAGAAGAAGATGGGAAATAAAGGGAGAGAAGAGGAAAGGAAACAAGGAGAGGATGAGAGAGAAGCAGGGCGATGAGGAAAGGAGACGAGAAGAGATATAGCAAACAAGGTAGACAGATACAGAATGAGGTGACGAGGGGAGGAGAAAAGGAAAGGGAACGAGGAGAGAAGGATGGATGTGGATGTTGGTGGCGGTGAAGCTGAACTTGTCGTTGTGTCTCTGCAGGGATCGAACACATTAAAGGCTTCAGAGTTTATCTGGAGGACAAGAACCCAGAAGGCAAACAGTGTCAACATCTCATCCTCAAAGACCCTCGACAGCTCAACTTCTCCTACAGGAACACGGTAGGACCAAAAATAATAAGTGTCTGAATACAGTTCTCACATTACATAATATGTGTTGAAGGAGTTCTTTGACCACAGTGATAAAGATGCTGAATGGAACCTGCTCATGTCTCTTTGTATCATCTGATGTTTGTTTATTATTTTTTTGCTCCTGCAGAAGCTGAGCAGTCAGCCATTCAGCGGGTTGACCTTTGACACCGACTACATGGTTCGTGTTCTTCCTTTCCCAACTCTGATGAACGAGAGCTTCTTCCCTCCATCCTTCCTCAGGACCAACTGTGAGTCCGGCCATTCCCTCATGCCAGCAGGATTGATTGATTATAGTCAAACTGTCGATGGTCATGTTTTTTTGCTTTAGTGTATAATAATGAAGTAGGTGCTGATTGCACAGTGTAACGCTGTTTAGACTGGCTCCCCATAAGCCTCGCTTCCACTGGGTACGATCTGCTGGGAAAATGAAGGCTGACTGGTGATCCAGTCTGGCTGGCACCATTTCTATCTGCTTTAATGTCTCCATTACAGCCTAAATGAATGAATGAAGTCATGTTTTTCCCTCCTCCACCCAGACGCCAACCCCTGCTGTAGTTACTTATTTGCACAAAGCAATACCCAAACTATGTTATTACTCCATATAAAATTATGACAATTTCACTTTACCTCTGCAGTGAACATTCCTCTGTCTTCTCTCTTTCTACCAGCGTGATGTTGACTGTTTCTTGAAACAGATGAAACTGATGTTCATTAAGTCTGTTCGTCAGATCACCGAACAGACAGGGACAAGCTGTCTAACCGCTTGTGTGTGTGTTCATCTTATAGCGTGTGAAGTCCTGCTGGGATCAGACAACCTGGTGTGCAAACCATGTAAGTTCCTCAGTGTCGTCGTCATAACTAGAGCCACATGTAAACAGAGATAGTCCAGGGTCTTCTCAGAGAAGTTAATGTAAATAAAACATTTCCGCAAACTAATTCTAAGCCTAAAAGAGCTGGAATCACAAAAGGTTTTAATCCCATCAGTGCATGAAGAATCTTGTTGTTAGTTGAGATACAAACTGGTATATTCTGTATTTCTGGTGCAGATGTTGACAGGAAAGAGAGGGATGATGTTTTTGTGCTGATGGAATAATTGATCATGCTTTGGAAATGCACATTGAATTTATCAGGTAAAGCGGATAAAGTTCTGAATTTGCATTAACGGCTGATTAAAACTGGAGGCCTCTCACTAAAATATGATCAAATATACCTGATGAAATGTATAAATAAACACCTGCTGTCGGGGTTAATAAGGAATTTGAGATTTTATGGTAATTAGCACATTTAATGAATACTTCTGTACTACTAATGGTGCATAATTAAAGTGCACGCAGTACATGTCCAAGAGAGCGGAGGTTGAGTTTTGTTTCTGTCTGTGCAGTCTGGAAGCCAAAGACCCTGAACGTGTCTCAGCTGGGGTCGAACCTCCACGTGGCGTTCGATCAGGCTCCGGCCTCCTTCGGCTTCCACTTCTACTACCTGTACTACAAACTGCGGCAGGACGGGCCCTTCAGGCTGCAGCGCTGCAAACCGGTGAGTACTGGGAGCTTTGGAAAGTCACAAAAGCTTCCTTTACAGCTCTGAGAAAGAATATTTTGCTGTTCCTAGCTCTGATTGATTTGATGCCTTTGTAATTTGAAAATTGTGGGAATTAATGTCTTACTTCACTTGAAAATAAAAAAAAATTAATTAGCTGAGTTTTCAGTTGAGTCTATTCTGTGTGCAGGACATGAACCAGCCCAGAACTACATGCATCCTCCAGGACGTCACTCCAGGGACCTACACTATAGAGGTACACGAACGCAGCACAGGACCGAGCTTCATTTACACACAACACAGTCTGCTGGATCCTCCTCTTCACCTCATATACGGATTAAAATGCAAAATACTTCCATGATTTAAAGACAAAAAAAATCTTAATTTTAAAATTGTCTCTTCTAACAGTGAATTTATCATCGTTCTCTCTTTTGTTCCCTTTTCCTCTTTTCTGTGTCAGTTGAGAGACGACAGTAACACGACCAGGAGGCAGACCCAGTTCCACGTCAGCCAGGGTGAGACAGTCGCGCGCGCACACACACACACACACACACACACACACACACACACACACACACACTAATCTATATAACCAAGGTTGCAAGTGATGTGGATTTTCATTATCAATAACCTGCATTAGTCTTGTAAAAGCAGCATGCAGGTAAAAACACATTTATCATGGTGGACAGAAGAAAGAGGAAAGCCATTCAGAAGTTTATATTTTCTCATGTTGGGCAGGTAGCGTACGCTGGACCTGTGTGAGATGGGAGAGGCTGTTAAAATTTATATTTATGTTGGTGGGTCAAGTGCATGTGTAGGCACAGATTAACCTGCGCACAGCTGCAGAGTGGGCTTCAGGACTACAGGAAGTTTTGATTAGACAGAAAGAAGAAATAATTAATAGGTTTCGCAGCTGCAGCTTCACTTGGTCTGGTCTGACCAGTGGTTTATGTTAACAAACTGACTCTTTAATCTGGTTCTTTTGCCTCATGCTGGGTGTGTTTGTTTCTTCTCCAGTCCACTCCCCCTGGGCGGGGCCGATCCGTGCCATGGCCATCACAGTGCCTCTGGTCATCATGTCTGCCTTCGCCACTCTTTTCACTGTCATGTGTCGCAAGAAGCAGCAAGGTGAGAGCATGATTATTGGTGAAATTGCTTGTTTTAGTTCACTGTCTATAAAACTCCTGCATGCTCAGCCTCATGGGACTTGTAGTCTTGGTAACACTCTGCAAGGTTCAACATCCACTTTTGTAATGAAGCTGTGATGGATGGATGGAAGGATGATACAGATAAGTAACATTATTCTATGAACCCGTCTCGTCCATTAGAAAACATCTACAGCCAGCTGGACGAGGAGAGCAGCGAGTCGTCCAATCACAGTGCAGCGTTGAACACGGAGCGGCCATGGCCCCGCCCCAAAGTCTTCATCTGCTACTCCAACAGAGACTGTCCTAAACACACCAGCGTCATCCAGAGCTTCGCATACTTCCTGCAGGACTTCTGCAGCTGTGAGGTGAGACGGTGACAAACCAGCCGACAGCTGGATGATAAGGAGGAAAATGATTTTGGTGTGATTCTCACATTCCTGTTCACTCCTGCTCAGGTTGTGTTAGACCTGTGGGAACACCTGGAGATGTGCAGAGAGGGTCAGATGTCGTGGCTCAGCAGACAGCTGGACGAAGCCAACTTCATCATCACCGTCTGTTCCAAAGGCCTACGGTATGTTCTCTACTGCCCACTGTGCACTACGCGTTCAGCTGCTGTTCCTCCAGTGGCCACTAGATGCTGCTAAAACACTGTGACTGCTGAATATGAAGCAAAAACAAATATTTTAATTTGTACCAGAAGTTGAATACCTAGTTGTTATTCTGTGTTTTTGAAGAGATGAAGGCTTAAACTGCTTTTTTTTGACAGGTGTCTCAACCAGTCACACCCATGAGTCATGTTTTCTTGTCTTTTTCCTCGTTTCCCTTTCCTCTTGCCTTTTTCCCTTTGTCTCTCGTTTCATTTAGATTAAGTTTTTTTCTCAGAAAGATAAAAAAAGAGGGTTCGAGGCTCAATTGAAAATGTGTCAGGTAGCAGTCTCCCCATTGTCCCCATATTTGCCCCTGTCCAGTGTCCACATCTCAGGCAGGGGGGCCTTGCTGACCAGACAGATAAGGACCAAACTGCATGAACAAAAAATCAAACAATCCCTAAAAACAACTTGGGGGCAGCAGAAACCAGGTGTGGACACCACTGAGCTGCCACTTTACAAGCTAAAGGTGAACTTGTTGGCAAACAATTCCTTATTTGCACATTCAGAGGATACAGGGCAACACCATCATTCATTTGGAGCCATGTTTGTCTCCACCTGATGAATTTAAGTCCAATCAGTCACTCTTTTTTTAGCTTTCCTTTTGGTCTCTGAGGGAGATATTTCACTCCAGCTAGTCTGTGGTGGTGAGCGAGTGGTGGTCAGTGGATTCTTTGAACCAGCCTCTTGTCTCACATCTTTTCTTCTGTCCCTTCATCCGTCTTTCCTTGTTTTTCTCTTCTTTACATTGTCTTGTATTCTGTTCTGACCTGCTAAGTTCTCTTCCGGCAGCTACTACTTGGAGAAGAAGAGCCGCAGAGGGAAGACACCAGTCGGTCGCCGTAGTAACAGCAGCAGCAGCTCTCCGATTGGTGGCTCAGGCGGTGACCTGTTCATCGTGGGCGTGGCCATGATCGCTGAGAAGCTGCGGCTGGCGAAGCAGAGCGAGGGGGGCGGGGTTCAGGAGCTGAACCGTTACATGACCGTTTACTTCGACTATTCGACAGAGAACGACATCCCCACCATGCTGAGTCTGGCTCCCAGGTAAAGACAACGCCTGGCAGAATAACACCTTCAAAAATCGATTTATTGAGACAATAAGACAAGACCAGTTGCTCAATCGCTAATGACAAGCAGTGGTATTAACGTTGAAAATCATTTCCTGTGATCAGGTTTAAGCTGATGGACCAGCTGCCTCAGCTCTTCAGTCGGCTCCACTCCAGTCAGTCCACGTTGACTGATCGGGAGTCGCAGCCTCTCAACGTCTCCAGGAGGAACTACTTCAGGAGCAAATCCGGACGCTCGCTCTACGTTTCCATCTGCAACATGCACCAGCACATCAGCCAGAACCCTGACTGGTTTGAGAAGCAGCTGGCTCCTTCGGGAGGTTCCTCTGCCCCCTCTGGCTCCTCCTCGAAACATTCTCCTCTCCCCGCTGACCCGGCTCCAAGCCCTCCTCCAAAGCCTCACTGCTCCTCCTCTTCGCCGCAGCCTGAGCAGAGGTTTGACTCCGGCTTGGTGCTGAATGAGGTGGTGGTGAAGACGCCGTCTCTGGAGGGCGGAAAAGGAGCGCTGAGGAGGAACATGCTCCTGCTGGCTCCTGGCTCCAGTCCCAGCCTCAACCGAGGCCCCAGCCACAGTCCCAGTCCCAGCCCAAGTCCGGGTCCCTGCCCCAGTCCTGGTCTGTGTCCCAGTCCGGGCTTGCCACACTGCTCCCTGTCCATGCTGGGACCCAGTTCAAGGTAAAACCAGGTGTAAAATGAAAATAGTTTGGTCTCCACAGCAGATGACATGAGACCGCTCATCATTCTGACTGCTGCTGCTTTTCTGCTTCTTCAGGTCCACGTCTGGAATATCTGGACTCTTACCAGAAGAATCTTCCTCCTCCTCCTCCTCCTCCTCTTCCTCTGCTCCCTCCATCCTCCAGGATGGAGTGTGCTCTGTCTCCGCCCAGGCAGAAGAAGGCCGTCCCTCCCCTCCAGAGCTCCCTCCTCCTCGTGATTCGGGCATCTATGATTCGTCTGTCCCGTCCTCAGAGCTCTCTATTCCCTTAATGGAGGGACTGTCACATGACCAGGCCGACTCCTCCTCCCTGGCCGACAGCGAATCATCTTCTTCCGGACTGGGTAAGGCTGGCTGTTTGGCTAATACAGCAAATTGCTACAATTTACAACCCACCTGATGTTTTTTACAGTTAAAATATCCTGCTGTGCTTTTATTTTATGTTGTAATAATTTCATCTGAGTTCCTTATGTGATAAACCCTGCTCTCATTTCCACATGTAACTGTTGAATGAGGGAAAACTAAATATCAATGCTCACACCGCCTGTGTGTCGTTCAGGGGACGAGGAGCCGCCTGCTGTCACGTCGCTCCGCTGCAGCGCCGCCACAGTTTGTAAAGCTGAGCTGCACCATCATCACCACCTGGAGCACGGTGACGGACTCGCACCCGTGGCATCATCGTAGGGGACAACTCCTGCCCGCCAAAAGAGGACCAGCCCAGTGATGCAATCACAGGGCCAAAAATGTCTTGGTCTTGGACCTGAACCCTTTCTAATAAGTGCCATCATCCTCGTGGAAACAACTGGAAATGATAAAAAAGGCACTGCAGTGGTTCACCTGTGAATATTCACCTGTGAGTTCTAGAACGCTGGTCTGTAGAGATCCAGCCGTGTTTCCACTGCACAGCGCAGCTCGACTCCACTTCACTCGCTTCTGTTTCCTGGTACTTTAGTGAATGGATGGTGCTCCCGATGCGTCTGCACTTCATCAGTTGACCACCATCACTTTTGTGGGGCTGCCATTTTTAAAACCTGGGCCTTAGTTAATTTGTGGTTTCTGTTGCTGGTAGCTTGGCTGTTAAAAGATATTGCTGCGTGGTGACGTGTGAGTGACAGTTCTAGAGACGAGTCTATGACCAATCAGTGGTCTGCAGTGTTTTCACTTCACCTGTTAGAATCGGCTTATTGGAACCTCGACTGAGGCCAGGTACTATCCAAAAAGATAAAAGCGAGTAGAGTGGAGCAGAGCTGTACCATGCAGTGGAAACATGGGTTCTTATTGACCACAGGGTTACAGAATACTGGTCCTCGGTAACTGTGGTAAAGAGTGCGTTTCTAGAACTCTGGTCACTGGTATTTAGGATCACCACTGCGTTCTAGAACATGATTCCCCAGAGACGATGGTAAGCACTGCATTCTAAGCCCTGGTAACTATGGTAAACTGCGTCTAGAACACTAGTCACTAGTAACTAAGGTACTTTGCTCGCCTCGCTGGCCGACCGGCCTGGATGATCTTTGAAGGACTGGATCTCCAGGTGCTGCAGAGTGGACCAGTTCAGACCAAAGACCGCCTCAGCACTGCGTCTGACTGACTGATAGACGGCTGACTCCCGTGTGAGTCGATGCTCGGTGCCAAAACACGATGCCAAAACAAACTGTTTGTTCGGGCACTTCGTGATGCAGAAACGCAGGAAGACACAACGTCACAAACATGTTCAGATGTTCCCCGACAGCGATGCGCAGCCGGATCAGAGCAGCTACTGAAGGTGAAGACTTTTTACCAAAAGCTGCTTTGAACAAGTCAGAGGACATTGTTTGTATTATTGTCAACATTAGGACCAAAACCAAGTAAATATTAAATACTTTGGGGAAAACCACATATTCATCAATGAATGCAGGCCTTTAAGAAGTGCCATTTTTTTCATTTAATGCGCCTTTTTATTTTAGGAAGAGCATTTTAAAGGGGAATTCCCCCCAAACAGTTAGCAATACAACATTTTATCAATAGTCATCGGATTTTAATGTTTTTCCTCTCGTGTGATTTAACAGCATAGACGTGTTTGTTGACAATGACTCATCATTGGAGTAACCACCGATGACCGCTGCCTAATCATAAATCATGAAACTGTCAAAGAGTTTAGACAGACTGTTAAAAAAGTGTCAAGATGTATTAAAACCTGCTAATGTGAGTCGTGTTTTTGTTGAATTTTATCTTTTCTGCATTTATTTTACAAAGTCAGAACATACATTTCATAGAAATTTGGCGAGAGGCGCCGCTCTACGGCGTAACGTGTCGAATACTGTGGTTACATTGTTAAGCTTGTGGTTACGTATTTTAAAGTATCCCATATTAATGTTACATTTACAGTACAGTTATATATTTAATGCTTTGTAATCCTTTTCTGTCATTGTTGCAGGAAGCAGTGATGATGAGGGCATTATGAAATGTGACACTTTTGTTCTACAGTAACTAAAACACTTTAAAGATGCCTCTATGGAAGCCCATTCCTGCCAAAACAAGACATAAACATGTGAAATGTTGTCAAATTTGTCAAATTATATAATGTCTGTTTTTTAATTATTATTTGAATAAGTCCTGACTTTCATCCTTTTTCATTTCCTCGTGCTTATGGGCTTCCATACTCTCCTCCATCATTGATCATCTCATGAACGTATTTCATATCTGACATGTGCAGAAGAACACGGGGGTGTCAGTTGTTGATTCTCTCCTGATCAGCAGCTGCAGTCCTTTTATTCTCTCTTCTGTACCGAATCTTGTTCTGTGTTTAACGTTTCATAAAGTCTTAGATTTTCTGACTCTGATGCTTGAGTTGCTGCTGAAGGCTGAGCGACGGCTTCTGGTTCATCTGCAGGTTTGAGTTTGTTTGAAGGGACAATTCAGCATTTCCTACATGTAAATATTATTTTTATTTTGACCTGGAAATGTCTGTTCTGCTTCAGTTTTGTATAGTTAGACTTCTGTTTTACTATTTCTTTCTACATTTTCTTGGAATGTACTGTTTTATAGTACTTTAAAGTAGGAAATAGATAAATCCACCTAATAAAACTCTGCTCTTTTGATCTTTTCTTGAAGCCTCTGACTGTTAAGGCTCGGTGATTATAATAATTAGCACAGTTTATTGCAGTCACTAATACCACAAAACTCCATCACAGGGACCAGTATTTAAATTGCTTTATGGCTGGTAATAGTCTCTCATTTGCGTCAAGCTGACTGACAAGTTTTAGTTTCTTACAGTGAAACACACACACACACACACACACTCACTCACACACACACACACACACTCACGCACTCACACACACTGCAGTGACATAAAAACCAGCAGACAGCTCTATAGTGTGTGAGCTGTGAAGCCTCAATGCTTAAAACAACAGAAGCCTCCCTCTAAAACTCACAGACAGCCATCCCAGCACTGGTGTACCTTCAAAATAAAAGCACAGGCCTTGTTACTGTCCTTATGTAGGAGTCTGGACACAACTAAAAATGAATTCCTTATTGATTTTTGTTTAATTGTATGGTTTGTGTAGGACTTTGTGCTGAGCCTTAGCTCTTACTGTCATTACAATAAAGGCAGCATTGAAGATGACTGAACAATTTGTAAATTAAGCTCTTCTCAGTTTTAGACTGTTTCTTTAGACTTGAACTGATGCTTGTGATTGGACATTTAACATATGAGAGCTTGTCTCGTTCTCAAAGCAGGCTACAGACGTAACCATACTTCTAGTTATATTATTACGTTTTATATATTATTGGTTTCAAGAAAATCTGATCATTAAATGGTCATTTCACTGGTGGAATGTGACTAAGTTCTGTACTTAAATACAAATTTGACATACTGTAGTTGAGGGTTTCTGTATTTATACTTAATACTAACATATATAAAGTATGGTAGTTAAAATTAGCTCTACACTAAGCTATACACTAAGGTGTAAATATACAGTAAAACAACATAAAAAAAAGGAAACGCAAGAATGTGGTGCACAGTGTGAACAATAAGATAAAAGGTGCAGGTATAAGTATAAGTAATGGCAGTAATGAGACACATTCAGGATAAACACGGCCATGATACGAATAAGGTGTATACTCTATAGTACTGATGCATACAATATGGACAGTAGTGTAAATATATATGGGCATGTGAGAGCATACTGTAGTACTGTAGTAGAGGTGTATGTACAGTAGTATGGAACTATAAGTAAGCTTGTTATAGGAATAATAATCCGACAATGTAGTATATGATACAGTAGCATTACACTCACAGGGATAATTATTCTGCATTATGAGTACTTTTACTTTAGATACTTCGAGTATGTTTGTTGCTATAATTTTAATGAAGTACAATTTATTTGTAACAGAGTATTTTATAGAATGATACTACTTCTTTTACATAAAGTAAACGTTCTGAGTACTTTTCCACTCATGGTTATTTTTACCTCACATATTACCAACTCAGTCAGTGGCTCTTATTTTGACGGTGCCACCGGAAGAGAGGTGTGTAATTCTTACTCGAGCTTGACGGCGAGTGGAAAGGAGGACTTCAGCTGCAATCACAGCGTCTCTCAGTTTGTTGTTCAGACGACTCTTCGGACAGAACTTTGACTCGTTTCAGAGGAAGAAAAGTTTGTTTTTCTCTCACGACGGAAGCCGGAACGTTTGGCTCAGAGTTCGCTCTGTGGAAATCAGCGGATTGTGGATCAGTTGCGGATCGTTGGGAGGAGCTGCAGCCCGATGCAGGCAGGTGATGGATGTCAGCGGGGCTCAAGGTGAGACGCTGCGCTGCGAGCCGCCAAAAGATGAGTTTCCTGAAGGGTTTGGTAGAGAAAAACCTCAGAAATGCGATAATAGAAGACAGACAGGAGTGGAACTCTTCCACTGCCTGTCTGCCTGTCTGTCTGTCTGCCTGTCTGTCTGTCTGTTGGTTTTAAAAGCTGTGTGAAGTTAAAGTCTGGTCACTGTAAATGAGGTCGAGAGACCCTGAAATGTACTGTTTGCTAGAGAGAGAGAGAGAGAGAGAGAGAGAGAGAGAGAGAGCGAGCAAGGAGAGGCAGGGAAAGAAAGAAAAGAGGGTTTTATTGCTGCCCTGTGAGTCACAAGTTTGCCTGAGAGTGACTTATAGTCTGCAAACACACACACACACAAAAACACACAAAAACACACACACACCCTCCTCTGTAAACAGTTTACCATCATGGCAGCTCGTTGTGGAAAATAATGTTTATTTGTTGTTTTGCTGAAAGTCTACTGGAAGCACTCAGATCCTCAGAAATACCACCGTCTAAAAATTCCACATTACATGTAAAATACCCGAATAAAAATGTATAAAAGTACGGGAGTATTGTGAGTATTACGCAGGACGGTTTGTATCACAGTAAACATGTTTTTCTGCGTTCATCACTGTACATGTGATGTTAATGCTGATCATTGTGGAGCCAGTTTTAGATGCTTTATGTACTCTACAATGATTGACTGATTAAGCAATTAGTTGTCAACTATTTAATTAATTGCCAATTATTTTGCTAATGGATTGATCAGTTTGAGTAGTTTTTTAAGAGAAAAAGTCAAAATTCTCTGATTCCAGCTTCTTAAATGTGAATATGTTCTGTTTTGTTCACTCTAAACTCAGTATCTTTGGGACAAAACAACACATCTGAGGGCGTCATCTTGGGCTTTGACAAACTAATTGGTGTTTTTCACCTTTTCTGGTGTTTCGTGAAGTAATTGTTTAGTTGAGAAAATTAGCATCAGATTGATAGATAATGAAAACAATCCTTACTTCTACATGTATCACATGTTTTTTAAATGTCAAAACAAACCGTGTTGACGTAAGTGAAGTAAAACGAACAGTATTTCCCCCTGAAACTGGAATAGGAGTATAAAGTAGCGTGGAAAGGAAATATTCACGTGAAGTCAGAATTACCCTTGAGCGAGGCTGACAAACACAGTTTTATATAAACACCTGCAGACTCCACCTGCAGACTCCGCCTGCAGACTCCACCTGCCTCCCTGAATGTCAGGAAGTCTGTCGTAGTGTATGGACTCTTTGAATACGTTGTCAGTATGAGAGTTAAGGGATGGCACACTGACAGATGTTGGTATACTCAACATTTTGAGTTCCACAGCAGTCCTGTGAGGGGGGGTCAGCGCAGCCCTTCAACGACGCCATTGGTTCAGTGATGATTAGAGTAATCTGATCTAGAATCTGTTCCACTCGCTGTTGTGCTTGAGTGTATTTTTTCATGCTGTCCGTCTCTCTGAAAACACGCTGCCGTGGTTTTCTGTCCATATTCAAAGAGCAGAAAGTATCTGCTTCTGTACTTGTGGTAAAAGTTGAGTTCTTTGTCTTTTGAGCAAAGATGAATTGATGCTTATCAACATGCATCAGCTGCAGCTCCCATGAGGCTGGGACAGCACGTCTAGGGTGAGACTCCCGGGATGGCCTTCATATTAAAAGCCCACAGTGGTTCATGTCTTATTAAGGGAATGCAGAACGGATCTTTTTCAGGTTCCCAGTATGTGCCTCATAGAGCTGGGGAACATAGAACCTTGGACACATATTGAATGACCCCAAAATGAACACAGCCCAAGGAGACATCCAACAGAAAGAAAAGCCTCAAATCATCACATTTGAGAAGCTCGACCCAGCAGACATTTGGCAAAAAATCACTTAAACAATTAACTGATTCTCAAAATAGCTGCTGATTAATTTTCTGTCCATCAGTTGATCCCTGAATCGACTGATCGTTCACTTTTTAATCATGGGTTAGCTTGTCTTCAAAGCTGCATTCATTGAATTGTTTTGGCCTCTAGAGGTCACAAAACTCCAAAACACTGACATCACCCTATGACCTGTCATGGCTAACGTGTTAGCAAACATGCAGAAAACAGAGCAGCATAATCATCTGATCTCAGCCATGTTTGTCTCCATTTGATCAATCTAAGTCCAACTTTCACTCGCCTGTTAGCTCCGCTTTGGTCTCCACCAGCAGCTCGTGGACAGTGGAAGTATCAGAGTCTGCGACTGGAAACACGGACAAAGAAACAAACACGAAATGTGGCATAAAAAACAAAACTAGGAGCTAAAAGAGTCATTGATTTATTGTTGATATAAAGATATTGATCAGTGGTTTTCAAATTGATGGTGCACAAAGTAAACCCCCAGCATGTTCAGTGTCGAACACGTCAGCGCGACCTCGCAGACCTCAGAACAGAAGCTGGTCGCTGTTGATCTGCGGAGGAATGTGGTTCAGCTGCTGTCGAGGGACAAGGAAGATGTTGTTCAGGTGATGTTTGTTCTGTCGCTAATCATCGTGTTTCCTGCTGCAGTATGCTGCCCTGCTGGTTCCTGGAGGCGTGTGTGTGTGTGTGTGTGTGTGTGTGTGTGTGTGTGTGGTGACTAACAGCTTTGATCAAATGTCAGCAGCAGTCCAGAGCATCGCAAGAAACTGAAAAGAGAAGCGAAGTTTCCAGTCGGATTTCTTTGCACTTTATGTTAATAAACAGACAAATCAGGCGGCTGATTCATGTGTGAACCGAGCACATTCACTCTTAGGGTCAAAGCAGAGATGTTTGTGTCGTTACAGCTTCCGTTCACGCCCTCTGACAGATCATCCGTGTGAATGTGGAAGTTATTCAGGGTCAAAGCGCGAAAATGAATCCTAGCAGGTTTGCAGAAAAAAAATCGCATTAATGTAATATTTCTGTCCGACCTCCACAGTGTGAAACTGAAAGTACTCTGAAACTGATCAGTAATTAAAATGATCAGTGCTGGAGGAAGTATTCAGATCCTTTTCTTTAGTAAAATAGCACACTGTTAAAATACTCAGTTACATGCATTGAAAATGTTATTACAGTATTAAAAGTAAAAAAAGTCCCATATTACTCTTATACTATCATATATTGTATCACTAGATTATTAATACTCATGATTAATGTAAAAGCAGGATTTTATTGTTGTGGTTGAGGTTCATTCATTAGGAGTAGTCTCCAATATTCGCTCTCTTTTAGCTCTGTTTTTGGTCTCCACCAGCTCCTCCTCCATGTTGAAAAGCAACCAATCAGCACATCTGGAATCAGAGTATTTTTGTTTTTTGTTGCTTGACTTAAACGATTGATCGTCGTCTGTCAGTCGTCTAACCGGTTACGACTCTTGAAATCATTTCAGCACTAAATGTTGTTGAAATTGTGTGAAAAACTAAATTATAAGTCAGTATATCAGCTACATTATAATGAGTGTTAATTGTGATTGTGTAACTTTTGATTGGAAATCAGTTTGGTGGAGCAGGTTTAGTCCTGACCTGAGATCAGCTGAGTCAAAGAAAAGCAGCGTTTCCTCTGTTTCCTGAACGGTGTCATCGCATCGTGTTCAGCTTTTTCCACAGCAGGAAATGTTGTCATCCAACCTGCGAGGAAGATAAGACGCTGACATGTGACCACACAGAGAGTCGCAGCGCTCACGTCTGTTCCGACCTGTTCTTCTCACCATTTTTCTTTTTCTTTTTGGAGGCAAATCTCATGGAAAGACCAAAACCGACAATGTGTCAGTCTGTCTCTCAATACTGTCTCACCTCTCTGCTGTGTCTTTGGCTCTGAGCCTTGCTGGTTCACACTGAAGACGTCAGTCTTTAATAACAAAAACAAACAAATATCTAGTTTCATTATAAAAAAAGTGTTTCCTAAAACAGCTGAAGCACTCTGGTTCCTATCAAACCTTGCTCCAATAGGAGTAAGTAGCTCATTTGTTGGGGACTATTTTCAGCGGCGGATTAATACACATTTTGTGCAGTTTAGAGTATTCCCAGCAGCAGGACGGTGTGTGTGGTTGAGTCAAAATAAACTACAGTGTGTGTGTTCGCAGTAAGGAAGAAACATGTCCTGTAGTACAGCAGTGAGGCTCACTGATGTGTTTTTAATAGTTTTTGGACAAAATGAAGTGTACGGCACAAAGGAAGGCGAAGCATCAGGCTCTGGATACACAGATAGTACTTGTTAGTGGGATCGATTCGACTTTTTAAAACTAATTGTGCATATCGACATATAGAACAACATGTAAAAAGCATAAAACTTGAAATGTCTCCCAGACTCAAAGTGTGTTAGTTTTACTAAAGTTAAGCTCCTCATAAGAACTTCTTCCCTCATTCTGAGCGCCAAAACAGAGGGTTTGGTGTTGAGACTGAAAACTAAATGTTTGCTGAGAGACAGACACATAGAGAGAGAAACAGTGAGACAGACAGACAGAAAGACAGACAGACAGAGAGAGAGACAGAAAGAGAGAGACAGATTGAAAACAGATGGGGGGTAAAAGATTCAACAAGAGAAACGAGAGAAAGACAAAGAGAGAGAAGCAGGAGCCTGCAGCCAAACACACCTCTGATCTGGATTATAAGTGTGTGCATGTGTGTGTGTGTGTGTGTGTGTGTGTGTGTGTGTGTGTGTGTGTGTGTGTGTGTGTGTACATCCAGGGCGGGATGATTTGTACTATTGGAAAAAGCACTGCAACTCCCAGGAACAAATGAGTCACACACTAAAACACACACATATTTAAACTTGTAATGCACACACACACACACACACAGAGTCCCAGGGAGACGAGAAAAGCTTTGATTTGATCAGAAAGACAGAACAAGTTTCTGTTTGGCTTCAGGTTTGTTGATAAAACGCCACCCATGTGCTGTTAGCATGTTAGCATGTGTTAGCATCTGGAGACCCATCGCTCTTGTGTTCTCGCTGTGTTCTGTTCTCCCTCAGTTTTCCCCTCAATGCAGCACCCTGAGCTCTGCAGAGGTTGTTAGGTGTGTGTGTGTGCGTGTGTGTGTGTGTGTGCTTCCTGTTGTAGGTAAGGTGACTGAGGCCAGGAAACAGAACGGCACTGCGATGCAGCGGCTCTTCATAAATCCCTCATCGTGTCCTGTTCTAAGTAAAACTCAGGGAATGTCCTAGATAGTAAAGAACTGAGTAATGTGTAAATTGGTTGCTAGGAAACATCTGTAGCGCTGTCCAATCAAAAGCTATCAGGAAGTTACTGTAGCATCACAAGCTTTAATATCAGCTTCAAAAATAACATTTCATGTGGGTGTGACTGCTTTAATTTAAGGGAAGTTAAGGGTTGAGACTAAGATAACTGGACAGTATTTGGTCATTTATTCTACTTTATTTGCATAATGATTTGTCATTTAAGATATATTGTCTTTTATGCAAAATGGAATTTAAAGTCATCTTTGTCATAAGTGAAAGTCCTGCTTTCAAAATACTGTTTGATGCATCAGAAATGCATCAGATGTTGCTTTGTTTTGTTGCTCTATAGTGAAGTGTGCAGTAGCATATCATGGAAATACTTCAGTAAATACTACTGTACAGTACTTGAGTAAATGCGCCTTCCAGCTCTGCTCCTTTACTCCTCAGTCTAAAGGGGTCATTTATTAGCAGTTATGGCTAACAGGACGTAGCACCTGGCAGATAGTAGGTGTAAATGTTTAGAAACAGCTGATCTGTACACTGTAAGAAGTTTGTGTGGTTTAACTTTCATTCATTCATCTCCTCTTGATATAACTGAGTGAAACCTGAATGTAGGAACAGCAGGTGCAGCCAGGACGTCTCTCTCTCTCTCTCTCTCTCTCTCTCTCTCTCTCTCTCTCTCTCTCTCTTCTCTCTCACACACACACACACACACACACACACACTCACACACTCACTCACACACTCATACAAGGGTGTGTGCGATGATGCGTTTGACCTATGCTTGTATGGAAGTTATCTTTGACTTTGTGTCTCCTCACCGTCTGCAGTGACGTCCAAAAAACTGCTGAAATAAAATAAACCCTCAGATTCTCCAAACCTTCAAGTTTGTTTACATGTCCTGACCAGCAGCTACCACCAGGGGGAGCGCTGGTCAAACCTGAACCCCTTCAATATACAAGTACCAAGTCATTTACACACACCACACAAGAACAGTTAACCATAACCTTCTGATTATTTTCTTGATTTTTCGATGAGTTTCTTGGTCTAAAACATGTCAAATATTTGTATTTTCAATGTCAAAAGAAAAATTTGAAACCCGAAGCCCAAATCAGTTTACTTTTTTGGCATTTTTGCTTGAAAAATGACTTTAAATAATCAACTAATTGATGAATCATCAATCGTTGCACCTCTAAAAACTTAAGATCAGCTCATACACACAAACATTTTACCACTCCATTGCAGCTTGCAACCACACATGCAGACAAATAAATAAGGTAGAACCATTAAGGGAAGGTTAAACTTCACAATTGACACAATAAAGGCTTTAAAGTACAGACAAGGAGCCTTCTGCACTTTGTTTATGAAGTGTAGACTGTGAAGTATGGTTTATTGTAGCAGAAATCTAATTATGTTGTGTGTGTCTCAGTAAAGTTTAGTCATTGTTAAGTTAATCTTCTCTCCTCTCTTCTTCTGTCTCCTTCCCCCTTCCTTCCTTTCCTTCATCCCTTTTCTCGGTCCTTCAGGTCGAAGCTGCAGAAGAAAACTTCCTCCTTCTCTCTTCTCTCTCCAGACGGCTGGTCCCTCAGAGGGGTAAGAACAGATTATTCTCCAACAACTGTGCACTAGAATAAGACGACATGCTCGACACGGTCAGATGATAAAGGATGAGACGGAAGTGAAGAGCCTGTGCTCCATGGCTCTAATGCCACATATCAAAGGAGAATCTGATCTTTAAATGTGTTTGTCATCAGTTTTATTGGTGTTTACTTTGCTTTCACCAGTGAGTGATAACTGGTAATGTCCAGTGAAACAGAGAAGACTGCAAATAAGTGAATTTCCCAAAGCAAGAATCCCTTCAGCAAACCAGAAATGTGTAATTTGCTGCGTAATTAAAGGAGTATTTTCTGCATTCAACCTCTGAGGACCATGAATGTCTGTAGAAGTAGTCCTGGAGTACCACTTGAGTAATACTTGAGTATACTTGTTAGTTGTTAACTTGTATAGTTGTTAACATTTTTCAAACTTTAAGTGTACTGAAGTACAGCAGTGAAAATCAGGATTTATGAGCATTCAAAACACACTTGCAGTACAATTGTGTTATTGGAAATATACTTCAATATACTTAAAATGAAGTGAAATGAAAGTACGCTGTAATTAAGCATGCTTTCTACTATATACACTTAAGTACAATTTATAATACACTTACAATAAAGTACACGTTTGATAAGTACTGGAAATATAGCTTTAAGTATTGCAGACTCAGTATATTAATTTTTACTACATTTAAGTAGAACTTTAAGTGTGAATTTAGCACAAAAAGTAGATTTAAATTGTATTTCTAATACACTAAAGTGTACTTCTGTTTGACCTCTGGTGATTCAATATATAAAATTTCTCCACAGTTTGACATTAACAGCAGCTGGAGGTGAACATAGTTCGTAGTCGACAGTAGAAGTACTTCTGCTTTGTGTCAGTTCACTGTGCGTGTTTGAAGGCTCTCGGTGTAAAGTTATTTTGATCCCTGTAGCGTCAGATATATCCTGTGTGACTGCTGTGTAACAGTAGAGCTAACACAAAACACCAACACAGAGCTCTGCGAGGCTTCACTGACACACAGCCGTGCTCTGAGCTAAATGCTAACACCAGCATGCTAACATGCTCACAGTGACAATGTAACACAATGATGTTCAGCAGATAATATTTACCAAGGCCACAATGTTATTGAAGAAGAAGAAGAAGAAGAATCACTACGCACAACATGCTGAGTTACAGAGTCCGAAACTGCACACACCATGCTTAGGTGAAATTATTTCTCCGCTTTTATCCCATCCTGGTAAGTCCTTCTTCTGCGGCAGACCAGGAGCGGTGGGCTGCCAGCCGACAGCGGCGCCCGGGGACCCAGTTCCTTTGGTCGCTATTGGTCAGGTGGTGATCTTCTTGCATGTTTTCAGTGGGGGTATATTTTATGGAGGATACCCCAGGGAGAACATGCAAACTCCACACAGAAAATCCCTTTTCCTCGAGCAGCAGGTACCGATGACATGGTGGAGGACACACCCGTGGCGCCCACAGCGCCCCAGGCGGGAATCGAACCTGGAACCTTCTTGTTGTGAGGCGACTGTTACCACCGTCCACTGTGTCACCGTGTAATTCCTTACTGGCAGGGCTCCCAACATGCTCGCTAAAACCTTTACAGATGATACAGAATGCGGCAGCTCGCCTGGTATTTAACCACCCAAACGAGCGCATGTCACTCCGCTGTTCACGTCCCTCCACTGGCTCCCAGTTGCTGCCCGCATCAAGTATAAGTCCTTGATGCTTGCATACAGAATTGCCACCAAAACCGCTCCGACCTACCTGAACTCACTGCTCACTACACTCCGCCCGGGAACGACGCCTGGTGCTGCCACCTCCAAAAACCCCTAAGTCTCTAGCTAGACTCTTTTCTTCTGTGGTTCCCAGGTGGTGGAACGAGTCACCAAACTCCATTCGTTCTGCAGAGTCCCTTGCGATCTTTAGAAAAAGACTAAAGACCAAGCTCTTTACTGAACACCTTGTTCTTTAATTAAAAAAAAAAAAATTAAAAAGAGAAAGAAAAAAAAAACTGTCGACTCGTGCGTGTGCGTTTTTTGCACGACTGCGTAGGATTGTCTCGTAGCACCTATGTCCAGTTGGACCAGAAAGTTGCGTTAGGGCTCGTATTCTTGTTGTTCTCTCCCATCTAGAACCTTTCTTGTGTTGTATGAAAATCTCATATGTACGTCGCTTTGGATAAAAGCATCTGCCAAATGACAAATTGTAATTGTAATTGTTATTTAACGTGTTAGCATGCTAATGCTAACGATCAGCTGAGGCTGATGAATGTCGACATGCTGATGGCGGAAACTCCTCAAAGTTATTACAGTTCGTCCTGTTGAGAAAGTGGATATCTACAAAATCTTATGGCAGAACATCCAATAATGATTATATATTTGTCTATATGGTGTATATAGTGAGTACTGAAGTGCAAATTTGAGGTACTTGTATTTGAAACTTTTATTTTCATGCCACTTCATACTGCTATTCTTCTACAAATCAGGGGAAATATAGTTCTTTTTGCTCTTCTGTTTATCTGACAACTTAAGTCACTTGTTAGTTTGCAATTTCAGGTTTTTGTGTTCAAAACATGAAAAATAATCATGAGTTGCAGTACAGAACAGTCCAAAATGAGCTCCACCAACCAGCAGCTACAACAGTAAGATCCTGCTTTTCCATGAATGTGTGAGGAATAATCATCTCATGTTATCATCAGTACTCAGTACTGACAGTCACAGGGGGAGTTTTTCTGCATTTTTACTTTTAATACTTTAAGTGTATTTTCCCAATTATACTTGCGTACTTTTACTTCAGTTATGTATTCAACTCAGGACTTTTACTTCAAAGTATTTTTACAGTGTTTTATTGTGTCTCTGCTGCTGGTGTCTCCGTGTCTCCTGTAGCTCCTAATTATAGACGACCTGTTTCCCCTGACGACCGTCACTTCCTGTTTGTCCAGTGGGAACTGAGTGGACACACACACACACACACACACATACACACAAACACACACACATTGTGAGGTGTTCCTGTTCCTGAGGGTCTGCAGATCCACTCACAGAGGTGGTGAAGCTGAGGAGGAGAGAGGAGCTGCTGAGGAGGTTTAGACTGTGACTGAGGGGGTGGAGGAGGAGACGAGAGGAGGACAGGGGACAGAAGAAGGTAGAAAACAGGAGGAGACGAGAAGGAGCGAGGAAACGGGAGAAAAAAGAGCATTTAGAAGTCTGACTAAGGAGGAGAAAAGAGAGAAGTGGTGACGAACTGGAGGAGGAAGAGAAGAAGAGGAGGTGAGCAGAGTGTGAGACAAGGAAAGACCAAGAAAGGAGAACAGCAATGTGACTGTGAAGGAGGTGATTGGAAGGAGGAGAGTAAGAGAAAAGAAAGGACAGCTGATGTGACTTTGGAGTGAAAACAAAGTGACCTGGAGGAGGAGAAGAAGAAGAGGAGGAAGAGGAGCAACACATGACTGTTTGCAGAGAGAGTTAATTGACACTTGAGCAGTGTTTGAGGAGCAGATGATGGGCTGCTGTCTGTTTGTTTACTATCGGGTGAGTCTCTGAGGTTTCACATGTTACAGGTCAGTCAGACAGACGAGACCCTGGACAGCCGCCGCCTCCTTCCTCTTCTTAAACACTGTTTGTTGTTTGTGTTTTATGCATGTTTCTTATCGATACCACGCTCAGATGCTGACAGTGTGAAGACATGTCCTACAGCAGTCTGTCCCACCTGCTGTCTCTGCGTCCTTGAGTTCCAGTCGAAGGGACGTTTCATAATTCAGCTTTATGTAATTTCTGTATGTTGGGTCACACTTTCCTTCGTGTGGATGTTGTTCATTGACCGCCATCACAGCGCGAGCCTGCAGGAATAACTGATCAGACTGAATGAGCTTCTTTACATCATCAAAACCAGAGTGTGCTGGCGTGTCTTTAAATCACTGTTGAATGGGGTCTGCAGGTAGCTCACCTGCACGCCACGTGCTAAGGCTGCATGGTTAGCAGTGTGGGCTCGATTCCAGCCTGTGGCTCTTTGCGGCATGTCGTCCTCTCTCTCTTTCCACTTGATGCTGTGAATGTGACGCAATCTTTTCATTACATTTTCCGTCTGTGTGTCCTGATGACAGAAATCAGAAGTTTGCACTCTGAACTTTAAACCACGTGTAAAACACCAAACTGCCGTCTCTCTCTTGGTTTTGTGATGGATTTAAATTTACAGACACTGGGCAGAGCCAGGCTAACTGTTTTCCCCTGCTCCCAGTCTTTATGCTAAGCTAAGCTAACAGTATCCTGGCTGTAGCTTCATTTTTAACACACAGACATGAGATTGATATTGATCCCCTCGTTTAAGTCATATAAGCTTATTTTGCGAGATGTGGAGGTCCTGTCAGATCGTCACCTTCCAGCTGACTGTTCATTGGTTGCTGTGATGTTTAGAGGACGACCTTATATGGACCGGTGGACCTCCTTGTCTTTGGTTTCTATAGCGACAGTGAGTTAAAGGTAAAGTCTGCCAGGTTATATAATGTCCGGCCAACAACAAAGTCTTAACACAATACTGAACAAACACCAGACTTCCTGCTATTGTTACAGTCCGCTACACTGATCCCAACATCCTCCTCCTCCTCCTCCTCCTCCTCCTCCTCATGTCCTCCTTCTCCTCATGTCCTTCTCTCATCTCTTTGAACCTCCCCTTTCTTCCTATGGTCTTTTCCTCTCCTCTCCCCTTATTCTTTCACTACCTCCTCCTGTCCTCCTGCTGTCCTTCTCTCCTCCTCCATGCATCTCCTTCCACCTCCTCTCACTCTTTCTTTCCTTTCTTTCCTTTCTTTCCTCTGTGTCATCTCCTTTCTCCTCTCCTTTCTGCCTTCCTCTCCTCTGGCCCTTCCTCTCATTCCCTCTTTCTACCTCCTTCTTTTCTCTCATCTCATCTTCTCTGTCCTCCCGCCCTTTCCTTGGTCTCTCCTCATCCCCTTTTCTCCTCTCTTCTGTTCTCCTCTTTTCTCCTTTCTCTTTCACTCTCTTTCTTCTTGTCTTCCTCTCCTTGCCTGTTCTCCCTCAATCTCTCTCCTCCCTGCTTCCCCTCTCTCCTCCCTCCTTCTTAGATCTCTTTGAACCTCTCCCGTATTACTTTCTTTCTTTCCTCAACTTCATCCTTTTATCTCCTCCTCTCCACCTTTACTCCTCTAGTCTTTCTTTTCCTCCTCTCCTCTGCTCCCCTGCTCCTTTACTCCTCATGTCCTTTTATCCCTCTTCTGTTCTCCCATTTTCTTAACTGAGGGATTCGTTAAAGTTCAAGACCGCCATGCTCCTTCTCTCTTCTTTTTATCTCCTCCTCTCCACCTTTTCTCCTCTTGCCTTTCTTTTCCTCCTCTCCTCCTCCTCCTCCTCCTCTCACACGCACAGCTCTTTGCCCTCAGTGACCCAGTTCATCAGGTGCTTGTGTGTTTTCTTCCTGTTTTTGTCGTCACGGCAGCACACAGGAACTGTATCTGTGTTTTTGTGTTAAGTGTAACTGCACCTGTGCCGCTTCCCACCACATGGACACTGACCACAGAGGTCACCTGCTGACCGTGTCGTTAGTGGGACTCTGATACTAACGCAGAATTAACATTTGAACTACTGGAGTTCAAACATGATAAAAAATAAACGGTTTCTTCATCAGAGCTTCGGCAGAATTCAACACAGTAACTTTTGCAGGTGTCAGAAAGATGCAGGTGGCTGTCCAGCATCGTCCTCTGAGTCCGTCTCATCACCTACTCAGGCTAATATTATCCAATCTAATATCACCCTGACTGTCACATGACCACCTCTTACATTATTTATGGACTACTTTGCTTTCGAAAGCCGTGTTCCCTCTTTGTGTCTGTCACAGTACAATCAGTGTTTTCTGTTTGCTTTACTGATGCTGCTCAGCTCTTCTTCTTCTTCTTCTTCTTCTTCTTCTTCTTCTTCTTCTTCTTCTTCTTCTTCTTCTTCTTCTTCTTGTTATATTTTTGATGGCTGGTTTCAGGAAATTCTTCTTTTTTGCTTTGGTAATATTTTTGTGAAATAAACTTTGTGTTAAACTGGGCACAGCAGGTAGCCTCAGAAAGTTGAGGCTTTCAGTTCTGCAAACAAAGGTCAAACCCAGTTAGAAATTGTACTTCCGTGTACTTTCAAAAAGTGTACTAAATTACAAATACTTTTGATAGTAATAAAGTGTACTTATGAAAAGTATACTTATTTTCAAGTCCTTTGTAAGACATGGCATGCTTAATGAAAGCATACTTTAATTTCACTTGAATTAATTTGAAGTATATTAAAGTTTATTTTTCCAACACAGTGATGATATGATACAATTGTACTGCAAGTGAAGTGTGTTTTCAACGCTCATGAATCCTGATTTTCTCTGGTGTACTTCAGTACACTTAAAGTTTGTAAAAAGTTGTGCCAAGTCAGCAACTGTTTACGCTTAAAGTATTACTCAAGTGGTGCTCGAGGACTGCTTGAGTACACGAGGCAAGGAGCTAACAGCTGCTTAGAGCTGCAGGTTTGGTCTTAACTGTCACTTTCATGGCATGTTTGAGTCGTTTGATTCAGTGTGAAACTGAAACATCTTCTCACTTAGCTGTAAAAGTCTGATGAATCAGAGCACGTTTCTGTTGATCGACGCTTGTTAAATACGTCTAAAGTAACGTTTGCTGTGTTCTGTGTTTTGCAGAAGAAGAGGAAGCAGGCCAGCAGAGATGCAGACTCCCTCAGCCTCTGCAGTCTGGACATCAATGTAAGTTTTGCTCCTCTGAACTTTTTGGGGTTGCAGCTAAAAATTTTTCACTCAGGTCTCAAACAGTGGTGAAATTTGTCGACTTTTACTTTGACAGGGCTTAATACTTCCTGTCTGTGTTGGCAGCACGTTCACACCTTTTGAATATGAGCTGAAAATGGAAAAAGTAACATGACTTACTGTGCAGGAAGTGTTTACATAGAGCTTTCACGAGTGTCTTCCCATCGAACCCACGTCTTTGAGTCAGGGAGTTTTTAACAGCAGCTCTTTTCTCCTGTATTTTGTGTTTTGATTATGACTTCAAGGCGCCCTGCGGAGTTTTACACTTTCATTCAGTGTTGATCCTTGAAGTCTAATGAACGCGTCAAATGCAGTTTGTTCCTCATAGAACATTTGCAAAGTGAATTTTTTGGAAAAGTTTGAAACCTACATCCATGTTTACGAGCTCGCAGTCTTCTTCTTCACTGCCTTTGCTGGTGGATTGTGATGTTTAGTGGCTCGTTACCGCCACCAGTAGACCAGTGAGACAGTGTCAAGCCATTGGCAGGAATGTGTATTTCTGAAGGAGAAGCATATAATCACCCAAATGTAAGATTTTTTGAAAATCTCATAATTATACATAATATACAGACATTACACACATATACATAAACACACACACACACATACACACACAGGAAAGGAATACGTCTCCTCTGAAACACATCAGAATGCAACAATTTCCATTTAAAATGTAAAGTATGAACCCATGAATGCCTACAAAACCGTGAAGAATAGGATGTAAAACATTTCCATATTTTCCAGATGTTCCTCTGATTTTTCTCCAGTTTTAAATGAAACATTTTTCCTCCACCAGCGCGAGAAGCTGGTTTTGTATTTTTCCAATTAAACGGGCTAACAGGCATCTAATTCCAACAGCTTTGTCAACATTCGTAGACGAGACCGTAACTGTGATTTCTCAACTTTGTACTTTACTATCTTCAGCAGTGACGGTGGGTTATTGTGTATTGGGACCCTCAGGGGCCCTCGGTCCTCATGCCGGACCCCTCCTCATGTACGTGTCTGTATTTTTAGCCCTCTGCCAGCAGCCCGTTCCTTCCCGGGCGTTTCCCTCCCTGCTCGCTCTAACACAGGATGTCCACCCTGTTCAATACGCCGCAGCGTTTGTGTGACAAACGCACCATCGCTCTTATTTAGTTACAAACCAGCGGCGGCTGATAGTGAACCTGGAACAAATCACAGTCCATTGTTTGTCTCCTGTTCGTCCCTGCAGCTCAGTGAGTCACGCTCACTCATATTGTGCTCTTACTGAAACTCCTGGACCTGGAGATTATTTTCAGTGATTTCAAGGTCAACAACATCAACATATTCACTTCAGGAACAGGACTGTCTGTCTGGACTGGAGATGAATCACATCGAAGTCTAACTTTTATTTTATTTATCAGTAATTTACTTCTGGAAACAGTGATGTAACTCTGAGTTTAGAGTTTTTAATTACTTTGAAGATTTAAACCAAAGAAAGTAAATATTCATTTATTATTAATTACTGAAATACGCTCAATGGCCACTTTATTAGGTACACCTGTGAAATGTAATGTAATCCAATAAAACTGCTTTGCCGTAAAGTCTCCTTTATGGCGCCTTTAATGTTGACTGTGATAGAGGTGTTAATTCTGTGTTCATGGCTGAGGTCAGAGTTAATGATGCGGTTGAGTGTAAATTAGAAAAATTAGAAACATGTCCCTTAAACTACAGCCTCAGTCACAGACATGTAATTGAATTCACACATTTCTAACCATGTCAGCAAAAACTGAACATTATAAACTCTGTGATTCATGGTGGAGCTGCTGGATTGAATGGTCACAGGTGTACCTGATAAAGTGTTAAAATGTGAGATTTTAAGCTTAAATGTCACATTTTTGTATGTTCAGCTGACCTGCTGGTGGCTTTGCTGATAGTCTTTTCTAGAACCTTCCAAAGGATTCACTGATAATATGAAATCCTTAATTATAGGAAACTTTGGGACCTCTGAAGCAAAGAGTGACCAAAGAAATATTTCACATGGTAGTAAAACAAAAACAGAACTAACGTGCTGAAAGTGTGTGAATAAAGCGGTTAAAGGAGTCCTGCTGTCATTCAGAGCTGCACTTCATTTACTGTGGAGGCTTCCAGCCGAGTTATAGATGTTTTCACGGGTTAATTAATATCTGCTGAGCCCCTCAGGCTCACATGGCAGATTGACGGTTATTGATGTGGTTCAGTGAAGCAAGGCCAGTGAACTGTGAGGGGAGATGTGTTTTCTTCTGACATCTTTTAACAACAACAAGAACTTTTAATGTGGCTGGCGAGCTTTTATTTTCTCAGACGGTTTTAAAGTCATTTGGTGTTTTAAGGAAGCACAGTAATCCACCGCAAGTGGGTTTCTTTTTTGATTATCAAAGCTTTTTTTTTTGCTCATAATGAGGTGCTTTAGTTATGGGAAGTCAAAATTATTGCAATGTAATATTATAATTATGAGATACTAAAGTAATTATGAGGTAAATAGTAACACAGAAAACTTAATAATGAACAAAAAAAGTTTTTTATGCTGCAGCTTCTGTAGATTTAACCCTGAAATCAGAGTAAGACATACAGTATTTCATAACGATGAGGGTCTGAGGTCTGAGCCTCGTTAAGCTTCACTTTGATGTTTTCTCACCTGCAGCTCTCTGCAGTTCTCGGTCCGTGTTGTTCATCATCCACATTCTTCTGTTTCTTTCCCTTTTCTGCAACTTATGCAGAATAAACAACCAAGACAAAGAATAAAAACCCATCATACATCATCCGTCCATATTTTGCCACACCTCGGTTCAGTTTCTCTCTTTGCTGCGATGCGTCACAGTACAGTCGTGAAGAGGATTTGTCTGAGTCAGTGGAGACAACCGAATCTGCTCTGGGATCAGCCGGTGACTCTTGTTCTTCTCTGGGCGTCCACGACCCGACTGGGCCATTAACAGACAATGGAGCTGAGTCAGAAGGGCAGTGCTCGTTGGCTGAGCAGGAGGTTTGTTTCATGTCAGGTCAAAGGTCAGCGACGATGCTCTGACTCTGATACTCGTCACGGCTTTCAAAGGAAACCGAGGAAAACAAACGTTTCTAAAAATGACACAATGACCGACGTTCTTCTTCTTCTGCTTCATTACGGACAGCTGATCCAGGGTGTGTATGTGTGTGTGTGTGTGTGTGTGTGTGTGAGGACATAATTCATTCTCTGGAGACTTACCCTGACCTCAACCAACTAATGACTATTTTAATTATCCATCGTTCTTCCAGTTCTTCTCTCGAGTCATTGATTCATGGTTTCGTCTTCAGACTGTCAGAAAACAAACAATCAGTTGATCAGTCCATTTTGAGAAGCTGGAGTTTTAGCTTGAAAAATGGCTGAAACCAATCTTAATTCTGAAATGTCACGTTTTTGCCCGCACAGTGTGGCTCTGTTGTTTACCACATCACAAATAAACACACAAACACACTCAGTAATTGACTTAAAAACTGCTGGAGAATCAGGGCAGAGCTGTGGCTGCCTGCAGGCTTCTCTCGCTCTGCAGTAATTACAGTTCAGATTGGCATCGACTGATGAACTGCCGAACAGTCCCAGCACCACCAGTAGCTCCAGTATCAGCTCCAGTAACAGCCAGTGTGTATGTTCAGGTGATGGTAATACATAATGATAAACTGTTGACATTTTAAAGGGGAATATTGTCTTTTTATATCTATTTTACTACATTTTTCAAGCAAATGTTGTGCTTTTTTCTTCACTCATTACCAGCTGACTGAACTTTGTTTGCAGAATTCATTTTGCTTGTAAATTATGTGATGACAGTTAAATATAATGCGTTGTTGTAGATTAAGCTATCAAACAAGGCGCCTCTTATTTGCCCTCTTCCACATTAAGCTGTTGTATGTTGATGATGATCAGTGTCAGAATAATCACAGCGGAGCGCTTGTTGAGAGCATTATACCGCCTGGAGGAGGAGGATTTCAGGTCAGGGGTGGGGGGGGTCCAGCCGGGAACGCTGGCTGGGAGCGGCACCAGAATGGGCACCAGAACCGAAACCGGCTTCAGCAGCTTCTTGGTGAACCCAACCACAATGGGACAGGCTGGGACTAGCTGGTTAGCACGCTAACTTCAGTAGCTCTGCAAAACAACACATAGATGTCTTCGACACATCAGAACTGTTGTGTTGATAATGTCGGTTACTTTTTGAATGTGCATATTGCTCCTTAAAAGATCTCAGACAAGGCAATTGTTCACTTCTGGCATGAAAAATAACATTTCTTCAGCTGACCAGATACTTTCTGCTTTGACGGCATGTTCAAAAGGTGCGGCGGTCCTTAAAACTCCCTGACTGTCATCTTTACCTCCTCTGAGAGGCTGGGTGAGGTTGCTGTGGTTTTGTTGAGAGCTGTAGAAGCAGAGCAGGGATTTCTGGCACAGCTTCACCCACTTCCTGAAGGTGCATGGAGACGGAAAGCAACACATGTTGTATCGGACAATGAATTTGTTCTTTCTGCTACAAGTGTTGCTCCATGTTTGACCTTTTCACTAATGAGTCATTTCACTTGACACACCCGAGTACATGCAGCCACTAATACCTGCTGACTTGTACCTGAGTGAAAATTGATCGCAGGACTTTTGTTTGCCATGGATTATTTTATTATTCTTCTGTTTTCTTATTGTTAACAAATCCCATGAAAAGACCAAAACCAATAATGTGTGAGTATGTCAATATGTTGCTGCTTTGTCTATGGCTCTCAGCCATAAACCCATTGGTAAAATCTCTAAAGATGGCTGAAGTTTAATTTCTGCAGCTGGGTGTCGTAGGACATTACTCAAACAGGAGGAAATAATGCATTTATTGGGAACTGCATTCAGCTGTGCATTAATCCACATTTGGTCTCTAGGGAGTATTTCCAGCAGCAGGACAGTGAACGTGGCGTTGACACAAAATAAACTGCAGTGTGTGTGTGTGTTCATGGTAATGAAGGAACGTGTGGCCCAGTGCAGCAGTGTGACTCACTGATGTGCTTTGATAGTTTTTGAACAACAATGGAGCTCTATGGCACAGAGGAAGAAGATATATCAGGCAGTAATACACACACAGTGCTCGTTAGTGGATCAGGTCATTGTTGATTTTGATATTTTCATGGGATTTGATGACAATAAGAAATGTACTTTATGTCATTCTTTACTTAAAGCTCAGAATACTCATTTCCTCAATAATGAAAGAAAAAATGAAAGAACAGAGGGTCGAGGAAATGGGAAAAAGAAAGGGAGGAAGTAAAGTGAGTGGCCGAGCGAGCCTGTGAGTGAGTGAGAGAGAGAGAGAGGGAGCGAGAGAGAGTCAGCTGTGAGTTTTCAGACGGAGCTTCAGGAGGAGACGAGTGAACAGCCGTCACCGGTGGAGAGAAGCTTTGACAGCTTTGACAGAGAAAAACCTGGAATAAGAGACTCAGAGCTCCAGACCTGTCTGAACTGTGGTGGGACGAATCCTTCACTGTTCTTCTGACCTGAGACCAGCTGATCCTGCCGGCCTCTGTCTGGACCCTCTGCTGGGTTCCAGCTGGATGCTGTCCATCGTTTTCAGGACACCATCAGAACTGGGTTGAGAGGACGATCTTCTGGTACCAAACTCTTTCCGGTTGCTCCTCCAGAACCAGACTTTTGTTTGAAACTTGACTGGCACCAGTTTCTTTCAGGTGTTTTTGGATACTTAAAGCAGTAAAGACTTAGTGGATCGCGCTCTTAATGGTTTGTCAGTGTTACGCTTTCTGTCGTTAAATGGTCCCAGACCCTCTACCAGTTTGAAAGTATTCCTGGACGCTCTATTGGTACTGGGGAAGGTCCAGATCCTGTGCTGGGCTGTGGGGTGAGCAGTATGGTGGTGGGGGGGCAGAGTCCCCTCTGCCTTCTGGTACACTGGTTTGAGTCTGGGTGCTCTGTGGAGTTCAGCAAAGGGAAGATCAACATGGGGAAACAGGTGCAGGTGAGATCTGTTAATCTGAAGTGTGAATTATTAATTCTAATTAAATGAATTATGCTGTACTTTCATCAGTAGATTCATTAGCATTTTTTTTACATTTCACACACATGCTTAACTTAAACTTTAGTCTGATTCAATGATTAATTCTGCTTTGACTTCTAATCTAATCTGATTTAACGTGGTCTAATCTGACTTGATCCACTCTATACTAACTGGATCTAATCTGATCTGGTGTAACAGAATGTAATTTAGTTTAATCTATTATCACCTGATATTAGATAAAAGTTTATCTAATATGATCTGATCTAATCTAATTTGATATGATCTGATCTATCCTAATATAATCTGATTTAATCCCTTTTGATCTAATCAGCTTTGATCTAATCTCATCATATTTGGTTTTATCTCATCATATTTACTATAATCTAATCTAATCGAATTTAATGTAATCCATGCTGCTGTAAAGTTAGTACTTTATTAAACTTTGAGATGTGGCTTCATTTTATTCTCATTTCTGAAAATCGGATTCCGCTTAAGGCTTCAAAACCACCAGGGCTGCCTGCTAACAGTGCTTTTCGTGACAAAAGACAGTGAAGCGGCAGACCTCAAACTGAACATATGTGAGAGCATCTGAGGGAACATCATGTTGTTTTTCATGATGTGAAGGTTTTGATTCTCCATGTTTGTTCCTCTGAGCTCTGGTCTTCCCTCCGTCAGTCGTACGTGATCATCAGACGTCTCTCCTGCCTCTCAGGCCTCTTCTCTCACCTGGTACAGGTTAATCCCTGAACCCATCGATAATGCTTTGTGGTCAGTGTGTCCAGCGGCTGTCCCGGACTTGTCATTGTAACAGTCCTATTAGCAACTGGAGATGCAGAAATAAACAGATACCTGCATGCTGGCCACCCCACGCTGAACTCCTTTATCAGCCTACATGAGATCATGTTTTACCTGTAAGACTCACATTTTATACCTTCGCTCATCATCTCACAGAAACAAAAAGGAATGCGTCCCGGTCATAAGTTAGAAAATCTCCTGACAGCTGACCTGAGTCAGTCAGTCTGCTGTAAACCTGCTTTAATTAGAGAACCAGTCTACTGTTAACCTACTGCACCTAATTGATCTTTGTCAGATTGAATCAGCTGAAGCGCCATCACACACAGAAAACCCGTTACAACATGTCCAATGGAAACTTCTCAATTACAAAGCAAATGAACTGATTATTTATCGTCCACTCTGAGCAGTTCTATCTTTGATGAATACAGCAGCATCATCTGCTAAAGGAGGGAAATCACTGCTGTTTACATCAGAGCTCCAACAGCAGCTTCAGTGGCTATCATGTCACATTTTTTATTGTTTTATTGTCTCCTCTTTACTTTTTCGGTAAAATCAGTGAAAACGGCTGAGACTGTCGTCAGATTTGGGACTTTTGAAGCTGAAGTTGGGAATCTTCCCGTGGATGAAAAAACAACGGGCTGTCTGCCAGAGGCCGATTTATTTTTGGTCGGCTGGTTCCTGACTGTGTGTGCTGATGGAAACAAAGTTTGATGGTTCCTGTGTTCCAGTAGGTCAGCTGACTGCGGGCTGCAGGGCAGGCCTGGAGATACACACACCAACACACATATTGATTTACTGTAAGTCTGTATCCAGGATAAGCAGCCTGGTGGCAATACTGAGGCCAATATTTGTGTGTGTGTGTGTGTGTGTGTGTGTGTGTGTGTGTGTGTGTGTGTGTGAGAGAGAGTCTGGTAGAGAAGGAAAGACTTTGAGTCACACTATTGTTTAACTTGCAGTGTGTTAATAATACAGTCAACTTTCCCGCAAACCACTAGAACATTAACACTCACCATGTTGTCCAGACTCAATAGAAAAGTTATCGGTTGATCAACAGCCTATTTTTTTAAGCTGTGCCTGTCGGTCTGCCAGTCTGTCGGTCTGTCGGTCAGTTGGTCTGTGCACCACTTTGGACTGAAACACCTCAACAGCTATTAGATGGTTAAGACACATACCTCATGACTGCAGCGTCCCCGTCTCTGTCTCCCTGCAGTTGCCATGACATTTTATACAGACATGCATGAAGCCCATCGTATGACTTGTTCCCCCGGCTTCTCCTCGCCACATTGTCTCTTTTTGTATCACCTCTGGGGGGCGCCAAATTCCGAAATGTTTAAATTCTTTGCACAAAAGCTTCAGTAAATTCCCAGAATACGACACTGTTCATGCTTCAGCCGGCAGGTGCGTGTGAGCGTCACTCCAGCAGGTTGTGGGTCTGTTGGTTTTGTGTGACGTAGTTTGACTCTGTTGTCTCCTCCAGGAGCCCAACACCAAGCGCAGTAAACTCGTTACCAGGGTGACGTCTCTGGCCAGCCTGCTGCCGCCCGTCAAGACCACACCGCTGAAGAGGATTGGTCAGACGCTGCAGGTGAACAGCCACTCAGATGTCTGCACTAGTTTTTTAGTATTACGTCCATGAAGTTGCATAGTGGTAGAGGCCAGTGGTGCTGAAGTGGTTTTCTTTAATCCCATTTTATTTCTCTTGTTTAATGATGTCCTCAAAGTTACTGAACATGGACACACAAGACCTTCCCAAATGATATAATCCCATAGGTTGATGTTAAGACCTCACAACGTTGTTTCTTCCATCAGTTTTTCATGGCGGACAGTAATACTACAGTACCCATGAGCCTCTGCAGACGGAGATGGAGAGGTGTGAGTCAGAACTGTAGAAAACACTTTATCGCCATTGTTGCTGACCTATTCTAACGAAAATTGACCCAGAATTCAAAAGTGAACCGATTCAAGCTGCAGGTTTTCTAAACACCATAATCTTCAGCACCTGCTGTGAGCGGTGACCTCTCCCTTGAAATTTCTCAGCCCACACAGGCTTGCACCCATGACATCCAGCTGTAGGCACTCACGTAAATGGCGCTTTCTAGCTCTTTCCTCTTCGCAGCTCTACGCTACAGATACTGAAAATAACAACATTCTGTGTTGCTCTGTCCTTGTCAGCTGGTTTGACCACCTCTCGTCTCTGCAGCGCTCCATCAGTTTTCGTAATGAGAGTCAGATGGAGAGAGCCGCTCATCCTCCTCCCTCTTCCTCGACAATGAAGACGCGCGTCATCTCAGCGACGGTGTCCAACCCTTCCTCCTCCGTGACCGCCGCGCGGGTTTCCACGGCAACGGCCCCAGCCGCCAAGCGCCGCGACAGCAAGCTCTGGAGCGAGACGTTCGACGTCCGGCTGGGAGCGACGCAACCTCTGAGCCCGAAAGAGATAAAACGGCAAGAGGTGAGAGACACGCTGGACTGAAGGATTTCTGATACACGCAGTCCATCAGCCATGAGATTTAAGAAAATAGTATCATGTATACAAAGCAACATGACCGCCATCTTTTTAGCACGATACAGCACTTATTCTCAATGGGTGAAGACATTTAGAGAGAGAAATATAACTGACTATAAATACAAAAATGTACATTCTGAAGTCTCATCCACCTCTGAACACTTATCAACAACCCAAACTCATTTCTAAGACTCAAGCTCTTCCTCCACCTGCAGGCTATATTTGAGTTGGCTCAGGGCGAGCAAGACTTGGTGGAAGATCTCAAGTTGGCTAAGAAAGTAAGCAAAAACCTTTATTTTTCTTTGTAAAACTCACTTTCCTCCTGCGACAGTACCAGTATTTTCTGTATTATACTTCTGTGTGTGTGTGCTGCAGGCCTACCGTGACCCGATGCTGAAGCTGTCAATCATGACTGAGCAGGAGCTGAACCAGATCTTTGGGACTCTGGACTCACTGATCCCCCTGCATGAAGGTAGGCGGGAGCGTCTGATGGGGACTCTGCGTAAAGGTCACAACAGTAATCTTAGCAGGTTGGACCCTGTAACATTTCCCATCATTCTCAGCAGGAGAAGCACAATCTTCACGCTCATGACGGTCATTAAGGCTGCAAAAGAAGTTTTAAAGTCCATCTGTTGTGCATCTTGTTGGCAGCCTCAAGACATCTGCTGAATGACTGTCAAAAAGCCATCACTTTAACACAACAACAGCATGATACACGAAGCCAGCAGTGTTTTGTGTTCTATATCTATTTAGGGCTTAAAGCTGCAGTTCCTCTAATTACCACCAGAGGGTAACTGTAGTCCCTTTTAAACCAAGATGACGCAATAATGCCGAATGAGAAACCTTCAACACCCCTCTGCACATATACAGTCCACACTGCAGAGGTGGTGACTGAATGAGCTCAAAGGAAATGTCTCATCAGTTGACATCAGGCGTCTGGTCAGTTTTCTTATGCATGTGTTTCTATTATAAATAATAAAATTGACCAGCTTTAACCTGTTTCATGCAGAGCTCTTGGACGGCTGTTTGTGTTTAGACATTGAAGATGATAACTTTTTTTTTGAATGAAAGAAAAATATATTTACATTTCCTGAAATATTTAAATCACTTGTGGAAAAAATTGTTTTGGTATCGACGTTGAAATGCTAAGTATTGTATCGGTTCTAGTATTGGTGTTCACAGTCTTCAGACACTTCAGAGTCTTATGGTTGTAGCCGTTTTTTGTGGATGCTACTGCACAGCATTTTTAGAATTTTGTCTGTCTCTCCTCAGACCTGCTGAGTCACCTCAGAGATGCCAGAAAACCTGACGGGTCCACAGAACATGTGGGACACATTCTGACTGACTGGGTAACATACTGAAAATAATCATGGCGTCTGCAGAATAAAGATGGCATTAATTCATTTGTCACATGTCTCCTGTGCTCTGCAGTAACCAGGTCTCTGTCTCTGTGTCCCTGCAGCTGCCCTGTCTCTCCTCCTACACTTCGTACTGCAGTAACCAGGTCAAGGCCAAAGCCTTGTTGGACCAAAAGAAGCAGGATCGGCGGGTGCAAGACTTCTTGCAGCGCTGTCTGCAGTCGCCCTTCAGCAGGAAGTTGGACCTGTGGAACTTCCTGGACATCCCCCGCAGCCGATTGGTGAAGTATCCACTGCTGCTCAGGGAGATCCTTAAGCACACGCCCAATGACCATCCAGACCGGCAGCACCTGGATGAGGCGGTGAGAAAAAACAGCATTAAGACACTGTGCACCTTTGTCCCATAGGTGTGGTTGCATCAGACTGAGGCAGTGGAAAGGAAAATGATTTGTGTCAGGGAAGGTGTTAACTCAGTAGATCACGTTTGATGCTTTAAAGGTGCATTAAAATGTGCTGATGGAGTTCGACTTTGTCTGTTTGTTCTACAGATGCTGATGGTGCAGAGCGTGGTGGCGGACATCAACAGGCGGACGGGTGAGTCGGAGTGTCAGTACTACAAAGACCGTCTGTTGTACACGGAGGACGGACAGAGGGACGAACTCATTGACCGCTCCAGGACCCTCAGCTGCCACGGAGAACTGAAGAACAACAGAGGACTTGTCAGTAGATTTCTGCAGTCTTATACTATGAACATAAATATGCATAAAAACACCTGATAGAGGAAACATCAAGTGAAGAAAAAATAACTCCGCCGTCTCTTTGTCTCTTTGCAGAAGCTCCATGTGTTTCTGTTCCAGGACGTCCTGGTAATCACCAGGTCTGTCTCGCTGAACGACCAGCCAGTCAGCTACCAGCTCTGCCGCCAGCCAATCCCCATCCGGCAGCTGGACCTGGAGGACCTATTAGACGGAGAGATGAGAGTGGGCGGGTCCATCAGAGGGGCTTTCAGCAACAACGAGCGGAGTCAGTTGATCACAAATACCACAGATGCATTTCATTTTGTTGTTCCACAAGAAGAAATCAGGATCAGTTGCAGGCTTTCACTTGTTTTTTTCTTTTGTCTGTTGTGAACTATCCCAGTTCCTTACTATACACTAATAAGTACCAGAAAGATCTTTGCTTTGCTTTTGGTTTGAGGCTGACTGAGGCTGGCCTCTTTGTTTCAGTGAAGGGACATCCAGTGATATACTTTATGTACACATTCAGGATGCAAATGAAGAACAGGCTGATTTTCTTTCAGAATTCAACAATAAATCCTAAAATTACACAATTTGAAATTAAAACTTATTGGCAAAGATGTCTGACAATAATATCGTCTCTCTCCTCCTCACAGCAAAGAACTTCTTCCGGGTTTCGTACCGTGCAGGAGGTCAGCCACAGAGCCACTGCTTCCAGGCCAGTGACGCCTTCAACAAACAGCAATGGATCAACTGCATCAGACAAGCCAAGGAGGCTGCAGCACTGACTGGAGACCAGCCACCAGAGACAGGACAGTGTCTGGAGGGAGGGCTGGGTGGACAGATAAGGCTGCTTGGTGAGACGGGTCTGAGCTTACGCTGTGATTCAGGGCTTGAGGATGAAAAAAGGGTGTGGGGGGAGATGGAAACAGGGCTGTGTTTGGAAGCAGAGGTCAGTCTGGGTAAAGAGGGTGGTGTGCCAGGTGGGGAGGTGGAGACAGGTGTGGGTGTGGATGGTGGGATGGGTTTGGAATTAGACGGTGATACAGGGATGGATGGTGAGATGAGGCTGACGATCAGTGAGACAGGTGTGGAGATGGAGATGGGGCATGGTGGGTGTGGTGATATGGGGGCAGAGCGAGGAGCCAGAGCAGCCTGGGAGATGGATAGAGGAGGAGGAAAAGGAGAGACTCTCAGCGGAGGTGCTAATGACGTTCCCACCTCTCTTTTCACCTCTGCTTCTCCTTGTCAAGCGGAGGAGGAGAGGGGGGTGATGGAGGAGGAGCGGAGTGGGGCTGAGGAGGGGGAAGAGGTCGGCATGGACACCAGCGAGGCTGATTCGCTGCAGGGCGAGGGGCTGACCCACAGGTGCTGATGCTTGGCCCACTCTGAGGGACTGGCGCTGCAGCCAATCGAATGGATGACTTGATGATGACGTCACTGACAGACAAAGTCAAAAAAATATCAACAATCACTTTAACCAACATGTTCCAGAACTGTGTAGCTGCTGTACCCAGACTGCTGGTAAACCACGATGGCCACTTTGCTCTAGAATGCCTCCACTGGCGACGCCCTGGAACACCATCGACCTGGAGGGAAATAGACGATAAAGCAGGGTATGCTTCAGGGCGTGGCTATTTTGTGATTGACAAGGAGCTACCATGGTGTGTCCTCGGGTTCTCAGTCAGAACCAGTCCAGATAAAGGTGTAGCGATGTGTATCTTCCTCAGCTCCACCCTCTTGTGTCACTTCTGGCTCCAAAAAAACAAGATGGCGACAGCCCAAATGCCAGACTCGAGGCTTCGAAACGTCAGTCCACATACCACAACGCTGTGGCTCCACCCACTGTTCTGTCAGGTTACTGTGGTTACCGCTGTGTACCACATCAGTGATACCACGGCTACTATGGTAACCACAGTTCAGAGTGAAGATATTTCCAAGCTCCCAGTTCACTTTATCCTGATTTTATTTCCTCCTAACTTGAGCTAACTGAGACTTTGTACTTGACCTGCCTGTGGACAAAACTTAAACCTCTTTCTTATTAATTCCCAGCTGTCAGCTGTTTGTGTTGTTAAAAGTTACCCTGTGGAGTTTGTGACCAGTACTGGGCAATGAGCGGGTTGTTTGTACATCATGCTCTGTGCTAGCATGTCCAAGTGCACCTATTATCCAATACACTTTCCTGCACTTTCCAGTCTCAAGCTAGAAGAAAAACACCCAAGAAAACACCCAATGTCTTGAAACGCTGAATGAAAAGATAACTCCAGGAGGCACCTTTTACAAACACTGCTCTTACCATGGTTTTAAATTACGCTTCATGACCTTCTGCTATTTAATGTTTCAGGACAGTAAGACTTTCAGGAAACCTCGGCCACAGTTCTGTTGTAAACAATATCGGCAGCATTCTCAGGTAACACGCACAAAGGGTATGATAGGGAGACCAAATGAGCCACAGACTTAAAGTCAAGTCAATGGAAAGCAATAGAATAGCTTTTTGCATTTAGAGCACTACCAGTGAATGATAATGAATCATGCTTGCAGCTGCAGTTACCGCAATATTGAAGAATCTGAAATTGAGCATTGCAGATGTCAAGTGAAATTCTGGTATTGTGACTATTGGTCATTGAGCACCGTGAAGAGTTTTGGTAAATGCAGACTCTGGCAAGAACTATGGAAGGCGGAGTCAGCAGGGCAAGCCCTCTGCAGCTTTCTAAGGCAGTTAAACAGTAATCATCTCAAACTTGTATTTTGTATCTATAATTTGGGGGATCCTCATTCTTTGAAGTTGAAGGACTCTTTGCTCCTCAGCAGTTCTCCCAACTTGATCCATTTCTAAAACTCTTAACCCTGTACTGCACAGCGTTGCCCTCAGGCAACGTAAAGTTTTTTTAAGCCCCATGAGCAATGTATGTCTCTTTAAATAATTGCAGCCAGCTAGAATGACAAAAAAAGTATCAAATAATAGTCCAGTAAAGTTTGGGATTCTCTATCAAGCATCATTTGAAGGCGGGACTTCCTTTTCTGACACACGGCCACAGGCGCACATGGTGTGAGAAGAAGGTAAGATTATTTGCTTTTGTAATCTTATTTAAAATGACAAAAACTGTAAATAAAAAATACTTGTGTGTGCATGAAGGTGTAGAGAAGCCTTTTGTCAGGTTTTATGAAGTTTTTTTAATTTAGCTGGTTCAGAATATCAGTTTTTAGTAACGTTGCCTCAGGGCAACGTTATGCGATAAGGGGTACTTTTCAATGGATGTCTTTGCTAACTATGTGTTTGAATGTAATTACATACCCCATGCATAATTCACAGTATGAGATCTAAATATATTTGTATGTCTTATTAAATTTTACTTCTTTTAACACATTTTGACAGAAAATGGACGCAATATATTTCTATGGAAGAAAAGCACAGGATCAGCATGTTAGGCAAATCCCATCTGACAGTGAGGACAGTGATGTAGACAGCAATGACAGTGAGGAGGAGTGGAGTGGAATGCAAGGTTTGAGCAGAAGTGAAAAAATAGAGTTCTGAATAGAAAAAATAGAGTTCTAAACATTGTTCCTTTGGTTGTTATTGATCTCCAACTTTAGTTATTCCTGTTTTTTGCTGCGTTTTCTTAATTTTTTTTTTTTATGTTTATAGACAATCAAGATACGAGTGAGGATGAAGATGAAGACGATGAAAATCCCTCTGAGGATGAGAGCAGTTCTTCCAAGACACCTCGATGGAAAACATGTCACACCAGTGCTTCTACAGCACAGCCTGAATGGTCACACATCCTTCCTTCTGCCAATGAAATTCTGTCTCCATACCAATATTTCAAAGGTCTTCTCTCTGATGACCTCTTGGAACTTATTGTTGACGAGTCAAACCTGTACAGCATCCAATGCAATCCTGCCAAGCCACTCAACCTTACTGTTCAAGAACTTGAACAGTTCTTTGGCACTGTGCTCCATATGTCATTATTTGGTCTTCCAGCCACCCGCATGTTTTGGAGCAACAGTAGCCGCATTTCACATGTTGCTGATGTGATGCCTCTTGCACGCTGGGAAGCCATCAAAAAATTTCTCCACTTCAGCGACAACAATCGTCAGCCCACGAGAGACATGGCTGACTATGATGAGCTGTACAAGATCCGGCCTTTTCTGAATCACCTCCTCACCAAGCTGAAACAACTTCCGATGCGTGAGACATTGAGTGTGGATGAACAAATGGTGCCATTTAAGGGCAAGAGCAGAATCAAGCAGTACCTACCCAGTAAACCAAGAAAGTGGGGTTACAAAATCCTGGTCCTTACTGGATCAGATGGCCTTCCTCACAACTTTGAAGTTTATACTGGGAAAGCTGTCCATCCACCTGAGCTTCCAGATGTAGGGGCAAGTGGCAATGTGGTACTGCGCCTGGCAGAGCCAATACCAAAGAATAGGAATTTCAAGCTATTCTTTGACAACTGGTTTAGCTCAGTCCCATTGATGCTTGTGTTGTCTCAGCAAGGCATCCACTGTCTGGGTACGGTGCGCTCTAATCGCTTGCCGGGCAGTTCCATGACTCCAGACGCTGATCTCAAAAAACGTGGCCGCGGGTCCTTCCAAGAAAAAACAGCGTGCCTCGGAAATACCCAGCTGCATGCAGTCAAGTGGTACGACAACAGACCAGTCACCCTCCTCAGCAGCTACATTGGTGCTCACCCTGTTTCCCATGTTGACAGATGGGACAGATCCCAAAAGAAGAAAATCAAGGTCCCATGCCCTGCAGCAGTGTCCACATACAATCAGCACATGGGAGGTGTTGACTTGTTGGATTCTCTGATTGCTCTGTATCGCACCAACATCAGGTCAAAGAAGTGGTACCACCGTCTTGTCTTTCACTTCATAGATATGGCAGTGGTGACCTCTTGGCTCCTCTACAGACGGGATTGCACTGACAATGGAATGACAAAAAGTGACCACATGCGCCTCTATGCTTTCAAGGCCCAAATTGCACACAGTCTGTGCAAATCCAAGAAAGATGTCAGGAAGAGAGGGCGAATCAGTGGTGGGATTTCCCAACAGTATGAGGAGAAGAGAAAGAAGCAGGGCCACACAGCTCCCATCCCAAACCAGGATGTCCGCTTGGACAGTACCGCACACTGGCCAGTCATGTGTGACAAAAAGGGGAGATGCAGGGTTCCTGGTTGCCCAGGAACACCCAAAGTCATGTGCAGAAAGTGCAGCACACACCTCTGCTTCACAGCAGACAAGAACTGTTTTTTAAAGTTCCACACTGAATAAAATCTGATCACATGGAGAATTTGACGTGGCACAATGCATGCATGAAATGATGATACATGAAACCTACGGCTGTATCAAATGAAATATGTGAATATGTTTCAGTTGGGTTTTTTGCTTTTTGTTTAGTTATTTGTTGACATTTCTAAAAGATTTTTTGGTGTTGCATTGTTCTCTGAGCATTGTTTTATAACAAATGAGTTCATAGTTTTCTCTGTGATTTTGTACCATTGTTGCACGATGTTGCCCTCAGGCAACAAAAAAATATTTTGGAATGAGGGGGTCACAAAAAATAAAAAATGAGTTTTATCAATAAAGTGTCCCAAAATGAACCAAGAAATAATGTGGAATCATTTTTATCATGTACCATCAAATTGTGTGCAGTAGAGGGTTAAAAAGACGTCTTGAAATCCTAATGTCTGAAAACACTGGAGAAAACAGAGCTGTGCATCCATTTCGGATGGATTATCAAAGCCCAAAGTCTAGATTCACGACGTTTTGTGAATGTATGAATGTCAGTGTATCGTGTAAATTCTTCAAGACTTTACCAAAAACCTCTTACTGAAAAACAATTCAGGTCCAGGTGACAACAGCGTAATTTCAATGCTCAGTGAATTTGAATGCAGGCATGACTGATGTTCATACAGTGGAGTGAGACAAGATGGCGGTGGACACAACGCAGCATCCTGTCCTATTTCTATCACCAGCCACTATTTTATTTGATCATGATTTCATGTGATCATGATTTTTCTGTGAAAGAGCTTTAATTGCCTCTTATGTCAAACCTCCATGAGTCAGTATTTTTGATGTTAGCGTTGAATAAAGTGACTCAAAATGTAAGATCTTAGAGTTTTGAACCCACTGAGCTATTTAGCTTCTTTTAGGTCCTCTGTTTGGTCTTATGGCACATTTATTGTATGATTCAATATCAGTGTTTTCAGCAGCAGCAGTGGATGTACAGTGTGCAGGAAAAATTAAGATCTCCAAAAATTCTTAAATTTCCCTCAAAAAGTCATTTTCTAATCTGAAATTGTTGTGTCTGAAAAGAATTCATGGGAGAAACTGTTACCAATACAGTATTGTAATTTTAGCTTGTAGTCTACTGAGAATATTCCAGATGCATCAAACAAGTGTTTCAGTTTTGACCATCTGTCCCTACAGTTTTCCCATAATATCCTATAAAATACTGAAAGTGTTTTGTTTTGACAATCAAAGGAGTCCTGAAGGAAGGGCCTGCTGTGTATGTACTGTACGTATGTAAAGAATGTTTATAGGTCTGTCTGTATATGAATGTAGGAACAAAGCCAAACATGTCTGTTATATATGAGCTTAGACATTACATGTGAAATATGAGTTACAGTGTCAAGACAATCAGTTTTATAAATGATCAGGAGAGAAAGTGTGCAAAACAAAATGTGTCCACACTGTCAGTCGCTCTTTATTCTGTTCAGTAGAAAATAAAAAAAGGTAATGTGTGGATTGTCACAAGACCAAAACACCAATAAACTGTTCTAAAAGAAGTCTGTCCTCAGTGGGTGGTTTCTTGGTGATTGTAAAGAAAATGCTGCCATGTTTAAATGCTATTTGAGCTCTTGGATATTAATGTGGATTGTAAAAAGGAAAAGCCCCTGATGTGGAAAAAATGGCACTTCTGGTAAGTCTTCACTTTGATGAGCTCAAGTTGTCCTCACTTGAATACCTAAGTTTATTACACACAAATCTGAAACCAGGAAAGATTTCAGTACAGCATGTTTACACCTTTATACAGTATATCCTATGTCATCCAGAATCTTTTAAATGTACAAAGAAATGATCAGATAATTGGAGATACTAATGGCATACACCTTGTTTAAGGCTCTGTGAATTTTTTAACTAGACTTCATTTTAACTTGTTAGAGTTAGCTTTTGTCAGCACGGTGGCATTAGCCTGCGAGTGGGCCCCAGGGCACTAGGTTGTTGTCAGCCCATATTTTCACTGTAGTTTCACTGCCTTTTGGGACCCCTGGGGTCTGGGGGTCTGGGGCAGTTGCTCACTTTGCCTTGTTGGTAATACTTTATTTTTATTGTATCCTTTATCTTGATCCTTCTACGCCACTGTTTTGGCCTATCTTTTAATACTTTGCTGGCTATAACAACTTAATTTCCCTGGTGTGGGATCAATAAAGTTTTATCTTAACTTATCTTAATACCACAGAGTACATGTAAGTAGAGCTTGAGCTGCCAGTGTTGGCTGTATCAGCCTTTTCATTTCTCAGAGTGCCTGGTAGAAATATTTCAAGAGGCTATTAAAAACCATGCATTATGGCTCAAGTTCAGGGGCTGCTGTGTGTGTGTGTGTGTGTGTGTGTGTGTGTGTGTGTGTGTGTGGTGTTTTAAATTAACCACCAGACAATATTATTCTGCCTGATCATTACTGCCATCAAACAAATAAAACTCAAAGAAATACACAGCCCGTTGTGCTTGGAAAAGTGGAAAAAGGGTGAAAATTATAAATAATAAATGAAAAATGCAAACTAATGGTAAATCAGCTACTTCTTTTCCTGAAAAAAAAAAAAAAAGATTTCCATTCACAGTAACTCGACATCGAAGTAGCTACTCGTGTCCAGCAGGTGGCAGTAAAGCAACATTTAATCCACCAGCAGCAGCTAAATCTCAGTGAAGAAGATCACCGCTCCCAAAAAGCATGGCGGGTGTTATGCTTCGGTTCGATCCTCAACCCTGCGGGATCAGGAGGTAGCAGCGGTGTCGACGCGGGGCACGAGCCGGGAACCGTTAGCAGAGTGACGGAGAAGAGGCGTCAGTTTATTCGAGAATCCGGCAATGGATGACAACCTGGTCCGGAGGGAGGCAGGTCGTCCGAGGAGGGCGTCTGCTACCACTGAGCTTGGAGCTAACGTTAGCCTGCAAGATGTCGAGATGATCGAAATAAACCCAGCCAAAGAATCTCAAACTGGTGCGGGGAAACTGAGTGCTGTAGGTGGGAGGATGGAGAGGAGGAACTCGGCGCTGCAAGGGGTCTACCAAAGACATATGCCGATGGCGCCCCTCAAGTTCCCTATCCCGAGGAAAACCAAGGAAAAGAGAGGTGGGCTCGTTTGCTTCGTGCACTTCAGTAAAATTATAATGTAAAAACCAAAAGTTGTATATATTAATTTGCTATTACACTTTCAATAATTTAATTTACTTAACGTATCAACTGTCGCCCCGAAGTCCTCATTCCCTTTAACGGTCGAGAGTAACAGAGTAGGTCCTTTATCGGACAGCTAAACATCCATCAAGTCCGGATAAGTCCATCGCTGACCTTTTTACTCTGTTACTTTAGTTATAGAGTACATACTCACAGACATTCCCCATTTTGTATTTCATATGTTAGACTGTGCTGTCATATTTATTAATTATGATGCACCTAACAACAATAAGCTATCTAAGTTTTGTACAAGATGGAATGCGTCCGAGGTAACGGCTACGGATAAGTCATAGATGTTAGCTAACAGTTAGCCAGCTAATGTTCATTATGTGCTTATACGTTAGCAACCACCTGACGTCTCTTTTCATTTCATAGCTTATTCTAATTTTGTTTGCAAGTGGCGGCAGATTTCCATGGTTTGAGCTCTGTGTCTAAAGTTTGGCTTCAGCTTTATGTAGACGTTAGCTTCCGTTAGCGAGTATTAGCTAACAACGGGTAACCGCCTCCTCGGTTTGTTTACGTTGGCAGCCGCGTGTGTGTGCACGTGCACACTGTGATGACAATTGTACGAGTTGATAACGAGTTGATGCTGAGTTGAAAACTTCTCATGAAGACATTTTTCTTGGTATTTTCTTTGACCAAGTCAGTTCAGGGTAGATTAGATTTGGGGTTAAGGTTAGTGTTGGTCTGATGTACAGTTTCATAAAGTTTAGCTGTAACTTCGACATCTTGCTTGTTAAGACTCAGATTAAAAGGGTGTTATGTTTCTCTTTACTTTAGCCTGAGGTATGTGTGCTGCCTTATGTATGACCTGCAGTGTTGATGGAAAAGCAGTAAGTTGCTTTCAGGTACTGACAAACACATTGAAACAAACAAATCATTGGTCCTTATGAAAGTGGAATATGGTCTTGATACGCAGTGCTGTTCCAGTGGTTGTTAAAAGGGCAAAAATTCTACCCTTGTAGGACACTCAAATATTTTATGAGCCAATTTTACCATGACAGGGAGTGATCATTTGTGAAATATCTGTCATTAGAAGACGTGTGTGCACATTGACAGCACCTCTCTTAGGTCAGGTGTTTGACCAGCTGCTCCAGCTGAGCCCTCTCCTCCACACTGAAGGAGGCAGATACTGTGGGTTGTTGGGTCTCCTGAGAATTTGGCACAAAAAGGCAGCAGTGGTCCTATTATGATTGGGGTAGGTTAGCAGCTCTTTTTGTAGACTCCCCAGATGCCTAAACCTTCTGTTTGAGTGTGGGCGAGGCTCACCTGAAAGGCAATGAAAGCTGCATAAAGGATTGTCAATATAAGGGCATTTATTTCTCACTTATTTCTGATTTCTGATGTTAATGACACAATTTGGTAAAATTGTTGAGGATGCACTTGTAATGGGAATTCTTATTATTCATCTTCTCTTTTACTCAATCATAAGCATTCTCTGTCTCAAAGCCAAATGAATAACCATGTCATATGATTAGGTGTGTGTATGTGTGTGATGATTTGGTGACCATGACACCACGTATGTTATTATCTACTAATTAAATTAACATTTTGGCCCGATTGTACAACACATTATGACTTGCCTAATGTGCTGACATTGTTCTGATGGTAGAACAAGGTCTCCTGTTTGCAAGATAATAGATAAGAAGAGGAAGAAGACGAAATCCCTTTATTAGTCACATTTTACACACAACATGCGAAGTTAGGAGGGGAACTGCACACGCCATGCATATGTGAAATTTATTCTCCGCCTTTAACCCATCCTTGGACCGTCCTTCCTCCGCGGCGGACCAGGAGCGGCCAGCCGACCGGCGCCCGGGGGCCAGTTCCTGTTGTCACCATTGGTCAGGTGGTGATCTTCTTGCATGTTTTTAGTCGGGGTACATTTTATGGAGGATATCCCAGGTGACCACGGGGAGAACATGCAAACTCCACACAGAAAGGCCCTTTTTCCTCAAGCAGCAGGCACTGAACGCATGGTGGAAGACACACCACCAGTGCCCACAGCGGGATTCGAACCAGCTGTGAGGCGACAGTGTTACCACCGTGCCACCAAGTAATCAGTGGCCCGTACAGGGATTGTATATAATCTAACAACTTCTCCTGCTCTGGGCTCTTTTTTGCCGTCTCACACTCGAGACAGCAGGGAGTCCGTCTGCAGGTGTCAGAATAAACTCTCAGAAAGACAGCGAAAGACTTTGTGCTTTTTAAACAAAGTTGCCAGAACAAACTTGTCGGCATTGTCGGCAGGATCACCTGTGAGGCGACGTTCGGGACTCAGCGGCGGAAAGTATGCTGGTGTACTTTGGTCCTCTGCTTTTCCTGGTTTAGGCCCATTTGTTCCAATGAAGGGAAATGTTAATGCTGTAGCATACAATGACATTTTGGACAATATTATTTCAGCTCTGTGTTGGGAGTTTGGGGAAGGTCCTTTCCTTTTTCAATGTGACAGTGCCCCATGCACAAAGAAATGTTTTTTCCAGTTAGTTGTGGAAGAACTAGACTGGGCTGCACAGAGCCGTGACCTTAACTCCATCCAACACCTTTGGGATGAACTGGAATGCTGACTGTGAGCCGGGTTTCTCACCCAGTGTCTGTCTTGGACCTCATTAATGCTCCTGTGGCTGAATGGGAGCAAATGCCTGCAGCCAGGTTCCAAAATCTGGTGGAAAGACGTAAACTGGAGGAGTGGAGGAAGCACATTAATGCTCATGGTTTTTGCAATGGCATGTTCAGCAGTCACATATGGCTGCAGTGTTCAGGTGTCCACATACTCCTGAGCATATAGTGTATGTGGTAGCTTCTTGGTCAGATGCAGAGGCTTTTGACAATAGGTAGCGGATGGAACATAACCTTTTGTGTAGGTTCATCAGTGAATCACTCGTCCTACAGCAAACCTACACATTTGTAATGGTTGAGTTGTCTACACAAGCTGAGAGCTCAGTGGGAAATTATTGCTTGTCATTATTAATAATCATTAGTGAAAAATTGGTAAGGGATTGTCATTGAGGCCATGGGTAAACACATACTGACCTTTGTGTCTTTCTTTTAGCACTGTTCCACTATGTCTCCACTGAGTCGAGGGAGTATGAAGACATGATGACCATCCTGACATCTAGTTACATCGACACCGGCTCTGCTGGCTGCTTCGCCTACAGCAAGCCTCGGCTCATCCATAGTGAGCAGCTGGAAAAAGAGGTGGGACATGGATAGATGGGTGGAGGGACGTTGCCATTTGAAAGTTTCATGTTGCTTTATCACTTAGTTAGATGTTGATATGTTCACCTGACATCTAAATTTGGCTTCCATTCCACATGTGTACGAGAGTTTGTGGAGTTTGTCAGAAGCTAATTAGAGAGACTATAAAGTGTCCTGAGAAAAATTCTAAATCTGATTATGGAGAAATGGATGTGGCTGGTCTATGTAGCTAGATTTGTTTTGACCAAGGAAAATAGGAAAGGCCATTGGGACAAACTGGGAAATGCTGTGGTTGTTCACTATGGAGGTATGACCTGCTCAGCTCCTTATTTCTACATGGATTAATTGTGTGTGTGTATGTTTGGGTTTGTCTGGGTGTGTGTGTGTCACAGTTTGTGGAAAAGAGGAGGGAGATGAAGTCGGATGGGAGGACAGACAAGGAGCTGGAGGAGAGCTACTGTTTCCTGTTGGCTGATACTGATATGGTGAGATTAACACAGAGCTGCGGTGTTACTGTATTTTCTCAAATAAAAAACAGCGGTCAAATAAAACCCAGGTCTCAAATAATGGCCAGGGGTGTGGTGGACATAGACAAATAAAGCCAGGTCTTTTATAGAGGTGGGGGGTAAAAACAAGGGCTGACAGCTGTCTCAGCCAGACTGTATTTTGTAGTAACGTACAAGCGCCGTAAGATTGCATTTGCTACATTTCAAGGTGCCGTAAGGCAACCTTTCAAGTCAGTGAGTTTTCCACAACACGTTCTGTCCCATGTCCCAACTCTAGAGGGCTTTTCATTTGAAACAGACAGAGGAAGTGTTGAGTTTTTTGTTAACAGTGGAGGAACTTTAACAGGGCCAACAGGAGTGGATTAAAACAAGGCTTTGTGCTAAAATATGACCAATTATACGTATCAAAGGGAGAGAATTACAAATAAAGGCCTGCCTCTAATACAAACCTGTTTCAAATATGGCCTGCTATCTTCTGCACTTGAGGTGAATAAAGGCCCTGGTCACTATTTCAGGAAATGCTGTAGTTGTTGGTGTCCAATAGGACAGAAGGACAGAAAGAGGTATTTGTTAGATGAACACAATGCAAGCAGTAACTGTGTAGTACCTTAGTTTTATTGTTTTGGCATTTATCCATGTGTCATCCTGTTTTCTACCAGTCGATCTACTTAAGTGAAACACTTATTTCCTGGATCTAAAAAAAATGGGATCAGTGCACTCATATGTTTCCATTTAAAAAGAATCCAAACTGCTGAGAGTTTACATATAATTGTCCCCTTAATAGGGGACATGTCTTTGACAGTACATAATGGGAAGTTGCCTTCAGCTCTGGGCCTTATGCTCTGAAGTTCAAGGCAATGTTACAGATTGTTTTCATGCTTAGAAGACAGAATGACTGGATTTTCTGTGTAAAAAGACAAAGAACTGCCATTTTAGTGACCGGTTACTGGGATTAGAAACAGTTTATCAGTTGATAATATTCAATAAGCCTTTCATTTAAAATTGATATTTTATCCAGTTTATTATCTAACATCTAATATTTCTGAGTTATTTGTCCATTGTAGGTACCCTGCCTCTGTGAGAAGGGGCTGTTTGTGGGTCAGAGCTGGATCACAGTGCTGGGAAACCCCAGCAAAGGTAGGAGTGAACAGACTCTGAGCATTTCTGTGCATGTTGAAAGGAGGGTTCACGGAGGCCTGAATGCAAAAATTCCAGTGCTGACCCCTCCGCAAACATGCAGCACAGGATGTGGGAGCTCACTGAAATCCACCTTGTTTATTTAATCAGGCGGAAGAAAAATAACCTGTGATGTAATGTTCTTCTTCGTGTGTCCGTGTATGTGTGTAGGAGTGTATCTGTCCAGGTACTCTGATTTGCTCCAGGTTAACTCCATAACGCCTGGAACCACGGGGGAGATCATCATCTTCAAAGTGATGAAGGTAAATCAGCTGGCTGGTCATCATTATCATCATCATCATCATCATCATCATCATCTTCACCATCACTGTCTCTGTTAGCTCACCTGTCAGAGGCAGGAAAAGTGTTGTATCCAGAGTTTCTGCTTCCTGCTTTGCTTCAGTGCAGACTCTTTTCTTTTGCTCTCTGCTTTGAAGTTAGTTTTGCTACGTTTGCAACTTTTTTTAACCACTGGCCTGATAAGGTCACAGTGAGAGGATAATTTATAACAGGAACTCAGGGTTGCAATGATCACACAAGGTCAACACTGTGTGTCTCTGGTGGAAATGCACACACTGCCATAAATTACTTCAGAAAATTGCCATATTTGAAAGCCAGGATATTTGTCCTGGTGAGGACTTGTGAGTTCTATGAAACTTTCCCATTGTGTCCCACTGGCAAATTAGCCCAGCAAAATTCAACATGATCGAAAAGAACAGCCAACTCTGCTGCTGGGATCATGCAAGTGCAAAATCTAAAGATAAGTGCAAGAATTTACTACGCAGGATAATGTTTACAGCTCCAGTTCAGCCAGCTTTGACCCTGCCTGGAGAATGGCCAAAGGTCCTCCATTAGGAGGAGCTTCTGATTCTGAATCCAGATTTTGTGTTCCAGATCTGTGTTGTACTACTTCCAGTCTGCAGAATAAAACACTTAATACATTAAGAAGTAAAATTTCATTCTTCTCTATCTCAGTGTTTGGTTCCAGCAAACCTAACTGGGTATTTATATAAAGGAAGAAGAAAAACTGCGACAGTTGTTCCTCTCCTTATCTTTGTTAACTGTCTACAGGCCACCAGAATCCTTTGCTAGCTTCTTCGATGAGTCTGTGCTTAGTATGTAGTGATAGAAACGGTAATAATCAGTTTGACTGAGGCGTTGGATCAATTTGTGCTTTCAGGGGAAAGTGAAGAGCATCTATGAAAACATGAAGAACCTTCTAGATCCAACGCCTCGCTTCGACAGCCACATCTCCAAGAACGGCAGCAAAGTCACCTCGCTCACCTCCTACCGCGCTCTCGAGCTCACGCAGGTAGATACACTCTTTCTCACACACATACACACACACGGGAAAAACAGCTTCGCAATCGTGGGCTCAACAGTCTTACAGAAATTATTAGTTTCTGCAAGAGTTCTCCACAGAAATGGACCAGTTATCCCTGGACATTATTACGTTTGGACATAAATGATGCAGATTTGATATTGTATTTTTTATTTCAGCAATACTTCTACGAGTATTCATTTGACGAGCTGCGGCAGCGACCTCGCCAGGTGTGTCCGTATGCTGTCGTCTCCTTTCAGTTTAAAGGAAAAGACTCGCCACTTCCCAGCAAACCTCTGCCCCCGATCAGGTATGAAAATCAGCAAGTTAGAAATTAGACTGTTATTTTCTGTGTGAAACGTTTGGCAGCACTGTAACATATACATGATTTTTTGCAAATGGGCTTCAACTTCCAAAACATCAACATGGTTGTTCAAATTGAAAAAGTCAAGTTAAAGCTAGCCGAGTGCTGCATGTGTTTAAAATCTTGATCTCAGCACTAAGTGTCTGAATTGGCATGTTCCTTGTGTGCTGTGTTTGATGGACAGGTTGAACAGCCAGTCAGCAGAGGGGAGCACAGGTGAGCACTGGTTCCTGTTTTCCATTCAGTCACACCAGACCTTAAACAAGATAGTTGGCATTTAACAGATCTAATATAGATCTCTCTCTCTGTCTCTCTCTGTGTCTCTGTGTGTCTCTCTCTCTCTCTCTCTCTCTCTCTCTGTCTTTCTCCTCTCTGTCTCTTTGTCTGTCTCTCTGTCTCTCTGTCTCTGTCTCTCTGTGTCTCTCTCTCTCTGTCTTTCTCTCTCTGTCTTTCTGTCTGTCTGTCTGTCTGTCTCTCTCTCCCTCTCTCTTGCTCCCTCAGAGCGTGCACAGTTCACCGTGTGGACTGGAGATTTGGTGAAGGATGACAGAGTTCTCTTCCAGATCTCCCTTCGCTCTTTCTCTCCTCCCTTCCTCCCCCACAGACTGTAAGTGCTGAACTGACTTTTGACTATTTAAGCAAATTTTATAACACTCCAAAAATGTGTCTTGCATACAGTCGGATGACAGGATCAAATCAAATGAATCTGTCCACTACAGAGGTCAAGACTGGGGCATGTTTTGCCTCACATGGCACAAAGTCAGAAAGTAGAGACAAAATGCTAAACTTGCTCCATCAACAGTGACAAAATATGGTCTGTCTGGCCCCTCGTAGTTAGAACATGGACAGATGTGTAGCTTTGACCAACACCATGGTCGCTGGTCTACTAACTACCAGAATTGTCGATGGCTCAAGGATGAGCTTTAATCCCTCCTTTTGATTTCACTGTGGAAGTGAGCTAAACAAATTAAAACTAAATCCAAATAGTAGCTGGTTATTACTTACTTTAAACATGAGCCTGTTTTATCCTGAGTTAAACAAGCATATCCTCAAATTTTCAAATGATTTGTTCTGTGTGAATCACACTGTGTGTCTCCTTCAGACCAGAGAAGCTGGAAATTGGCTCATTAATGAGGCTTGACCAGTTGACCAAGCTGCTCCCCTCAGAACTGTTCTCATACAACCTCTACAACAACAGCCAAGAAGGTGAAGTCCAGTATGAAGTCACAGCGATGGTCTAATACACACTGCTTTTGGACTAAGTTATTTATTATATTGTCTAGATATTAATAACCTCAAACTAGAACTGACACTGAATAGGATTTTGTGTGTAGTTGTGAAGAACGGCCATTGCTGCAGTCTCCTGGAGGTGACTGATAAAAGTCGGTCTACGACCAACGTGACCAAACTGCTGCAGGAACTGGAGATAAAGAGAGTGGTGAGTTTGGCTTATATTGATATCATAAATCAGTTTATTTTGCTGAGTGCACTGGATGCTGATACATTACAGGACAGCTACACTGTAGAGAAATAGCAGGATTTCATCTACACGAACTGTAAATAGTTGAATAGAAGCCCAGGCCTTTATTTTCCTCAATGGCAGAGACAAGCATAGCCGCTGCTCTCTGATTAATGCAAACTCCCTTCTCCATGTTTACCTGTTGTCTTGATTAATGTGCTATGATGTACATTTCAACAAAATTTTCCACCTGCTCAGTGAGCATAATCCCACTTTTCACTGAGAATTTCTTCACTGTGTAGAAGTGACTGGAAACATTTAGGGAATGACAGTGAAAGCAGCAGTGATGACAATGACATGACTGTTGGACTGGTGGAATTAATGCTGTAGATGTACATTAAACTGAGTTTACCATGTAATCCATTACGTTCAGGTTATTTCACCCCTCTCAGCTTTTATCTGACCCTTGTGGATGGAACCAGCATTTTTTAATTTGTGCCGGCTGTCTTTTTGTGTCATATTTGCAGTCTCAAAGATATTTACATTTGTAAATATCTTCCACATGTGACAAGCAGAGAGCTTCTAAAACAAGATAAGGTAGAAAAGTGCATTTTCTGGAAAATATATGTGATTGATGAAAGCTAAAAGTGCATGTTTACTAAGCTGTAACACCGGAGACTACAGGAGGACAATGAACTGCAGGAAGAGTATTATGACAGACTGGAAGAAAGTTACAAACAGGAAGAATGAAAAAAGAAAGGAAATAGAAAGAGAAGACAGGGGAGAAATTAGAGAATAACTGTTGAATGACATCTGCTTACAGGTTCTGGTGACTCCACTAACAGAAAGAGGCTTTCTCTTCCTGCTGTCCAGTGTTCAGATGGCCACACCCACTGGTATGTCATGTGACAGACGATGTGAACCTGTAAATTATGTAGAGGATAATGTTTGAGAAGCCATGTGTTCACTGAGAAATAAGGCAGTAAGGATAATTAACCTCTGATGTCATTGTGTTGACACTATCCATTTGGCAGTTACCAAAATAGTAAAAAAATATTGCTGAATCATAATTTCATATTTTGGGCCTGGACACTCCTCAAATTTGTGTTGTCATATAGACTAAATGTTACTTTACGACTTCAGGTTAGGAAGCCATGTTTTTGTGTTTTCAGAGAGAGGAGAGAGCTGGAAAAGGTGTCTGCAGGCCTTGTTTGTCTTCCCAGAGTCCAGAGATGTGACCAGATCCAGTGAGTAACACAGGGACCACTGGGGGGGCTTTTACAGTATTTTCCAAATGAGATATTATCTAGTAGGGAATTGTTAATGTTGTTAATTTAAATGATATCGATGAATACAGCTTTAACAAGCATGAAGGCATCATCTGTTGAGGCTAAACACCTACAGGAGGAACAAACTGCAGCTTTGACTGGATAATTATCACCGTGATGTGAGTATTTATATTGTTCTCTTCTTCACAGTGCTAAGGTGCGCCTCCTCCTATGATGCCTCAGTGTCTGGTGGCACGGTGATGCCACGGCTGAGCCAGTTTATCCCAGCGTTGCACCATGCCCTGGTCAAGGTCCGCGCCAACCCCCCTCCTGACCTGTCCGCCGGCGTGGAGCGCCAGGCACGGGAATACCTCATCGGCCTGAATGAAGGAAACGTATGAAATGGTTTTTTAAATCATAATCCCCAAAATTTCTCTTTGCTTTTTTTTTTTTTTTCTTTTTAATGGGACTGTCACATTTTTTCTAAGTTGCTGTTGTGGTTGTCGCTGCTCAAACCACCCAAAAGTCTGGATGGTCACCATTGGGGTGTATTCTGTTCCCAAAGCTGTGTCAATTTCAGGGTGATTGCAGGTTTTTCTTAAAATTCAAAATTGGTCTGCTGCTACAGCAACCTCCACTTGCCTGGGAAGTCTTTCCACCAGGCGCTGACCCTGGCTGCAGGGGTCTTTCTCTCATGAGACAGGGTTTTCCACACCAAACTGGGGAAATAAATGTCTTTAGGGAGCTGGTTTTATGCATACAGAACTGTCATGTTGAAACAGGGCCTAAGTACGTGGACATGCATACGTTTGGCATGTATTTAGTCTGTAAGTCCATATTTTATGTTTGTACCTTGAAGCATTCCTTACAAGGTCAAAGCACGTCGTTCTCCTTTACTCTCCAGGTTCGACAGTACCCCATGGGCAAGTACGACTCCACACATGATGAGCAAGGAAAGCTGTTTCCTGCTCCCAAACACCACAGGGTGAACATGGAAGGATATCTGCGCTCCTACCTGTATAGCCCCACCCTCTACCTGCTGTCAGTGGCCCGGGCCACGCCGATGGTAGAGGCGCACTGTGGCCCTGTGGAGCAACAAGAGGTGAAGCTCGAGAAGAGCTATGCAGGCCAGAGAGAGGCAACGGGGAAAGAAGCGACCAGCAACACAAGAGACAGACAGACCAACACTCAAAAGGTGACTTTGACTGCCTTTGGAAAACAAAAGCATATGGTCAAAGACGATTTCTTTCAACTCCCATGTTTTGTTGCTCAGATGCAGCAGCTGATAGACCTGGTTCTGACCTGCAAGAGAAATGCAGAGAATGAGGTGAGCAGGGAAGAAGGAGGAGCGGTGAAGGCACCAGGGAGGAAGAGGCGACTGGAGCAGGAGACCGCGGAGAGGACGCTTAAGTTCCTGAAGGCATCACAGGAACCGGGAACACACAGCATGATTCCGGGTGAGGAGCAGCAGCAGCGTCTTTTGCCTTGCCAGCGACACGCTTCATGTCGGGCTTCATGGCGTTGTTTTCACCGCAGTTTAAGAGCCACACAGCAGTCCAGCTGCTTTTCCTTTGTCTTTCCTGGTCAAGTGGCAGGTGATGTGAGGGAACCACGGCGGACTGATCTGTGGCTATGTAAAATTAGCTTTTGGGACCTAAATTACTGTTATTCATCTTTCTATTAATGGGCGATGTGTCCTTCACTGACATCTTTTCTTTTCTGGTTTTGGCTCCTAGTTGAGGGAAACCAAGTCCCCGCCTCTCCTGGCTTTCTTGCATCTGTGATTGGCTCAGTGGGATTGAGGGATGTTGACCTGAGGGAAGACGAATCTGAACTAGCCGCCAAACTTCTCAACCTTCTGTCAGGTGACTCTATACTGAGACTAACATACCACACATGGAACCTTTGACTTTTATTCATATTCTTTTAGTTTGTTTCTACTCATTTGTTCAGCCACCATCTGTTTTCACAGTGACCCTTTGTTTGTTCTGTTTGCAGTTCATCATTCACATCATCTTATGATGATGATGTTCACAGCATTTTGAAAACTCTTGATGAAAAACATCTTTGAAAATGAATGTTTCTCTGCCAGGCCTCAACAAGGCTGCCATGGGAACAGCCAATCAGAGCCCTTGTGAAGGGCAAGAGGAAGGGAGGGAATCCTGTCCATTTGATAGGTTGGCTGCCAAGTTGGGTCTGCCCACCAACTGTGACATTGACTTGAGGAAGCAAGAGGAACTGGAGGTAATGATGAAGTTTTAAGTAAATTTGCTGTAAATTTGTTTAATTTCCCTCAAGCTAAACTTGCCTGTGCTTCACATAAAGCACACTCACATTATGAATCTGGAATCTTTTTTTCAAGTCTGTCTTACGTGATTCACATGTGTAGTGATGCCTTCATTGCATGTCTACACGATAAGAGACGAGGCACACGCTCCTTGTTCTGTGTAAAAACGATCTGTAAAGATCAGCTGACGCTAACATGAGGCTTCAGCAGTCTGAGTGTTGCCTGAAGATTGACTTGAAGAAAACATGTCCTTAAAGGTCTGTGTGCTAGTTAGTTTATTGAACACTATCAAGCTAATAACGTTATCAATATTATTTTAAGTATGCTTATTAATGTCCTTTTTTTGTCCCAAGGAGGGAAAATTGTATTAATGTCTTGCAAAAGTATATGTACTGCTATATGTAGGTACAGCAAGATATCATACGAGACATTATGTGAAGACAAACTGCTGAAATAATTGCTGTACTTGTTAATTATGAAAATATGTTTTGTGTGTGTGTGTTTGTGTGTGTGTGTGTAGGAGCAGATGGCGGGCAGCGTCAGTAGTTCGGAGGGATTCAGTCCGAGTTCCCACAGCGGAGAGATGAATCACCACGGAGCAGCGGGTAGAGGAGAAGGGCTGGGGAGGAGAGCAGGAGGATACGAAGAGGGGGAGGAAGAGGGGGAGAAAGAGGGGGAGATCCCGTGGGTCCTCATCCCCATCACAGGTCTGTCTCTCTGTCTGCCTGCCCAAAATAGTTTTCAGTGGTATTTAAGTATTTCTATTGAATTGTCAAATATGGATCAGCAAGCAAATCATTCTCACAGCTTCACTTCACACACGTACGAACATTGACAGCAGCCTGCATCCATCTTGTACGTTAATGTGTTTTCAACAAGGAGAAAATGAGTTTTTCTGCAGATAAATGTTGACACATTTTGTGATCAATCAATTTTGAAGCTTTTCTACATCTAGATGCAGCAACATGCCATCACAGTGCAGTATATAAGCATATATATTTTATACTGCCACACAACATGCCCCCATTCTTCTAATCTCACTCCCACTGTGATGAAAACCTCTTCCAGAGCACCTCAGCCCTCTGCCCAGCACTCAGGATGAAGTTACAACAGATCACAATCAAACTTTATGATATGAAATGCACTCAGAGTCCTAAGTCTTAAAATTGTTTGGTAAAATATTTTTACTGCTGCGAGTGGCTTTGCAGTGCTGCTTTGAAGGAGCAGCTCGTGACCAGACTGCAGAGTGTGAGTGCAGAATGAAAAGGGTTGAAGGTGACTCTGAATTGTGTCTGCAGGTCTGTGTTCAGAACGGTATGCCCAGAGAGACAGAAACATCCCACAGGACCCTCGCTTCCAGCACCTCAGCATGGCAACGAGCATCACCACAACAACCAGACCTCCCAGGACGAGCCCCACCCCGTCTCCTGAGCCGAGCCCTGTTCCCTCCCCCGCCCAATGCCCATCACCTGACCCCAGCCCTCCCCTCTCACCCTCGCAGTGCCCGTCTCCAGAGTCCAGTCCTCCCCCTTCCCTGTCTCAGTGCCCGTCCCCTGCGCCCACCTCTCCCCCTTCTCCCTCCCAATGCCCGTCTCCACAGCCCAGCTCTCCCCCATCTCCTTCCCAATGCCCGTCCCCTCAGCTCAGCCATCCCCCCTCCCCTTCCCGGTGCCAGTCCCCAAGGCGTAATGAGCTCAGCCTGTTTAACAAGGACGCCAGTCGTGCTAACGAGGAGCAGTTAGCTTTTGCAGCCTCCAGGGAGTTTGCAGGTAACCTCAGCTGCACAAAGCTGCTTTTTGGGTGTACTTGTTGCATCTGTTCAAGTTTTAGATGGTGACACCACCCACAGTTTTGTCGTGGATATTGGCCATTTCATAGAACTTAAAATGAAAATTGATCCAGTTGTATTTCCCACTGCATTATCTGCAAAAGCTCAGCTGAGAAAAATGAGACGCAGAGATGAGGTTGATGCCAGCTGTCGCATTTCTGTGCTTTTTCAGTGCTAAATTAATTTGGCATCACAGTACACTGTAGATTAAAGTGATGAGTGTAAATCTTACAGCTACCATCTGGTTTAGTTTTACTAGTTACGTGAGTTAAGTGCTTCAGCTTCACAATGTGATGTCCAAATCCAGATATTACAATCTGCCCCTGGAGGCCAGGAATCACAGAGCTGTAGTTACATATGTAACTATGTTGTTTAGTTGTAACTTGAAAACAGATTGAATGTGTGAATGAGAGTTTGCCACATCTGGATTCATTATGCTTCACAGTTTTGCTCTTAATTCTTCAGGAGTCTGTCGGTATTTTAATGGGAAATCCTTTATAATTCACCCACTAAGGTTATCACTCAAATTAGGCATTAACCACATTGTGCTCTTCACTGTAAATGATGCCTCAGCAGGCTGGACTTGTGTTGTTACACAGTGTCTTTTCTTTAGTATGCATCTGTTGTGTGTCCAGTCTAACATAGTCTGCATCCTGCAGGTGTGTCCAAGGACAGAGAGGAGAAACCTCAGGGGAAAGAAAAGAAGAATGAAGAGCCATCCGTCCAACCATCTGTCCCTCCAGCTTCGGAGAGGAGGACAAACCCCTCACCACCACTTCCTGAGGACAGACAGCAGGGAAATACTGAAGGGAAAAAAGGGGAGGTGAAGGCGGCGCAGGTGAAATGTTTAGAGGAAAAAGAAACACAGCCAGTGGAGAAAATGCAAAGCAAAGGGGGAGAGGAGGCCCATGAGGGTCAGCAAAATAAGGAGGAGGAGGTGGTGGAAATTCTACATGTGGCAGGTCGTGATGAGGACCAAAAGGGAGAAGCGAAGGAAGTGGTAGGTGGCTCTTTGTTTTCTCCGTCCGTCTCCTCACCTCCTTCTCGTCTTCTCAGACATATTGACAGCATCGTGGACAAACATCTTGGCGACTTCACCTCAGAGGTACAGCTCGTCCTGCAGGAGGAGAACATTCAGTACAGCTTCCCACAGTCCCCACACTCCACTTCAAACGCAGACATCTCAGCACTTCAGCACACACTCCCACATACCTCCATATCGCCATTTTCACAGTATGTGTCTTTCTACAACCCCTGCCCCCCTGTCCAGGACTACGTTAGCTCACTACACGAAGGCATTAACAGCATGCTAATAGAGCTTGATGACAGCGGGCCGAGCCACAGGCCTGCCACCAGCCAGACTAATACTGATGCTGCCTTGGCGAGCAAAGTTAGTGCTTTTGTGTCCAGCATCCGAGCAGCTAATGCCAAAACAGGCAGAGATGACGATGATGATGACGGTCTCTGTGGTGAACTGACAGCTGCTGACGTCGGTGCGTCAGTCAGTCCTGCGCTCTCCAGAGGAGGTGAAGAGTGGCAGCCACATACAGTCACCATACAGTTACCTGATGCTACAAACTGCAGGAATCCCCCACCTCCTCATGTCACTTTATCTGTTACTACCTCTGCGTCTGCCTCTGTCTACTTGCCTGCCAACACTGACGTCCTCCGTGCTCCTCCTGATATGTGCCCACAGCCTCACTGGAAACCACAGCAAGGTCACCCTTCAGAGATCCTTAGAACCGTCTCTCATAATATCAGACGAGCACAAGACAACAGCATCACCAGGGCTGTACATTGTGCCGCTGGTGTGGAGGGTGGGAGTGCTCTTGCAGGTGCAGGCTGTGAGGTGAATCTGTCACTGTTCAGCAATGTGAAGGGACCGTCACACCCCTCCGAGCCGGTCTCCTGTCCGGCCTCTGTGTCCGTCCCCGGTCCTGGTTCAGCCCCCACACCCCCGACCACAGATCTGAGCTCCCTGATCAGCCAGCTGCAGCCAGAGGTGTTCAACAGCCTGGTGGAGATCATCAAAGACGTCAAGAGAAACTCCCTGCAGTTCTACCTCCACAGCACTGAGCCAGATGACCCGGTCCATGCAGAAATCAAGGTAACTTAACAGACAGCAGAGCTTACAGTGAATGAGTCATTTGTTACATAAATACAAACCTTTGTTGACATGTTATAAATCTTTCATCAATGAATGGGAAGGATCAACTTAAACTGATTCAAGTAAACACAGACACCAGCGATCTGGTCCAAACAAAGGCTGCAGGGATCAGTCCAAACTGGAAAACATTGCTAGAGATCCATAAAGTATTTAAGTGTGAAAGGCAGCCCTTCCTGATGAGAATTATTTTATGTTTGTCTATATACTGTGTGTGCTTGTGTGTATTCTTATAGGAACACCTGTTAAAGCAGGGGAATGTGGAGCAGAGTCCTGTGGCCTTCCTGAACCAGGAAAACTCTGAGAGCAGACTGCTGGTCATCGTTAAGAATAAAGACATTGCCGGACACATACACAAGGTACCTCTGAACAGTCAGTTTAACAGCCACGTCTGTTTCCGTCTGTCCTCACTGCTGGTGACAGCAAACAAGGAGGATGATCCAGATCGTATATGAACAGAGTCATGTTTGATCTGAAGCCTGCTGCACGTTCCTTTGGTCTTCTATTGTTAACCTAGTGGTCTGTGCAGGTTCAGCGCTCTGTTCGAGCGTCTCTGTCTTTGTGCTGGCTTTCACACTCACTACACTAGCTGTCATGCTGTTGTCATTGTGTCCAGCCATCAGTCAAAGGTAGCTGTTGTTGTGGAATGTTGAAACCGAATTTACAAACCACGAAGGGCCAAAAAACTCAAATTCAGCTCTCCAATTGTTCAGGAAAAATCCTCTTGAAGGTACTCAATAAAGATCTGCAGGAGTCAGAAGTCTGAAGAGCAAAATACTTTATTGTCGACAATAAAGGAGAATATGTTCAGAAACGCACAGCATGCAAGCCTGAAGAATTCCCACCTACAGTGGTCGGTGTTCTGTCTTAAATGCTCCTCAGCTCCGGCTTACCACGCCCCATTACGTAATCTTTTGGCAGCTGTTCTGCCTTGGATCTCCCATTTCTTTCCAGATTTGTGTTGATTCATTAAAGGTGCACTTTGAGATTATATTAAATCATAGTGAGATTATAAGAACATTCAATCCATCAGTAGTTATAGTAAAGCACACAAATATGGGTTATAAGAGAATCCATGCTTAAAGTTCAGACAGAAAGGTTATGTGAGGTCACACAGAGGAGCAGCTGCCAAGACAGCTGCCAGGACACCTGCGTATGAGTCATGGGAAAGTCCCAGAATGCCCTGATAAGGATGCTCTATGATTTCATGATTTCTCAGTTTATCTATTTCTACTTCAGTGTCACACTCAGCAAATCATTTCTATTACAATATCATACTCAGCAAATGAGCTATTATCAGCTACTATTGGTTACAGTGTTTTCTCTCAAGCCGTCACATATCTGTTAGAAAAAATTCTACTACACTGTCACTCCACAAACCATTAGGCAAACCCTTGTGGTTAGTTTGGTTTGATTCACACCAGAAAGAGTCGACCTTCTCACACCGGGGTGGTGATGAGACCGTGACAGATGCGCATACTGATTAACTGGCACAAACAGGAAGTGTGTTCATGCATTTGTGTTTGTCCACCTCAGATCCCAGGTCTGGTGTCTCTGAAGCGACGCCCCACTGTGATGTTTGTGGGAATCGATACGCTGGACGACATCAGGAACAACAGTTACAACGAGCTTTTTATTTCTGGAGGCTGCATCATTTCAGACGAGTTAATCCTCAATCCAGACTTCATCACTCACGGTAGGCAGGGATTAGAACCAAACAAAACGTGCTGACAGTGTTATTTTCAGGAAATACACAAGTGATTTTTTTTTTGTTGTGCTGAAAAACAATGTATTGTTTTGCAGATCAACTGGCTGCACTGCTGATGCTCGTGGAACAGCGAAGTTCTCCAGAGAATGTCTGGAGGTGGAAGATTCACTGCAAAACCCTCAAGAAATTAAAAGAACAAGCCAGGTACCGATTCTGTGTCCCTGATTGCAGATCATTTTGGCTCTGACTTGCATCTGACACACAGACTGTTTTAAAGTTCAGACTGGAAGGTGGCTCTTTGAACGTGTGCGTGCGCTTGTTTGACTGTCAGGTTCAGGAGAGATGCAGGCAACCTATTGGATGTGCTCTCAGCCTATCAGAAGCGGCACATCATCGAGTTCCTCCCGTATCATCACTGCGACATGATGACCCATCAGTCACCTGACCTGGACTGCGTCATGGAGCATCAGGCCCGATACACACAGTACAGACACACTGTCCTCCTGACTGGTACGCACGCGTCAGGACAGCCGGTGCTCCAGCTGCGTTAATCAATACCAGTGATTACCTGATCAGCTGCTGAGAAGCTCAGTTTACCACCTGTATTTATTACTGATGTTACTTTATTTATTTTAACTCAGAGCACCATGTTGAGAAGTTCCATGCCTACTCCGGTGGTGGCATCGTCGTCGCCCGTATTGAAGAAATTCTGCACGATTTCTCCAGACTGGTCGGTTGCCATGACATCAGGAACAAACATCCAATCATAGATGACATGCTGGCTTCCAAAGGTCAGTGGTGGCAGTTTGGCGTATTTCAACATTTCATTAAATCCTGTTTAAAAACGAAGTGATGCGTCTCCGGTCTCCATCCCTGTTCTATTCTACGGATTTTCTTCTCCTCAGATACTGTTTGAAGGCTGATTTTTAGAGGTTCTAAACGTTCTCCCTCTGTCTTCCCAGAACACATCCATCCCCTCCCATCTCGTGACCAACCCCAACATCTCCTCCAGCAGTCCGGCTCTGGCCTCCTCTCTCTCCCCCATCTCTCTGACCAGCTTGTCCCTGACGCCTCCTGTAAGGAAGGTGTGCTGTACCATTCAGGCAAAGACTTTGAGGATCTTCGAGAGGCCATCTCACAGTTGCGGGCTGAACGTCAGGCACAGCTGCTGCAGCTACAGCAGCAGCAGCAGCAGCAGCAGCAGCAGCAGCAGCATCAGCAGCAGCAACGGTTAGACTCTGAGCCAGAGTTGATCAACCCCCTCAAAAGCTTCCTTCCCCATCCCGTTCATACAGGTAGCCATCACACCGCCACTGTTTTAAGCGAAGGAGCTCCTGCTGAGTCAGTCGAGGTCATTCCTGGCAAGAAAGCAGTGGCAGCCACTCTGGAGTTAATTCACTCATCACTGCAGCCGGAGCTGGGCGAGGAGGAGAGGGGGGAGGTCGAAGCAAAGGGACGGAGGTGTGGAGGAAGTGGAGGAGGAGAGCCTGGAGATCAGAGGAATGGTATTCCAGAAAGAGTGGCGGGGCCGCTGCGAGGAAGCCTGGGTCTGAGTAATATGGACACGTCTACTCCTTTGTCCAATCAAAACACAGCTGCAGTGACAGGACCAAGCAACCAGGCTGACTCCACCAGTGACGGGAGAGAGAAAGCAGCGCAGCAAGGAGCACCTGCATTTCCCAAAGCAGCTAAACACGGTGCAGCCGCCTCCAGTACCACAGCCTGTCCTCTAGAGGGCGACAGATCGAGGTTAGTGAATCTTAACTGATTACAGCTCCGTTTGTAATCAAATATAAGTTATAAGTTGGATTGTGTTTAAGTAAAAAGTAAAAGTGCTTTTAACCATTAGTTTGTGTGTGTATGCTGGATACCCCACACATCCTGCATGTCTTCAGAGTGTTGGTTGTGCACCTCCTCAGAAATTATCGATACTCTTCAGAAAGATCCAGCTGAGCATGTGAAGCAGAAGTCCTGCAGTTTGCCTGTATGTTGCTGTTGAACCTCTTCTTGTTTTCTCCCTGTAGAGACACACAGTTGGACCAGGATCAAGCACCACCTGGCAACAGCACTGTGGGAACTGCCAGTGGCACCAAAGTAACAGGAAGTAGCACCATGGTAACAGCACAGGAGGACAGCCGAAATCCGCCTGTGCCCCACCTACAGCAGATCCAACAGTCTCAACAACATCGGCAGCAACTGAACAACCAGCAGCAGCTCCAGCTGACTCTGTCACACCTACAGCAGCCACTTCACAGCCAGCAGCAGCAGCGGGGTCCCGGCCTCCTGCAGCTCCCACACCTGCCTCGACTCCCCAACCAGCCTCTCTCCCAAGGCCCCTTGCTGGGGCCCCGGACTGGCCTGGGAGGTGGCCTCTTGGGACCTCCGCCTATCTGGCCAGGGGGCATGGGCCCCGCAGATGCTGCTGCCCTGGTCTGGGGCTTCCAACAGGCCGGCAGGGACTTCACTGGTTCTAGACTGCTGGGGGGGTACCACAACCCTGCTGGTCAGGGCAGCAACAGGTACAGAGGGGGGAAAAGAGGGGGGGGCTTTAATGGGATGTAGAGAGCCAGTTTAACTACACCAGCTGATTAACCCATTGAACGTCCCTCACTGACTTCTGCACACCTGCTGCGGGTCATGTAGCAGCTTTAAGAGTGGGAAGCAAACCAAAAGCTTCCAGAGCTTGCAGAGTCTCATTCCAATCAAAGGAAGAGGCTGAAACGCCCAAATCCCAGACACTAACAGGTGCTAGATGGAAAGAGGAGCGACCGCACTCTGCATCAGCTCCCATAGTTCATTATCTATCGTCTCAGGGTGCCGTCTGACCTGATCCAGGACTGTCACATATGACACTCCTTGATACTGTCTCCATGAAACTCATTGGTTACAGAAAGAATGTCTCTTTTACAATCTCTTTTTGGCATTTTTCCAGGCCAGCAGAGACAGTGTGAGACAAAAAGTGAGCAAGAGTGATTCTTTCCCCCTTTAAAAGTGAGCATCCATGGTCCAAAACCCAGTGAGAATTAGTTTGCCTTCATAAAAAAGAAAGAAATTTTAACCTTTGACAAACAGATTCTTTTTTTCGTCAGGCTGTTTGCTGACTGTGAAATATTCATTCTAAAACAGATCCAGCTGTGCGCCAATCAGATTATTGTGAATAAATCTTTTGTGAATTGACTTCAGTAGATGGGATTGCTCTTCGTTTGAGTAAATTAACTTTTTTGTCACCCTGCTCCCACCTGACCTCCACGAGATGGCAGTCCAGGGTTCTGATATGTGGTGTGACAGTCCTGGATCAGGACCAGGTCTCAACCTCTTCATCAGGCAACCAGACGCTGAAACCCAGTGTCGCTCTCCAGTGAAACTCTGAAAGCCCTGGAACAAAAGCACCACCTTTATGTGAGTGAGTAAAGAAAAACCCTGCTGTAGTTTTCAGAGATGCTAGAATGCACCTGCTGTTTACTCCCCACTGTCAGCGCTACCCGTCGACCTGCAGAGTGCAGCGTCAGAAAGGATGTTTCTCCTCCTCTGGACGTGCATACAGGAGATTTTAAAAAGAGTTTCTCTGCCATGTTTTCAGATCTTTAATGTCCCTGAGGTGTTTTTCGACTCTGCCTCAGAGAGACCGTCTTCTACCACAATAAAATGTCTCAGGTTTCACGGTGCGAGAGCCTCAAGTAGAATTTATCTGTTTTATTTCTGTCCACTGCTCCAAGTCCGAGCATCGATCCCAGTTCCCAGCTTTGTTTAACGCACCTCCACCCTGACTGTTTTGGCACTTTTTGACTGACTGTGTTTTCCACACTGATGGTTTTTCAAGCAAACTGGAGACTCAGAGATGCCCCTTGGCTCTTAAACTGAGACAAAAAAAGAAAAAAAAGCTGTATAGAAACGAGATGGACAGACTGCCTTACATGTCTTCCAGTGGACTCTCGATGTCTTGTAAAAAAAAAAAAAAAAAAATTCAGTTTTTTTGTACTGAATGTTTGGTTTGTTACCCTGGAAGCTGTTTGTGTTAAGTTGCTGTTGTATGTACAGTAGGAAGTGACTCCATAACAGACTGCTTTTAACTTAAAAGTCATTTTTTATGTTTGTTTTTTTTACATCAGAAATTTCTGTATTAAAACTTGCCTGCGTAAACCAGCGAGTCTCCCTGAAGGTTTGTCTGATGTCAGATTGAGCCGCTACGTGAGGCAGTGACGCTGGAGGTCTTCGTGACACTGGAGGTCCTCGTGACATTTGAGGTCCTCATGATGCTGGAGGTCCTCGTGACATTAGAGGTTCTCTTGACGTTGGAGGTCCTCTTGACATTTTAGGTCCTCGTGACGCTGGAGGTCCTCGTGACGCTGGAGGTCCTCGTGACGTTTGAGGTCCAAGTGACACTGGAGGTCCTCGTGACGCTGGAGGTCCTCGTGACGTTTGAGGTCCAAGTGACACTGGAGGTCCTCGTGATGCTGGAAGTCCTCGTGATGTTTGAGGTCCCCGTGACGTGGGACTCTAATGGTGCCGAATCTGAATTTATTGTAAACGTATGTATGTTGGAGTTGTTTGGGGTTTCCACAGTTTTGGAGCTGTGAAGAACTCTACTCTCAGTCACCATCAAAGTGTAATTTTAGTTTGTTTACGAGAATCTAAAATACACAAAGTCTGAAAGATGATTTTTTTTAAAGATAACGTGAACACGCAAGATATAAACTTATTTGGATTTAATGTGTTTTGCACACAAGATTTAATAAAAAATCTTCTGGGACTTTCTACTCTGTTCAGCTCCAGCTAGAGTCCGCCATGCCGCTATCAGACGACGTTCAGACAAACACTTTGAAACGTACCAACACCTTAAACCGCAGGTCCTGCTCACACTGCTGCTCGTCCTGCTGCAGGCGTCTGAAGAGAAGACGATTTCCTACCTGAGGCCTTCAGAAGCCACCGATAAGAAAAACACCAGCAGTGGAAAACAAGGTCAGTCAGATTGGGCTGAAACTAATGATTATTATTTTTTTATCACTGATTAATCTTCTGATGACTTCCTTAATTAGTGATCAATCGTTGGATCAATAAAATGTCAGAAAGTGGTGAGAAATGTTGACATGTTGACAGTCCAAAGCCAAAAGAAAAAGATGCTATTTTACCTTCATATAATTATTACTGTAACAATTCAGTTATATATATATATTCTGTTTACAATATATACTGTATATATTGAATTATTTTGCTACCTGTACAAGCTGTTGAACCATCAGTATATATATTTATAAGTGCACTGCCTGTCCATGTCTACACCTGCTTACCACATGACTCTATACTACACTTGAGTTTATTGTATTTTATATTTCTATTCCTATATTCAAAACTTATTGCATGATTTTCTTTTACAACAACTACTTCAGTGCAATTGTTGTGCTCATGGCAATGAAGAACTTTAAAAAAGACAGTTCACACAAAATATCAGCAAATATTTACACGAGGAGTCAGAACCAGCAACTTTTTGAGATTTTTTCTTAAAAGTGGTAGACATGATTATGCAAATGTTGAGATAATTTTAAGTGAAATTCATAACTCTTCCTGTTTCATTTCCTCTTTGCGGTGCTGATTTGCTGCTGGTTGCTGTCAGAGTAAACTCAACGCGTCCTCCATCTGTTTCACATCAGAGGCCTTCCAGCAGCTGCCTGATGTCAGGCAGACCTGTCTACTTGTTTCCCTCCGTACAAAGTTATTACTATTAATTGAAATGATGGATGAAAAATGAAAAATGTAACCTTAATCATCAGCCTCAGAGTTGATTTAGTGCAGCCTAACACAGATTGAGAACTTGTTAGAGCAGTTTCACTCAGAGCGACATGCAGTCAGACGTCAGAGCGCTGTTACTGTTCAGTGTGGGGGGGCTTTTTAAACCGCTGATATGTTCTGCTTATTGTTCCTTCAGCTGGATGTCTGAGCTTCACTCTGCAGAATAATCAATGTGTTGGACACTAAAAGACTGTTTAAACTTTCATCTGCTCACAGCAGAGTTTCTCTGGACTCTGAGTTTAAGGAAGCTGGGCCAAACTTTATGAAAAGCCTTTTGAAATCTAACAGTAGGTGTCAGCTGGGGGGATATTTGGGGATCGGGGGGTTCCCAAAATATAATAAAGCGCAGGCGTAAGAAATGTAAAGGGTCTCATTACACTTTATTCATCATCTTTTCAATAAATTAAAAAATACACTAATACAATAAAAGCAGAAGAATGACAGTAACACAGAAACATGGAGCTCCTCGGCCAGCAGGAAGCTGAAAAAACAAAAACATTGTTCATTCATGATTTAAATAAGTCGACTGTGCTGCTCTATGGGCAGGGTGAGCCAAAGAAAAGGAGGGTGGTGCCTCCAACCTCCCAAAGAAGACCCCCCCCCCAAAAAAACCTCAATACCTGTTTGGTACAGTGTCGTTTTTCTGAAAAGTGCATTAAAACAGACTTTTAAAATACAGCCTTCTCATAAAATGATGCTCGCCCATATAAGTTCAGCTGGTGAGCAGAAGAAAACATGAGCAGTATTTAAGTTTCAGATTCGTGGTAGAAAAGATGCTGATGTGAGGTAGAACTGATGGAGCAGATTACAAGAAGGTGATCGACGTGAAACGAAGTTAGAGACTCAGTCAAGCGCTCATGTTGAATCGACAGTCAGTTTTCAAAACCAAGAAATGCAGACATGTCGGAGTCCGGCGTGTTCAGACTGACGGCAAAGAAAATGTTACTCTGACGTGAGGATGAATGTTTGCTGTTTGGCTGCTTATCACAGTTGATGGTTACAGTAAATATAACCTCCAACAACCCCTCGGAAGCCGCTGTGTCACGTTCGGAGGCTGTCACTTTGTGGTGACTTCGCTGAGTGACCTGGTTGGGTGTTTGTGATGCTAGTAGCGGCTAACGTAGCCTCGAGCCGTTAGTTGAATTTTGAGTTAGAACAGGTCGATATGTAAGTTTCAGATAAAAAGTGACGGCTCTAGTTTTAAGCAGCCGTGACGGAGGCACGATGCAACACATCCACATCCCATAGATGGTCGGAGTGAAAAGATGTCAGAGTTCTAGCTCAGCTGTGATTGGTGCATTGAGGGGAAACAGGCGTTTGCTTCAGATCTGTAGGTTGTTGTAAATCGATGTGGGTTTGCTTTTGTCAATTCAGCACAAGCTATTTGAAAACATTCCACCTCAAGTGAAAGTCCTCACTTATCCTGATGTTTAAAGACACGTTTGCTGCAGCTCATGTCTGTCCTGTCTGTGGTAAAGAGGACAAATAACACACTTTGCGTTCAGTCTGAACGTACAAAGAGCCACGTGTTTCCAACAGTGAGACTACCAGAACTGCAAAGTCCTTTGTACCATTCAGGAATAAGATTATCTGTCAAATTCTCACGTCAGCTTTACCTTGAAAACTCCCCAAAATGTGCTGCTCCACGCGGAGACACACTGACCGCTGATCCTTTTCTTTCTAACGTTCTCCATCGCGGCTGGCGGAAACACCGGAGTGCTGCTTCTTCATCCAGACTCACCACCACACTGAGGTCCGAGGTCACCGGAGCTCGTTGTCATGGCGCTTCAGCAGGGGATTCAGATCCGTCTCCAACTCCCTCTGCTTCTGTAACAAACCCTGAAAGCACACAAACACTGTGTTCATGTACACGTGAGGATCCTCACTGCGTGTTTTCACATGCACTTCAGCAACTTTTACTTTTTCAGATCAGTTAATCAACGAATGGCTTCTGCGTTTACGATCATGAGTATCATGTTTGTGATCAGGTTTTAGGAGCATCACTTGTGTCAGTACAGACTGGACCACAGCCTCTGAATAGGGGTATGTCGTATATCCTTTGCAATAATAAAGGTAAAATATTAAAAGTGTTCTTCACAGTGAAGCTCAAACATCAAGCAAAACCCATGTTTGAGTGGACGTGGACTTTAAGGTTTGAATTCAGGTTATCGGAGCTTTTAAAGGGCCACACACAGGACGTCACGTTCATACCCTGGTTTCAGAAAACCAGATAGACTCTTAATCCAGTTTAATTTCACGGATCAGCATCAGTTCACTAATCATGGTTTGTATCACTCAGCCTGTGAAAGTAGTGGTACATTATCCTCTGTGGCTCTGGAAGAGTTCCACTAAGTCAGAAACAATAACCCGGATGATGTCACAGTGATGTCATCGGGGTTACCTCAGGTTTGGTTTGGCTGCGTTATAAACTGGAGGTGTGGAGTTTGTTACGATTGACACAAGTTTAATTTTCCTTTCCGGATCAAAAATGTTTGTTTCTCGTGCTCATGGTTAAAAAACTGATAAAAGATTTGGGGCTACAACTTATTTATTATTTCACATCATGTCACTATCAAATAATCAGTCAGGTTTTTTTTTTGATTGATCAATAAGTCAATGAAATGTAAAAAAAACTGAAAAGTCCAAGGTGTGTGTGTGTGTGTGTGTGTGTGTGTGTGTGTGTGTGTGTGTGTGTGTGTGTGTGTGTGTGTGTGTGTGTGTGTGTGTGGGTGTGTGTGTGTGTGTGTGTGTGTGTGTGTGTGTGTGTGTGTGTGTGTGTGTGTGTGTGTGTGTGTGTTTTTGTTTGTTACCTGCCGTAGCTGGGCCAGGCCTCTCAGGATCTCCCGCTGTCGGTGTGTATGTGTGTTACGAAGCAGTTCGGGATGTAGGAGGGGGTCCCGGTGTGAGGGAGCAGGAGGAGGCGCTGAGCTCTGAGAAGGAGCTTCTGACCAGGAGAAAGTATAGTTTACTCACAGGATGAGGAGCAGACGTCACCAATGACAGACTTTACTCTTTAACAACAGTGAAATGAGAAAAGTTGAAGGTTTTCTGAGTTAGTTTCAGCTCAAATAGTGAGTTGTGTGTGTGTGTGTGCGTGCGTGCGTGCGTGCGTGCGTGCGTGCGTGTGTGTGTGTCTCTAACCTGTGTGTGTGATGTGAGGCGGGGGGGTGTCTGCAGGGTCCAGTGGATCCAGGTTGAAGACTTCATTGGTCCGCACGTAAGGAATGAACTCCAGGACTGGAGGAGGAGGGGTGGAGGAGGGGGGAGCCAGCTGACTGTGAACTCTGAGTCTGACAGCAGGGACGGGAGGAGAGCGCCCCCTGGAGGAGGCAACAACATGAGACATCAAACCTGAGCTTGCTCAACATGAAACCACATCACCATCCAGATCAACACATCCATCCAGACAGATCCTTTTAAAGTGGGCTAAGTTGGAACAACTACTTTTGTACTTATTACACTTAAATAGTACTTAAGTTGTACAAAAGTCCAGCTAGAGTTGTATTAAGTAGGGGCTGTGGCATCTGCCAATCAGAGGGTCGGTGGTTCAATCCCTGGCCTCGGCGGTCCACATGCCGAAGTATCCTTGGGCAAGATACTGAACCCCAAACCTGCCCCCGATGCTGCGCCATCGGTGTGTGAATTCATATGCACGTCGCTGTGGATAAAAGCGTCTGCCAATGACTCACTGTGATTGTAAGTATACTTGACTGTGCTAAAATGGGACTATATAAGGATACAGAATATACTGCAAATATACTAATTATTTTATATTCGCTCTATTATTCTTCAATCTAAAGTACAACTGAGATACATGTAGAATGTAAGTTGTGCTTTGAGTGTACATCAAATCTACATTGATAGTTTACATTTACACTGGGATACCAGTGTATTTTTACATACTTCTTGAACATTTTCAGTACACTTTAAGTGTACTTGAAAACTCCTAACCAATTTGCTTAAATATATTGCATTTATAATGTACATGACATGTACTGCTAGTAAGTATATTTATATACTGCTTGAGCATTTTCAGTATACTTCAAGTATAATCCTATTAGGCTACTAGTGTATTTTTACATACTTCTGGTTTTCAATACACTTTAAGTGTACCTAAAAAACAAACAGGATGTACTGTACATACATATATTATGCATTCAGTGCACATTAAAGTCTACCTGTCCTTGAAATATTTGGCACCTCCTGTTGTCTGATCATTGGAAAATATTGTCATTGACCACATTCTGCGTGTTTGATCTTTAGATGATAATAAACATTAGGTTCAGATATGAGGTCGGCCTTGTATCTACCTGCTTTATGAGTCTGTATCTGCTACACTGAAGAGCAAATATATATATATATACTGATTAAAGAGTAAAAATATACTCGAGTATATAATGGCAGCATAAAATAAATATATTTTTACCATGTAGAAGTGCACTATTATGCTAATAGTGTTTAACACACTTACTGAAAATATACTAGAAAAGTATTTGACAGCAGTTATCTTAAAAGTACACTTTAAAAATTAAACTTAAATTTTACAACAAATATGTTTTACTGTAGTGTATTTCTTAAAAAATATACTTTCAGTCTATTTAAAGTAAGTCCACATTCATATAAATGTACTGGAAGTACACTTAAGTATATATATTTTTTTTCACTTGGGAAGTAAAATTGGGAATAAAATAAAGAAATAAAACATGTTTGTCAAGGTTTAATCAGTTTATAAGTGCAAACTCGTCCTTTTTGTGATTCCACTCCTGAACTTTAAATTTCAGCCTCTTTTCTTTAGGGCAGAAGCGTTTTACTGAGCTGCTCACTGTTCAGTGCCGGAGGCTGCAGAGATGTTGTGTCCTCTGGAAACACTCTCCACCTGCAACAGTGACAACAGTCATCAGCACACATCCAACCACAGAAACCATCACCAGCCAGCAAAGAAAGCTACTCCATGCTGGTCAGGAAGTTGGTGTGCAGCCGGGACGTAGCAAAGCGATAAGGAAGCCTCCTACCTTCCTGGTGGGGCTGGTTCTGGTCTGTGTGGGGTTGGAGCAGAGACGAGGCTCCTGCTGCTGAGGAGGAGGAGGAGGAGGGTTGGACCTGGACAGACAGGTCCTCTCCTGCAGAGCGAGGAGCTCAGCCTGCCTCTTCATTCGGCTCTCCTGTCTGTTCTTCTGCAGAGAGGCTGGGTAACGCTCCGAGGCTGGAACAAACTGACGACTGGGCCTGGAGGAACAGGGTCCAGGACTGTCGTTGGCTGGTTTCTGTATGCTTTTGGCTAGTTTGATTTTTAAGCTGTAATAAGCTCAGGCTAATATTTCAACACTTATGAAACAATGTCCTGTCCTGTCCTGTCCTGTCCTGTCCTGTCCTGTCCTGTCTGAATATAAAACCGGTCTAAATGTGAGACGTGTGTGTTTCTACCTCTGCGTGTTCCACTCCGGCCTCCTCTTGTCTCTCCTGCTCCTCTCTGTCCTGGCGAACGCTTCATATGGGTCTCCTCCTCCTCCTCCTCCTCCTCCACCTCCTCTCCCCCCCGGCACACAGATGTTCTCCTTGCCTGTTCTCACCGCTCTGCTCCTGCTGTTTGGAGGAGCAGCAGACAGAGAGGGAGGAGGAGGAGGCTGGTACTGTGCAGAGACGTGAGGAGTCTGAACTCTGACGGCAGTGAGCGGGAGAGAGGAAGCTGCTTCTACACACACACACACACACACACACACACACACACACACAGAGAAGATAAGTTTTAACAGCTTCCATGTTAAACCGTCAAATATTAAACTGCATCTCTCTCTGAGACGCTCTGCTGAAGTTCGTGTCACACATTTATCCACAGTGGATAAAGTTTGGCCCTTCAGGTTTTTTGGGGGGGAAAACTTGGCTTTTGCAAAATGATGACGTAAACTGGACCAGTCACAGTCAGGGGGTGTCTGACAGTAAAATTAAGACAACCTTTGGCTAGCTGTTCATTTTAAATGTCGATGCAGCAAATCACACAGCTGTTCTCATCAATCAGCAGGAGCAGGAGGAGCAGCTCTGCCATTCAACAACATGAGTTACCTGTCTGTACAGCAGTGTCTTTGTATGAGGAGGCTGAACTGCTGATCTCCTCCAAACACTCGGTCTGCCTGGTCAGTGCTGAACACACACACACACGCAGGTTACAGGTTTCATAAATCAATCAATGTACATCATGACCTGCGTTACTCAATAAAGTAAAGTTCAAAAGTCCAAAATACTATTTTGGTGTAGCAGAGATTTAATAATCTCACAACTCCTCAGATTTATATTTCCAAACTAAACTACCAAACTGTAAATGAAGGAGCTGAAGTTAGTTTGAAGTGCACCGAACAGGTTAGGTATGACAGCACTCCGGGCAGGTGTTTGTGGGCAGTTTGGTGTAGTGCAGTTGTAATATTGCAGTAGTACTGCAGAGGCTCTGCTCACCACTGGGCTCCAGCGTCTCCTGGTGTCTTTTGTCACTGTGATCTTTGTTAAGCTGCTCGGCCTGATGGCTCTGCAGCTCCTGGAGGACAGAGGTTGACAGAAAAGAGTTCAGTGACTGTGTGGAGAAAATTATTGTGGTGAAGAATCGTGGACTGTTTGTCTGTCTGTGAGTTTTTGCATGTGTGTGTGTGTGTGTGTCCTGACCTCCTGCCTCTCCTTCAGTGTGTCCTGCTTGTATCGTCTCTCCAGTATCTCCCTCTCCAGCGCCACCCTCCTCTCCTCCTCCGCCTCCTCCTCTCTCCTCCTCGCCTCTTCTCGCTCCCTCTGCTGCCGCCGCTCCTCCACCTGGGCCTCGATGGCTCTCTGGGAGAGGAGGAAAGACAGTGAAACATTTAGGAAGCTAAGTGATAAAAGTCTCTTTCTCCTTCACCCCTGTGTTCCTCCCCTCTCTCCTCCCTCTACCTGCTGCTCCAGCTGCTTGAGCCTCCTCCTCTCTCTCTCCTCTATCTGGGCAGGGTCCAGCAGGGCGGTCATGGTCCTCAGATAGCTGGAGGAGACACAAACAGCTCTTAAGATTTACTCAAACATATGGAGCTAGTCTGGTTCCAGAACTCTGATCCACTCCCCACATCTTTGATTTTGTTCAGCTACTCAAACACAGTCAGTGCTCATTGATGGCCCTGATTGGTAGAACAGCTGAGCCAATCAGAGCTGTGTTGGCAGGAATAAGAATGGGGATGTTGTCTTCTTTTGCCAGAGCCAGAAAAATAGCAGAGGTGGGACAAATTAACTGTTTTACAAGCCACGAGTCAGGTCTGAAGTCAAGACCAACAAGTCCAAGTCCCAAACACTGTGTTTCAGTTCGATTCTGGCCGGCGACCTGTGTTACTTTAGGATTGTTACGTTTGCTTTCACAGACACATTTCCAGAAACTGTCAAAGTGTTTTTTCCCCTCAGCTGTTAATACATTCATGGATCCAACGTACTTGGGTCTGCTTGGGTATCCGCTAGCTGTATCCACGCTGGCTCCCCCGATGCTCTCTGCTCCACAGCTGCTCATGGCCTCCCAGACCAGGGACAGGCTGGACGAGGGGTCCCACTCCCCTCGCTCAGAGCCGTTAGACGGGGCTGCAGGTGGGGCGGATGGAGCTGTGTTTTGGACGAGAGGTCTTCTCTGCAGAGAGTCAAAGTGTGTGGCCCAGAGCTCGTGGTCCTCTGTCTGCAGAGGAACATTAGAAAATAAAGTCCTGAACAAACTGCGGCTTCGGTTTCTACTGTGTCTCTGCTGGACCTGACTTTGGTTTCTACTGGTCTCTGCTGTACCTGGCTTCGGTTTCTACTGTGTCTCTACTGTACCTGGCTTCGGTTTCTACTGTGTCTCTGCTGTACCTGGTTTTGGTTTCTACTGTGTCTCTGCTGTACGTGGCTTCGGTTTCTACTGTGTCTCTGCTGTACCTGGTTTTGGTTTCTACTGTGTCTCTGCTGTACCTGGCTTTGGTTTCTACTGTGTCTCTGCTGTACCTGGCTTTGGTTTCTACTGTGTCTCTACTGTACCTGGCTTCAGTTTCTACTGGTCCCTGCTGTACCTGGTTTTGGTTTCTACTGTGTCTCTGCTGTACCTGGTTTCGGTTTCTACTGAGTCTCTGCTGTACCTGGTTTCAGTTTCTACTGGTCCCTGCTGTACCTGGTTTTGGTTTCTACTGGTCCCTGCTGTACCTGGTTTTGGTTTCTACTGTGTCTCTGCTGTACCTGGCTTCAGTTTCTCCTGGTCTCTGCTGTACCTGGTTTTGGTTTCTACTGTGTCTCAACTGTACCTGGCTTCAGTTTCTACTGGTCTCTGCTGTACCTGGTTTCAGTTTCTACTGGTCTCTGCTGTGCCTGGCTTCGGTTTCTACTGTGTCTCTACTGTACCTGGCTTCAGTTTCTACTGTGTCTCTACTGTACCTGGCTTCAGTTTCTACTGTGTCTCTGCTGTACCTGGCTTCAGTTTCTACTGTGTCTCTACTGTACCTGGCTTCAGTTTCTACTGGTCTCTGCTGTGCCTGGCTTCGGTTTCTACTGTGTCTCTACTGTACCTGGCTTCGGTTTCTACTGTGTCTCTACTGTACCTGGCTTCGGTTTCTACTGTGTCTCTGCTGGACCTGGCTTCGGTTTCTACTGTGTCTCTACTGTACCTGGCTTCAGTTTCTACTGGTCCCTGCTGTACCTGGTTTTGGTTTCTACTGTGTCTCTGCTGGACCTGGCTTCGGTTTCTACTGTGTCTCTACTGTACCTGGCTCTGCAGCAGTTTCTCCCGCCTCCTGCGCTCAGCCGTCTCCTCTCTCTGTTGGTCCAGCTCCTCCAGCCAGCGTCTCTTCTGCTCCTCTCTCCTCTCAATGCTCAGCACCTCCTCCATTGGAGTGACCTCCTACAAAGTCAGAAGAGGTCAGAATTTTTCACTGAGACAGTCAGATCTCATTCAAGTCATTCAACACTGTTTATGCCGGAGAAAGGTGATTTCTTCATCATGTTTCAGGGTTTTTACATGTGAGCATGTGCAGGACTTCAGACAGGTTCGGTATCACTGTATGCATCTGTTTGGTGCTGTCATGTGGTGCCACTTAGGCTTAATTAATTTTGTTCACCTGGATGAAGAATCAAACAAAATGAAGAAAATCTGCAAAGACTTTTAGTTCAAAGGTCAGATTTACCCCGAGTCTGAGGCTGGATCTGATGGCTGCAGGCTGTTCTCTGTGGCTGACAGAGCTCTGAACTGATAACACGCTCTCTGTGTCCTCCTCAGCCTGTGACAGAGAGAGAGACACACACAAATAGGTTACAGGTAAAAAAAAGTGCCTGTTGTGCCTTTATGGCTATGAACAGTTTGCTGTTCTTGGCTGTAAACAAAGCTGCACAGTGACCAAAACAACCAACAAAGAGAAAAAGATGAAAGGTGAGATTTATGCTGTACCTGGAGTCTGCCAGGGGCCGAACGCTGCTGCTGCTTCAGTGCTACTTGCTCATCTGACACACACACACACACACACACACACACACACATACACACATACATACACACACACACACACACACACACACACACACACACACACACACACAGCCAACACAGGGAAAACCAGTTTCTATTGTCAAATTACTAATAATAATTAAAAATGTGACTAACTGTGACTAAATAAGTAATATCAGAGTTTAAAAAGCATCGTCAGGTATTTCATATTCCAAAACTAAATCTGTTTAATCAGGGCTGTGTGGGCGAGGTTTGATCAAATCTGATTGACAGTTACCAAACAACCCACCAACTGACATCAGATTCTGACTCAAATGTGCCCGCTTCAAACAAAAAGTACCAAAAGTGGTTTAACTGTGACAGGAAACAGAGTGTTGACGTAGGATCCCATCACTCAAAGTAAGAAGCTGAATGAGAGGGCTGCATGTTTCCCCGTCTGGCCACGGTCTCAATGTGGCCATCGCCAGGTCTAACTTTGACTGTCCGTCATTTGGTGCTGGGCAGGTAGTGCACAGCGAGTGTATCAGAGCTGAAATCAACTGCTGCTGGAAACACTGAGACTCAACTGAACAGTAAATATGCAGCAAAACCAAGAGCTAAGAGAGACTAAAACGCTCCATACAGCTGGTGATTTTTCTCTGCAGGGTTATCATTATAATGAATACAAATGTGTATTACTGGAGCTATAAAATAGTTGTGTGATCACCTAGGTCTCTCCTCCACTGAGCCTTCTTGGCGTCCATAGCTGCTCTGCTCTCTGACTCTCGCTCGTCCAGCCAGCTGAACAGACATCCAGACGACCTGAACAACAGCAGCAACAAATACAGACTTCTAAAGACACATGAGGACACAAAAATGGATATGACCTGCAGTAACACTGCTGACAGACATGTCTTGAACAGCAGAACCGAATGTCGCATCTTTAAACCGAAACACAAAATTTTAATCATACAGTGAAGGCATAAAAATTATGAGTGATCCTCGAGTCAAACTTTGATTCTGACTGTATTAATGGCAAAGTAGAAAGATAAGCTTGACTTTGCTGATGGGAAGTTGAAGCATTAACCTAACAGAGTCCTGTACATTTATGGTTGTCAGCTAAATAAATATTCAAATGTCTTCTTTCGTGACTGCATCTAGAAAGAAATCCATTTGTCTGGTGCACAAACATCTTGTACAAATGCCTGTTCAGGTGGGCTCCTCACCTGCTGTCTTTATCCTGTGAGCTCCCAGCTGTACCAGTTCCTCCTCCTCCTCCTCCTCCTTTCTTTATTTCCTCCCCTCCTCCTCCTCTGTCTTCCTCCTTCCTCTTCCCTCCTCCGTCATTCACTAAAGAGCCAGATTTGGAGTCTGTCTGATTTCCTAACAGACAAAAGGACACAAAGTTATATATTGACAGCAAGGGAAAGTCTATGGTCCATGTCATAATCAGTTGTCTCTGTGCTGTAGTCTATGGTGCTAACTGTCCCTCGTTCAATGTTAATACTACCATCACTACAACTACCCTGGGTCCTGTGGTCCTCTGGTGGGCCTTGGCCACTGCTGGTGGTCTGCACTGTGTTGAGGATCCGCTGTAGCTGCTCATTGGTCAGACAGACCACGCTCTCCTTCAGTCCTGCGTCCCCACTGGCCAGCGTGTCCTTTAGTCCTACCTTTCCGCCAGCTCGCGTCCCACTGTTCTGTGGATATCCTGTTTTCCCATTGGCTCTCAGAGAGCCAGCAGCAGTGCTGTGTTTGTGTCTGTCTGACTTCACCTTGGAGACACACACACACACAGCAGATCAGTTTAATCTTATCAGTATCTTATCTTAAAGCATAGATAGGGTGCAGCATGACACTTACTTTAGCCACAACTTTGACACTTCCCCCTTTGTCATGCTCATGTGTTTTAGATGATGTTAGAGTGGTGCTCCTCCCCCCACTGGTAGCAGCGTTGGAGGTGAAGGAGGTGGCTGCTCCTCCTGCTTTGCTCTTGGGTTCTCTGTGCCTCCCCGCCTGCTGCAGGGTTGCACGCTCCTCTCCCTGCACCTCCTCCACACAGGACGGCTGCCTGGAGCTCAGGATATTAGCTGCTCTGGGCCTGCAGGACAGCTGCAGGTATCAAGTGAAATTAAATCAGATCAGACATAATATGAAGATGGTTTTGTGTGCTGTATACTGCAGAATGCGTAGACACCCAGGTGCTTTTATGTGTGGAAAGGCATAGTCCAGGATGTGAGGATGATTCCTACCTTTGCTAGATTCTTCTCAATGCCTGCAGTGAAAGAAAGACGTGACAGTGAGCAGCCATGAATACAAAACCACACACACACGTAAATATTCAATAATACTTCTGTGGGTCTGAAATAAGGCAATGCAAACAACTAATTCAAACCATTCAAAAGAGTGTTGTGTTAGATTCTATATTATTTTTTTTACAGTCAGTCATTCAGTATTACAATACTTTTTAATGAACACATAAACTTACTTTAACAAAGGCTCTGTTCACAGTACCAGTACGTACTTTGTATCAAGGTAACGTGTTTGAAAGAATCACAAAACTAAACATATCTAATTTTAAGATTAAGTTTCACTGCATTTAACTGAAATACAGTTTGACTAAAGTCAAAATTTCTTTTGTCAAAATTGTCACTAATTCATTATCTGTCATCTGATTAATCAACTTATCATTTCAGCAAAGATCATTCTTTTGAACTGAAAGTAAGAACCTCATAAGAAAAGCAACATGAGTGAGTGAATTTTTCCTGGAAAACTAAAGATTAGAAAAGCTGAAGGGTCTCACCATGAGTCAGTAAAATCAACTTGGGTTTTCCATTTTCAAGTTCAAACAGCAGGCCGTCTCTGTTCACAGAAAGAGGAAACATCAGAGAAAACAGCAGAAACACAACAACGTATATCGAATTGTATTTTGTGTTGTGTTCGAGAAACAAACTTTTTTAATATTTTCAATTGTCCAACTGTGTTATGTTTCAATGCTGTGTTTATGTCTTAAAATAACTTCCTCTGGTGGGACTGATTAGCTAAACTGGACAGACAGGGCTGTGAGTCTGTGCTGGATCAAGCATCCTGTGACTGGACGGTCACAGCTCTCGATCTCTCAACAGCTGGAATATTTTTCAATTTACATTTCAGTCGGTTCAACCTTCATCCGGTATATTTACTGAGTTTTCTCATCTTTACTGACATTTTTATTTTCCTTCAAAAGCACCTGTCACATATTCAACTGCGCAGAGGCATTTTCAATGATTTGAGGATTGTTTCAGCAGCCAAACTGACTCATTTGGGTGCAAAGATACACACTTGCCTCTCTAGCCTTGGTCTTAATTACTAAATTGTTGGTTGCTTGTAAATAGAGTGTGCAGATTTTGTGATGTTGAGACAAAACAGCACATACTGTATCATGTTGCCAGGTAATAATACACACCGTCACATGGTGCAGCACAACAAAAGTCACACAATGAGTCAACACAAATAATATTTAACAACATTATAGATTTACATCAGTCTGCTTTCTGGCTTGGCCTGTTTTTTAATATGAACTAGCATTAGTTGGTGAAATTGCTGCTTTAATGAAGTTAACAGGAACACCAGATCACACCTGTAACTCATCACTGACATGTCTTTTATCACTGAAGTGTCTGTGCTTGTATTTTATATTTTACCTCAACACCCCGACGAAACGATTTCTTGTACCCGAAAGGCCATGCAATTAAAAGAGTTTTCATAATTTATTTCGTGTTTGAAGAAATTCTAGTTGATTAATATTTAAAGGTCGTTACTTCTTGACATTTCCCCTGATATCCTATCGAAAAATTGCAACGAGCAGCAATAACACAGTGGGTTAAAGGCTGTCAGAGCCGGTCACAGCGACGACTGATTCATAGCGACAACTCGTCCTTTATTTAATTCGCACTGTGTTCGTATAATCTATAATGTTGTATATTTTACTGAAATCGTTTGTTCTTTGTTCCCAGTTTGGTCACAGGCTAGAAAATAACGCCCTTGCGTTTCACTGTGAGACACTCGGTCAATATGTTAGCCTAGCTAGCCACTGATATTTGAAAAAACAGACTCACCCGAGATTCATGCCGACACAAAATGTTTACTGAAATGGCGGCACGTTTACCGACAACCTTACAGAAACAGACATGTACAATCAGAAAGCAGTTTTATAATTTAATAAAAACCCGCAATGCCAGTCACACGCCAGTTCCTGGTTGATAAATTGTGTACGTTGGTTGCTGTCAACGACCAAGAACGGCTTCGCTAATTGGTCAATTCATGTCACTGTGAAATTAGTGGCCAATCAAATGTCTTCATTTGAACGTTTCCGTTGGACGATGTTGCATTTAAGGTGACTGGGAATTTATTTAAAACATTGACATCACTGCGCCACAATATAACAATTACCTGTTAACTTGTTACTGCTTGCTGCTGCTACTACTACTACTACTACTACTACTACTACTACTACTACTACTTATGGTTACTTTCTAAACCACCACTACAGCTAGTATACTTTTTAAAATGGCCCGCTTTATTTATTTATATATAGGGACTAACAATTGACTCTTTAAGGTGGACACAGTACCCCAAGACTATGTACATAGTGTGCCTTATCAAAAGGGCCAATAAAGGCTATAGTCAATATGAGAAAATACAAATATGTATATACATAGGTATGGGATTTAATCATCTAATCCATTGTTTATACTTTTCCAAAACAATTTAAACGAATAAAAGCAAGATTTGTATTTTTTATTTCAAAAATATGTTGGGCATTTTCCCTCCTTATTTTTCTTTTATGTGTTTCATTCCTCTTTAGCACCTTTTTCACCACTGCAAATACAGGAATTATTCTTTCAATTGAGTGTGGCATTGATGCTTTTACTTTATTTTGTTTGTTCCTCCACCTCCGATGTGAATATGAAAATTATGTTTAAATTGAACTGAGGTTTTTGATACACCACAAGACTTGAGTAGTACGTCTAAGATTCACTCAAGCATCTTCTCCCCTGAACATTATTGGGCTTGACTGGTGACTGAACGCAGTAATGACGCCTGAATTTGGCGACATTGTCGCCGAGCCCGTAAAGTAACAGCAGGCAGCTGGTTGACCAGGGCAGCAGAGCCAGCAGGGGACTGTAGGTGGCGCCAAAGTGCTAAAGTCATGCAAATTAACTGTAAAAGAGCCAGGCTCCGTTAGCTTCACCGTAATGACGTTAGCCTCCTGGATGTTTTTCCGCCGTTAATGAGTTTGGATAGCAGGGACCGACATCCATGAACCTCTCCGGTCTCTGAAGCATAACCACAGTGACCTCCGCGAAGTCAGCCCAGTGTCCACACAGTGTCCTGAAGGTATGTTGTTATTGTGACAGTTCGGTGCCTCAAACCGGAGACACTGCGTAACGTCAAAACGTGATGTTAGCTATTAAGCTAGCGTTAGCATGCAAGGCAACTTAAACGGCAGTTAGTGTCGAACAAACGTCAGTGTTTTCCATCAGTGTCCGGGACACAGAGCAGCAGTTAAAGAAGACTTTTGCAGCGAGATGACATGAAGCGGTGTGAAGTTTTGCCTTCATTCTAAGCTGATTTAAGATGAGTCTAGCTGACTTAGCTAGCTAGCGTGTTGTCAGGCTAAGGTCAAGAAGCTGGCCAGTATGACAGCTAACGCTAACTACTGTGGTACCCAATAGTATAAACGTGCTGTGTGGCAGCCAGCCATACCATACTGCTACCAGTTAACAGCAACACTGGCTAACGTTATACCCAGGCTAAGATTGCATGCGGGGCTGGTATCGTTTGCAGGATTAAGAGGTGCGTTCGTAAAAGTTTCATTAGCTCGAAGCTAGCTCGGGATAAATATAATTAAGGTCTTACTAGAAGTTGCTATACCTTTGAATCCAGATAGTCAGCATGGTGTAATGTTCTGTGATATGTTATCAGTAGTAACTAGATTGTTATTACTAGTCGACATCTTGTCAGTGGAGGTTTAATTTGGTAGCTGCAGCTGCACTGGGTGTGATGATGACCATGCTGCTAACGCTAGTCGTGTTTATTTGTTGTCATACTGCTGCTGTCATACAACTGCTTTATCATGCTGCTCTTCAGTTAACCATAATATCAGTGAACACACGGACTGCCATGCATCAGCTGGGCTGATTTTACAGATTCATAGCTGTCATAGCGGGAGTGACTGGAGCACCATATAGACGCAATTCAGAGAAAGAAAAAAATCTACATGTACCTTAAGAACAGTGGTAAGAGTTGTTAAACAACTTTCTGGGTTTTTCTAAGATGGCCTCATGTTTGTAGCACAAATGTAATGACTATACATAAAAGGAACAAACTGGGATGGGGGATTATTTCTATGTATTTCTGTGGAAGATGTTGGCTGTTGTTGAATCCTCACCGCCATAAAGGAATCCACTCAAATATTGTAGAAGTTATGTCATTGAAGTGATTTAATTTTTTGACCAAAAAAGTGTGTAAATCCTCAAATAATCATGTTTGATCAACTGAAAGTCACCAATCCTCTGTGACAAATAGTTGCACATTCAGTCTGGTTTAATAATTTAATTTAGTGTTTATGTGTGTGGAAGTAAATATGTAGATCCTGGTGTGTATGAATGAAAAGGTGTTTTGTGAGTGTGTCAAAAGAGGGTTTAAGTAGAGTTCATTGTCTTATGGCAGCGTCAACTCCGGTGTTTGTGTGTGGAAGTCTTATCAAGCCCAGGTGAAACAGTTGTGACATCAGATGTCAGCAGTGCTTGTTGTTTATCAGTATTTTTCTTTTGTGGAAAGTTACAGACACCATCATAACAAGGGTCCAGAGCGGTGAATAGATGCGGGTTTAGTCGGCGAGGAAAAACAAACCTGCTGAGAATATGGAGGCAGCTACTCTGAAAACTTCAGCTGGACCGCAGAGCCAGACTGACAAATCAACAGGCCGATATCTGCTTTTCTCAGACATGTCAGTATGTCTGTATCCATACAGCAGCAGAAATGCAAATACAAATTGCAGCAATGTTTTAGAAGCTGCATTCTTGGGCTCTTTTGATGCTTATTTTTCTGTTTTTCTCATTCATGTTTGAAGCGTGTTTGTTGCCTTTTCCAGTGAGGTTTGTCATCTTTGATGGTAAAGATAGTTCAGCTTTAAATATCCTTCCTGAAAAGATATTTTTGAAAGATATATTCCTTAGAAGATGTCACGTTTGTAATAACCATAATTGAAGGCCTAAAATGTTACCTCATCACATTGATTGGTTTTACTCTTTCTCTCTTTTCTGTTTTCAGTTAAAAATCTGAATACCTCACAGGTTTGAACCAATTGGAACCAAATTTTAGTTTCGCTCTGCTTGAAGGTCTGTAAAGATGGGGTTTTACAGTTTTATATCGATAAGACAAAACAGTATTTAACATGTTTCGGTCACATCTGGCCGTTTCCTGCTTTATTGTATTAGATTGGTGCGATGAACCTGAAATCAAAACTGTAAAGTAAATAAAATTTTCCTTGTATCTCCATTTTCTATCCTTCTACATACTTCAGCCACTCTTATTCTTTATTATCTCAGCAAAGAGGAGATGGAGAAAAAAAAATGGCCTTCTCCAAATTCAGCTTTTTCTCCTGCGCTGCGCTCTCTTCTGCAGAATGTAAACAAACCTCAGCTCCGCGTCTGTTCCTGGAAGATCCGCGTGTACCGTCGCCATCCTATAAATAAAAAATTATGTGTGACAAAGTTCTGTCGGCTCGCTGAAGTATAATTTAGAGTTTAGTCTATAATTTGATAATTCAGCCTTTTCCAGGCAACCAGCCAGCATCTGGAGCACTTCTCCTCAAAACATCGAGTACTCCATTCAGTCTAAAGCAAGGACCCAGGACTTACATGCCTTTGGTTTGAACGGGGATCCATGAAGAAGGAGAGGTAGTTTTGGTGGCTAACTTCGGGCTTGAGTCAGGCTTTTTGATCCCACAATATGGTAAATACTACAGGATGCTAGCATGGTCCAAAAGATGACATTCACGCATTCATATTAGGGATTGTAATACAAGCAGTGCATACCAGTTATGAAACAAACAGATATTAAGTAGTTACCGTTGCAGTAATTAATACAATTTCCTGTTGCTTATAAGAATTGTCAGTGTAATCTGTCGTACTTCTATCCAGAGAGTGCAACACGAGCTGATTTGATGAATAGAAGGTCTTTATTGAGGAAATCTCACATAAATGGAAAGTATTTCCACCCTGACAGGCAGTAATCAGGAAGAGTATCTGTGTGTTGAAAATTAGCTCCACACAGACCTTTCTGCAGTTTCCTTACATCATCAGGAGAGATTCTGCTTCTCTTAGTCATCAGTTTCCTTCCACAGCTGCTTTAGCTTATTAACATGTCTGCTATTTGTACACTACACTCTGTGTACACATTATTAGGTACACCTGTAAAATCCAATGACACAATACAACAGCTCAGCCATAAATTCTACCTGTACAAAGATAATAATGTTTGGTTTTGATTGTCAGAGAGTTGTTAGTTTAAATGTCTGTTAATTACCGAGGATGCAGTTTGCAGTGGTGTTTCTAGTGTTTTGCTCACCCCACTTACAAACATGAGGGGGGAAGAATACCAGAAACACAACACCAGCTCCACGGTTTTGACCAGAAACGTCAAGCTTGGATGTATGTGCCTCCTTGTCATGGAGGTCTTATCCACTGGCTGACATGCTGAGTTCTGGTTGCCCCTGTGACGCCACAGACTTTCTTATGTGGTGAGAAAGGAGCCCAGATGATTGATGTGTGGTCTTGGTGGTTGTTGTGACTGATCTGAGTTGTTGTCTCATTCACATGATTGTTGATAGGACAGATTGTTCTCCATGGTGTGTGTGTGTGTGTGTGTGTGTGTGTGTGTGTGTGTGTGTGTGTGTGTGTGTGTGTGTGTCACTCAGCAGCTGTTGAGTTCTGTCAGGGGACATGGGCAGCAGCTGTGTATGTGTTTTTGCGTTTTTCCCAGTCGTGGTTTGTGATGTTTGAGACTGACAGATGTGTTTGGAGCTTCTCTCCCACAGGGCTGCATGATACAGAGGAAGACCTAGATCTCCTCTCCTACACCACTTCCTCTGTTCCTTCCTTGCCTCCTCATGTTTAGCATTATCTCATACTTCATTCGATTGCTTCCTCTGTCCTCCAATGGTTTCTCCTTTCCCTCGTTAGTCATTCTTTCATCGCTGCCTCTTTCTTGTCTTTTATTGCCTCCTCTTGTCATGATTGTCTTTCCTTCACTCACTTTCTTCCCCTGCTTCCTTTTGCTTATTTATCTCCAGCCCAGTTACTTCCTCATTTCCTTTTCAACCCCTTACTCTCCTCTTACTACCTTCCTTCCTTCATCCTTCCTTTATTACTTTCTCCTTTTCTTGATCACCTCCTATTTTTTCCTGTACGACCAGAAAAAATAGAAACTTAACCAGCTCTGGTATTGATTACATCACAGTCATATTGCCTAATCGATTCATTTACTACAAGTGAAACGAGGTCTCTGTTGTCTTCTCCTCTTTTTTTTTTTGGTGTTTTTTGAGTATCCCAGGATTGTGGTCTGTGTCAGCAGTCACTACCTCCAGCCCTTATTTAGCATGGCGTACCCTGGCTATGCTACGTTTCACTAATGCAGCTACTCAGCAGTAAGACGCACACACACAGGATGCTGAGTTCGTACATTAAGATATGGATAATGGTGATGATGATGATGTCTTGGCTCTTCCTCTTGTGTGTAGAACTCATATTCACTCTGCTGACGTCAAACTCCAGGTGGGAAGCTCAAATGCTGTTATCAAAAGTATGATGTTGTGCTGCTGTGTTCCAGGTTGAAAGTCATATAAATGTAGGGAATCTGACAAATCGTTACCATTTCACTGCTTCCCAATTGATCAGCAACTGAAAAGACAATGGATAGTGAAAACCCAGTGGGACATCGGGTCATATTTAACTAAAACGGCACACTTGATAGCCCATGAGCTACTGTTAGATAGCAGCTAACGTTAGCATTCGAGCACTTCTACCTAACAAGATAACTTGATCGTGTTGCATGATATGATAGGAAATGTGTAAATTAATCCTGAAACATCAGCACACATCTTGGACACATTTATTTAAGGCTGGAAGTGAAGCACGCTGGATGTAATCAAGTGTGCTCCTCTGTAGGAGCGTCCAGTGTCACTTCTCTCCCAGTTGGCATTCCTAAAACAGACCTGTGGCTGCCAGTAGCTCCTCGTGGGACACTGATCGGTCTGAAACGTCTGTGGTTTGGCGACAATTTATAACATGAAACCTGGCAAGATGGATTCTCAGATCCAGCTGCCTGGCAAGGTGATCTTCCACGTACATCTAGCACTAACATGCATGTCCAATTTACCACTGAAGCTTAACATTTCCTCACTTGAATGAACTTGCATCACTTCTTCATGTGATGTTTGAGTAATGGTCCATTTTAGTAGACAGGAAGCACTTTGTATGGCTCTCTTTTGTTGTCCGTTGGTATACTCAGTGCATGAATGTTGAATCTTATGTATGTGTTTCCTGCTTGGATCCATGCATCCGCTCTCTGCTGCCTATTTGAGTCTGCATTGAATTATCAGGAGGCTACACAAAGTAACCTCAACCATCCTCTCCTCCTCAGTTCTGTCCTGTAGTTCCTCCTGGAGGATCCCATGGCGTCCAGGCCTGGCAGGATATAGTAATTTTAGTTATTAGTGTGTTTGTCAGGCCAGTGTACACTCATATGCTTGTCAACCTCACCCCATCTCAGGCGAGAGACCCTAAGGTACCCGAACTTTTTCCACTTGTTCCACATGCAGTAACAGGTTTCCTTCAGCAAAGCTCCAACTGGACCACGTACACACTGCAGCTAAACGTGGTTCTTTCTCCGTCTGCGATGGTTTAGTCCTGCCAACTTCACTGAAGCTGCAGGCACCCACCCTTTTGATGTAAATTTGGTTAATCTGTGTAGTGCGGACCAACACAGCTGAATGATGTCATGCGGCGATGTAGGAACTTGCACAGCCACGTCTGAGCTGTAAAAGTTTAGATTTACTATCAGGGTTGGGTGATGCAGCCAAAATATTCTATTGCCGTCACTCTCAGGTCACATGAGAACGTGGTAAGCAGTCCTGCTGCCTTAATCACGTGACCTTGCGAGGCAGCTGGATTGTTACGTCGCACTGGCGCCCTGAAGACATAGCAGAGACACTAAAGCCTTTTTTTCATATGAATTCCAGACAGTGTCCTTAGAATCAGGTCTGGACATTGTTCAGAGTTGCACTTTTACACAAGCAGCACATTTGTCCATGTCACATGCGTTCTTACTGACTGAAAATACTCCATTTGGTTTAGATTAGAAGTGGCGCCTGGGCAGAGCGTGCAGGAGGAGGAGGACTCCTCTCTGATGATGACTGTTTTTTCATTGATATCGATGCTTTTCCAGTTGCCAGTGTGAGGCCTGTGTGGATCGGAGATGTGCTTAGCTTCTTTGCTGTCTGTGTCGGAGTTTGACACCCACAGAACGGCGCTCTTAGTTTTATGGTGCTCTTTACTGTACGGCACGTCAACTCCCTTTCACCATCGCTTGCCGCCAGTCTGCTGTTAACTACCATTAGGCTAATTAATTGCTATTATGTGGAGGAGCAAGAAGCCAGACTTCATGAAGAGGGTGGTCGTGGTCGATGTATTGAAATGAATGAATATGTGGCTTTTTTTGGGGGGGGCTGGTGGTTGACCTTTGACAGATTGTAATCAGAGACACTCAATGATGTAAATATAGTTGGAACAGGTGTAGGTGTTGATTATGAGCACATTCGGTCAACTGTCCACTGAAGTAACAGGTTTAACAGGTGAGCATCACCTTTTGCCAAGCAGAGTTGTGCTTGATTGAATTAATTCATTTAAGGTTTTGATTAATTGACTGCTCTGCTCAGACTAAATGAGAAGTTTGAAAACATCACGTTGGCCAAACAATTAATGTAGTTCTTTGTCTTGGTTATTTGTCTTTTTTTTTCTATGAGACTTTTTTAAAGATTTTCTTTTTCAGCATTTTGTCTTTACTGGACAGTTTGAGAAGGAACAGGGAATTTAGGCTGGAGGAGTTTAGTGTGATGACATGAAACAAATGTGTTTGACTGGACTCAAACCAGAGATGTCTGAATTATGTGGTTTGTGTCTCAAGACTGACAAGACTTTAGGCACGTATCCTCTCTTCTCTCCTGGTGTTCTCCACTCTGGTGTCCTTTAAAACTGCAGTTAGCTGCAGCGCTCTACGTAACCTCCTCACTGTTTAAAAGTGACATGAAGAAGGAAAAGTAACAGTACAAGCAGACGTAGCAGTTACAGTAGTTCTATCTAGTATGTCTGCAGTAGTAATACTTGAAGCTAAAAGCTAATGATATAAGAAGTACAAGTGAAACATGGTCTCAATAATAGTGACTTTTTTAGATTCCTTCAGGTACGCCACCATTTTAAACAGTACTGTGTTAAAAAGTCAAAAGGCAGTCTATTAAAAGTGTTTATTAGTGCTTATAGGACAGATTCCATGCCTAGGGTCATCTCTAGACTTTATAGAGGCCTGCAGGAAATAAAAATAGTGAATACTACATACATAAATCAAAAATGGGACACCAACAGCTGCCTATCAGAAGATACCTGGATAAAATACTGTGAATTTCAGTGGAGGATATCAAGCTCAAACTCATGGAGCTCTTTCGGCTGGAAGTGTCTCATTAGGTATTTCATTACACCTGCTCAGCAGAGCTACCATACAGGGTCTTCTAGCTGCTGGAGGTTATGTCGTTCTCAGGAGGCCAATCATTACCATTTGTTCTGGAGCTGTCCAAAAATAAATATTTTCTGGCGCAAGGTTTATTCAGAACTAGTAACTATATTTGGTACCAACATTACATTTAAATAGGACGAACTTCTTTTTGGGCTTGTACATTCAGCTAATGTAAGTGTGAAAAATAAATATTTATTTGGAATACTGAGTCCAGCTGCTAGAAAAGCAATTACAAAGAAATGGCTCAAGCCAGACATCCCATCTACAGATGAATGGTATGATATTATTTACGATGTGTATGTAATGGAAAGAATCACTTTCTCAGTGAGGCTCCAGCAATCTAAATTCAGTGACATATGGAAGCAATGGAGGATGTATATTTCCCTGAAACGTCCTTCTTTTGTTGAAGTTTCTTTTCTATATCAAAATGTACTTGATTGGTAATTAATTTGCTGTAATATTGTGTCAGAAAACACCCCATGTTCACGTTGTGTTACTTTATAAAATGCTTTGTAAAAGGAAAAACAATAAATAAATAAATTTAAAAAAGAAGTACAAGTGAGACAAAGAAATCCCCAAAACATGCTGAAAACACAGACTGCATGTTTTAATGGATGGGTATAGGCTGAAATAAGCGTGTTTCACTGCATACATACGTGAGTGAAAATTAGTGTCTGAATAAGCAAAGTTATTTGGCCGCGGGTGTAAATCCGAGCGACTCCGAGTTCAGACACTGGGGTCGGCAGAATGCACAGATTTGGCGACATTAATCATCATTAGCAAACAGCAGCGTACAAAACATTCAGAACTCAGCTTCTCATCTTTATCCAGCGCTGACTTTCACTGTCACCAGTTAAAATGACAAACAGTCTCAGGCGACAGGTCATTTCAGCTGTCGCTAATTAATGTTAATTCCATGAGTAAGCTGATGGCAGTCCGAATTTAAACTTGGCTGTTGTCTGGGGAAAGTAGCGGGTGTCTGTCCCCAGTCTTTTGTAACACAGCTGTGCGAGTGTCTCTGTTGTTCCAGCAAATCCAGCAGAGTGACGCGTCCTCTCCATGGTGGATCCCATCACATCAGTTTCAGGACTCAGACCTCCCAGTGAATCCTCATATCAATAATTTAAGCTCATCAGCTTAATACTTTTGAAGTAGCACTGTTAATATTCAGATCAAGTAGCTTGTAAAGATAAGGTGTGTCAGATTTACGAGCTACAGCTGTTATTTCAGCGTATCAGATGCATATTTAATGAACATTATGATAAGCAGCGGATCAGACTTCATACCCAAAGATAAAGGACTCGGATCAGGATCAGAACTTTTACCCTGAAGTGTTTGTGTTTTTTGGGACTTTGATCTGGTTATCAGACACAGTTTGAAATGATTTTTCAGTTCCTATGGACTGCTGGTTTGACACTCTGTGTCTTGTGCTGTCTCCTGGATGGCAGAATGGACGCTTAGTGTGACCACAGGAAGCGACTGTGTGTGACAGCTCAGACAGAGAGATGATCTTAATTACCTCCAGATGAATTAAGGTTCCCTTAAAAATGCACTGTAGGGAAGCTACTGCGTGCCTGTTTAAGACACATCTGGTGCATTGAATAATGAAGTACTCAGCAGTGTACTTTGTTTTGAAAGATGAGAAACAATAAGATAATAACTGTCATGCCCTCTTCAAACTCAGTGACTTTGTCAAAGTCATTTAATCATGATTTAAAAATTCTTATAACTTCATTTGTTGAACTGTTTGGAATCATGCAGAATGTTCTCTATTGAATGATTTACAAATGACCTCTCTTGTCTGCCTGCCTCTCTTTGAACTCCTCCACCAGACCGACGACGTCTCCCAGAAATGATAAATGTGCTGCGTATCCTCAGTAACCCTTGAAATTCAACACAGATGCAACGCACTGCCAAACTACGCACTTCTACTCTTAGATATTCCTGGAAGTCCTTAATTGGCTCTTATCTGTGACTTACTGAAGGACAGAAGGATTCCCTCACACACACACAGACACACACACACATGGTCCTTCAGTCAGAAATAGCATCTTAATCAGTCTGACAGTGTCGTAGAGCTGTAGTGAGCCCATAGCTTTGTCCCACTGATGGCTGATGATGTAAGATATGCTCACACAGATCCTCTAAGCTGATTGGCTGACTGCTCAGGTCATTCACCACACCTGGCAGGACACAGGGGGCTGATTAGAGATTGGGTTGTTTGTCTATTTGTTTGTTTGGACTGCGTACTACTGCGCTGCCTCCTACAGTTTCAGTCTGACAGACGCTGCTCTGCTCATGCCGGCAGGAGGTGGCGGAGGGGGAGAGCGTGAAGGAGATGTCCATTCTTGTCAGACGGCATCTTTGCAGACAGTACACTCTCACTGCATGGGCCAGTACCAGTGTGAGATCCTCTCCCAGCTCCTTTTCTGTCATCATTTTTCCCACTATAATCGTAGCAAGAAAATGTGAGAATTGCACGTCCCTAATTCACAGAGCTGAGAATTTCCTGTGTGTCTATGTCATGAAATCCCCCAGAGCTAATCATAAATCCGAGAACTGTACTGTGTATCAACATATATCGGTGCTGAGGTATTCGGTCAAAATATTATTTTTACCATATTAATCTTCAGTATCACCCAGCCTGAGGAGACAGGAGGATTTAAAGAGGGGTGGAGATAGAAAGAGGGGATGGGAGGTGAGGGGATTTGGGAGAGGAAAGAAGGACGCAGGAGGAGGAGGAGGAGGAGGAGGATGAGGAGGATTGTGTGTGTATCGGAGAGAGCATGGGGGAGGCAAGTTGTCCTTGACGTTGACCTCTGCCAGCCTATTCCCAGCCGTCTGCATCGCACCGCATGCAGGACGCTGCCTGCTAGAAACACACACCTGTTGTCTGTGTGCCAGGAATGCACTGCAGACACATATAGATCCACTAAGAGAGAAGGGACCACTGTACAGGGGGGCTACCAAACCAGCTGGTCACCAAATCCCCCAAATACTGGACCTAACTCTGGATGACCAGAAACGTTTTGATCTGTCCCGGAGATAAAACTGAAGTATTATTTACAGGTTTAGACTGCTGAATTAGCACAACGTGAGTCTACAAACATTCTTTTTACTTAAGGAACATCACCCAAATGAGCATCAGTTCTGCATTAATCACCATTAACATACACTTCAAATGTATGACAGCAGTGGGAAGAACAAAAAGGAATAAGAATGATACACTGAAAATGCTAACATGTTGACATGTTGATGTTTAGCAGGGATAATGTTCACCTTGTTTACCTTCATAGCTTAGCGTGTTAGCGTGCTTGCATTTGTCATTTAGCTCTAAACACAACATACAGCTGAGGTTGATGGGAATTTCAGTACTTTGGCAGGCAAAATGAAATGTTGATCAACTGTGATTAAAATTCAGTGATAAACATGTGAAGTTCATTGTCATTTTGCGTGATTATGAGGTCAAAAAATGAGTCATATGTTAGCAATGATAGCAATAAACTATCAACCACTCCAAACTGAAAGCTAGTATTGATTAATAATGTCTTGGCACGTCCTGAATATGTGAGCATTGAGCCTCCCAGAGACACGTGTTCAGACTTTTGGATTTTGGATAGACAGTGTTTTTGTGCGTGTTGTTGAGTGCAGTGGAATGTTAGAAGTCATGTGCCATCAGCGTGATTTTACTGATCCCAGAACAGATGTGACCTGATGTTTACTCTGTGCTGCTAACTTTAGAATGCATTGCTCATGGGAAACACTGTTTTGTGTGTGTGTTTGTGCACTGCAGCCTGCATCTGGGACTCATGCTTGGTCAAGCTTGGATCGTGACTTCAGCTCACGCTGTTAGATGTCGAATTTCCATCGTGGCTAAATATGTGCACCGTGCTGTGAGCAGTCGTGATCGGAGCCTGTGATGTGGGCCCAGTGTGTTTTTGTACAACAGGAAGAGTGCACTTAAAGGCATTTCTTACCTTGATAACATGTTAGACATTTGAGGTTTGCAGTAAGCGTCTGGTGCCTTCAGCCTCTCATTTAAGCAGCTCTCATATAGAAAAATTGTCAAAAAATGTCCAAATCAAACAGAGAATTGAGGTCCAATCGAACAAGCAGACACACTCAACCCTCAGCGATGAAGTTCCAATAAAAGCAAGTGCAATTGCTTAAGACCTGAAACTGATATTAGACACTGAATGGTGGTGTCACTTGTTGTTTATGGCCAAGATTTTTATCATGGTGGCCTTGTTTTTGTACGCCGTGAATTAGCATGCCTCGGTTTGTGGGGCAATTCATCCACTTTCTTGTGGATTGTAGCCTCTCAGTATACAGTGTTTGCATGATGTAATTACCTCTCTATATAGTAGCTTTCATTTTTACATTGCATTCAGCAGAGAGGCACCGATACAGATGTTGGTCCGATACTGACTTGATTGGGTGTGAGTGACGATGCGCCAATCTGGTATCGGATACCGTCAATTCCGTACATTAATATCTTTGTATCTATTTGTTATGTTTTATGAGGAAGGGTGTGTTTAAGCCCGGCCTGATGTTGCTGATGATGTTGTTGAAAGAAAGATGACGACGCGGCATGGTGGCGCAGCAGGTAGTGTACGTGCCTCACAGCAAGAGGGTCGCTGGTTCGATCCCTGGGTCGGGCGGGGCGACCCGGGTGTGAAGTTTGCATGTTCTTCCAGTGCTTGGTGGGTTCTCTCTGGGCACTCCGGCTTCCTCCCACAGACCAAAAACATGCTCATTAGGTTATTTGGTTACTCTAAGATTGCCCTTAGAGTGTGAGAGTGAATGTCTGTATGCCCTGTGATCGACTGGCGACCGATCCAGGGTGTACCCCGCCTCTCGCCCGTTAACAGCTGGGATAGGCTCCAGCCCCCCCACAACCCCAAAAGGGATAGGCGGGTATAGAAGATGAATGAATGAATGAATGAATGACGATGACAACTTCAGGAGCAGCGTTTTGCAGTGAGTCCCCTGAAATAAGCTGCGTCTCTGCTAATGTTGGAAAAGGATATAAAATTAGGCTTATTAATCTTCAGGGAAAACAATCAGTCGTGCTCCATCACATAACAAATGCCACACATTTAACGAGCGAGGAGAGCGCTTAAAGGTCATGTAGTAACTGCACTGATAAGCAGGTGAGATTCATCAGGATCTGTCTGATTCAGCTCAGCAGGTGATTGATTGATCAGTGACATGGCATGTTTGCTTCTTGGTAATTCGTCAGAGCAGCGAGTCACCGTGTCTGGAAAAAAGCTTTTACAAGACAAACATTTTAATCAGTCGCAATCAGGTGCGGACGTGTGAGGGAAACGGCAGTGCTGCAGTATTGCCCAGTCCAGTCTCTTCGAGTTGACATTAATTTAAGTTTATATTGACCAGCTCGACATAACTGATTCTAGCATTATTGAAACACACCTGCTGTTTCAAGTTAACATAAAAGTGGAAGGTTTTGTGATGGCGCGCCCACTTTTAACATTGAAATTCCTCCCAGCGTTATGTCCGGCCCGCCTGTCCTCCTTCACTCAGAAATGCGTCACCGTTCAGAAGCTATAATCTGGAAATGCTGTTTCATCTTAACCCTGACGATTACAGTTTTAAGAACCACATACATCTGAGCAGAATTCAGAACAAAGGCCTGTTTGTAACTTTAAACGTTGAACTATTTCAAAGATGAGCAGAGATGCTGCGATGTATTAGAGAGAAAAGTGTCTCGGTGTGTCTGAACTGTTGCGTATGGAGGCTGTGTTTGGTGTTAACTCCATTACCTCGAGCCGACGTCGTGATATCATCAGCGAGTGTCATGCTTCAGTGCAGCCATGACACTGACCAGATGATGCCTTCAGAGACCCACACACGCACACGCATGTACTGTGCACACGCACCAGCAGGCTGTGACATCATCTCTGCCAGTCCTCATTCTTCTGTATTCCTTCATGTCGTCCGCTCTTCTTTATATTTTCTCCTCATGTCTTCCAGCAGGTGATGATGAGTCACTTTGGGAGAGCTTTGAGGTGCATGATGACATAGTTTGTGGAACACCTTAACATTTCACCCGTGTGTGAATCTGTTCGTGATTTGAAAACCGTAGGTGTTAATCTGCTGATATAAGAGCCTCCACTCTTCTGGGGAGGTTTTCTGCATGATTTTGGATCCTGGCTGCAGGGATTTGCTCCCATTCAGCCACAAGAGCATTAGTGAGGTCCAGCACTGATGTTGGGCGATCAGGTGTGGCTCACAGTCTGCGTACCAGTTCATCCCAGAGGTGCTGGATGGGTCTGAGGCTCTCAGACGAGTGTCTCAGCTTTTGTGAAAGCCATCTGTCTGTTGCATCACTGTTTCATTAAAAGCAGTAGCAGGATTTTAGGAGGTTAGTGAGGAGTCAGACGACATTGTAATGCAGATCTGCCCTAGTTTACATTCATTGGGATATTTTTAAAGAGTAGACCATCATCTCTTCCCTGACTTGAATGATTACCTCAAATAGAAATTTTAACGTTGACATAGATTGGCATGGTTTTAGAAACAAGCTCTGTTGCATTTGCTGTGGTGTCTTTGGCCGTTTGATGTGGTAATCACTAAAATCTCATGCTAATAATGGACTCCATTATTGGCATCTCCAGTGTCATTGTTTCAAATGCTAATCATTGATAATTGTGTTTTTTATTTTAGATGTTACTCAGCAACAGATAGGCTTTGATTTCATTCTTTTGCGTGTTGTGAGCGCTGACGGCTTACTGTAGAATAAACTCTGAATCACACAATGTCCCCTCAGATTACTAAGGTTTTAAAATTCAAAACAGTTGAGCTAGGTTTTGCCGCAGTATACCGTGGTATGAAAATTGATTATTGTGGTTATCATGTACATCTTGTACATTGGCTTCTCATCCATATTGGTTTTATTGGAAAAGTGTAGGTCAAGTTTAGATGAAGTTTCATGTCTGTCAGGATGTAATATTTTGTGAAATCATACCTTGGAAATCTGTCACATTGTGGGGACTCACCTTCCTTATGGGGACAAAACACAAGTCCTGATAACGTAAGTCATTTAATTTTAGGGTGAAGCCTTTGGTTAAGGGTCAGGCACATAGTGGTCTCCAGCAAATCAATGTAAGTCCATGTAATGTCCTCTGAAGTGATGGAGACACAACTTTGTCTGTTTGTGCGTGCGTGTGCGTGTGAGGGAGATTTAAATGCATCTGTGTTACACTGTTTGTGTGTGCACGCCTGCCTGTGTGTGTGTATAACACTGACTGAAACGTGTGATGTCAGCTGTTTGTGACGACGTGCCCAGAAAAGTGTGTGTTTTCTTGTTATCAGCTGCCTGTTTCAGACGCAGTGAGATCAGAAGTGTCGTAAATGAAAACGTGCTGAGGAATAACATAATGTACTTAAACATCATGTGTCAGGGTTCAACAGTGTGTCTCACAGCTGTTGAGAAAAACTCAACAGACACACTTTGTTTCTCAAACTTTGATTTGAAAAATAACTTTCAAATAACTGTACTCATCATTATTTTTATATCAACAATGGATCTGTTGACTGTATGTGGTGTAAAGGGGATCTTTCATAGTGAGAAACCCAACAGAGAATCACTGTATCACTCAAAAAATCAATTAACGTGGCTTTAAATATTAATCAAACAATTGAACTGGACATGGTGTCATTTCCTCTCTCCACATCTCCACAGGAAGCGGTGATCCTGCCTAACCAGCTGACACCCTGCTTCTCCTGCCCTCCACCCAACTCTGCCCCCCCACCCCCTGTCCTGATTGGGTCTCTGTGCTGCCGGCGGTGGATTGGAGCACTCTGATCGGAGGCTTTGCAAGGTGGTTTTTCGGTCTGGCGCCGCCTCCCCCCGGGGCCGGCGTGCGCTCCCAGCAGCCCGTGGTGCCCTGTGCCCCCCCCTCCCCGTCACTGCACACCAGAGCCCATGCCCAGGGTAAGACCAGGACCAGGACTGCTCTGGTTCATCACAGATCTCTTACTGACTCAGCTGGAGATCATAGACTCACTTTTGTTGGTGTTTTCAGTTTTTACTAGTGCTGTCAAAAATATTGCGTTATTAACATGTTAACGCAAATCAATTTTAACGGCGTCATTTTTTTTTATCACGCAATTAACGCTCTTTGTGACCTAGTGAACCTGTAGTTTTTTATAAGCTGTGGCCACTGCTAGTAACGTTAGAAAAACTACAGGATCCGATTGTAAACTGGAAACAAAACAATAGACACGCCCCACACACGTGTTTGGTCTTGCCTGCTTGCTAGCTGTAAAGAGTAGGCTAACGGTTTGTGTGGACGTCAAGCGCGAAACGCCGAAATGGATGCGAACAAGATTCTAAATGGAAAGTTTAGTTTCAAAAAGTTGCCAGATGGGTCGACTGACAAGACCAAAGTTATCTGTGTGTGTTGTTGGTGTGAACTGAGTTATCACCGCAGCACATCCAGTCTGAAATACCACTTGATGGCCAAACACACGGCTAATGCGAATTCTCCGCCGCCTCCTTGTCAAAACCAGGCGACAATGGATGGCTTTCCACAGAGGCATGTGGATACCGCAACTAAGAACTAGCTTACTGCAGCCATAGCCAAGTAATGTTCATTCTTTGTGGAGAGAAATAAGAGGCTGGGTTGATCAGCCTCTGGTGAATAAACAGAAGAGCAGTATAGTCTGACTGCTTGTATGTTCAAAGGAAACTTAAGAAAGGAAAGTTTAAGCCTGGTTTAACTGCACTATAGGCTGAGTCCTAGTTTACAATGATGTGCACTTTGTAACTTTATCTTGTATCACCCTGTTTTGATCCCTTAGAAAGGGTTGTTGAAGGGCTTTTTTGTAACCAAGTATTTATTTTTTGTCATCTGTTTATTGACAGTGTTAAATTGTGTGAGATTTTGCTTCAAATGTCAATGACTGCTCAAAGTGAGAATGTTAGCGTGAAATAAAACACTACATGTTGTTTTCAATAAAAACATTTAAGCAAGCCTATCCACTTTTCCATGTTGATAAGAGTATTAAAATGATAATTAATGGGACATTTAGAATAGATAAAAATGTGCGATTAATATGCGATTAGTCGCGAGTTAACTATGACATTCATGAGATTAATCGCGATTAGATATTTTAATCGATTGACAGCACTAGTTTTTACGCTTGTAGTTTGATTTCCTTTGTTTGGACCAAAGCAGAAAGTGATTAATCAACAAGAATTCCAAGAATTATGAACATGAACAATAGCGTGTAATCACCTGAAAATAAGAACTGTTGTGTTTTTGTTACCTTAGACTGAGCTCTTTATGTTCTACAGAGGGAGCGGGTCCTCTTCCACAGAGTCGGCCATGTTGCACCGCCGTGTTTCTACAGTAGCCCAAAACGGACAAACCAATCACTGGCTGTAGAGAACGTCTTTCACATTTTTAGAGGCCACCATCAATTCCTTTCCATGCTTGGAAGGGGAGGGTGAAGCAAGGGGTGTTCAGTTGGTTGCAATCTGCAACCCGACCTCCAGATGCCACTAAATCCTCCACACTGGACCTTTAAATGATAGCCAGCCTTAGCAAGAGCTGCTGCCAGAGCAAAACTGTGCACCAGACCTTCAGGGTGATACTAGTAAAGAAGTGGTTCAAGCGATGGGTTGTCCATCTTTAACATTTGGAGGGTTTTCTGAAGCTGTTCATCCAAACAGAGAGCCGTTCTGACTGCAGCTTCACTGTGAAACACAGAAGTCGAGATGATGATAACTCCTTCCTTCCTCTGCAGGAGGAGGCGCGGTGCGTCCGCCAGGAGCCATGTGCCTCCCTCACACCAACAACATGGACAGCAAGCTACAGGGGGCGGGGCCAGGGGGAGGGGCTTCACTTCGACCACGAGCAGGAGGCGTTCCACTGGAGCCCTTCATACACCAGGTGGGTAGGAATGGCGTTGGTCCAGAATAGATTAAATAATCGTAGAGCTCGGTGTTGACTTCAGTCTTTTTATTTCATCTGAAAAAAAAGCACTTTCAGTCAAACCAAACGAACATCTGAAGTACAGCCAATGAAGAGGAATCACAGGATCCCTTTCATGTTAGTGTTTCAGTACATATTTAAGTTCTTGTTGTTGCCTGTTTTCATGTGTGTGTGTGTGTGTGTCTGTGTTTGCAGGTGGGGGGTCACACCAGTATGATGCGTTACGATGATCACACGGTGTGTAAGCCTCTGATCAGCAGGGAGCAGCGCTTCTACGAGTCTCTGCCTCCAGAAATGAAGGAGTTCACCCCAGAATATAAAGGTCAGTCACGACTCACTGATGCTTAGTATTTGGGTGGCCAGGGAGGGCAAGCTGGATTTGTTGGTGAACTGCACATGCCAACCTCTTCCCTCATAGTATCCCTTCTTGGAATAGTTCCACAGTATTTCACTGCACAGATAACAGCTGGTTCGGCCTAGTTTGCATTCACACTGCTGCCACTCAGAGTGCACACCTTTCCTGCTCAGTTGCACAAGTTTGCACTCCCTCCTGTCGTTTACTGTAGATAAATTCATCTAATCTGACACCAGAGCCACACACAATACTTACACACACAAAACAATACAATGTGAAATCAGCCCACAGTCATAAAAAACACACCCTGCCACGTCTACATCAATTACGCTATCGACAGAAGACAAAGAGCAGATCTTAAACGAGTGCTTTTAGGGGACAATGGGTCTTTACTTGATTTTATTTTTATTTGTGTCATTCATTGTAGGTCTTTGAATGGAAGTGAATGGTGTGCACGCTGTCTTGCTTATGAATCCTTTGACTGAAATGCTGCATTAAGTAGAAAGTAAGGCAGCCATAAGAGTGACAGTCTGTGGTTTTATTCAACTCTTCTGCCCTGCAGTCCACCTGCTGCGTATTCAGGAGATGCTTTTTCTCTGTGTGTGTGTGTGTGTGTGTGTGTGTGTGTGTGTGTGTGTGAGTGTGTGAGACAGTAGGTGAAATGGCTGATTATGAATAATTTTTTGTGATGTCCCCAGACCTGAATTTTTGTTGCTTTCAGAGGAGCCCTGGTTTCTTTTTGGGCAGCTCAGCCCTTCCCTCCCTTGGCTACCCTGTTATTCAAACACTGCTTTAAATAATCTTCACTCCTCTGTTTTGGTGGCGGATGGAGAAGCAGGCAGACAGACAGAGAGAGGAGTAAGACGGAAGCACGGATGTTTACTTGCAGTGAAGTGGTTTAGCTGCTCTGCTCTTCATCATCAGGCACATTCTGTGGCTGCTTCCACTCGCTTTTGCTGTAGTAACAGACCCAAACACACGTTGACGGCCAACGAACACACACACACACACACACACACACACCTCATCCTCTCCTGCACGTATGTGACCCATTTATCATTTTAGCAAACTATGTAAGAGAGGAAACGATGATGAATGTTGGGGGGGGGGGGTGCACAGAACAGGTGTACCTAATAACATTAGTGATGGCTCTGTTCCATTTAGGTGTGCTTCTGAGTGAGCCATCAAACAAAACATGAGGGTCCTGACACTGACACACTTTATTATGAGACATTAGTTCAATCGGTCTTTGGTGTAGAAACGTCTGCCGTGTGGAAGCTTTGGCAGGAAAGCGCTACGAGACGCGAGCTGTGTTTAGCTTCTGCGCTACAGCGTGATACTGCACAGAGGATGTAGTGGGGTCACGCAGGAAGACTCCGTCAGTGTAAGGACAAGAAACATGACTTTTGAGCGAGCTGTTGGACGCTGTTGTCCCACAGTACACTGAGCAGTAGACACTGAGGCGTTACTCACAGATGCAAAAACGTCAGTTGCAAATTGTGGTGAGAAAGCTCTGGAAAGATCTTCGTAGACAAAACAATAAGTGTTAATCCCCTGCACAACCACAGCGCTCCCACACAGGTGTTTTCACTTACTGTGCCTGATTAGACTCTTCTAAGGACTCTGTAGGTGTGAATACGCCTCCTTTCCACTGCATGGAATGGCTCGGCTTGACTTGACTCTACCTGCTCTTTTGTGTGTTTTCTGTTGGTACCTGATGGTTTTTTCTTTTTGCCATCACTTTGGTGAAGGTTCCAAGCCAGCTGAGCTGATGCTCAAAGGTGTAGTGAAAACTCTGCAGATTGATTGGAGACAACTGTTTGTCTTGTGTTGAAGATGATGTCGTGGCAGTTTCACTTGGCTTTGCTATGGCCATCAGCTAAAGGCTACGTTTACACTTAGGGAAAACACATATGTTTTCATGCGGTTTGGCCTCTCGTTTACACGCAAACAGAGTTTTTTTTTTCACGAAAAACGATCATTTTTAAAAACTCCAGCCAAAGTGGAGATTTCTGAAAACACTGGTTATGTGTTGGCATGTAAACAGGGTTAAACGGTGTTTTAGGTTCTGAAACATCACAACATGCAACTGAAAATACTTAACGTCATGTGAGCGACCCATGTTTACACTCGCGCCCATAGGTTGGGCATAGTTATGATGCGCTTGACGCCGTATTTATCCAGGTTCATGTAAACGGCAACGTTTGTGAAAACGATGTTGTGTGCATGATGTTATTTTTGAAAACGGAGGAGCTAAAATATCCGTTTTCCAAAATACCCTGCTACGTGAAACGTAGGGTAAGAATCCTGCCTACGGTGGGGGGGGGTGGAAACAAAAATCAAGAAAGGTACATGGTGCCAGAAGTCGAGCCGTGCCATGCAGTGGAAATTAGACTTTAGCGTAAGTGTCTCCATCCACCTTTTTATGTTCACATTTTCAAGTGAAAATGCTGGAAATTAAAATCTACTTCAGGATTAAATCATGGCACATGACTCAAATATCACTCAGGTTTCCTCTGAAGAGACAAAAAGCAATGAGGGGACTGTAACCTTCCTCAGATTAATACATGAAACTAACAGATGTTTTATTTCCAATATGTTTTCCACATGTTTTTCCACCGTTTAAAGTTAGAGAAGCACTCTTTTAATTGTATCTCCACGTTGTGCCCTCTTCTTTTGCAATGATTTAATAGCACCCGACTGGAGACTTAGCAGCACAGGCTGTTTGTCTCAATGATCCAACTCGTTATATTCAGTTGTGGATGGAAACAAGCTTAAACTTAATTTGGACTCTGAGAAATTACAGACGAATTAAATTGCTATTCTTTGACATGTTATTGACCAGACAACTAGTTAATGAAAATTATCAAACCTGGTGTGAAAAACTGAAACCACATCCCGCCTTGGTCCTGCTATCAGTGTCTTTAGCATACTGAGCTAATTTATATATATTGGCACCTGGTGGACATACTCCAACCACACTGAGCACTTACTAGTACGTCTGTATTCCCACCAGTCCACCCTGCTGGTGTTGTGGGTTCCAGTGCCATGACAACAGTGGTCCATAAGGAGTCTATATTTAGCCCTGGATCTCTGCCCACTGCCATTGTCCTGCTGATTAAATAACAGCAGACAGACAGATAGACAGACAGCTGCTTAGGCATGACTTTCTGAATCTGTCAAGGTTGTTTCATTTAGAAGTTGTTTGACATTATCAGATTAAATTTCTCCTTGTGTTGTGGGTGTGGAGGTGGTGAAGAAGTCCATTTTTCCAGTTTGGACTCTTTGGAGTTGATTTCCCACCAGTGAACAAACTGGCAGCAAAATCCAATTTGGGCAAACAGTGAAGATGTCCGCTGTCTCGCTTAGCAGGGAAGAGATGCTCCACTGAAGAAGCGTTGTTAGATGTTCCTGTCTGGATGTTTCATCTATAAACAATTTCTCATTTGAATTTCTAGAACATTTTCTGTATCTGGATATACAGATGGATGGAAATGACAGTAAAACCCAACATTAAGTGTGTTAGCAAGGTGTCGTTGCTGCATGAGCCTCCTGAAGAGCTTCAGTTGTGGAGGCCTCCAAAAGATGGTGCCTCATTTGGTGTTTTGCTGATGGTGATGGAGAACGCTTCATGCTAGATTTCAGAAGTGGTCGTTTGGGTTGAGATCTGGTGTCTGTGAAAGACAAAGCTGAGCCTGGGGAGCCGTGTGAATGGGGTGGACATTGCTGTTTAATTCACGTTGCTGAATCAGTTTGCTGACTCTGCTGCAGTGGTCACTTTTGGCCTCAATGGCAGCAAAAGTTCCATACTCTCAGTTTAAGGCTAAGTTTCCATGTTTAGGTGGATAAACGCTGTCTCATTGGATGTGGAGAAGAAAGACGCAAAACCAGTATGTCTGGTATGAAGTCATTAAGAGCTTTTCACACCAGCATGAGGATCTTAAACTGAATAATGACAGTTAACAGGTATATAGTGGAGATTTAAACTGGATATAATTTGAACTTGGCCAGACTTGTCTCAGGTCTTGGTTACTAAGCACTGAGTCGACCGATGAAGACCTTTAAAAATGCACTCAGTGCAGCCTCTGTAGTCTCATTTAGCCACTTGTTAGCATCTGTCTTTTTAAAGACACATAAAAGCTTCTGGACGTATTTTATGCAGCGAAACAAAACATTAAAGTCTCTTAAGCTTGTGTTAACCACAGACCTTATTTTTAAGCAAACCCACTGGCTCATCCATGCAGCACTCCGTTGTAATAAACATGTCTGTTGTTTCTAAACCTCCCGTCTGTGTTTGTCTCCGTCCTGTCAGGTGTGGTGCTGGTTTGTTTCGAAGGCGACTCCGACGGCTACATCAACCTGGTGGCCTACCCCTACGTGGAGAGCAACATGGAGGGTGGGACCGCAGAGCATGAGGAGCGCGACCCCCCGGAGAGGGAGCAGCCGCGGAGGAAACACTCCCGCCGTAGCCTCCATCGCTCCTCCTCCTCCTCTGACCACAAGGAGGAGCGGCCCGACAGGAGGGAGCTGCACGACGCCGACACCTCTGATAAGTAAGACTGTATTAAGGATATGTTGTGCATGTTTTCCATAAGTTTTAGTCACGCTAGCTGCTTGTCTCTCAGTCCACCACTTTGTCCTGATTGAAATGTCTCTGACTTTTGGATGAATTGCCATGAAATCTGAAGTCCACATTCATGTCCGAATGAGGATGAATTGCAATCACTTTAGCAAAGTACGGCCTCACAGAGCTGCTGGCGTGGATGTAGACTGTTAATCCTGTTTATGTCTGCATTTGTGTTCAGACAGAACAGAGTTTTAGATGCGGTGCAGTTGGACACAAAGTCAATAGAAAGACATGTCTTAACACAAAGAGACTCAGGCGTGATGGTGCAAGGTTGAAATGGGGAAAATGATGCACTTTTCTTGAGACTTTTTTTTGAGTCTACATGATAAATGTACGGATCTAAGAGCAAAAAGGAGAGACTGGAGGAAAATGACACAAAGAGCTGGAGTCACTGTTGAGTTGTGAGATCAGTCAGAATTGAGCTGACACATAAAAACACACATTCAGAAGTTATTAGGTAGGTACGTCTTCAGTGTGTTGGCTGTTTGGTTACATAAACTGAGACTTCACAGAGCACTCCAGCAGTCAGATCAGTGTGAATAATGTAAAACTTTAAGACCATTGTAGGTGCAACAGAGAGAGTCACCAACAGTTATTTTTGGATTCATTATCGTCTGTCCTCCTTCCTGCAGTCTTGCAGAGCTGAAGAGTCCCAGGCTCGACCCAAAGATCCACTCAGACGTTCCCTTCCAGATGTTGGACTGGAACAGCGGTTTGAGCTCAGAGAAGATCAGTTACAACCCCTGGAGCCTCCGCTGCCACAAGCAGCAGCTCAGCCGCATGAGGTCTGAATCCAAGGATCGCAAACTCTTCAGTATCCTTCCTCAGCCACTGATGCTCAGCAGCCGTGACCGTCGTGTCACCCCACCTGAATGAATGTAGCTGTAGAGATGATGTAAATATGCACACGCAAGCGCTGATGATGGAACTTTTGCAAATGCAGTGGTGCTGGCTATAACGATAATATCCAGGAGTAGTCAACTCCTGCCCACCAGTCTGACTAGTTTAGTAGTAGAGTAGTGGAGGAGTGCACTGGTACAATAAAAGGCCTTGAATGTAAATGTCACTGAAGAATAAAGAGGAGGGTGGGAGTTGTCTGAGGTTATCAGGTCAGAGGTCATGTTTTTCATCTTCAGCTTCAAAGAGAGCAGACTGCAGCTGCCTGGAAAAGAGAGCAACACACACACTCTGTCCTCAACGAGGTCCATCTGTCTTCAGTCACATTCAACAGGGCCGCTGTCTCCTCTGTGCAGATACATTCAGATTATTGAAATGACCAGCGTGCAGTGATCGTCTCTGAGGCTGAAGGGATTTCCTTGGTCAGAGCTTTCCCTTCCCTTTAACTGTATAGAGACAGCGTCAGACAACAGATGAAGCAGCTGCAGCTGTTTCTAAAAGTTCAGTTCAGTTGACCTCCCATAAAAAACAACTCTCCAGATTGGGTGCAGGTCGGGGATAGTTGGATTGTCAGACAGAAATGTGCTCCTTAACTGCAGCGTTTCAACCAGAGTTTCTGTTGTTGGAGAACGTGGTTCACCACTTCTCTTACCCCTGCATCCTGGACCTGAAGATGGGCACCAGGCAGCACGGAGACGACGCCTCCGAGGAGAAGGCAGCCAGGCAGATGAAGAAATGCGAACAGAGCACTTCAGCGACGCTGGGAGTCAGAGTGTGTGGCATGCAGGTACAACGACCGCCGCCGCTGCTCAGTCAGCGCCGTCGAATGCATCGCAGCGTCAGTCCACGCCAGTCCTGAGTAAAAGAAAATCACCAGAGGGTGTAGGAGAAACGATACGGGCTCATTTACCTTCAGGGCATCCATCAGTCTGTCAGAGTTCACTCTGCTGGGCCCAGAGTAACATCATGATTAATAATAATTAGATTCCTCATGTACATTTAGAAAAAGATGGTAGTGTGTGCACCCAAAGAACCAGACAAGCACCGTCTTTATTCCACTTGTATAGATTTAACTTATGTAATTATTTGCTACTTTTGTCTCTGGAAAGGTGGAGGATCAGATGACGTATTGATACTTCACTATCATTATACTACTTATAAATACGCTGAGACCCATTATAAGACCTATGAGTGTGAAATATGGTTAAATTGAAATCGAATACTACTGCTACGGCCAGTTCAACATCTAGTACTGCAAAGACCTGCTTACCACTGCAAAGACCATTACTACTCTCTATACAAGTGATAATTAAACTGTCTAGTTCCTACTACTCATAATCATAATAATACAATATTCAGATACAATATCAGGCCTGAGTATTTTGGTCTATATATGCGCACACACACAACCAGCCATACTTTGTCAGTACTGATATATAGGCTCCAAAAAGAGGAAAATAAGTAAAAAAAATACATCAATGATTCTTCGATGATCTAATTTTGAAATCTGACTGCATACGCAGAGTATATGCACTGAACAAGAGAAGGTACTTTATGTAAAACTGTAATCTTGAATGTGAACAGTGTCTGAGTGGTTTCCCACCCGTCTCTGCAGGTGTACCAGCTGAACACCGGTCACTACCTCTGCAGGAACAAGTACTATGGCCGCGGCCTGTCGATCGACGGCTTCCGCCAGGCCCTCTACCAGTACATGCACAACGGAAAGGGTCTGAGGCAGGACCTCTTTGAACCAATCCTGAATAAGCTTCGCAGCCTGAAGGCGGTGCTGGAGAGACAGGCATCCTATCGCTTCTACTCCTCTTCACTGCTCATCATCTATGAGGGACAGGTGAGTGTGCAAGCAAATCCTCTCTGTGATGATGATCTCATCAGCTGATCTGTCAGGGATTCAGCTGATCAGATGACTTTGCAGTGTGTTGCGTTCATCGTTCATAATTTTCACTGTAAATTGAGAGTTGAAGTCCAGATGAGGTCCACAAAAGCACCTGCGGCCAAGCCTGGATTACCAACCAGACCCAGGGATGAGTTTAATGAGTTTAATGTGCTTTCGATCAAATTACAATCAAGCTAACTTTGGGTCCAACACCGATTTTTACATCAGGTTTCTCCTAGTGAGTCATGGCTGCCCTGACTGCGGCACACTGGGAGATGCTGGCTACTCCCCTTCATACAGTCACCCCAACGAACCCGCCCGTAGACCATGATCCACCACTGGCTTCCCTCCCACTGTAAACAGTTACAGTTGTGTTTGTTGGGACACATCATCTGTTTTCTCACACTGTTTTTCTCATGAAATAAACCCTCTTTGGGGCAGTGGAAAGAAGCTGTTAACACAACATTGACATCATCATCACCTTCTAAGTTGACAAAGCAAACTTGTTAGCAAACATCCTGACAGCAATCAAAAAACAAATGCTCTGACAAAAAATGAATGTCGTGAAAAATGTCGCCATGGTGTCTGTATTTCTGTGTGACCGCTAATTATTTGGTTTGTTGTGGGGGATTTGCTATGTTTGCTGTTTACATTTATTGTGATGATGTCAGGTGTTTTGGAGACATGAGGTATTTGGGTAGAGCAGTGACCACGATGGGTTGCGCTCTCTGGTGGACTCGTCCTCCAGCAGTAGTCAGGCAGTCGTCTTTCTCTTACTCTTCCTGGTTTCTCCATTATTAGCAACCTCAGCTTTAAAGGTGATCAGATGTACGTGTTGTTCTTATCGCTGGTTTCCGCTGTGAAAAAAGGGAATGAAGTGAAAAAATGATTGCAGGTTTGAAGAAAAACAGAATTTCTCTGAAGGTTTTAAGAACCTGAAGAAAACCTTGAAGAGGTCTCTTTAAGCGTCTCGTGCTGATGTCTTCTTGTCGGGTTCATGCTGATCTCTCTTTGATTCTGTGTGCAGGAACCTGAGGGCCCTTCAGTCCTCAGCTCTGGGCAGCATGCAGCCTCCCAACAGAAGACTCCTGCGGCCCCTGCGGAGGCCCACTGTGGCCCCGGGCCCCACGCACCTACGGCCCCCAGCGCTCCCTGTGAAACGGACCTGAGCCAGAACCCAGACCCAGGGTCACTGTCCTCTCAGGGACCTGGACTGATGGCTCCACCCACCCCCTCCCCTCATCCTCCCTCACAGGCCCCGCCCACCAAGTCAGACTGCCACTCCTTCCCGCCCCCTCTCTCCTCGCCTCACCCCCATCCGGACTCCTCCTCCCCTGCTCCCAACTTAATCTCCTTCCCCCCTGCTCCCGCCCCCCAGCCCAAGCAGCCCCCCCTGGTGGACGTACGTATGATCGACTTCGCCCACTCCACCTTCAAGGGGTTCCGTGGCGACACGGCGGTGCACGACGGGCCAGACCGAGGCTATGTGTTCGGACTGGAGAGCCTGGTCCAGATCCTGGAGAGCCTGCGGGATGACAACCTGCCGTAGCTTCGAACATACACACACACACGCACACACACACGCACACACACACACACACACACACACACACAGCTTGTTGTGAGTTAGTTCAGGTCGTGCAGTCAGTGCAGGTCATGCCGCGCTGTCCTCAAGAACTGAGACGGCTCGGCTGTAAATATGGAACAGGGTTCTTCAGGACGTCACCATGGCAACATGGGCATTCTACAGTCGAGTAGTTACTATAGCAACAGCCAGGAGATGGGACGGTGAAATGGCTGAAACTTCAAGCTGATATGGAGAACCTCCGTCTGAGGCTCTGCACAACATACGCACTTCTGTTCTGTACTTCTGTACTTGTGAGGACCCTCGTTGACGTAATGCATTCCCTCGCCTCTCACCATAACCTAAAACATCCCAGCTAAATGCCTAAAAACCACCCTCACCCTAAGCTCAACCTAAACTGAACTGTAACCTTCAGGTCCCCTCCACTCGAGTGTGTTTCGCTTGTTTGAAGCTCAAACATCCACGTAAAGTAATAAGAAACACACACCTCAGGGTGTCTTTAACCCTGACACCAGGTCAAACTTTGAAGGGTGTGAGGAGCATCTAAAAGCGTCTTCACTCCGAGCATCCAAAACTCCAGGTGGTCCTCACCAAGATAGACGAACAAGAGCACACACGCGCATGCACACACGCACACACGCACACATATCCTGGGAACAGTTGTCTGTGGAGCTGTTTGACAGCACAGCAGGACAGAGTGTCCTCTCTGAACGACCAATCAGCTGGATCCCAGGGGCCGCCCACTGAAGTTGGCCAACTCTCACTTTACTCCCCTCGCACTCCGACTCCCTCCCCTCCACCTCCACTCCCCATCACTCCTCTTTCCCCACAGAAACCAAACCTGGACAGGTGAACAGACTCCTTTAGCGTTACCTTGAAAACACACTCAGAAACACATCCAAGCATCTGTTAAAGCAATAGATGGCGATGATAGATGGCAACTTTTTTTTTCTTCAGCAGTGCAGAGGGCAGCATCGCCCAGAGGGGGAACGGTGATCAAGTGCAACAGAGATTTGCATCATGGAAGAAGGTTTTAAGGGGAGAATATAGATCATTTCTAAAATGCTGTGTTTGTCCAATTCTGGGGCTCCATTCAGAAACGTTAGTCGGTGTCCTGTAAAATCATCCTCTGGGTTAATGTGTAATATCAAAAGCATAAGTGTCATTTTCCCAAATCTGGTGATATTTTTCTTATTGTCAACAAATCCTGAAAACACTCAAACCAACAACAAATGAATCCATTAACAAGCATTGTGAGCGCTTAAAGCCTGATATATCGTCTCCCTCTGTGCCATAGAGCTCCATTGTTGTCCAGTAACTCTGAAACACATCAGTGAGCCACACTGTTGTTTCTTCATTCTGACTCAGTCCCACATACGCCGTCCTGCTGCCCCAAATACTCACTAGAGCATCAAATGTGGATTAACCCCTCGCTGAAAAGACTCCCCAATAAATGCATGATTGTCTCCGGTTTGATTTGCTAGCAGCTGCATTGTTCAGCCGTTTTAGGAACTTCCTGAGCCTGAAATGAAGTTATGTATTTGTAAGATGGAAAGTTTATTCTTGTCCAACGTCTTTTAATAGCAGTTCTGGATCATCCGGTCATCCTCAGTCATCATGGAAATGGCAACAAAAGGTTTAAAATCTTTGAAGACTTTTGAGCCTTGTTGGCTTTCAACAATCAAAAGCTCCAGAGCAGCTACTAAATGTTGTTTCCTGCTGCTGTTTCCAGAGTCCAGAATCAACTTTCAGTCCCGACTTTAAAGCCAGCGTGGACGAGAAGTTCTTAAAAGTGCATCGAAAAATAAAAATAGTTAGAAATCTTTCGTAGAAACAGGTGGAGCTGAGTGCCACCGACTGAGAGGCGTGGGTTTGGGTCTTTTCATGGGATTTGTTGAAAATACAAAAATATGGATGAATGCCAGCCTCATTATTTAAACTAGGGCTGGGTTATATTGTTGAATAACAAGAATATTTAATAATGAGAATATTTTTCTTACATATATTCTATACATATATATATATGATAAAATCACAATATGACAAATCAAAGTCACACAAAGTAATCAAATTCGTGTTCATTGCAATGAACTTTGTTCCAGTTTTATCCTAAAAATCAGAAAAGCCTTTGGCAGGTCTGTCAGTCAGTTTGCTTGGAATCAATTCAGAGTTTTGTCAAGCATGAAAGTTTAGAAATAATGTTGAATTATTGCTTCAGTCCTGCCTCAAATGTGTCACACGAGGAAAAAACAAATCCTCATCCTGTAACTGCACAAGCAGCGTTGGCACGAGGTCAACGTTCGGCTCATCTGATTGGTCCTGATGAGGCCGTGTTAGCCTGTCACATTTGTCCATTTATGCTTCCTTCAAAAAGTTCCAGAGGCCGGCTGTGACGCAGCACCGCCCCCTGCTGGACAGCAACAGGAACTCACCCCCAGGAGCTGGAACAAGAGAGAGCTAATATGAATATTTTATTTTTGGTTTATTGAGGTGATAATTTATTTTTTTATTGTACCTTTACCCGTGTGTGGGTAAATGTTTTGTCTTTTACATGTCTCCCCCCAGATGTATAAAATGTAAAGAAATTATGTGCACCAGAGACACAAAGTGTGAAATGTCAGGAGAATACGCAGTATCGTACGAGCTGATCTGAAGTCTGTTTTTTTTGCTGCTGACTCCGCTTCAGTCTGACACCTGTTGGGCATCAGCAGACAAAACCAGATTGTGTTTCACGCGGCAAATGCAGACTTCAGTCAGCTCACTGAATCCAACACTTGTGCCTGCTGTGGAGTTGTTGCTCAGGTGGGAAGCTCTATTGAACATTTGTGTGTTAGAACAGAGGTAGACGCCATCTTTAGTCTTTGGTTTGTTTCACTTCACATTTAAGGAGTTGGCAAAGAACTGCATGCACATTTACGTCCCTGTCTGGGTCAGTTTCCACCACAGCGTCAAATCATTCTTGTTACAGTCATCACAGAGCAGTGATGGTCCACGTGTCCTCTCAGATCATGATGTTTCATCATGGACATTAGCCTCAATGACTGATCAGTTATTTAGCAGCATTTTCTGCATCTGACATCATCCTGACTGTTTGTTTAGAACAGTGAAAGTAAGTGAGATTAAATCTTTCCAGAAGCTTTTGGACTCGTGTTGTAATTACTGCAGAAGTCTCGGGGTCGTATGAAACGCTGCCAGTTATCTCCGGCAATATAAATAAACACAAACAGAACATTAGCAGCACTTGTGGATCTGGTTTTGGCCACTTTTGTGCAGCAGAAACACATTATGAACACAACATTGACATATCTTCACTTTTTAGATTGATATGGTGAGTTTGGAGTTGTGTTTGCATCCACCTGATCAATATGTCCAATATTCACTCTTTGTTTGCTCTTTTTTCTCCAACAACCGCTGAGCAAAAGAATAAGTGGGAGCAGGTAGTGAACGGTGGGTTTTTCACTCTCTTAAAACAGCTGTGGACAAAAGCTACCAGACAGCTAAACACTTAGCTGAAACATAAAGCTGCGGATTCGGGTTATGATACCTTTTGTGCTGTCATATTGTCATTGGATACATGGTCATTATCAGAATATCAATTATTCCAAAGAAAAAAGACATCTTCATTTGAGAGATTTTAACTCCTCCAGACAACAGCACAGAGGTGTTTTCTTACTGATGGTTGTGAGTGTTTGGCCTCGAAATTGAGGAGACGTGCAGAGTTGAAAGAGATTGAAAAGAAACGAGTCACGAGGATCTACCAGCTGCTTTTTCTGCTTTATTAGGTTCATGTCAGTTTCAGTTTTGTTCGCCACATTTCAGCCGTCCTTTGCAGACCGTCCCTCAATTCTCATTTTCAGACCAATCAGGAAGTCGGCTACATTAACGTCCTTAAGTGTCAGTAAATTAATCTGCAAACTTCTGATAATCGATCAATCAATATGATTCATTTTTAAAAGGACAAAATCAGTGCTGGAGTTCTCTGGTTCCAGCTTCAAACGAGTGAACGTTTTCTGGTTTCTTTTGTCTTAGTCTGAGTTTAAAACAAACAGGCTAATCATTGGCTTTGGGAAACTTTTTAGAGAGACCAAACAATCGCTCATTCAGGAAAATGACCAACAGACAATATGAAAACAGTTATTAGTAATACATAATCCTAGAATGGAAACAAGTGGCCGTCGGAGTTTGCTTGCAGGCTGAATAAATGGGGTGGCTGTAGTTTAGGAGGTAGAGCGGTCGTCCACCGATCAGGAGGTTGGTGGTTCAATCCCTGGCCTCGGCAGTCCACGTGCCAAAGTATCCTTGGGCAAGATACAGAACCCCCCCCCAAAAAAAAACCTGCCCCTGATGTTGCCATTGGTGTGTGAATTCATATGTACTTCGCTTTGGATAAAAGCATCTGCCAAATGACTAACTAATTGTAATTATTACAATTACAATTGTAATAAATGATGTAGTTCAGGACTGCTGATTCTGGAACATCAGAAAATCCTTCCTCAGGCTCCTCCAGCGTCCCGCCTTGAAAGCGTCCCAGTGGCCTCAAAACCAGAGGTCACCTTGAGCTCACCGACTGCGTCCAGATCACTTCACGAAGTCCATTTCTGCCAGGAAGAGGTAAGAAAACAGTCATGAGATACTTATGGAAAAGCATTGCATTTACAACAATAACTGAGACCTTATTGTGTAATTATTATCTCTGCGTCTCCATAATGAGACACTTCTCTCATTATTGCATGGGAGATAACATGTTGTAATTATGACGTTAGTTAGTTCTAAATGTTGTGAATGCAATACTCTTCCATAGAGATGAATGAATCATGTTGACATGGTATTGTAACTTTGACTCAGTAAACTAACAAAGATGAGGAAAACTTAGTCTTTTACATAGTGTCTTTTTGTGGCTTTTTGTTAGAAAGGTGACAGAGTATAGACAGCTTTTTTCTTTTTTAAGTATTAAAATGGATCCAGCAGTTTTTAATCCACATGCTCTTATTCCTCTTTAAAAACTGGTGCCTACATTACCCACAATGCAGCTTGACCACCAACAGTTCTGTCACAGATCCAGGTATGTTATGCTAGTAGCGGCTAACGTAGCCTCCAGCTGCCAATTCAAATTCAAGGTTCTTGTACTTGAGTATTTTCATTTTATGACACTAATGAAACTGTATGAAAGAGGCAAATGTTGTATTTTTCAAACCCCTCCTGTCCAGTGAAAACCGTGAATCTGAATGTTTCCGATAAACTGAGGGATGAAGTGTTCACAAGCAGGGTGATAAGTAATTATTCATTTCTATGCGGTAGAATCACATTGTGATGAAGCAAAAATATGTACAAACTGTTGTTTGTACACACACACTTGAGAATAAAATACAAATATTATATAAAATCTGATCAAATTATGTCTGAAACAAATATGAGACAGATATCTGCTGTTGGCATCCATCTTTCATTTTTTATTTTCCATCCTTTCAATAAAAAAAAAGTAGTTTTTTTTTTAAATCAAAATATGGACAATCCCACATAGTAAGAACACACTTTCTATCATGAGGGGAAAGCAGTAAGCCTTTAATAGAAAAAGACAATAAAATAAAAAGTAATGTTTCTTTTGGCTCTTACGGTTAAACGTCTTAACAGAAAAAGTGACTTTAAAGTCTGATTTTGAATGTCTGCAGATGTTTTTACATATTGAACTACTTTGCTTGACTTCAGTCCGTCTCCTCTCTCCTGCGTCACCGCAGCGTGCAGCTCTGCAGGTACAGGTTGTACTCCCGGTACAGGACGTAGTCCCTCAGTCGGCCCGGCAACGGCAGGAAGCTCATGAAGACAGGCGACCGGAGACGACGGCGACCAAGACAATGGCGGATCCGCAGGCGACAAAGATGCTGCAGACAGCGAGCGCTCTCTGGTGAGGAAGAGGAGGAAACATGGAGAGGAAGGACTGATGAAGGCGACAGGTTGTAGGGGACGCAGTGATGGACGTGTGGACGGGTTAAGCTTCATTTCGTTTACCTTGCAGCCTGCAGATGTCGGGCCACTGCTGCTGCTCCATCACTGCCGCCTTCAGCTTGGAGCACAAGGTCACATGATCCACATAGTCCAACAGGACGCGAACCACCTGACCTGAGAGGGGCTTCAGCCAGGAGACAGTGATCACCTCGCAGAACTGCACTGACAGACAGACAGAGGTTCAACAGTGTGACATCAGACGTCAGACTGAGCTTCAGGTTCATCATGACGGGATGATAAAGTCGCTCTGTGTCGGCTGGATGTAAGAGCAGGTAGCTGTGTGCTAACATGTTAGCCATAGCAACTTTACAAGCTCATAATATGTCAGTGTTGTGTTTTCAGCTTGTTCTGCTGCCACCAAGTGGCCAAAAAAATCACTTCATACAGCAAGAAGGATCTTGTTAGTAGATCTAACAGTTTAAAGGACCAGTGTGTAGGATTTAGTGACATCTAGTGTTGAAGCTCCAGACTGCAGCCAACTGAACATGTGCGAGAATCTATACAATACATAAAAAACTATCAAAAAACTCTACTCCATTTCTGCCAATAGATCCCCTAAATCCTGCATAATGGTCCTTTAAGTTTAGCCCTTCTTATGCTAATGTTACCATGTCTTGGCTCACAGTTCAGCTAACATAAAGTAGCTAGCTTTAGCCTCCGGTGGCTCCACACTGCGGTCCCCCCATGACCTGCTGAGGTCCCGTTCATTACCAAAGTGTCTTTGATCACAGTGTTGCTCCACCCCTCATAGCCTTCAGGGATGTGGGGGTTGTTGCCATAGGGACAGTCAAAGCAGCGCCACACATCGTAACCATAGTTACACAGCATCCTGAGGACCACCTAACACACACACACACACACACACACACACAACAGGCAAGATTAAATACAAGAGTAGCTCTCCTCCCAAAATGTGACAACTGTTCTTAGAAATATAACCTCAGTAAAGTTAATAAAGCTGCTGATTCCTGATAGATCTGTAAATTCAAATTGGTGTTTTTGGATGAGCAACAGTTTACCTCGTCCTTGAGAGCGTACTGCAGGGCTGAGGGGAAGTGTGTTGTGTTTACTCTGCAGTAATAGTTGACGTTGGCTCCAAACCTCAGCAGCAGGTTGATCAACTCATAGTTGCCCAAACGCAGAGCAACCTGAAAGACACAGTTTTAAAGACACAGGGGTTTCTCTTGGTGTTTTGAGCTTTCAGCAAAGTGTCCAACATAGCCAGTATGATGGTACCAAACCTGGCAACCTCACAATGCACACAATCACTGCTCTGCTTTGTTGTTCGTCAAAAAATAGTTCCAGCACATAACTCGCTGTAAAGCCACAAGCTTTGTGTGTACAGACTAAACAAACAAGATTCAGCTTTTGAACTGTGCACAGACTAACAATTCCCCACTGCTTCCAGTAGTTATGTTAAGCTAAGCTAAGCTAAGCTAACCACATCCTGACTCCAGCTCTGTACTTAACACACAGACAAGAGCTTCAGCTATATGAGCCGTTGATGCTGTAACACACACACACACACACATACACACACACACACACACACACACACACACACACACACACACCTACCTGCAGACATTTGATTGGGTCTTGGTTGGCCATGGCCCCGTTCTCCAGCAGCAGTTTGGCTGACGGTACGTCGTTATTGGAGACAGCAAAGAAGAGCGCCGACTTCCTCTCATCGTCATAGTTACGCCGAACCCAGGGATGGAGCATGTAGTTGGGGTCATAACCTGCATCCAGCAAGACCTGATGGGAGTTGGGGAGGAGGGACGTTGAGTTACTGCTGAACTGTTGCGTGTTTGACACTCGTCGGCCAATCAGAAACAAGTATTTTCCAAGAATTATTATACACAAAGAGCTGCAACAATGTGACAACAATTTGTGCTCAAGAATGATTTGAAGTCATTTTTTAAGCAAATTTCCAACATTTTCTGGTTCCAGCTACTCGGATGTGACAGTTTAATACTTGTGTTTGTCATGACAGTCAACTAAATGTCTTTTGGGATGTTGTTCAGATGAAATTAGCAACTTTAATAAACACCTGCTTGAGCTGTGGGGAATTATTACAGCTTCATTCAATACTTTCTTAGTTTCCACCACTGATCATGGCTGATAACACACACACACACACACCTTGAGGCAGTGTGTGTGTCCTCCTGCAGCAGCAGAGTGTAGAGGACTCATCCCGCTGTCGTTTACTTCTCCAACAGACGTGACTGGAATCAGCATCTTCAGAGCTCTGAGGAACAAACGAACACGAACACACACACACACACACATACAGCATTTATCTGATGCTGCTTTGCAGATTGAAACATATGATGAGCTCATAAATATGACATTTGCTTCAAAGGAAAGACTGTAACAGTTACTCCAGGTGTCCTCTGTGTGCCACGCGGTGGATCGGCATGTGTCCTGTGTGTTTGGCGACGTTGGCATCGGCGCCGTATTCCAGCAACAGACTGATGACAGATGGATCACCAGACGAGGACGCCTCGTACAAGACGGATGCCTCATCCTGCGCCTGGGACAGGACGTCCGCCCCTGCAGGACAAACAACAAGAGGGAATTCTGTACAAAAAAGGCTGTAAGTCAGGAAAACACCCATTTTACTTACTGTGTCTAAGACAGATGAAGCCTCATATTAATGTGATATTTGCTAGGCTGATATTAATTTCAGTCACATGGGACATTTTCCAACAGTCCTTAACCCAGATCTGCAGAGTCAGTGCAGGGGCAGAGGGGTTGTTCAGTTGAATATGAGTCCAGTCTGCAGGACTCACTGATCCTTTATCTGATGAAGGCTGGTGCAGGTTAGAATCCATGACCCTGACCCTGCTCTGACATATCAGCAGCCTGATTATGCTGTGCATTCATGGTGCTGACGTTCCACCATTAGTAGATTTATAGATTTCCCAGCCTTCTGTCAGTAAACAATAGTAAATACTTATTTCTGTACTATATTGTAGCCCATATGCTCTAAAGAGCAGTCTGACTTTCATGATCAAAGTGACAAGCAGCAACCTGTGGCTATGGAAGCCTCAGAGGATCATAGAGACACACTGCTGCCTGTAGTGTATTTTACTAAAAGGTCAGGGTTCATATTGAAGGGTTTGGGCCATCGCCCCGTTAAAATTGAACAAATCACAGCCTGTACATGTGAATAATGAGGGCAATGTTGTACAGCTGTCCCTGCTCTCTCACCTTTCCTCAGTAGGGTCTCCACCACCTCCAGGTGTCCCCCCTGAGCAGCCAGTGCCAGCGGCGTGAGGCCGTAGTGGCTGCGAGGGTCTGTTTGCGCTCCGGCCCCCAGCAGCAGGGTCACGAGCGCCGCCTTGCCCAGCCGCGAGGCCTCGTGGAGGGGGCGGCGGCCGTGGCAGCCCTGCTGGTTCACCCTGGAGCCCCGCAGCAGCAGCAGCTTCACCAGGTCAGTGCGGTCTGAACGGATCGCTGCAGCGGGAATTAAAAAAGACGACAGATTTTACTGAACTGACGACCAGGGAGATAACAAGAAGCAACAACATCGCAGCTTTCCTGTTTGGTTATATTTTGTAAGACTGCAAACAAACTTAAACAACATCCGGTTTGTCAGTGGTGGAATATAACTAAGTATATTTACTCGAGTGTTGTATTAAGGTACAAATTTGAGCTACTTGTACTTGAGTATTTTGTTTCATGCCTCTTTATATTTTTTAATCCACTACAATTATTTGACAACTTTAGTTAATGGTTATTTAAATGTTTGCTTAAAAACATATGAAGAGCTTGTAAAACACGACGCTTTTTTATAAGATAAACTATACAACAGTTTATACAGCAACAGCAGATTAATCAATTAGTCTGTTGATAGAAAACTCATTGGCAACTATTGTTATATTGCAAAAACATTTCATGGTTCCAGCTTCACAGAGGTGAAGATTTGCTGCTCTTCCTTTAAATTATTTCAATTATTTTAAAAATAATGTTGAAGTTTGAACTATTGGAGGATTTTGAAGGCGTCACTTTGTTTAATTCTGACCTCATTTCTCACAGTTTTCTGAGTTTTTACAATCTAAACAATCAATTGATAAATAGAGGAAAAAAAATGAAAATTAATCATGAGTTGCAGCCTTTTAACAAACAGTTAAAAACACCTCAAACAACTACAACAGTGAAATCCTGCTGATACATGAATACAAGAGTGAGAACAGTCTACTGTTAGAAAATGTCCTGAGCAGCCTTACAGGCTTTGAGGCAGTGAAATGTTGCTCAGCCTACCTACAAGCAGCGGTGAGTCCTGGTCCTGGTCCTGGCTGTCCGGCTGAGCTTCATGTTGGAGGAGGAAGGAGGCGTTTTCCAACAGACCTCGTTCTACTGCCAGGAAGAGAGGAGTCTGCCCTTGAGGAGTACGGCAGTCCACAGAGGCTGGACCTGAACCTGGAGATCACCACACCTCTGCGTCGTTAAAGGCGTTTTATGTCACTGTGAAGCTGCAGAGACTCAGTTTAAAGCGAGTACAAACCACTGAATGTGAGCTCCAGGACAGTTTGGTTGCTCTGAACTGCTGCTTCGTGGAGAGGAGTCCAGCCTCGGCTGTCTGTCTCTGAAAATTTGTCTCTCTGTCGGGCACACAGATCCTTCAGGAGCTTCTCGTTACCTGGAGGGAAAGATGGACAGAGACGTTTCAGTCTTTACTGCAACAATCTGCAATCTATCCCTGTTTTCAAAAAGACAAGTGTGTGTGTGTCAGTGTGTTATACTCTGTCCACACCTGCACCAATGTGCATCTGGCATGAGTCACATGACTTTACACAGGCATCTGGCACACCTGGCTGATCATATATACAGTGTCCAGTACACTGTAAACTGGTCCAATTCTCAGTACTGATAATGGCCCAAAACTGCCCCGAGTGCTGCCTCCTGACAGGTGCTGCTTCTCAGCTCCAATCAGAGTCAGCCAGAGTTTTCTGCACTATTATTACACCATCGATGGATTCTGGTCTCTGTGTTTGTTTTCACCAAACAAAATTAGTGAAAGAAAAACATTGTGTAGAGATCTTGGACGTTGCCCTCAAAGTACAAGGTTATGTCACCTACACTGTCATCAGAGCAACGCCCTTCTGTCTGCACATATAAACCCAGAAATCAACTATTGGTGATCTGAGGCAAAAATATATTTAATGTTTGACCTCATCAGCTTTATTGATTTTTATAAATATCTGTTTATTCTGACTGCTGAAGCAGTTTTATTCTCGGTTTTGAATTATAGGAGTCATATATCAACGTGCTGCTGTGGATCAGATTCATTTCAGTTGGACTTTAAGAGACATTTAGTGCAGACAAGTGGAGAGACAGTTAAAACGAAATAAACAGCAAGTCTACCCATCAGACACTAAGGACATAAACCTTAACCACCAGCCTTGTATCCTCACCTTGTCTTATCGCAGTGAAGATGATGCTGCTGTCTGCAGACTCACGGCCAGAGCTGCGAGGAAAGAAGGTCACAAACTGTGTTAAATGTTCCGTGAAACTGAGCAGGAAACGTCATCTTTGAGCTGCACTTGTTCAATGAAAGGTGCTATGCAAATAAAGTTTATCATTATTATCTGATCTGAGAATATTATTAGTGTAAAACATCCATCCATCCATCCATTTTCTCCCGCTTCATCCGGGGCTGGGTCGCGGGGGGAGCAGCCTGAGCAGGGACGCCCAAACTTCCCTCACCCTGGACACCTCCCCCAGCTCTTCCGGGGGGATCCCGAGGCATTCCCAGGCCAGCCGAGTGACATAGTCGCTCCAGCATGTCCTGGGCCTTCCTCGGGGCCTCCTCCCGGTGGGACATGCCTGGAACACCTCCCTTGGGAGGCGTCCAGGGGGCATCTGATAGAGATGCCTGAGCCACCTCAGCTGACTCCTCTCGATGTAGAGGAGCAGCGACTCTAGTCTGAGCTCCTCCCGGGTGACAGAGCTCCTCACCCTATCTCTGAGGGAGCGCCCTGCCACCCTATAGGGTGAACTAGTGATTTTCTAGTGTAATGCTGCCCTGACATGGACTCTAAAAGCCCCTGACGACCTGTTCTCAGTCACCTAGCCTGAGTGATGGTCATTTTTTTATGTAAAACATAACTGTAAAACTTCCACGTGTGAACAAAATTTTGGATCCAGTGAGACCAGTTTGAACACTGATCATCCCAGTCTCTGATAGATTAAAGTCTAAATTAATAACTCAGAGAACCTTGCTTTGTTCTTCAACCAGATTATGTAACTGAACCATGAACCCCTCACTCTCCTGCAACAGCATTATTTATTGATGTGTTCAGCTCTATGTTTGACTTGGCTGATGATGTTTTCACGCCTTCTGCCTGCAGTGGGGCCTCGCAGATTTGACACTTTAAATTGCACCGAGGCAATCTGGAGGGTGGAGGACAGTGATGGAGGACAGCGAAGGAGAGAGCAGAACTCTGATCGTGTTGGAGTCGTCTCACCAAGACAAACCAACATCTGAGAGAAATATTCATCATGTGGGTTTCTGTTGGCCTGACCTCCTGCAGCCTCGTGCTGTGGGGTCTCGCAGGGTTTCCTTCTGTTTGTTGCTCTCCAGCAGACTCTGCTCAATCATGTACTGGAAAGCTGCATCCTCCTCGTCATCATCGTTCTCCGTCCCGAATCGCTGAAACTCCATGATGTCCACATGAAGGCTCCTGTTCAAAAAGGGAAATATCTTGTGAGGGTACATTTCACTGATCTTGTGTGTGCGTATTTGAACTGGATGCTTTTGCAGTACATCATGCACATCACATGGCCATAAGTATTTGGACAGCCTCTGCTGTCCTGGGAAGTCTTTCCACCAGATGTTGAACATGACTGCAGGGATTCAGAGACAAGAGCATTAGCGGGGTCCAGCACTGATGTTGGGTGATCAGGTCTGGCTCCCAGTCAGCGTTCCACTTCATGAAAGGCGTTTGATGGAGTTCACCTGAGGGTTCTTCCAACATCCTCCACACAAAACTTGGAAAACCGTGTCTTAATGGATGTGGCTTTGTGCACGGGGGCGTCGTCATGTTGAAACAGGAAAGGGCCAAACAGCCTGTTTTCACGCTGTTGGAAGAACAAGCTCCCTGAAGTTGCTCCCTGATCTTAAGTCTCAGCAAAGTCACATCAGTGCATGTTAAAACCCACATGTTTGGATGTGCCTGCTGGTAACTGATACACTCTGGTTCAGGTCCTACTGGGGAGCTTTGCTGCATCACGCTCTCTCCCCATGTTTCTTACCTCAACTGTCAAATTCAAACCTTTTCTTGATTTTTGTTAATGTATAATCTGTGTACGTAATCTCGCTTTTTACCAGAGAAGTGGTGACTTAGATAACAGTTTGCTTGCCAATATATACCTGTATGCTGTAGGGTTCACATCAAAAGCACATTACAGTTTGTGGACATCAGTTTTCAGGGACCAGGAAGAAGCACGTTCATACGCTGCAGTAAAACGTGATCTTGTTGAGGTCGACGAGGCAGGTGGCTGTGAAATGTGCTCGACATGCGAAGCCAGAGTTCACATCTTGTAAGAGAGCAGCAGTCAGTGTTGGCTTTCCTCATTACAAAACTGTCAATGCAATTTATAAATGCTGGACAGGAATTCAAAAGGTATTGGTAGTACAGTGGTCAGTAAAGACAGAGGGATCGACAGCATATCTCAACACTCCTGCGTCTGAAAACAGACTTGACACTCTAGCTGTGGGGTTGTTTACCTTCAGGCTTTGTGTTGGGTCGTCGTTCGGCTTCCCTCTGCTCAGCTGTGGAGTCCTTACAGATTAAAAGAGGATCTGTTGTTGCTGCTGAAGATGACTGGAGGAGCAGAGGTCAGACCTGTGACTGACTGAAAGCAGACCTGTGAGTCTTCACGGGTTCCATCAATGAAGCGTGTTTAAACAGCACAGGCCGCCTGCCTGCTAGTACGCACAGTGTGTGTGATTCACACACAAGTTTAAAACATGTCATTAAAGTTTAACAATAACCCTGCAGGGAGAAAAAGTGCAGGTTCATCCACAGACCTCAGTGTTTCAGCTCCTCGGCTGCAACGCTCTGGCTGAGGGGGGATCTGATACGTGTTACTATATTTACCCCCTGCAGCTAAGTTTACGCACTGACCTGATCAGCAGACAGTCAGTGTGACTCTACAGGGCAGAGCAACGTAAATTTGGTGTCTGCAGACCACATATCTGGACCGCCTGCCCCCTGTGCAGAGTCTATGCACCCTTTTCATGTTTTTATGTCCATTCTGTCTTTTCTGTGTGATACTCACCTGATGCATGTGATTTTTCCTGTAAAGCACTTTGAGCTGCAATTCCTCTTTGAAATGTGCTATACAAATAAAGTTTATTATTTATTATTAAATACAGAGCACATATTTATTTACACTATCAATTCATGTACGAGAGATGAAATATTCCTCAGTGGAGATGCTGAGAACATGCTTGCACATTTTTGCAGGAAAAAATGTTATCAAACTAGTTGACTTTGTGCCTGTTAACTCGTGCTGTGTAGTTCCGTATCTGTTTGTGGTAATTTAAGTACAAAAATACTTTTTGACTATTGATTTTGACTCTGGGCAAACAGAAAAAACAGCTGCAGTACAAACGGGAGGGTTGGTGGTTTAATCCCTGGCTCGTCCTGTCCATACGTCCAAGTGTCCTCGAGCAAGACACAGAGCACAAAGTTACTCCCGACGAGCAGATCAGCACCTCGCTCATGAGCCTGGACAATCGTCCATTAAAGTAGAAAAGTGCTATAACAGTGCAGTCTATTTACGGATTATAACTCAAAGTCTGTGTTAGATGAAATTGTACTTCAAATGTGCAAATTCTACAAATTTGCAATTAATTTACCAAAACCAACTGACAAACAGTAAACCTTGTATTTTGGGAAAACTGCTTTATTATCCAAAATTAGGACAAAGAGAGACAGGCTGCCTAACAGGGACTCAATATGTTCATTTTCTTCACACAATTTAAGTGTTTTTCTCAAAGAAATGTTAAGTTTCATGACCATTAATGTAAAGCACATCTTTGACTATATAAAATCAACCCTGTTCAGCCTGTTTAAACCTGCACAGTTGACCTTTGACAGACTATTTGTCTCCTCCGGGATCTTTCTAAACTTTTTTTTAAAACATGCTGGACTTGAACCAACAATCCTCAGACCCTCATGCCAAAGTCCCCCTGGACTGAGCTGCTCTACTGAAGCCAAAAAGAAGGTTGGTCAAGGTTAAAACCTAAAATCTAAATCTGGCTGCTGGAGTTCAGTCTGCTTGAAGACACAATAGGCTTCCAGTCCAGACTGGAGACATGGCATCATGTTAGAGAGCCGCAGCACACTCAAAATCATACTATAACCCATTTCAGTGAAACAACATTCACGACTCTGGCTTGATGGATTGTTAGTCTTACAGTGAAGTATGTGTCAGATGACTGGGTGTTTGGAATTTTTTTGACAACTATCACCAAACCTATTTGTTGACTTTCGCAAGTAAAATCTGAAAGCATTTAGACTAATTTTCGTGCCTTTAAACCCCATCAAAAAGAAAGTGTTGTGAGCGACAAACAAATGAGAACAGAGAGCAGATTATAATTGAAAATGTGTTTATTTTATTTTCTGCCTCAACTGTTTATGACCTGGGTCTCTCCTTCTTGCCTTTGTACAGAGCCAGCAGGGACACGTTGGCCACTTTGACCACCTTGAAACGAACTCCAGGAATGTCACCCACGGCGTGACCTTTACGTCCGAATCCTGCAACCAGAACCTCATCGTTCTCCTGCAGGACGGAAGGAGAGAAGGTGGTGAGACGGAGAAAAGGAGGAGGAAATGCAGGGATGACTAATCTATCTTATGTGGTTTGTGGATAAAACCAAATTTCATAATGAGGATTTTATAAAACCCAAATAAAAACTTCTTATCTTGGACAATCACACATATCCATAGATAGATTTGGGAAAGTTTTTTTCTCTGGCTGATTTGAGCATGGGAATACAACTAGTACAGATTATCATCGGATTATTAACACAAAGCACATCACCAGCTGCACCATTCCTGCCTGTTCGGCTGTTGTTCAAACACGTACGGAGGACGAGTATTTACCTCGATGAAGTTGAGGCAACCGTCGTTGGGGACGAAGGCGGTGATCTTCTTGCCGTTCTTGATGAGCTGAACTCTCACACACTTCCTGATGGCAGAGTTGGGCTGCTTAGCCTCAACACCACTGCAGAAGGGAAACACAACACTCTTTAACAAACTTAAACTAAACCTGAAAGAAGCTGAAACTGTATGGAAAAAAAGATAGGAGCATGCTTCATGTAGATCTGTCCCGTCAATACTCTCTGCACTGAAATTTGTCTTTTTGATACCTGCGACTCTTGTTTGCTGTGATTTTCATTCACAGGGTGTGAAGCCAGCAGTAAATCAGCAGAAACAAGGAAACAGATAAAATTCAAAGAGACCCACGTTTGGCCCTGATAACTCTTGACAGGTGGAACATACCATAATGTCACAAAGTGTCAAGACTAAAAACATGAAGGTACTACAGAATGCAACCAATCAACTCAATACTTCACAGGAACATTTCAACACTGACTAAAAAAGGGGCGTCGACTTTATCAGAAGAGGCAAAGGTCAAAAGCCTGAAAATGACTAGCCATCACTTCATCTTCAGGTGTGTACTGTTCAGTAGGCGTCACAGTACTCACACTTTCTCAAGGACGATGCCCTTGGCGTGGGAGGCTCCTCCGAAGGGGTTAGCCTTCAGAGCGGTGCCCAGATGGGCCTTCTTGTACTGTTTATCGTGCCATTTCTGCTCACGGCGGTGGTTACGGAGCTTCCTGGCTGTGCGCAGACCACGACACTTTCCTGGAAGACGAAGACCAGAAGGATTTCAAGGTTAGTAAGATGACACAGTTATTAATTACTATGACCCTTCCAGGAATGAGAACAGAAGGCTTTTTATAGTTTAATTATCTCTATTAGAATTCACAAAATATGTCCTGAGAGACATAAGATCAGGGGTTTAACTTTCAGAAAAAAAGGATGCTTTACTCTGTGACTGGAGTGCAATATTATACATGAGATAGACCACAGCAACACAAGCTACATCACTGCTTAATGACAATATCTGCGACACACACAGCACTTTCACAGATATCACAGCCATTACAGACCCACAACCAAAATCAAAAAGTCTACAGATAATTACTACACGAGAGACTGAAGTTAAGACAAACTGAACGCAAACGACGTCAAAATCCACCTAAATGCGTTGAGCAGAACGAACTACAGATAGTTTTACAGCCTCGTTAAGATGCCATAATTTACATTTGACTCTACTGTTCCAGAGTCTATTCTACCCTCTATGATTCTTATCACAGCAAAACCTGTCGCCAAATATGACAATTGTACTGAGACAAGTTGGCCAAGCTCATCGTTAGCAACTGCGGGGTGCGCTAACTTAGATATAACGTTATCCTACATTGCAGGCATTCACAATTCACGGATTAATATACAATTACAACGCGAGGTCGTTTATTTCTTCATCCAGCCGTTTATTTAAATACTATGAAATAAACAGCAGCCACTTTATTTGTAAAAGGATCGTATGCTATGGTAAGCTAATATGCCGCTTGTGTTGCAGTTCCGACCTATTATGGCCGCTCCACGTTGCGGGGAGAAGGACTTGTAAACGGTCCGTTTATTTAATTGACAGTGGAGTTTTTCCGTCATATACTCATCGAAAATAGTTTTTAAGATATTCATATACGACATCCACATGAAAAATCACTGCAGTATAAAGAATTATTCGGTATTTAGGATGAAGTTAGAGCCGTACCCATGTTTGCTGAAACGAGCCTGGGATGGAAAGGAAGGACCCAGGATGCACCGCGGCAATGTCTAGTCAGAGGACCCGAGTTGAGCGTGACTACAAAAAATGCCTGACTGAAATTATCTCACGAATGGAAAACAATGCGCATTTATTGTATATATTTTTAGTACAACTTCTTTATATCTTATGCAGATCAAAAAAATAGAACACTTTGGTTACCACATCTGTATACGTAAATGTAGACTTTAAAAGGTTACTCCAAACTGTTCAGGTTTTTAACATGATTTCAGGTTTTTAATCTTAGCCCACATTCAATCAATGGATATTTAGTTTTAAATAAAGAGGCCTATCATTTGTTTAAAATATTTATTTCACTTTTATCGTCATTTTATATTTTATAGATATTTATAGGTTACAATTGTGTTTGGATCATTCACTGTATTGTTATATACAGATGCATTAAAAAGAGAAACATTAATTATTTTCATAAGTCTCTATCTAAAATGCACCTTGTTACGTAAATAAGATGCAAATTTTATATGTCAGTCTCATGTCTAAAGAAGTGCACTGTCATGAAAACACTGAATGAGCCAGTTTGAAGTTGCTGAAGAAATCCCTTTCATGTCAGATCAGTCTGCAATGTAAGGTGGGACAGGACCAAATTCAATACCAACCACTATCAAGGTTTACGTTATTTTCATGATTATGAAAGGAAACAACGATGATTTAGTTTAAAGACACAGAGAAAGTTTCCACCATGAAATGTTTTCTTCAAGCTACAAAAAAAGATGAGTTAGTTAGTTTTAACAGTCATACAGTGCTGATCACGTTTCTTCATAAACTTTAGAAGTTTAGAAAAGCTGGGAATGTTAAGTTGAATTAACTTTTAAATTAAAAAAAAAACATATATTTATGTGAGGTTGTTGAGAAAAGGTTAGCTGACTCCACTGAATTCTTGCATGTGGTTTTACAGTGAGTTCATGGTGCAGCCTCACAGAGCCGATAGCAGGGCTGTAGATGCTTGTTTCCCCGTTTGGTGAAAAATGAATATATCTTTAAAACCACAGTAACAAACAGACCAACGCTTCCTCCCTACGTTTTCAATTCCACCCTTTAAATTGGCAAGAATGAAATTCTGAATGTCCATCGACATGTGTGCTGCCTGTGCAGGAAACCAAACTATTCCAGATGTAAATCTTATAATTCTTGTGAACTGTCATACTTTATAGAACAGGCAGGCAGCAGATTTCAACAATAAATGATTAAATTAATGAGAGGCTACGACTCTTATATACTCCATGTTTGTGGTCATTGAAATATTGAAGATTTAAGGTTTTTCACCACACTTAATCTGCTGTAATGAAATTTATTTTGACTTAGGTGAATTGAAAATGAGAAAATGTAGGAAAAACAAATGTCTTTAACCCTCACACAGGGGCAGGGCTCACTCAACCATCTGCTCTGCCCTGATTGGCTGATTCATCAGCCTGTCGGGAGGCTTAGGGACAGTGGGCTGATTAAAGTAGATTACGATGGAGAGAGAGAGGGCTGGCATCATACTGTGGTCATCACAGCAATGGCTTCACCATGGAAACACTGCTGCATCCTCCTCCTCTCTCTCCTCATCCTCCATCCACAATCATCTACCTGTCACGACCGACAACCTGCTGACAGGTGAGGCAGAGAAGCAGAGACAGAGATGATGTTTTACCTTGACACTTCTTGTTGTTGTTGTTGTTGTTGTTGTTGTTGTTGTTGTTGTTGTTGACCCCTCCTGGCTCTAATCTTTAACTCTTGACACGCTCAGCTCAAAGATTACTGATGGACTTCTGCTGCCTGGTCCACCAGGTTCTGTGGGTAGTTTCATTGATTGTGCTCGTTATTTTTTTAAAGCACCATGAAGTGAGTTTCTGTTTGGTCACTTTGGGGCAGAGGAACAAGCCGAAACCCCAACATCTGAAAACAAATGTTAGCGGTCTTAGACAGTCTGCTAACACAGAGACCTACTTTTACATGCAGGAAACGGTGCAGCGTTACCATCCCACCCGAGTTGAGATGGTGTTTGCCTGATGAATGTCACTCTGGTTTAGTTTGCCACCAACTCCTGAGACAAATATCTCTGTAGGTGCTGGATGTTCCACTTTTCTTTACCTGTCTGTCTGTTGTTTGGAGCTGGGCAGGGGTTGTACAATGGGTTTATCAGAGCTCATCTGCTGCTGGAAACAACACTGAACCTACAGTAACTTTGGCTGAAAAAAGTGAACACTGGATTTATTCACATGGATGCAAACCAGTATCCCAGTATCTCCAGTCACAGCATGGCACAGCTGACTTTGTTGCAGAAGTCTGGGACTTGTTGATTACCTGAAGTTAACATTTCTTTTTTCCAAAAAGTTCACTTAGTTTTACTTGCCCAAGTTGCCTCGTCGCCATAGCCAGGATTTTCCCCCAACTTTAACCATATATTTAACTTGTATATATATTTCTTTTCTATTTTTTATTTTCAATTACATTTTATATTTCATATTTATTGCTGTTTGCACAAGGGATTTGAGGGAAATGATATTTCAATTCTGTGCATGTGCTGTACATATAGCAGCATTGACAATAAAGTTGACTTGACTTGATGATAGTTGCTTTGCACAGATGTTGTAGAAAGCGAGAGGTATACAAACGCTGGCATTGGACATAATCTGGGGTTTTGCAGACTCGTTCAGTATCAACATTCTTGCTGATGATGTTGGCACACAAAACTCAGATGGGCTGATAATGTTGCTCTGTGTCTGCAGCTGTTCGCAGCGTGTCATTTTTTACAGTGTGCAGCTGTTGATGGTGACTGAGTGAGAAACTGCAAAATCTCCTTTTGGCTGTCAGCCCTCCCATCCTTCATGACCTGACTGAGTGTGTGAGTGTGTGTGTGTGTGTGTGCTCTTGATCATATGATTATGTAATCTGTGCAATCCCACAATCCACAGTGCTGTGCTCTGACCCAATACAAAAGAGGAGCTAAACCCTTTTTTTGGCTGTAGGGAGTCAGGGGATTTGACAGCTCTGTGCCTATTGTTGTATAAAGAACATTTCTAATATATTTAATATCTGCTGAGAAAAATGTGAAACACATTTTATTGAACATCTACTGAGAGGATTTTCAACCTGAGAGGCATAAAGTCTCTGAGGAGAGGTTGCACATCCACTGGGTTCATTTAGATTAGATAAAACAGATTATTTTGCGTTGTGTCAGGACGCGCTCTCCTCTCCATTCTCCAGGCCTTTGATAAAAAGGCAGGTACAAACATGCAGGTACAAACTCCATGTGGAGAGCAAAAGGAAAGCTTGATGCACGGAGGCCCCGAAAAAAGAGCTGCTCAGCTGTGATGGTACCTGTTATCAGGTGGTTGTACAGGTGTTCATAGACGTTAGCTTCCTTCGTCTGGCTGTCCACTGACTCCTGGTCGATGACCTGCTCTGACCAGTTTTGTTCTGGATTTCACAAACAGCAAAGTCCAGCATGAACCTTCAAGCTGAAGAAGTTGATGAAATGGTTTGACAGCGGTGGGCTTGTTTGCTTGTGTTGCCATACTGTTAATCAACGTGTTAACTCTGAACGAATAATAACGAAAGATGCTTTTCACTTCAGCTTTAATAGTTTAGTGATGTTTAAGAGAAACACTTCAGTCGTCCAGGATGCACTGAAGCTTCCTGTCATTGCTTCTCTGGATCTGCTGATCTGCACAGACTCTTTACATGAAGCTGAATGTGCTGCATGTTGTCATGAAAGGACTCAATCAACTGGTGTTAAACTGATTCAAATATTAAATCAGATTTATTATTTTTCTATTGTTGAGCGAGTTTGTTTCTGTGATCGGGGTCAGAGTGGGTCCTCTCAGAAGCAGTACATCTCTGTTCCAGACTGATCACTCCACACTAATCTACAGGGTGAACGTCTGGGTCACTGGAGTACCCAGATGCATTCTGGGTAGTCCAAACCTCACAGGTCGTCCTCCTCTCTGCTGTTTCTAAACCTCATAATTAATCTTTGTTTATGGTGATTTAACACATTGTTTTCACGTTACATTATACTTCTATTTTTTTTTTTTTTAAAACATTTGGTTTTATTTAAGAAGCACAAGATACTTAAAATTTACTTAAGTTTTGATTTCTTGTAAAAGTTTTAGTTGTGGTTGATTTTGTTTTTTAACATTTAATCCAAAAGTTTTAGGGATTTGTTACTATTTAGATCTTTAATCCTCTTTTGCTCTTGTAAATATTCCCACTAAATGATGACTATGAAATATGTTTCCCCATAATTACATCAACATGTTTGGATTTGTGCCGTATTTCTTGTCCCCAAATGATGAGTCAGAATTAGACTTTGAGTTTGTGATTATAAATAATAATAAATGTGATGTGAAAAAAGGCAGACTTGTACTTTTTAAAATTAATCAAAATAAAATGCTCAGTAGTACAAACTAGATGCCAACAAACAAGAGGAAATAATAAGACAACCCAGTTATTTATTGAGCCTACTCTCATTTTTGTTCACAGTGCTGCTGTTTCTCCACTTCGTGGTAAGATCTATCTATCTATCTATCTATCTATCTATCTATCTATCTATCTATCTATCTATCTATCTATCCATCCATCCATCCATCCATCCATCCATCCATAAGGTTTTGAAAGGTGTTTACTTGCTGTAGGGTTTTTAATGTAGTTACTGTTTAACCTATATGAGTTAGTTGATAAGATTCATCCTGTTATTGACTCTCCAGATGAGAGGAAGGCACAGAGTGATGGAGGGATGTGGATGGAGGAGCGTCTGGTTCCTGTAGACCAACCCTTCAGACAACTACAGGTAAACTCTGTTCACCTGAAGTAACTGTTTATCTAAAGTAACTGTTTCTATAAAGTAACTGTTCATTTAAAGTAACTGTTCATTTAAAGTAACAATTCCTCTAAAGTAACTGTTCATTTAAAGTAACTGTCCCTCTAAAGAGCTCTATAGTGCTGTTGGTAATCATTCAATTAGCAGTGGTCAATAATAACATGTATTAAAATGTACTTTACACAGATACACAGGTGAGTGTGTGAACTGTCTGAAAACCTTTCATGCCTCATGTTAATTTATTTCACATTAAACTTATAAAATAGTAATGATTATATATTTTACCTGATTCATTTGTCTCCCTTCCACTCATCATATGTTTCCTTTTCTAGCGTCCTCTCAAGTCTCCAGATGTATCACGGAGGAAGTTACTTCAGACACCAGGGGCTGCACTTCCCTTCCCTCCCCTCAAGGTGGTGCTCTCTCCAGAGAATTAGTCACACTCATGGGGGACATTTCAGACAGTTTATATTGAGCTGCAGGTGTATAAGCCTAATTCAAATGAAGGTTTTTAAACATCCACCCTTTCATTACCTACACCTGCTTATTATTCAGTTTTATTAACACGAGACTGATGGTTGTCAGGCAAAAATGAGAAGATGTGATTCTCAATACACAGTATTACAATATTATTTCTATTTATTTCACATCAAATAATAACATTTATGTCCTAAGAGCTTTTTTTTCATATGCATGCCCACCAGGTGCTGTCCAATAATAATAGTATTTGACATTTGCCTACCAAATGTCAAATAATACATTAAACAGTTTTCCTGGGCCCACGGCTACATTCATCCACCAGGTGCTGTCCTGTAATGCAGTTGTTTCTGCCCACCAGGTGCTGTCCAATGGGGAGCCATGCATCCTGTTCCAGGCCAGGAAGCTGTCTCTCCGCTACGAGAGGCAGAAGCAGCTGGACCTGACGGAGAAAGCCTTTTCTCCTCAGAAACCTGTGGACACCAGCCAGTCTGTCTGCCGTCAGGATAAGGCCACGTATGTACACCTGTCTGTCTGAGTGACACAAACCTTTTACAAGCATCAGAAAACATAAATCATTTAGATTCAGATGTTTTCAGAAGTTGATGAGAGAAACATCTCAAGATGGAGCTCAGATGTCCCCCTTTCTCAGACAGCTGGGGGAGCTGTTGGAGATGAAGGTAGATTAATTAATTGTCTGTTTGTCTGTCTCTCTTCTTCAGGCTGGTCATGAGGTTTGGAGATGTGGAGGATTTGAAAGGCTTGTCCATCAGGTTAGTCATACTATCTGTCTGCCAATCATGCAGTAACATATATTTATAATGTTAATGAAGTGAAAGTGAAGATATGTGAAAGGGGGCGGCCACCCTGATCTGACTGCACATTTGTTCTTGACCATCACATTAAAAAGGTTCCCTCTGGAATTTTCTTGTAAGGTACACTTACTCGAGTACTGTATTTAAGTACAATTTTGAGGCACTCAACATAAATATATCCAGTTTATGCAATGTGTCTTCCTCTCTATAAATATTTGCAGCATCAGTGTTGGTAGCTTGCAGTCTTTACCACCTCCTGTATCATAGATTAGTGACACCAGCAGGAATGTGCATCACATTACCAACAAAAAGGGGCCCATGCATAAGAAAACAGCGCTACTAAATGTCAAAAACACCACATGGTTCCTTTAAGGCTAAAAGGTCGACAATCTGGGCTGACGGTCTCATCCCTCTGGTGTCAGACTGCAGCTGTCCAACACTTTCTACGAGTCTTCGGGTCAGTGGTGGTTCTCGGTGGAAAGCGTCTCTCTGCTCTACAACACCTCTGAAGAGGCCGTGTTCAACGCCAGCGAGGTGTACGCTCCAGCCTCGACCTCCTACCACTGCCTCCATGTCAGCAGCCTGCAGCGCTACAGCACCCTGCTGCTGCCCAGCACTGAGCACGCCCGCCGCTGGGCCATCACCTTCACCAACTTCCAGGTACCTTTCCATCTGTCCAGCTGACTCACTGTCTGATATTTTGAAGGCAATATATGGTGTATTATAGCCACATCTCCATCAGTGACACCTGGACAATCATCATCCATTTTTAAACGGACTATTCATGAAACTCCTCCGTGGAAAAGTCAATGTCCAATCATGAAACCAGAAACTGTCTTCTCCTCAGATTCAGGCGTTCAACATTACTTCCAGTAAATTTTCTCCAGCCAGTGACTGCGCCACCTTCTTGACGCCAGCCATCCTGATGGGCCTCATCACTTCCCTCATCCTGCTGCTGGTCCTGGCCTACGCCCTGCACATGGTCATCCACCTGAAACACATCGAGCATGACGACGAACACAAGGCCGACATTTACTTCCCTCAAAGCCCTGAACAGCATGAGAACTGTTGCGTGGAAAATATTGTGGAGAAAAATATACTGTAGAAGAATAAGAAGATAATTAGGAGATAATTAGAGACTGTTAACAGATATGCCTCAAAAAGAGACTTGATGCTAATTTGATGCTGACAACTAGCACCAAACCTCTGGTGTGACGTTCAGCTCAGGATTAGATTTTTGAAATATACTGTATATTTCTAGTGTTTTTTTAATTTGCCCAGTGAATTTCTGTATGTGTCTTTATAACAAAGTTAATAAAATATAAATAAAAATATATTGCGGTCTCATTGGTAGATGTAGGATGTAGCTGAACAAGGTGGCTTAACCATGTGGGGACATTTATCAGCTCTGTGAGTAGAATGAAGAATGGCCTTAAGAAGTGCTGAAACCTTCACAGATAAACACAATATTACCAAATTACTAATTGTGAATAAATTTGGACCAACGATATAACAACAAAATTGTAACATAATCCAATACATCTTTTAAAATCAGATAATTATTAGGATTTTGTTTGTCACCCAACTTCTTTTGACAACAAAAGTTCCTTTTTTTTTCATTTCCATTTCAAATTGTCTTTTTTCCTAAATCTGTTTGTGGGGGCTAATTAGCCAATCATACACTAGCTTCGCCAGTGATGAATAAAATTGACCTATATTAAAATCATGGAATGATGAAAGGTGTTGGTCTCCGTGTAACAAGTGCTTGGTGTAATTGCACTTCTGTCCGGTAGGTGGCAGTGAAACGCGCAGAAACGTTCACATTCTATTGCAGAAGAAGACGCTTATGCTGGCTTCACGCACACTACTGACAGCGAATTGACCAACTTTTGTGAATATGTAACGTTACTTGGCAATTTATATCCCACTCTTACAACGAGGAAATGAGCAATGCATATGGTATTATCACACTTCTAATGCTGAGAGCACAGTAGATAAAACAGAGGTTAGTTTGCAATTTTGCCTCGGCTCAGTCCTCAAGGTTGCTTCTGTCTGTTAGCATCGTAACCAGACGATGGTAGCTGCCGTAAAAACTCAAAGAAGAAGTTAGCATCCTCCCAGCCTCTGCTCTCTCATCAGCCAAAGGTCAGATATTCCGATGACATCCGCGTGGGCAACAGTGCCTTAATTTAGGAAGTCAGGTTACAGTTCATTCAGTCACAGGTTACCTTGTTCAGGATTCATCATGGTCAAACATGACTAAGTTACATTAAACGTAATATTTCTTAAAGCGCGGCGAAGGAGGAGCAGCTTGATTTCTGAGTCGTTTGTGTTGTTTAGTTTAAAACCAGACAGCTTGAGATCTTCGGGTTAACTTTGTGGTTAACATTTTGGCTAAACGGCGTAGCGGTCGGACGGATCCACAACAGGAAGAGGACCATCCCGGCTTCCGTCGACGCTCCCGGTGTGGTTTAATGTCAGTGCAGTTTAGCCCCGCTGTGTCCTTCCTGTCGCCGGGGACTTCATGTTTAACCATCTCTCCGCTGCTCTCACGCTGCTTCCCCGGCGCCTGCTCTTTTCTTCACCGGGAACCTTAACCAGCGTCCGCCGCTCCCTCGGGACGATGGAACAGGCCGTGGTGAGGTGCATCCCCGGGGAGCCCAAACTCACCATCTCCTTCTGTGTGGACGGCAGCCACAGGCACATGTTGCGGGACCAGGACGAAGCGGTGGGCAAGGCCCTGGCCCGGATCTCCAACAACAGCAGCAAGCGTCAAGGCAAGGCCAAGAAGTCGAAGAAGAACAAGGGCCAGCAGCCGAGTGAACCCCCGGAGCCCTCCGTGGTGGTGAAGCTGTACTTCGGCGGCGACGAGGTGGCCGACACGGTGCTGAACTCGGAGGCGTGGCGGGACGGAGCCGTGCTGCAGGTGGGAGACGTGAAGTTTTCGGTGCAGGTGAACGCTCCCACCTTCACCACCTTCGAGCTGCCGGTGTCCCTGCTGGCCGGATTCCCCGTCTGTCCCAGTCTGAAAGTGGAGTTTGGGAACCTCCAAGACTGCGAGTTCAGGTGGTTTAAAGAAAGCGCCCCAGAATCAAGGTAATTACACTGAACAAAGACAGGTGATATGGACCGTTTGTGCCATGTCACAGTTCTTAACAACCAAATTTATAGGATCCATATAAAGAATATTTGTTTATGTGTCCATAAAAATATATCCGTTAAAAAATATCAATACAGGTATTGCCTCAGAAACCCAGCGGTGGCCAGGCTTTAATCCAAGGTTGTGTTTACCTTAGAGGTAAATCACAGTAATGGATCATAAAAAGTGTCAGCAGAGTTGATCATTTTCTCCAAGTCATCTGTAAAAGTACCTGATATTAGACATGTTTTGTACTCTGAGAAAACAGGACTGACTGTGTTATGGGACAGCCAACACTTTTGTCCTCATTGTTCTCGTCCTAGCCCTGAAGCTGCTGGAGAAGATCCAGGTCAGGACGACAGTTGGACAGAGGTAGGACGCGGGAGAGTCCACGTCCCGTCCAATCAGGACATCGGCTGCAGGCTCAAACTGCGCTGCACACCTAAAGATGGCAGCCGCAGTGGCCCGGCCAAGGAGCTGGTCTCTGCGGTGGCCGTCGAGGCCGGACCAGGCGTGTGCACGTTCGACAACCGGCACGCGTACACTGTGAAAGAGGCGGGGTGGCCGGTTGTGAGGGTGGTGTCGTACAACATCCTCGCTGATGTCTACGCCCAGACAGAACTGTCCAAGAATGTGCTTTACCCGTACTGTGCCCCCTATGCCCTGCAGCTGGACTACAGGCAGAACCTGATCAAGAAGGAGCTGGCCGGATACAACGCCGACATCATCTGTCTGCAGGAGGTCGACAAAGGTAGAGTAGAAACGACGATTCTCAGAAGATTAACCACAATGTCACAGATTAACTATTCGTGTTGTCTGTTTCCTGTTATAAAGGACGCACAGACGCTGTGGTTGGTTGTTCATGTTAATCAAAGAAATCTGTGCAACCTGTGCAGCTTCAAACGTCTCATGTTTGAAGCGTGTTTGGTCTCTTATTTTCTGCAATGAGAAAAACAATCGACAAACAGTTACATCACAACTTCCTCTTGGTAGCAATATTAATTGTCTGTTTTGTGGTGTTTTTTGTTCAACATTCAGTAAGTAAGCTCATCTGGAGGATATGTGAGTCTGCTCACTTTCTCTGTGTTCTCTGGACTTTTTAGGGGTGTTCACTGACAGTCTGACTCCAGCTCTGGATGCCTTCGGTCTGGACGGTGTTTTCCGGATGAAAGAGAAGCAGCATGAAGGACTGTCCACTTTCTACCGCAGGTCAGGTCTGCCAGCAGCCAGAATCTAAAGAAAACATGTTGTTGTTGTCTGATGCAGTCCTGTTCTGGGCTATTGGACCAGCCAGCAAACACTCTTGAATACCTGCTGTTTAAGTCAATGATGCTATCAGACCCGGCTTTCCTTTCACAGCACAAGATGTGTTGATGTGATGCTCCACTTTTTAAATCCAGGATTAAGTGATGTCATTTAAAAATGACATCATGTCGTCTTTATAGGTCCAGGTTTCAGCTGCTGAGCAGTCATGACATCGTGCTGCGCGAGGCGTTGACCTCTGACCCCATCCACTCAGAGCTGTTGCAGAGGGTTTCCGCTGACAGTGCTCTGAAGGACAAGATACTGCAGAGGTCCACCATCCTGCAGGTACTGCTGTTCACCCGCTGCATGAACTCATAGTCACTCAGCAGAGGACTCAGACTCGCACCTCTAACTGGGCTGTGGGAAACTGTGAAACTGCGTACATTTCTTAAGCTAATTATAATAATAAAAAGACAAAATAATCATAAGCCAACATATTCAGAAGTGTAGTGGTCCCAGTGTCTTTCCTGACTCATTCCTCTGCAGGTCAGTGTGCTTGAGGACCTGAATAAACCGGGCAGGAAGGTCTGTGTGGCCAACACTCACCTGTACTGGCACCCAAAAGGTAGAACATCTCATTCCTGTGTGTGTCACTGTTCTAAGCGAGCAGAGTGATGATCTGTGCCCTGAAATCTATGCGAGAAAGCTGAATTCATTTCCTGTGAAGGAGGAAACATTCGCTTGGTGCAGATGGGCGTGGCTCTGCAACACCTGAGCCGTGTGATCAGCGAGGTCGCACCTGGAGCCCCTCTGGTCTTTTGTGGGGACTTCAACTCCTCCCCTGACTCAGGTACCTCCGCACCTAAAGACAGGGCCACAGTAGCGCCAGTCCCTGCCTGCCTTCACCTCATCTGTCACTCACGGCCGATTAAAGAAATACACTTCCTGTCTTTTTCTCTTCTTCCTGTCTGCAGGTGTGTTCCAGCTGGTCACTGAGGTTTCGGTTCCTCAGCGGCATGCAGACTGGAGCAGCTCGGGGCCGGAGGAGTCCTGCAGTATGGAGCTGCTCTCTACCTTCCCTCCACTGCTGAGCGCCTGCAGCCAGCCGGCCTACACCAACTATGTGGGAGGGTTTCACGGCTGCCTGGACTACATCTTCATACAGCCGGACAGCATGCAGGTACTGTATAGCGGCTACTATCAATAAAAAGGGCCGCTGAGAGGCTGAGCAGGCTCTTAACTGTGACACGTACAAAAAATACACACTGAGGTCCAGATGCTATTTATTTGAACAAATGGTGATAAACAAAAGTGTTTTGAATAACTATAAACAAAATTAATCATGACAGTCAACAGAAAATATCAGAGCCACACTCACCCTCTTTGTCTCAAAAAAACTGCCATGCAAGTGAGCAGGTGAATTTATGAATGAAAACCACACCCCTCACCATCACCGGAAATGACAATAATCACAAGAATGTGCCCAACAAAAACAAATAAATGTGCAGTCAAATACTCACTTCGGCTCGTACATACTGATACTGCTAATACTGGCTCTGCTGCTGCCTCCAGTGTTATTAATGCTACTACAGTACACCACGTATTCAGCACCAAGCGGCAGATAGACTAAGTTACAGACCAGCTGGGGAATATGGTGGAGTGTCTGAATGTGTAAATAGGCAGCTGAAGTGGACAAAAAAAATCAGTTATTGCAGGTTTAAAGAAATTGTGATGTGAGCCTGAAACAGAGTTTGGAAGACAAATTGTGGTCGACGTGTGTGATGTGGAAGCACGAAACCTGCAGCGCACAACAGACTGAGAATCAAGCAGAAGGAGTCGATGCCATTACCTGAACAAGAAGCTAACATGCGGCTGTGTGTTGTGTGCAGGTGGAGCAGGTGATTCCTCTGCCCAGCCATCAGGAGGTCACCACCTACAAGGCTCTGCCCAGCGTGGCTCACCCCTCCGACCACATCGCCCTGATCTGTGACCTGCGGTGGAACCCCTGACCTCCGACCCCAAACCACCCGGACAGGAAGACGCTGGAGAGCTGGGCCGTCGGTTTGTCCTGCGAAGAACATGACTGTGGATTTCTCTGGACTCGAATGAAATCCGGGCATAGAAACGTTGTTTCTGCAGGTTTACTGGAAATGAGTGAAAGACTACAGAAACATGGACGAGCAGAGACTCTCACACGACTGAAATGTTGTGATTAAGTTCAAATTGTATTATAAACCGTACAATAATTCATCAAGTCCAATCACTGACATTCAGTGTTGGGGTTACAAACTCCTAACAGACGGATAAGTTGCATTACTGCGTCCACAGAGGTAATGGGAGCTCTGCTGGTTCTGCGTCACCCTCCAAAACTGCTGTTATCATGACGTGGTTAATAAATAAATATCAACATTTTAATAAAGTATCTATTATTATTATTTTTGCCAAAAAAGTTGCTCAGTGGTCCTTTAGGTTTTTAAATAAAGTTTGAGTCTATGCATGATATTAGTCAGATTCTTGACTCATTTCTCTGCACTCTTTTTAATCCTGATATTTCTAACAGCACTAAAAGGCAGCATGAATATCTCCATGAAAACGATGACCTGTTTGGGTTGATTTATTCTCTCAGGACAAAATATTTACTTTATGTACATCTCATAATCTGGTCGACCATTCCCTTCATGGAAGAAAAAATAGTTGTGATGTTAGAAAAAAAATAAAATTACGTTTTTCAAGGTGCTTTTATAGATATATATCAAATATGAAGTCAAATTTTAAATAAAACAGTTAACAGAAGTCGATGTTTTGAGGTAATGCCTCAGATTTTAATTCTGATACTTTCCATGACACATTAAAGCCTCACGAGACGGCTGACTGTCTCCATGGATACGGTAATACCCCAACAAGGATGCTAAAACGGATGGAAACCCGGAAGTAAGTAATCAAACTGTTTGTTAAATCACTGACTGTCATGTGATTTTAGTCTGTATTGTTCGCTGTATGTAAATGAAATCGTAGAGTGCGGCGCATCAGCTTACGATCGCCACGCTGTTTTTCTATGATTGGTCAGAAGTGGTAAAGAGGCGTGAGCGGGGTGTTTGAGACATACCATTGTGTCCACCGTTAGGGGCGCACAAAAAGTTTGAATAAAGGTAACGAAATGGATGGGACGGCCGTGACGATTTGGCTCATTTTTTTATCAAGAAAATATAATTTGTGAAAGAGTAAAATATGTATCGCATTATTTTTGTTAAATTTAGGAAGATTTGTGTTTTCAGTTAAAGCTCCGCAGGACTGGACCATCCCCAAGTCAGTGACAGCAGTGGAAGATAGACCGTCAAGTTCAGTGGAGTTAGCCAGTTAGACTGGAAACTGGGTGATTCAACCTTTAAAATAAAAGCATTAACATAAATTCTCTTTCCTGAAGCTTAGAGCTCCAAAGCCTTATTATTAAGTAACCAATTAATTGGATATGACATAGTAATGAGAATGAAACAGTAAGAGAAAAGATAACCTTTAATTATCTCATTATCCCACAATTTAGTTTTGTTGCATATTTTAATTGTCATTTTCTGGCTGTGGTTGATAGCAAATGCCTGTTGTTTGTTGTTGTTGTTGTTGTTGTTGTTGTTGTTGTTGTTGTTGTTGTTTTTATTTGTTTTGCTTTGTTTTTGTCCAAGACAAGCCTCACATTGTCATATGTCTTCTGTGTTAAACGTTTCACTCAAACACACCGCAGACTACAGCCATCATGCTTATAGATGTCTGTGAGAGGACCAAACCAATCAATTGTCTTCATTCCTGATCCAAGAAACACAGGAGATCCCAGGCAGGTCGACCAGAGTCAGTCTGGATTTGTCTGTAGTGAAGAGAAACTCACCAGTTCCAAGAGGCTCCTTCCCATGAGACAGATAGATACAAATCCCCAGCTGAGGAAAAAACAGTGAGACATTTGGGATACAGCCGACTCAGCACAATAGTGAATGACCTACCTGACCACGAAGTAAGGTATGATCAGGTAGGTAATAGTCTATATGCTAATGGATTTCCTTATGATATGCTGGGTTAGAATTGACATGCCTCGTTTTTGACCCCAATAATCTTTGAAAAGATGTTGGAAATACTGTTCAGACAAATTTGTTGTTTTGTTTTTACTTCACTGGCAGGCTGCAGAACCACAACCACATCATAAAGAAAAGAAATTATTTTATTTTGAAATTAAGTACCGGATATCATCTATGCCATATTATCTAACTTGACGCCGTTCGGCTGGACAGGAAATCAAACAATGAATACGGATTTGAACGCTCCTACGTGTCATTACCAGAGTTTCAGTGATTCAGAAATCTGCCGGAGACTCTTGGCAAACGAATCCCTGTAAGTTTTCATCCTCTTCATTCAATTCCACACAGACGGAAGACAGAAGCGTAAGGCGACCTAGTTAGCAGGCACCTTGTAGTTATGTGCTGTAAATGAAGTCAGCAGTAAGTGAGCTAGCTTAGCTAACGTGAGTTAGCTACAATCACTGTAAGTTTATTTGTGTCAGAGTTCAAAACATGAGCACAGTCTGATTTTATCTCAGGGCTCTTAACTTAAAGTCTAGACTTAATCGTGTTCACAAACATAAACTGTCGTAAATTTATGTTAGAGAAAAATAACGATACTCTGTCACTGTGTTGCTAAGATGGCTAAGTTAGCTGCTGGAAATAGCACCTGCTTTAATCTGTGTTTGTGACTCTGTGTGCCCTCGTTTTATCCCCTGTGTATGTTTCTGTTTTGTCGACCCTCTAGCGTCACAGAAACTATAATAAGACGAGTACAGTAATATGATATTACAGCCAGACTTCTGAATGAATGAGCTCTTGTGATCTGAGGCGATATTCTTAGAGGTATAGTAGACTTTAGTAGCTCTATCGGGGGCATCGACAGAACGCAATACTATGACCAACAACCTGTTCAACAGGGTGAACAACCGGTTCATTAGGCGCTCACGGTTATGTCTTTCATTGGATCACCTGTTTGTTTATTTAACTAATCGCTGGAGTTCTTGTGAGGAAACGTCCAAGTTATACAGAAGCAAACCTTTAAACCGCATCGTGGCTCTGAAACCACGTTCAGTCTCCTCTTTCTATCATCACACAGTGAAGTTCAGGCTTCAGGGTTTACAACCTTCAAATCTGTCTCTGACCCACACAGGGATGCGACTGACCAGCGAGGAGTTATTTCTGGTGTCCAGCTTTGTTTAGGGGATCTCAGTAGCGCCTCTCTCAGGCCAAAATATGAACTTTTCTCGCAGCATACTGATGGGTTAACTGTTGACTAAAGGAAACACTCAAATAAATAAGTGGGGAAACATAATTCTCATGCTCTGTGAAGAATAAACCCTTTCATTTTAAAGACCAAATGTCCTCTAACGTCATCATCTGGACAAACCTTTCTTATTTAGCTTTGCTGCTAGCCTGGACGGATAAACCTGCCAGGAGAAAAAACACAAGCCAAATACTGAGGTGTTATATGGAAATATAAAGCATTGGAAAGTGATATTTCTAAATACCAACATAACTGAAAAGATTATTTTTCAGTTCATGAACTGTGACTGCTGGTGAATTTGAACAAATACTGAAATGAAACTCCTGTTTATTCTGTCCTGCAGGTTGTAATTAACATTTGAGCCTCTGGGGGCAGCGAGACATCCAGACATAAAAATCAGCTTGATTTGAAAGTAACTTAAAGCTGATCATCAATCGCAGACTATCCCTGCTTTGGAAACCTCTCCTCAGTCGTTGTGATTCTCCTCTCTCACGTTCAGGCTGCTCGCTGCCTCGTCGTTGATGAGCTGTGGTCACGGTTGCTAACGGCAGAGGCATGAAGGCTTTGATCCTGGTGGGGGGCTACGGCACGCGGCTGCGACCGCTCACCCTGAGTGTCCCGAAACCGCTGGTGGACTTCTGCAACAAACCCATCCTGCTGCACCAGGTGGAGGCGCTGGTCAAGGTACGGAGGAGGTGGTTCAGTGAGCGTGAACCCGGCGGGTCGTGTCTGCTTCACCTTTGTGAGACTATTGCTGGAAGTCGCCAGTCAGAAGATGGGCTTTAATGTCACTGCTGATGTTCTGTGTGTGTGTGTGTGTGTGTGTGTGTTTGTGCAGGCTGGGGTGGATCATGTGATTCTGGCGGTGAGCTACATGTCGGAGCTGCTGGAGAGAGAGATGAGAGTCCAGGAGCAGAGAGTACGTACAGCAAACCATCGCACTGACACACATTACAGCTGTGATACTCATCAGCACACACTAGATGTGTTAATGGTGTACAGGACCAGAGCAGGGGGTCAAACCATCCCCTTTCCACAGGGTCAGTTCACATAAATCACCCAAAAAAACCAAAAACACAGCAGGTAGTGTTTGTTTACTGACCTCTGCCTTCACCACATTACGAGAGAGGTGGATAGAATTTCATTTTTGTCTCGAAAGCGTGAAATGACTTTCCTGTATGGACAGTTTCTGCTTCTCTAAGGGTTTGATTCATTGGGAGGCAGGCAAGAGTCATAACCAGAAGGCAGCCCAACATAAGCAAACAAATCCAATAAGGAGCAGGCAGGACTCCAAAGTTCAAAAAACACGGAAGTCAGGTAGGCAAAATACGTTCTCGATGCAGGGAACAGATAAGAGGCTGAAGAGTCGAGAGATAATGTTCATGCTTCTGACTTACAAGCTAGTGAGGAACAAAGGAAGTAAACCAGTCACGTGGTGAGTGGCTGATGATGGAGTGAGTTTCTGGAAGTCCAGGAAGCTTCAGAGCAGAAGGGAGTGAGAGCAGGTGTGTGGTTGGGTGAGGCAGTCAGGTGACCAGGAAAGGACAGAAAGTCTGAGGGCATCTGGTGGAGAAGTGGAGAACTGCCCTGAAGGGGCTGGAAAAAGAGACATGTGGCTGCAGAGGAGTTGGGACAGGAGCAACTAAAGACTGGGAAAGATGTGGAATGCTCCAAAAACACCTGTTTGGATCATTCCACAGGTAAACAGGCTCATTGGTAACAGGTGAGAGGATCATGATTGGGTGAAAGGGACATCCTGGAAAGACTCGATCATGAGTGAGGATGGAGCGAGGTTCACCACTTTGTGTCAATGTCTTCTGTCCAAAGTTAAAGGATTTTTATGATCAGTTTCCTGAATGTCTCTGTGTTTTGTCCTCAGCTGGGGATTCGTATCTCTCTGTCTCATGAGAAGGAGCCTCTGGGAACTGGTGAGTGTCCTTCACTGCAGACTGACAGGAAACTGCCTCCGTACCACAGTAAAGTACACCTTAAAAGACAGAATTAATGAAATCAGTGAGAAATGAGTGTGTGTGTTTGTGCAGCGGGGCCCCTGGCTTTGGCTCGAGAGCTGCTGAACATCGACAACGAGCCGTTCTTCGTCCTCAACTCGGACGTCATCTGTGATTTTCCCTTCAAAGACCTGCTGCAGTTCCACCACAACCACGGCAAGGAGGGAACCATCGTGGTGAGAGAGACAGAGAGTGCAAAGTGTTTGTCCTGAGGGAATCTGTTCAGGTGCAGGCTGACGACTGATTCTGAGCCTCAGCCTGCAGGAAAGCTGAATGCTGAGAGAGAATCGGGTGAAATCTTTGGTCGTCAGGTGGCGAGAAACTGTTTGTCCACCAGCAGACGATTCAGAGAGTAGGTGACCAAAGACAGCAGAGGACAATTTTATCCAGAAGATGGAAAATTAAAAGCTAAAATGGCAAATTATTAAGGCCATAACTAAGTTATTCTAAGAAATAGGAAATAGACTGGTGGGTATTGTGAAATAGAAAATAGAAAAAAAAAAGAAATGTAAAAGAAATGCAAAATCTTATATTTGGAAAGCTTCTAATCTCAATCTCCGCCATCTTTTCTTCCATCATATGTTTTTTCCACCACCTTTTTTCCTGGTGCTGTTGGTCTTTAAAATTCAGGCTCATTGTATTATTTTGTGTGTGTGTGTGTGTGTGTGTGTGTGTGTGTGTGTGTGTGTGTGTGTGTGTGTGTGTGTGTGTGTGTGTGTGTGTGTGTTTAGGTAACGCGGGTGGAGGAGCCCTCTAAGTACGGTGTGGTGGTGTTCGAGGCGGACAGCGGCAGGATACATCGCTTTGTGGAGAAACCGCAAGTCTTTGTCTCCAACAAGATCAACGCTGGCATCTACATCTTCAATCCCAGCATGCTCAGCAGGATCCAGGTAACACACACACACGCACGCTCAAAAGTTTTTGCTGAGTTAACAAGTAAATGTGCAGAAGGCGTTTAGCCATAAAACTCCACAGAAGGTGCTCTTCAGTGAACTCTTTGCTGTTCACCGATTCTACATGTTGATATGTAGCACTGTCATTTAATTATGTTTGTGTGTGTGTGTGTGTGTGTGTGTGTGTGTGTGTGTGTGTGTGTGTTTGCTTGTTTGTGTACATGTGCATGTGCCCACAGCTGAGACCAACATCCATAGAAAAAGAGATATTTCCTGTCATGGCAGAGGAGGGTCAGCTGTACGCCATGGAGCTACAGGGTAACTGTTCCTACTACTGCAAACCTACAGGGCGCCCAGATGATCGAAAACACTTTGTTTGGAGGTCAAATTGAAAGCGAGTGTACCTGAAATGTTGTTGTGATGTGGTAACATTATGATGGAGTTTATCTTTGGAAGCTGACCTGTGTGCTTGCTCTGGTCTCGCAGCTCACAGCTCTACCAGACGTAAGTGTTTGGTTTTTTCTTCACAGCCGAACTCGTGTAGTCCTGGAGAGGAATCGTCTGTAGAGAAGCACCGATACCAACAAAACATGGCGTCTTTTATCTAGTTTGTTACTCAGATAAAAATAATAGTAGATCAGAACTGAATGTGATCAAAAGCAGTACATGGAATCTGGAATCGGTGCATCTCTAGATCCTCATCCCTCTCTGGGATCCATCAGCTTTGTCTGAAGCAGTCAAGCTACGCACAGTAGCAGAGCAGTCAAACCTCCCTCCCGTCCTGTAGTCCGGGCAGGCAGACTGGTCCGAGTCACAGACTCTGGTCCAGGTCCTAGTGGCTTTGTTTCCCCCATGCTCATCATGGCACAAAGAAAGCGTTCATCAGGCTGGACCTTCTAGTTCCTCTAAGCTGCCTTCAAATGTCTCAATCTGTGCATTCTGTCCGTCTGTCTGCAGGTTTCTGGATGGACATCGGTCAGCCTAAAGACTTCCTGACAGGGATGTGTATGTACCTCCAGTCACTACGACAGCAGGCTCCTGAGAGGCTGCGCACGGGACCTGGTTTCTTAGGCAACGTTCTGGTGGTGAGTTCAGCTCGTTGGTGCTTCATGTCAAATAAAGAACCGCGCTCATTGATAATCCTCCATTCCTGCTTTCCCCCGCAGGACCCGACGGCGCAGATCGGGGAGAACTGCACCATCGGCCCGAACGTCACCATCGGCGCCGGCGTGGTTGTGGAGGACGGGGTGAGGATAAAACGCTGCACGGTGCTGAAGGGAGCGCGGGTGCGATCACACTCCTGGCTGGAGAGCTGCATTGTGGGCTGGAGCTCCTCAGTTGGTCAGTGGGTGAGTAGATCGTTTGTTGAAGGAATTCGTTGAGCTAAAGAGCGTTTCTGTGATTCGACCGTCGTCTGGTGGGATGATGACTCGTCTCCGCGTTCCTCTGTGTCGTCAGGTTCGTATGGAGAATGTGACGGTGTTGGGAGAGGACGTGATCGTGAACGACGAGCTTTACCTGAACGGTGCCAACGTCCTCCCTCACAAATCCATCAACGAGTCTGTCCCAGAGCCGCGAATCATCATGTAGCAGCGGGTGGAGCCGGGAAGCCCAACGCCTTTTATACGAACTCCACTGAACACCCACACTGTGCCAGAGAGAGGGACGAAAGGATGGAAGGAGGAGAGAAAAAAGAACAAAGGAAGGTTTTTTTTCCTTTTTTTTCTTAATTTGGACTTGTTTTTAGCCCTGCTTGGCTGCACTGTCCATAAATCAGAAACGATGAGCATATGATCTGTGATGGCCCATCAGGAAGGTTTATACTTCTGTCAGGTAAAACATCAAACGCTGATATCCCGAATGTGGCAGGTGATCAATGTCTCACGTGAACACTGCTTTAATAGAGAAAAGGTGATGAATGGGGTGATGTACATGGGCTGCTTGTGTGTCAGATGGTGGAGGGATTAATGTGATGTGTATTCAGGGGGGAGCGGTGTTAGAGAGCCACATGAAGTCTGCTGTTTAGATCCACTATGCATTTACATTTCCTGGACAGCTACAGAGCAGCAGTGAACAGGCACTGAGGGGTCGTACTCTACTGCAGCAGAGACTGGAATCACGACTGATGACACTGAGATTTAAGAAAATGCAGTATTGATTGTAGTTAAAGCTGCATTTGGCCTCTTGGGGGCAGCAGAACACAGTGCTGTAAACATCTGACCTCACCATAAAGTTGATATGGCAAATGTGTTTGCAGAGAGTTACTTATTTCCACATCCAGAGCGGGACATCATCACCCTATCCTACCACGTTTGTGTCCAGTTGAATGTAATTTGATCAGTTTTTATAGTAAAGTATTGATTACTGCAGTTATAGATGTGCTGAGTGTTTCTCGTTGCCTTTGTAAACTGTCCAGGTTTTTCTGTTCTTTCTTTTTATCGTGGAAACTGTGCACTTCAAAGCCAAACCGGTTACTGCTGAACACAATGTGGCAGGCTTTTATAACAAACTTCAGTTCATCGTGTTTGTTTACAGGTATTTCAGTGTGAGCGTCAGGCCCCATCTGGGATTTTCTACTTTGAAATAATGTGTTGTTTCAGCGTTATTTTCCATTCATGTTTAGCGTTACTTCAGCGTTACCTTAACACCCCCTGAAGATCTGCTTTTTGCTGACCTCCAGTGGTTCAACTTCTCACCTTGCTGCAGTAATGTACAGGTGTACTCCAGGACACTGTGATGTCACTACAGGGCGTGGTCACAGGTCCAACAGAAGTGAAACCACCTCCAAACATTCAGCCAGAGACGACAATAAATCCCCGCTTTTCAGCCTGCTGTTAAGTTACTCTTTAAAGACAGTTTGTCATGAAATAATGTGAATTTATTTTTCTGATTCAATCCTCAAACTGACGAATCCCAGACCAGGAAACAGCATTGTTTGATGGATAAAAAAAAGTTTGTCCCAAGGGTGGCGCTAGAGTTAATCACGCTGTTCCCCAAAACAAGAATATATATCTTCTGTATGGTGGCCGTTGTAGGACATTTCATGGCTCAGCTCTGCTTTCATCAGTCAAAGCTGCACTTCGTCATCTCAGCTGTACCTCAGTTACCTCCAGCTAGCGCGTTAGCGTGCAACTATTGCATTAGCACGCTGTTTTAGCATTCATCTCAAGCCGAGGCTGTTGGGAAGTCAGTCTTTTAGAAGAATCCTGTCATGAACTGAAATGTTGGACAAGTGCAAACTTTGTCTTGTTAGCGACACTAGATGTCAATAGAAGTCAGAGGATCTCCACCAAAGATTCATCCTCTGGGGACCATGAATGTCTGAACCAGCTTTTATGACAGATAGAAGAGATCTCACTCATCACTGAAGTGTTGAGCCAACAGATGGAATAAGATTTCCAATTTAACATCAGCCATTTTGAATTAGGTATATTAATTAACAAAGAGGGAAGAGTCTGTTTACGACAGATTGCATTGTCATCCTTGTTGGAAAAATGAACCATCTTAATGTGCAAAGGGAACGATTGTAAATCAGACGTCTGATATAGTAAAATAAATGGTTCAGCCTCTACAGTTGAAGGTTTCTAGAGCTTGTCAAAACAGGCGTCCATGTTTTTCTCACCTCAGTGGCTCCTATGCACAGAGGTATCGATGTGTCTTCTAAATATGCTGTCGGCTGTTTGTCTGTCTGTCCAGGTACTCAACAAAACTGATCATGTTGTTATGCAGTTAGTGATAAACAGTATCGAGAACACTGAACATGTTAAGACTCTGACCGTGTCTGAATGAATGAAGTCAATTCTTGTAATGAAGTCTTTTTAAAGAGAATAATATAATCTACTGACCACATTCACACCTTGTCTCTTTCTTCTTTCACCTGAAGATCAGCTTCCTGTTCATGCCTGTGAAAACTGATACACAATATCATCGATGATATACAACATGAAGTGCAGATAGTTAAATCCTGATCATCAGAAAATGTTTGAGATTATATCTGAAAAACATTATTTACTGTGAGATAACTTAAAGGGGTATTTCACTGCTGGAAAGATGGTCTTTTCATAAACCTGGGCTCTGTGCACAAATATTTTTGAAACTGGTGCTACGAGACCAGAGAAAACAGAAAAAGGGTTATTGTATCCCTTTTTGCTCAAAAGGTAGAAAACCTACAACAACCAGAATGCATTGCACCAGAGCACAATGCAATTTAAGAACAGAATCTTAGATCAACAGAATCTCAGATACCCAAGTGATATCAATGACCTTAATAACGACCCCGCAGAGGTTAAATCCCGTTTCTACAACCAATCCCAGCTGCCCTTGATTCAACCCTTCTTGGATAACCACGACCTGGATGACAGAGAATCCTCACAGAATTCTTGATTTAGGCTTTATTTGATCAGCACTGCCCGGTCTGACAGTTTGATCTGAGTTATGTGAGCCTCTGCTGTGATGTGCTTAAACGTGGCGTCTATCATTTTTCCAGCTGACGTTCTCCAGCAGAGAGAACTTTTATCTGGGACTGGTGGGAGGACTGCTATTTTCCATGAAGGAAACATATTTCCCAGCATCCAGCTGGCATTCATCCCTTCTTTTGAACAGACTTTTGTACCACAGCGAGGCCCCAGGATTAATTACTACTAACCTCAGCAGCCCAGCTGTGACTCCCCGAGTTAGATGTTTCTGAGCTGAGGATGCAGGGGAGGTGATCAATCCTCTGGGTTTTCAGAAAGCTGCTGTTTCTTCCCACATTGCACACTGGTCGGATTTCCAGACAGAATGAGCCCTGAGTGAGCAGATTCTGGATCCAGAATCACAGGACTGTAGGAGACCATCTCCTTCATCTTGTTCCAGATGTTGAAGGTCAGGTTGCCCAGGTGTTTTGCCACATCTATCAGAGCTCCTGAGAGCAGCTGTGGATCATCCAGCAGGGGGCGCTGCTGGACTCTTTCCAATGCCGCCTTGTAGTTCTGCAGGAATTAAACAGCTTCACCTCTCAATCTGCTCCTTCATCATCTGACTCTTCTGCTTCTCTTCCTCCCTTAGAGCAGTGACCCTGGTCTCCTCTTCCTCTGGTAGTAACTGGTGAAGCTTCTTAAACTGCTCCTTAACCTGCCTCTCTGTGTGCTGGGCTTGGACTATGATGTGTTCTGCTGTTGATCACAGTTTCCTTTGACATGTTCAAAGAGCTTCAATTTCTCCTGTAAGGGCTTCAGGACTTTCTGGAGCTCCCCTTTGTGATCCTGTGCAGCTTCATCAGAGGGTCTGAGTTTCTCAGAGTGCAGACTGCATAGAGCCTCAGATCCTGCTGGAGATCTCTGATCTCTCACCAGTGAGAAGGTCTCACACAGGTTCTTTAATGCCAGGTTTCGAGGTGGATCACTCAGTAAATGTCTTGACATTGAAATTGGACACTGCTGAGTTTGTTTCTCTCACCACATTTTTTTGCAGACAGCCTTTACAGAAGCTGTGGCTACATGACAGAACAGCAGGATCTCTAAAGAAGTCATGGCAGATAGAACAGATCCTTCAGCAGATCCTTCTCTGATCGAGAAAACATTTGTCTGAGCGAAGCTGGAAACACAGCAGATGGACAGGGACGTCGATCAGTCAAGAGAGTTGAAGGTTGTACTTTCACGTGTCACCTGTCCGTCTCTGTGTCTGCGGCTCCCTCCATCACTCTCCTGGATCCTGGATCCCTGCTCAGTCTGCCTGTCTCATCGCACCTTTAAAATCAATCCTCCTGGGACCATGAATGTCTGTGCAGAATTCCATGGCAGTCCCATAGCTGTTTAGATATTTCTGTCTGGACCAAAAGGGTGGACTAACCTATAGCCAACCGCCATACTCAGAGCCGTGCCTCATGGCTGTCAGAAGCATCAAACAAACAGATAAACAACGTCTTCAGTGAACTGTGAAGCCAGTCAGACTCTGCCCTCCTAACAAACAATATAAAGCTAAGAACATAATTGAGTTATCTAGCATGGACACAATTAAATGGACAAACAAACAGCCCTCACAGCAGCACACAGTTGTGGGACATTATATAACAGAGATGTCTGTGTGTTTGACTGGTTCTTTCCTCTGTGGTTTCTGTCCTGATGGAAAATGCCTCTCTGTGGCTGCTTCTGTGCATTTAACGCAATACTGTGTTCTGTGTCAACTGTTTATGTGACGTAGGATGTGTATGTTTGTATGTATATGTATATGACTTGACTCTGCCGAGCTTTATTTAGCCCTGTCTGACTCTTTTTAGGCCTGTTTGGTCCTTCTGGCTCTATTAAGCAATCTGCCTCTGATTGGCTTACCCTGATATTCTTACCCTAACCATAACCAATCATTTATCCTTACACCTAAGCCTCACCAACCCAAACAACGAAGGCAACATGCATGAGCCAGCCAGAGGCAGAATAGGGTGGTTCATCTGTTTGTCACAGTAACATTCATAATTTAGAGACATGAGTCTGTTTAGCCCAAGCACCTTTTCCAGGAGTTATAAGCCAGGCCCTGATTAGCTCTGCCTGGCTCTTTATGGGTCCGGTTGGCCTTGCCAGGCTGTGTTTTGGCACTATGGACTCTCTGGCTCAGTTATCCCTGGTTGGCCCTGCCTTGCCATTTTAGCATTGTTAGGCCTGCCTTGCTCTGTTTTGCCCAGTTGCCCTGTCTGTCTGTCCTCTCTGGCATTGTCTGACTCTGGTTGTCCTGCTTGGCTCTCTAAATCCCTGTTGGCCCTGTCCGGCTCTGTTGAGTTGTTCATGGCTCTGCCTGGATATCCCTCTTTTGGACCTGCCTTGGTCCCACTAGCATTGTAAGCCACTATGGGTGGATTAGCACCATTTGGCCCTGCCTGGGTCTATTTAGCCCAGTTTGGCCCTGCCCGGCTTTGTGGTCTACATTCTTTTAAGCCACACACTAAAAAGCTGCAGACTGAGAGGAGGAGGAGGAATGCCTGATGTTCCTATTGGCTGGGGAGTTTTTCTGGCTCACTCTCATTGGCTGGCAGGGCGTAAGCAGGGAATCCCTCAGGCCTTTCTCTGTCTTTGTCCCAGACTAAAAACACAAACAGTCCAGTCAGGCCTCATTGCTCCAGGTAGTCCTACAGGCTGCTGAAGACCAGGACTGAATTCATTGCCTGGTGTGCTGTTCTGCTGCAGAAAGCAACTGTACAGCTGCTGTTCTTCAGGCCATAAATCTCCCTGATTACTGCCAGTCTGCTGCCACATGACCTACAGCTGTAAGATAGGAGGTACCTCTAATATTTAGCAAAGCAATGTGAGTGCACTGCTCAGCACAGTCAGTGAAGAAACAGAGGTGAATGAGGGAGCTGCTAGTTCACTGTAAGGCAGAAAATGTTGGAAACATCAGCTTCACTTCAGGAGTGTGCTGGAGCAAAATCAGGAGGTGAAGAAACCTGCTGAGTTCATGTTGCAGAGGGTGGAGAAGAGAGCTGGCAACAGGACGAATTAGGAGGGAAAAGTGTAGGAAAAAATAAAACAGAAGAAGAAGCAGGAGTCCACAGCTGAAGAGGAGAAAGGTGAGTTTTTAGAAATACAAAAAGGCAAAGAAAAGAGACAGGAGTAGAGAGAAAACTGAGTTAGAAAGCGAAGTGGTGAACCAAAGAATCAAAAGTAAAGAAGTCTGTTGATGTTAGTCAGCAGGAATGAGATGAAAGTCTAGACGGGTAAATTGCAGTGGACTGTGGAGAGCCGGCGGAGCAGAGCGGCGGCAGGAGCGACGGTGGGCGGGGAGGGAGGAAGTGTGGTCGACAGGAGAGGAATTTAAAGTCCCATTGTTCTGGAAGAGCAGAGGCAGAGAGAGCCGAGGAGCCGAGGAGTGGAACCACCGGCAGACAGCATGGACGTGAGCTCAGCCATGGAGAAGGTAGGACAGACACATTTACATCTGTACATTCATAGAGACATCAAAACTAACAGCAGGAACGAGGAGGTCAAGGGTCAGAGGGTCAGATGGTCTGATGTGGTGTGGATCTTCTGTAGATGGATTTAGGGGAACTCTTATCTGGGAATAAGGAGACTTTACTGAGGTCAAGTGAACTTAATCACCATTCGATATACAAACACACGGCGTCATAAAATCTAAGTCTGTGAGACGATTCACCTGAAACACCCAGAAACTTCTCACGTTTCTGCTCTGCTCTTCTGTTTTCATGAAGTCAGCCTGATAGCTCCAATGAATGGCCATTTTGTTTCACTCCATCGTTCAGTCAGCGTTGTGTTTACGTTGATTCATTCCTGCTTGAGAGGTGGATTATTTTATTTTATGTTGCCATAATATCAACATATCCATCCTGCCCACGTCACTTTCACTCGACACAGGATCTGTGGCAGCGGCTAATACAAGCAGTTAAACCAATGTTTTATGTTGACTTGTGTTGTATTTTGATTTAGTCGTTATATCTGTTGATATAGTACAGCAGTAAGTGACTCACCCATGCGTGGTGCCATTTTGAAGCCAGTTTTTGTTGTAATTTCCAGGCAAGGATGTATTTTAAGAAGTGGATGAGCACACTTACTGGAATAAAAAATGTCTTTTACAAGAATAAAACTTTCATGGATCGTATATATATAGCCATAATTGGTCTTGCTTGCAGTTGGAGGTGTCCTGTTCTCCAGATATAGCTTTTATAATGGAAGTCTATGGGAAAAAATGCTTTTGGGGATTTTTTTTTTTTTTTGTCTTTTCAATTCAAAATTCAAAATTGTTTCTCATGGAGCAATTTCAGGCAAGCAAGTAAAGAACGTAAACAATTCAACAACCCACATGCATAAAAACAATCTAAAAATACTGATACGATCGTGTAAGGAAGGAGTTAGATTCTGCCTCTCTGCACAGTAGCTTCACAGTGGAGTCCAGCTTCACTGCGTGGGATTCACAGGAAACGATGAGTTAGACGGAATGAGCTGCGCGTCTGAGGCCGTTTCTTCTCTCGTCCTCAGTCTTTATTGAAACAGCATCAGTCCAAGGTTTGTTTAGCTGCACTGACGTGTCAGTCGCTCTCACATTAGAGCTTGTAGGCGAAGCAGAAAATGTTCCTCAAGCTCCAAATGACCGCTGGATTCTTTGGCAGACACCGATCGACTGCATCGAATGCATTGTAGCTGCCAAATTAGTTCGCACTGCTGAAGGGTTTCTAAAACATTTTGGAAAAATCTTTTGCTCTTCACATGAAGTGAAAATATGATGAACCAAAACTATCAACTTTGGAACCAAATGAATTAGTTGACACTGATGAGACTATATTTATCAGAGTTGATTTGTCCAAAGAAACTGCTAAAAAGGCAATGTGTTGATTATATTTACCGGCCAAAATGTCAGTTTGAGTCACTGCTGACCTCTTATCAACATGCAGATTTTCATGTGTCATAGTGTTTGTCTGACCTGCCGTAAACTCGCTGCAGAGAAAAGAAAGAACGTCCTAATGAGAAAAAGCTGATGTGAGGAGTGGAGCTGATTTTATGCATCTTTCCAGTTTTCTGTGAGTTGGTTCAGATCTTTACAAACAGCTGGAGATTTGTAATTCAGACGGTGGAGGTAATCCACGACCACGAGGACCCGATCCCCCTGCTGGGTCTGTCCTGGCAGCCGCGTACAGTTTGTGTCCTGCAGATCCCTCCTGTAGTTGTCCATCTAGAGGTCACATCACTCTGAGGCAGATAACCTGACGGATCAGTGTCACCTGTCAGGGGTTTGATCCCCCTGCCCCCCTTTTATACCCTGGAGCTGGAAAAACTGCCATCACCAGGATGGAAATAACCCCCAACACACACACACACACACACACACACACAATGGGATTCAGGATTGTTGAGAAGTATATCTGTAACCAAAACACTAAACAAAAACTCTTAAAAACAGAGTTGATAGGAAATCAGCAAATCCTCAAATTTACAGGCATGTTGGATAATTTGACTTTAAAAACAATTAACCAATTACCAAAATAGTTACCAATTATTTTTCTGTCATTGAACTCATCGCTGCAGCTCTAAAGTTGAATCTGCAGTTTTACAAAAAGCAAAGACAGTTTCAGCATTCATCAGTGCTGAGACTGGTTTCAGTTTAATTTCCAGACAGTTTGAAAGGAAAAATCTATTTAACGACATCCAAGAAATAATAAAAAAAAGTCCCACCCGCTGACAAGTTGGTCTCTACTGTAAATAGTAGGTGGTTTGTGGCATCTGAATGATATTGTTGTAAATGGGTAAAAACAGGAAATAACCAGGATGCCATGTGACAAAGTTCTGCAGGTCGACCCGCCGCCTCGTTGGCCTCCAGCTTCTTATCTGTCATCATTTCCTGCAGTTTCCCCTTCACATAGCCGACATGTTTAGAATTACTCAGCTGAGAATGACCCAGCTACGGCATACCCGCCTTATCTGACTCCTAAATATAGAGCTGCCACGCTTTCCCTCTTTCTGAAAAAATGCATTTCTCATCAGGCTCATATGTTTCATTTGGCAGACATTTTTAGTCAGAGCAGCTAATAATACTGCGCTGGCCAGTATTTGTACTCAGGATAACTCCATCAGACCAACTGAGGGTTGTCAGTGATCACCTGATATCAGAGGAGCTGCACAGAATAAATGTCTGTGTCAATTTATTTACCGTAGTAAATGCAGGACAAAGTGTTGTTTGCATCAGATGAGGACTGAAACATTACTATGGATAGCAAACGTGTTAATAATGAGTCAACAAATAAGACTTAATGAAAAAGTCATTCAGATAAATGCAGACTAAACATGATTGCGACATCTTCAGAATACTTTATTGTCCATCACAAGGCAAAGTCTTTTCATGTCAGTGTACATTAGTTTTAATTAAGTTTTGACGATTTCACTTTTGTAAGTTTTGGTCTACTAACCAATCACCAATCATTAGGTTAGCTAACATGTTCACACACACACACACACACACACACACACACACACACACACACACACACACACACACACACACAGTCTCCATGTGACTGTTCTGCAGTAATACAAAAGACTCTCTCTCACTTAGCATTAGCTTTAGCTTTAGCACGGTGACCTTCTTCTCTCCGCTGCGCAGCATCTGATCATCCAGAGGCTGATTCACTCTATTATCCATTAAAATACTGAAACCCATTTTTGAGGAGAAGCTAAAACCGAAAATCGACATTAATCCTAGAACTTTTCATTTCTTTCCATAGCCAAAAGTAAGGTAGCTGACTGAACGTACGTCCACATCCACAGCACTTGATAATGTCAGCTTAACCTTTCATATGTTAACTGTTGGCGTGCTAGCCTTCATGTTTTCATTTGTTGCCACTTCTTGTCTAATTCAGTTAGAATTAAAGAATTAAAAATCTGCATTGTAGAAGAATTTACTCATTAAATCCGTTTCCAGTAATGACAGATTACTTTACTGACAGACATAACTTTACTGTATGTGGATGCTTTGTGCAACAGGCTATGCAGCTAAATCAGCCTCTGAATAAGACATGTTTTGTTACACAAAGCCATTTTTCATCACAGTCTTTGTCACGTAAGACAAACAGAGCAGAGCCAAAGACAGTTAATCACACAACTAGCTCTGCCCCGTTTGCCCTGAGTGACAAAGATTTGACGTCATGAGCTTGTTTTTCTAACCACATATTTAATTACAGCTTATGTCCGTACTTGTATTTAGGCAAAATCTGTGGCCTCATCTTCTGTAAAACAACTAGAGATGTGGCGTCCAGGTGGCCTAGCCATGACTGTGAACTGCTGTGTCCTTGTTTGAGTCTTTCCGGGGAGTTTTGTTGCATGTCCTTCCCCACCTCTATCTGTTTCCCTCATATCTCTTCCATATATCCATTTAAGGCACAAGGTCGTAAAAGAGTTTTTGCACTGACTCGTTCACCGCAACACAAAAACAGCATTACTTGCATCACATCAGCTGTGTCACGACTGGTTGCAGGATGAGTAACAGGACTTTTTCATGTTTGGAGCAGCTTTTGAGTCACGTCTTCTCATACTGTGACACTACTGTGACTCTACTTACAGTAAGATTCAGCTTAATCTGCTTTACCTTTGCTATCTACAGACAGAAGTTAAATGACAGTCACATGCTAAAGATAAAGCTCAGCACCAACAGCAGAGTTTTAGTGGAATGCTCCTTTAAAACTGACCTCAGAAAGGTGTTTTGCTGCTGACGTCACATAATGTACCAGAGCTGTTTTTGAAATACTCCGTTTGGTTTGTACGACGTGTGGTGTCTGTGCACAGCGTACCATAATAATGAAAACACACACACTGTCAGTCAGCGTCAGTCAGTGTATTCCAGAGGGACGTAATGAAGTCTTGTTCTTCTTCAGCTGTTTCTCTTCCAGCCGACATCGCTGTGACCTTTTCAGCCCCGCCAGCCTTTTCACTGTCACACACTCCTACACACACTCCATCTCTCTCTTCACACCTCTAAACAAACTCATCTGTCGTGTGTCACAGCTAATGAGTCCTTGTCTCTCTATTCTGATAACGTCTGATGTGTGGAGCTCTCTCGCCCTCTGAGAATTAAGCCATTTGGTATCATAAGAAATACGAACAACAACACAGCAGACAAGGAAAGTCGGAGTTTCTTTGTGTGTTTTTGTATTGGAAAATGTGTGTGAAAGACGGTGCGGCCTAAAGTATGTGGACACCTCTGTCCTAAGGTAACAAAATTCATCTTCCAGCAACTCAAAAGCTCACTAATTCTTTTAAGTGTACAGACGTGAGAGTGCTATTGGTCAAACTTCTCCTTCAATGCTACAGCATACACTGATATTTTAGACAATAGCGTTCGTCCAGCATTGTGGTAACAGTTTGGGGACGATCCCACTTTAACATGACGATGGCCTTGTGCACAGAGTCAGGACCATAAGAGGATAGTCGCCACAGTTTGGTGTGGGAGAACTGGACTGCTCTGCACAGAGTCCTGACCTCAACCCCGTCCAGCACCTTTAGGATGAACTGGAATGCTAACTGTGAGCCAGAACATATCACCCAGCATCGGTGATGGAAAGGGAGCAAATCCCTGCAGCTAGTCCATCATTTTGGAAGAGCTTGTGTCTGTATATAAACAGTGTGTGTATGAATGTCTCCCTGAGGAGAGATGGGCTTGTTAATACCTGCTGACAGATGAACAGGTGGACAGTCTGTCTCTCTGTCAGACAAAAGGCAGCTGGTTGTTTTAGCAGGACAGTTGTCAGGTTACCTGCTCTCTCTCTCTCTCTCTCTCTCTCTCTCTCTCTCTCTCTCTCTCTCACACACACACACACACACACTTATACTTCTATCCTCGTGAGGACACTCCCTGGCATGATGCATTACCTACCTCAAACCTTAAAACTAAGACTGAACCTTCAAACAGCCCTTGAAGTTTTGAGGAAGACCCAAAATGTCCTCACTTCTAAAAATATCCTCATTCTACCTCACCATGTAGCATGTGCAAGTACACACACACACACACACACACACACACACACACAGAAATTTCACAAAATCAAAAATTTCATTTGTTAAATTTCAACAAACTAATGAGAAACAGATCACAAGACGAAAGTTGAGGCAAAATGAGGACAGGAAGAGAGACCAAGAAGAGGAGCGAATAAATAAACATTGAAAGAGATAAAAGAGGAGAAAAGACTAAAGGTTCGTAGAGCCAAGAGGAGGAGGAGGAGGAGGAGGAGGAGGAGGAGATGAAAAATTGAGTGTTGGGGGGACAGATAAGAGTGTTTGTCAGTACCGTGATGATGATGTCACTGGGTGGACCAATGAGATCATCTGCCCTGCACATCTGTGTGTGTGTGTGTGTGTGTGTGTGTGTGTGTGTGTGTGGTTTTCACTCCCATCTCTTCCTCTCTCACCCTCACTGAGAAAAGTTTAAATCAACAACTCTTCTCTCTCATCCAACACTTCCTCACACGTCTGAATCATCATCGTCACTTCTCTGTTAACTGTGTGTCGTACAAATATCAAATTTATTTTTAGATCAGATCTCTGTCAGTTTCTGTTTTCATCAAACAAACTGCTGTCACATCTCTTCATTTGACTCACTTCTTTTACAATTACAATTTGTCATTTGGCAGACGTTTAAATCCAAAGCGACGTACATATGAGATTTCATACATCACAAGCAAGGTTCTAGACGGGAGCGAACAACAAGAATAAGTGCCCGAATGCAACTTTCTGGTCCAACTGGACATAGGTGCTACGGGACAGTGCTACGAAGTAATGCATAGAGTGCATAGAGAGAACAGAGAGGGGTTTTTTAGGTGAAGTTTGGGGTGAGACTGGCTTGAGATACTAAGTAAAAAATATGACACCTAAGTCAAATTCTTGCTGACCATCTCATCATTTTACTTAAGTGTAAACCTCTCGTTGTCATAGATTTGTGACCTCTGATCTTTGTTAGGCTGTTTATAATGTGGAGACTTAAGTGGTCTGTACCTCACAGGGACAGAGTTGTAGAAATGATTTGAATGTATAACATCATTAAGTTTCCTTGCTGTATTTTGATCTCTTCTCTCCTCTCAGATGTCAGTAAAGCAGAGCGCAGGAGGAGCAGCGGTGAGTCTCGTATGTGACGGGAGCTGCTCTGGATTCCAGCCACATTCCTGGAGGTACAACTCTTCTCTGTTTTCTTTTTACAACTATTTCAATTTCCCCAAAAACAAAACAAAAAGCAAATCAATGAAAGGAATGTAAAGAGAAAAAACAAAAGTTCTGGACACAGTCCCAGCGTTTTTTCCGCTCCTCCGTCTCTGCTCTTAAAGGAACATGTTAGTGGTTTTGCAAATTTCAACAAATCGACCGAAGGCTGTGACTGAAGATGAGATGAGAGTCTGTTGTTGAACAGCACTGCACACACAAGCTTACGAACTAAATGTGGAGGTTGTAAAAAGGACCTTTTGATTTTTGCTGTTTTTTGCATCAAAAAGTTTGTAATGTGCAAGCAAAGGTTGACTCTGTGTATGTAAGTGCATTGATTGAGTGCAGTGTTTAAACCGGAGTCATACTCCTTGTATGTGCACACATACTTGACCAGTAAAGCCAATTCTGATACTAAAAGTCTTCACTTAAATGAATGAATGAAAGCCTTTACAGCTTCACTCTATGTCTTCTCCTCTCTCCTCCTGTTCTTCTTGACCTATCTGCTCTGAAGGAAAGCCTGCACAGCCTGCGGGTGCAGCACGGTCGACCACGCCCCTGGAAGTGATGCCGAAGACGACCAGCGAATGGGACGCCTGCTCGCAGACTCACCCTGCTCCCATTTGACAGCGAAGGTTAAAGGAGGCGGCGGCCTTCGCGTGTACAAGAGGAACCGCATGATCGTGACCAATCCGGTGGTGTCGCGCAAAGACCCGACCTTCAACACCACGACATACGACTGGGCGCCGGCTGGCCTCAACCAGACGCTGGTGAGGATCAGTGTGAAGTACAGGAGGTTGGTTGTTCGTATGAAGCTGCAGTCTGTTGGTCTGTCAGCTTGTGAAGTCACATTTTACTGATCTGAGGACACAATCATCTGACTCACCACATGTGGACTGTAGGTATAAGCCTGCCACTGGCCCCTCCACTACCTGTGTGTTACTGTTTTCAGAATCTTCGTCACCACTGGAAACAACAACAACAGTCTCTTTATCCATGTTAATACCGGGCCCCACCAAATGTTCCGCCAAAACAAGTTCCCCCTGACACTGTTGTTCAAGGGCACTGTCGCTGCATCCTGGGCTCAGCGCTGCTCAAGACGACTGTGATTAAGAAACGCAAACAAGCCAGAGCGTTTCTCCCCTGTACCTGAATGACAGAGGGGTGCAGCCAGACCGGATAGAGCTTTAGCAAAGACGTGCAAAGCAACAAAACGAATGTTAGCACACACCATGAATCAGGGTTTAAAGAAACTAACCATTTAAGCATGTGAGCTAAATCCCTGATTTGTAAGTGAAAACCTGAGTAAATGTTTAAATTATAACCCAGATCATCTGTTGTAAACACCCATTAGATAATACTGACTATATTAATAGTCTGTAACAGCAGGAATAATATTTTTTATGTCTATTTTTAAAGCAAAATAACACAACTATTTTACCTTAAAGCTTCAGCTTCAAACTCCTTTTGATGCTACACTGACTTGTAATAGGAAGGATGAGGCGTCTTTCATTCCCACTCGAGCACGAGGCCACACAGAGTAAATCTTAGACTGGCTTCCAAACTGTGGGGGCACCAAGTCACAAAAAATATCAGTTCTTGCATAATGTGACTAAAAGTTTTGGCGGTTGAGGAGCAGCCACTTTGCTCAGAAAATCCAGAACACAGCATATATGGTGTACTGTCCCATTAGGTTTATCTCTATTACTCACAAAAACTGTTATGCATGTAGCATAGAAACGCTAATGCTAATGCTAACAAAGACCTTATCATTAGAGGACGAATGAACAACGGTCATGTACTGTTCACAGTATCGATCACCCAGGAGGTTATTGGTGTTCTGGTGTTGACCAATCAGCAGCTGTCACCAATTTAAGACCAGTCCTCAGTTGCTCATCCATGTTCGTTTGCTTCCAGCCTCTTGTCCCGCATGCTCACGCTGATAAACAAAGAAAGTGTGTTGTTTCAGCTGACACCCACCTATGTAAAGTGAATAACAAGTACGTGCCTAAAATATGGTGGAGGCAAATATAGATTCTGTTATCGAGATTAGAAAATAAAATGGATTCCCATCCTAAAGGTTTACCACTGGGACTTGCCTCTTTACTTGTTGGTGAATTTCGTTTACTTTCTGCAGTCCTCTCTCTCTGTGTTTACTTTATTTTTGTTTAGTTTCTGCAGCCTCCTCTGCGTGTCGAGCAGTTTACACCGTCTGGTTTCCATTAAAAACAGACTCAAGTCTGTTTCAGGTTTGACAACCTACAATTATAAAGATGACAGTGATTATTGAGTGCTGTAGTGCGGCGGGGGGAGTCACGGGGGACGTTACTGTGGTTGAACTTGTGGAGACAGATCCAGATCCAGCAGTGGGACTGCGCTCCAGACCTTCAGCATGTTTGTGTCATTCAATACTTTTATGTTCTGCTGTGATATGAACGCTGCAGCATGTTCAGTCTGCTGGTTCAGCTCTAGACTGTTACTCACCGTCTCACTCTATGCAGTCATCTGACAATGCACAGATGTGTTGCTGACAACACCTGGACGGCATGATGACACCTGAAACACACACACGCGCTCTGTCATCCAGCCGCGTTAATGAGAGCAAGCTGATCATGCAATGTTTTCAAGCCAAGAGCCAAAATGAAGAGAACTTTTGAAAAACATTTGTGATATCATGGATGTAAAGACAATAGCGACTTAAATCTCTCATTGAGACCATTCAGGAGTTTGGAGACACTCGTGTAAATAAATGGTAGCCTGAATGTCAGCAGCACCAACCTGCACCACCTGTCGCATTACTACATACTAAAATTGCAGCAGCTGTTTCTTTCTTTGCCTCAAGGTGGCGACATGAACAGCCTGCGTCTGCAGGTCCACAGTGCTGCAGTTAATGTCTTTCTTGTAGGTGGTGGCAGGGGTAGAACTGATCCGTTAATGATCAAGCAGCTCCACATCGTGGCGAGTCTGCAGCCTGATAAATGCGAATGAGTGAATGTGTTACTTGTTGCTTAAAAAGCCCCTGATCTCCCCTCAGGCCATGCAGTATATGGAGCTCATCCCGGAGAGTCAGCGTCCCGTCTCTGGGACAGATGGAGCGCTAGGGCGTCGCAGGCAGCTCTTCAGCCAGCTCCCCATCTATGATCAGGACCCCATGAAGTGTCAGAGCCTGGCCAGTGAGGAGGAGGTACAAAACTCAGCCAGGACCAAACTCCTTTTACATTAATGCTAACATGTTAAGCTAACAGTAGCTGTATGTTAACTAAGCAATATCACGTCCTCTTGTAGATTTCCTCCATGCTGCTGTTCGTGAAGCACTACAAACAGGAGGTGCTGGGAGTCGGGGAGGTGGCCTTACCTGGTGAGGGCGGAGCTCTGAGAGAAGCAGCCATTCAGAGGACAGCGAAGGAGGCCAAGGACCGCAGCAACAGCAGTAAGAAGGATACCGCGGAGCACCAGGACCACGGCTCAACCAATCGCAGCACTGCTTCTGCCGCTGGCTCCACTAATGGAACAAATGACAGCACTAAGACTGAATATGTAAGTAAATAAGATGGCTGACATTGTTTGTTGCTGCATGACCGTCTCTCACTGTCACATTCTGTCCTCTCTTTGTCCTCCAGCGGTGTACTGGTTGCCAGGGTGAGGTTGCCAAGGAGAATCCGGTTGTTTATGCTGAGCGTGCTGGTTACCATAGCACCCTGTGGCATCCCACCTGCTTCGTCTGTTCAGAGTGTGGCCAGGGATTGGTGGACCTGGTCTACTTCTGGTCCAATCAGAAGTTATTCTGCGGAAGACACTACTGTCAGACAGTCTGGCCACGGTGCTCAGGCTGTGATGAGGTGAGACGACATCACTTCCTGTGGACACAGTGAATGTAAATGTATCATGCTAACAGGCTAAGCTAACATGGTGAACATGGTAAGATTATATTAATATATGTCATTATATAACATCAGTATTGTTGTTGTGATCTTAGCATTTAGCTGAAAGCAGAGTACTGTAACATACCTGAGTCCTACAAACATTATAAATAACAGTTGTTGATTTAATTATCTCCTCCTTTGCTCCCCCCTCCTCCTCCTGCTCCTCCTGCTCCTTCAGTTGATCTTCTGCCAGTCTTTTCACTCGGCTAAAGATGGACGGACGTGGCATCAGCATCATTACTGCTGCTGGAAGTGTGGGCAAAACCTGGATACACCCTGTCAGCACTGAGACACTCACATGACGTGGAATTCAACACAATGTGGTTTTTAAGAAATGCAGAGACAGTGAAGCAGAACTGAATAAAAATACAAATGTGTGACAAGACAAAAAATATTAAGTCAGTAAATCTCAAATCGACCGTGGATGGTTGGTTAGCTTATTGTATATAAAACAAAAGAAGCACCAGATAAATGACACCAGACAAGTTGTACTTTAAATTATGTGTTTAGTCGACATATTTAGTATTTAAAAAAATGTGTCTTACAAAGAAAAAGCATCCAGTTGATATATTGATGTTTAAAATACTTAAGCCATCCAGCTGACGTTGAAGTACTCGAAGACTTGTTCAGTTGAGCCTACTGGTGTTTCAAGTACTTAAGGAAATGTTTAGTTGACACAAAAGTGTTTAAAGTACTTAAAGAAACATTTGGTTGATTTATTAGCACTTAAAGTACTGACAGTGACCGGAGCCAGATGTGCTGGTTTCAGTCTGCAGTGTTTCAGATACAACCAGCAGCTCACAGGACGGAGATCCAGACCTGACATTTTAGGAAATAAATGAGAAAATGAGCAAATAAAGTGAGAATTAAATGTAGCAATAAATAGATAAACGATAGTAAAACCACTGACAAATACATGTGACAAAACAATCTCAACTCAAGGTCCTTGAACCTCTCGAGCAGGTTCCAGGGCTTTCAAGCAGTCTTGTTATTTCCAGGTTGAGCTTGAACGATCGTTCTTGTTCTTGGAAAGAGCAGTTTGACAGAGCAGTCTCAACTCATGGTCCACTTAGTAGCCTGGGAGCTTTCAACCACATCACACCGTCTTCATCATCAGGACAAGTTTTAACATCTACGTCATGAACATCATCACTTCTGTGACAACCAAGCAAACTCGTCCCATGTTGAGGGACTTATAGAAAAGAATACTGTACTGTGTATCATCCTTTCAGCATAATGTCATTGGAGCCTTTGTCATGCTCTGAAAATACAAAGTAAAGCATAAATTCAAATTAACATGCTGTAACTTGGCTACAGTTAAACTCCTGGGATGATGAAAATATTGGAACCGAAAAGGTTCAACGACCCAAAAAAAGTCAAGAAAACCTGATTTATTTTGAAGGGACACACTGCAGAAAATCTCTTTCTTCTCAAAGTTACAAAAGTTTTAAAGTTAAAGCTTTGTATTTTCAACAGAAATCAACTTATCTGGGGATACTTAATTAAACATATAAAATATGAATTAAATCCTATCATGTCAGGTTTGAATCTGTGTTGAATCCACTTGCTAGCATTTATTTCAGGCCGAAATAATCTAATTGTTTGATTCAAATCTAAGAGAACTTGGACGGGCAGAAGGCTGGAAAAGGCACAGAACTAGTGATTAATAGTGCTCTGCTGGATTTTTTTACGTTTTTTTTTCCTATGGTAGATTTTACAGTAAATTCTCAGCCTTTTCAGTCCTGCCGTTGAAGTTGGGTCATGTTTGTGAATTGTACAGTTAGAAAATATGGATTTTGCTAAAGCATTGCTGTCATTGTCTTCATTTTCCTCTCTGTCCTTTCTGCTTGATGTGTTATTTCAGTCAACACTGCTTTAAGTTAGCTATATTCCTGATAAAGTTTTGTATTTTGCTCACACTTTTCTGGCTGCATTTCTGTAGCTGCATCATTATAACTGATTTGTGCTAAAATCCCCCAAAACAAGTCAGCCAGAAGTAAAATCTACATTAGACAGAAGCTCAACTTTTGCTTTTTATTCCATGAAATAAAATCTATCAGTGCAATCAGATCAGTGTAACATCAACTAATATGAACTTGTGTTTTTTTATGTTACTTTTTGAATTGGTTGCTGCTAGCAAAATGCTAATGCTTACTCTAGAAACGAGGACAATATGCTAGCAGTTTGTTGTTGTGATGAGCTAAATATGTAGCACGCAGAGAACAATACTGTTCAGTCCGATGTTGTGATTGACATGATGATATTGTAGAATATAGCAATATCAAACTGAGTATTGATCACTATGTGTCCAATATGCCTTGTTTAGCCTAGCTTAGCACAGAAACTGGAAGTGGGAGCACAGCTAGCCTCATCTAGCTCAGTCAGTTATGGAGTAATTCACCTTTGAAATGAGCTCAACAACACGATGAGATATTAATCTTTGTCTGGGTGAGATGATAAACAAGGATTTCAAAAAATCCACTCTGTGAAGGGAATTCAGTTTTTTTGACATTTATGACGTTCAGAAAGTTAAATAATGTACGGCCCATAAACAGTAGTGGACACTCATTGTGTAAGACGCAGGTGGTGTTTGGTGCTTTGAAGGTAACCATCACTTGTTCAGTGCTTTTGCATTGTGGGATCAGACAACAGCACAAGATGAGACTAACTACTGGATTCTGCAGTGAATACTGAAGTCACATTTTACTGTTTTAAATCAGCAGTGATGGTGTTTTTACACAGATTTTAAAGTGACAGTGTCTTCACCTGCAGGGATTAATGATCACCCCACTCCAGGTTACGGTTGAATGTCATGTTTTGGCGCTCTCTTCATCACAAGTTAAAGAAAGATTTTTCTGCTGATCGTGTTTGACAGCTGATTGGTTGGAATTAAACTTACTTCTGATTGAACTTCCTGTTCTCTATGATCTTTATTTAGAGAGAGCTGAGGGGAGATCAGTCAATGACAGGTTGCAGCTTTGCATATATCTGATACAAGTTTAATCTGAAATATATCTGATCATATTGAATTCATGTTGAGCGTTCATCACCTCACTGATGTAATCTGTAGCTCAACATAACAGTGAGTTGCTTTTGCCAATATATTTTTTGACAAACAGTCTCAGCAAAAATATCTTTGTTTTCAACAGATTTACAACAGATAATTATAATTATATTTGAGGAAAAAGTAATATACTCTTTCTTTCATGCACATGTTGAATAAAAACATGAAAACCTCTTTCAATGAACTTTGGAGCCATTATAAACCCCGAAATTTAACATTAATAACCAACAATGACAATATTGTTTGAAGAACCAACTCATCCCATGAAGTGTAATTTCAAACACTTTTATCCCATCCCAGTTTAAGGTAACTATACCTTTAAACATTTAAGTTAAATTTGGAGAGTATAAACAGATAAACTGCATTGCTGCATTTGAAAGTGTCTCCTATAATGGCCCACCAAAGATCCAAAGATCAACATCCAAAAATCATTCATTCATCAAATGCAATAGAGGAGGTCCTCAGGTGATCCGGTCTTCAGATCCGCTTCCAGCTGGAGCAAAATGTTTTACAGCTTTAAAGCAGAGCTCTTATTTAAAGTCAAGATAATTGGGAATTAGTTTTAGAAGGAGGATCACAAACCTGCATTGATGTATGTGTGTGCTGACCTACTCCCAGCAGGAATGTTACGTATTCCTGTGGTTTCTCGGCCAGCGTTCCTGGGCAGTTGCATCACCCAGCTGACCGTCTGACAACCGCTTCCTGAACCATGAAAGAAAAGCCAGAAAAGGATATTTTTAGTCCCAAGCTGAGACAAATTTATTTGGTAAGCACAGTTTTATGGCCTTTAATAGCACCCAGCATGATAAGGGTGGGTTTTCAGAGGATCTCTGAGAGCAACAGCACTTCCTTTGATTCTATACACAGATTATCCAACACGGTTAGGCCTAATATTGTTAAATTTGGCTTTTGAATGGTTACATTTATAAATATTGTACATCCAAAATCTTATCCTTCATCCATCCAGTTTATTGAAAATGGAAAAATCTCATTGTGTGTCCGCAGTGATGGACTACGTTTACTGAAGGATTTAGAAAACTACAGGTTTTGTTTACTTTTTGAAACTGAATGGGAGTAAATTAGAGATTTTAGCTAAACAGACCAAAAACATCAAGATGTTTTTCTCAGGATTAGTGCAGACCTTAAACACAGATGTTACTGACCCCTCAGGGCGCTTATGGACATAATTACATATGCAAGAAAAATAAAACAAATGACGTAAATTAAGTGTCACCTGTTGCACAACACTAGTCAAATACAACAAAATAAAAGCAGTAACAACTTTAACAAATAAGCAAACAGATAAATGCTCAAGAAGTGCATAAATGTGACGATTGTCCTTTATAGAAAATTAGCTACAAGACGTACATAAGCAATGATTAAACCTGCAATAACTGTCTTTTGTTTGTTTGTTTGTTTGTTTTTGTGAGCAGTTGAACACAATGCTTTACATATCATCACTTTTTAAGTATTCATTTAAGTATTCAAATGATGCTAAATCCTGATTGGTACATGGTCATATGTGACATCTCCGATTTCCCACCTGAGCCCCTGTGAGAAAAAAAGTGTCCAAGTTAAAAATACAGAAACTTTTGTTTGTTTGTCTGTTATAACTTTGGCAGGTAGTTGGATGTTAATGTAGGATCCCGCCGCTCATAGCAAAAGATGATTGAGAAAACATGTTCTCAGGGCATTTAACTCTTTCTCTTATCTTTCACATCACAACATCACAAACCTACTATTTACACTACTGTGTTATTTGTGTTTAACGTTTCTTCATATACATTACATCCAAGCAATTATCTTGTGCAATATTACGTATTTTTTACTGTGTTTATATATTATTTTTCTACTGTGTTACATATTTTCTATTGTGTAATAGTAAAGACTGTATTTTGTTATTCATATCTTACCATGTGAAATTCAAATATTCAAGGCAATTGGTTCATTAAAGTTTTATCTTATCTGTTTGCTGTTGAGATGTTGGTCCCTGAACAGATGTGAGCATCAGTAAAACGTAAGCGTGGAGCTGTGTGGATCCAAAATACAGACATTGGACGGTGGCGCCCTCGTGTGGACGCACTCCACACTCACACGCGCGCATACAGGGTGGTATTTCCGACAGTACTTGAACGCAGCGCGGTGCTCTCATTGCACTTTGCCTTTAAGCGCACATGAAAGGCTGTTGTGTAATTTGGGTGAAAGAGGAGGAGGAGGAGCGGACTGAATGGAGGACAGCTTTCTCTGACAGACCGAGGAGGACGCAGACAGGTACGGTGCTCACTCCTGAACAGCTGATCAGAAACATGTCACAGGCCTAATGACAATGAACATGTCTGTATTTAGCAGCTGTCTGTCATTCAGTCAGTGTTTATTTGACCTGCGCTGTCCATCGTGTTGTGATCATGTTTGAGATGTGATGTTCAAAGGACTTACAGACGATCATAGCCAGGATGTTAAGTGTTGTATTTTTTATTTGCTGGTTCACGAAGCCGCTTTAAACCTTCAGGGGGTTATAAATTCAGAACATTTTCTCTGAGACTAACAGGAAACCAACGATGGTTTTGTTCAGGGGAAACAGCGGCTTCCGCTCCTGTCCTGCCCTTTGACACAGTCACCTCCTGGCTGCCTCTGAGGACTCACTTCATACAACTTTATGTAACTTTGTTCTTTGTCTCGCGACAAACGAGATTATACATGGTCTTCATCAGATGGAGTTTAAAACAGGGATGGGAAACCTTTTTCCTGTCAAAGGCCGGGGCACTTTTTATACCAGCCTCTGCGGGCCATACTAAATTATTGAACCCACGCCGCTTCTCTTTGGCGAGGTGTCTGATGTCAGAGGGTAGTGATGATGAGGAGGAGGATGAGGATGAGGATAAGCAGTCACTCTTGAGCAGAACTGAGTCTCTGCAAGAGAAAGGAGCTGCTCGCAGCAGCAGGTTGTCTCAAACAGAGATGCAAACTTCAGTGCACGTCTCCTCAGAATGGGGAGATCCCACATCTTCATCATTGCTTTCCAGCTCAGTGGTTTCATGTTGTCGGTTGCCAGAAACATCAGCTGGTTCCACATTAAGCAGCAAGTATGTTCAGTTCTTTTGTTGACTCTTCAGGTCCTGAAACCTCTCACCAAATGCCTGAAGGAGTTTTCACGCTCAGCTCAGCTCAGCTCAACTCAGCTCAGATGTCATCATAGGTGCAGCTCTTGCAGAGCAGGAACACGCAGTGTTTCCTCTTTCCAGCTGCCACAGCTTTAATTTCACTTCAGATGATTTCTCATTTGACAACAGGAAGCCGAGAAGTCGCTGGAGCTTGAGGTTCAGCTCTGAGAGGTTCTTGGTAATATCCACCATGAAGGCCGAATCACACTTGCTATCACTGAGTTTCCACGTCAGGTTTGCCTTCATCGCTATAAATTATCCACAACAAACGGACACTTTGGTTTAATTTGTCACAGTTTAATTTGTCCAGTTCCAGCAGCTCCACATGAGGTTTCAGCTTTTTAGCTGTTAGCACGCTCACCACAAAAGTTGACTGTAGGACACAGCCTTTGTCAGAATGTGGTCTTGTGAAAGGGACCGGCCCAAAGATGTGTTAGTCTACTATTTATGTTATTTTCTTTTTCTTCTCAATAATTTTTTGTATTCATGAACTGCCTCGCTGGCGGCTCATGGCGCGGAGGCCAGACGTTCCCCACTAATGGTTTAAAGCATCCATGCTCAGTCTTGACCATGTTAATTATAGCAGCTTTGCAAAACATTCCCACCTCAAAATCCACTTTTCTGGACTATGTTTATATATTATGTAGATTAACCTGCTAGGGTGCACCTGGGTATGAAAATGAGCTGATAGATGCTAGCAGTTTCCCTCTGTATCCCTCTGTTGTGCTAAGCTAGTTTAAAGACAATCTCAGTGTTACGTCTGAACTGAATGCACATAAATAAAACTGATATGTCTGTCTGAGTATTCTTAGAATGGTTTAGTCTGTCAGAGGAACAGTGAAGCTGCTCATCTGAACCGCACGTCTGAATTCATTGGAGCACTGTTTCAGTATTCATAGAGATGTTAGTGTCCTGGTTTTACTCAACGCTTACCGCTGTGCTGCTCTGAGGTCAGTAGCAGCAGGGCTGATGGGACACCGGGTCAAGATCGCAACTCAGAAACTGATCTGAGAGCAGACGCTGACATCTGTTTGTGTGTTTTTGAAGGGGTGTGCGGCGATGGAGCTCATACTGCTATCAGGAGGTATTATTGTTGTCCCCGTCCTGGCCTTCATCACCTCCTTCCTGTTCTGGCCTGGAACGCTCCTTAAAGCCTACAACTGGTAAAAACCAATTCAGTAACCTCTCTGATCATTTTCCTGGCATGGGACAAATAAAGTCGTGTCTTATTATTATTATTATTATTATTATTATTATTATTATTATTATTGTCATATTATTAATTTCTAATATTTTTACCTTTTTTGACAACACTTTATATTTTAAACTTTTTTAACTCCGTAAAGTTCCTGCATCACAGGCTTGTTTCCAATATTAACAATAACATTTTCTCAAGAAACAAGGCAATAGAAATATAAGTAAATAAAAGTATAAAAAAAAGTGAAATAAAACTATTCTGGGGCTTCTTTTTTCAGTTTTCAAATTTTCTATTAACTTTTCCAATTTACTTGTTTGTCTTGTTTTTATATACATATAAAAGATTGTCTAACTTCCTGGTCCAGAGCAACAAACATCAACATTTACTGAGCAGATTTTCTTAAAATTTGCAGATTCACTCCAGAGGGTGAACCCTTTAACCACGTAACCTTTCCTCTAGTGCCACCCTCAGGAGGCAATTAAGGGCAGTACATCACTCAATGTGGGCAGCAGAGTCACGGATATTTTTTATGATTTAAAATTCCCTTACTTAATGCTAATTTTATGGCAGAATGTCACATGTCTGCTCAGCTGTGCATTGCAGGCTGCTGCTCTGCTGCAGTGTCACTGCGTCCAAAGTACGCCTTTATTGTGAAGGAGCAGGATTGTAGCGTTACCTTTGCACTTTGTCCAACCTGTAAAATAAAACATACATGTTGGCTCGTTGGCAGATTATCATTTCTATTTCTCTCTCACACACACACACACACTTAGTGCTGAGTCACTGTCATATAGTAACGTCTTTGTGAAGTGAATTAAACATTACAAATCACTGAAACATTACGTGACACAAGATTAGATTTGGTTGAAATAATATCAGTATGACTCAGAGGGGGAACTAAGGATGAAACTGAAAGGAAAAAAACATTCATAATTAACAAAAAGAGACACGTGGTCCTCATGGATGGACTGTCACAAGATTTTATGAGATTTAACAGAAAGTCCAAAAGTCTGAGCCTATCAGATCCAGATATTTCAGTTTGACAAATAAGGCTTATCACATGAGTACTGTGAAAGAATATCTGTACTCAGAGAACCTGTTGTGCCAAAGGGAAATGGAGCAAATACATCAAAAAAGCAGTGAGTCAACATTACAGCCAGCGTTTTGGGTTTCTTTCCTGTTAAAAATACAGGAAGAAATTTAAATGGGAGGACAGCGAGAGACAAGAATGAAATACGTGAGAATCCCATGAAAGACAATCTGGACTCTCAGCCAAGTTCATGAAAGTTTGTTTAAAACCTGTTTTTTGCCTCGAAAAGATGTCAGTTTGCTTTGTCGGCCCATTCAACGCTTTGATCCAGAGTGACATTCAGTATGTCAGCAGCTGTTCACCACATTTCAGTGAGATTTCCTCATCACATGGAGTGAAACATTTAAGTGTAATGACCCTCTGAGCTTTCCTCTAGCGCCACCCTCAGGTCAGACATTGTATCTGTAGTGTCGGACAAATATGTCAGCTACGGCGGCTGCGTGTGTGCCTCCGCAACCTCTTTACAAACAACTATGAATCGAGTGTTATTCATTTTCAGATGACACACAATAGCTCCTGATGGTCCTGCTGTAATCCTCCTCAGGTACTGGCGTCGCAGGCTGGGGTTGGTGGTCCGCTACTCTCACAGTGGAAGTTACCGCTTCTGTTACGCCAGCCGCGGGAGGCCAGGGGGCGCCACGCCATCGCTGCTGCTGCTGCATGGCTTCTCCGCCACCAAGGACATGTGGCTGCCTGTCATCAAGGTAACACACACATAAAAGTACAGACAGTTTTTTCTCACACACACAAAGAAATGTGAGTGCCCTTTGTGCATTGCATTGTGGGGAAAATCGACAGTATTGGTCTGTTTATCTGCGTGTGCTTCATTTTGTCTTTCTCAGAATCCTTCTCAGAATTAGTAAGAGTCATTTCATTTGGGTGTGTTTGTTTTCTCCTCCAGTTTCTCCCCAGAAACCTGCATGTGGTGTGTGTGGACATGCCGGGCCACGAGGGGACGAGCCGCACCGGGCCAGAGGACTACAGCATTCAGGGCCAGGTCGCCCGGATCCACCAGGTGTGTGTGCGTGCATGTGTGCGTGCGTGCGTGTGTGTGTGAGGAAAACCCCTCCCACCTTGTTTGACAACATCCTCCATGTGCTTCACATTCCTGATCCTGAAGTCTATCTTCGGCACCCCCTGCTCGATCATGAACTACTGGCAGCTGTGGTTCGGTTGTGGTTCAACGTGATCTGAGGTCAAAGTTCACCTTTGTTCAGCTTTGCCCTGCAAGCTGACTGATGCCTGTGAGCCGTTCCCCCAGATTATCGTGGCTGTGTTATGAATAGTTCTGGGAAATACACATACTCTCTCCCTTCCTGTGTACGTGGATATCAGTCTTTACAGTACAGAGCTGGGATCAGGACGTGGTTAGCTTATCTTAGCATAAAGCAGGAGGAAGCCTGGCTCTGTGCAAAGTTAAAAAAATAAAAGCCTGATAATTAACGTGTTGTGTACCTTTTCTGTTTCATCGTGCACAAACAGAAACAGTTTCTGGTTTTAGGAGAAGTTACATTTAGTTTTGCAGCTTCCTGAAATTTAGTAATCACAGGTTTGGTATCACCGTGCCTGTGCAGAGACCTCAACCAAAACCTGTGTTGACCGACCATATCTGGCTTCATCGAGAGACGCTGCACAGACGCTCTGAGCAGATGGATGAACTGTTATTCTCCCGACAGGTGATACATAGATAACACCTGTTTCTCTTTGTGTCTCTCTGCAGTTTGTGCAGAGTATCGGTCTGGATAAAAGGCCGTTCCACCTGGTCGGCACATCGATGGGTGGGAATGTCGCAGGGGTTTACACTGCCCATCACTCCACTCACCTGTCCGGCACCACTTTGATTTGCCCGGCAGGTAAACTCAGCAGATCTCCAGGATTCAAACCTGACACTGTGTCATGAAGCAGAATTACAGATGCGCCTCTCTCCTCCTCCTCCTCCTCCTCCTCGTCCAGGTCTGGTTTATCCCACAGAATCTGAGTTCATCAGTCGTCTGAGGGAGATGGAGAAGAGTCAGAAGAAGGAGTCCATCCCTCTGATCCCCTCCACCCCTCAGGAGCTGGATGACATGCTGAGACTCTGCTGCTACACCCCCCTCAACCTCCCCCGGCAGGTACGCCGCTGTGCTGCCTGGACTAAAATTCACTTTTAAGGCTTCACACAACTTGCCTCCTCCTACTGCTCTTTCTGCTAGAAGAATACTCTGTGCAATACAAATACCCCTGTGTGTGTGTGTGTGTGTGTGTGTGTGTGTGTGTGTGTGTGTGTGTGTGTGTGTGTGTGCGTGTGTGTGTGTGTGTGTGTTGTCAGGTCCTGCGGGGTCTCCTTGACAACAGGATCCCCAACAATGGTTTCTACAAAGAAGGTCAGTCTGCTCAGATCCAGCACCAGCACTGCCTTTCTCTGACCTCCTCTCCTCTCCTCTCCTCTCCTCTCCTCTCCTATAATCTAATGGTGATGCTAAATTCTTCTAATTAATAAACCACGCATTCTCAGATAGCGGTTAGCACTGTATTTAGCTCCCTGGAGCCTCAACAATAGTGTACATTTCCACATTAATTTCAGTTTTTACTGTATATTGTGCTGCTTTTTCCACTCACTGTGAAGCTGATCATTTCCTGCACAGGTGTTTCACAATAAAAGCCCTTCAGCAGCTCAAAGACCAGACTAGTGGCAACTTTGTGGATGCTAATGGGGTCAGTACTTCATTAACTGTTGTCGCATGTGCTTAGTTCATTTTTTTACGCGATGTGTGTTTGTGTGTCTTGTTCAGTATTCATGGAGATCGTCGGGGAGGAGTCTCGTCATTCGCTGCAGGAAAACTTGCATCTGATCACATCACCTGTGCAGGTCATCTGGGGGAAGGAAGACCAGGTATACATGAATCACAGTGATGGTCAGATATGTGCAAGGAAAAAGGCACAACAGCTGAATAGATGTTCCCAAAAAACTGATTTATAGGACATTTTTTTGGCATCACATTTTTTATCAGGTAGCACTCAACATGTGACCAACCAGTTCCATGTATGGACTTCACCTGATTGAACCCAGGTGCAAGGATGGAAGAAGCATTTCAGAAAGTACTTACTGACTGTTATTAAATGATTACTGCGTCATTATTATTGATGCATTAACATGTGAGCAGTACTTATATGTTGTAGTTGATTAAAGTGGAGCTTACTTTAGCTTCTTCATATCCTTTTTGGTTGTTTAATTTATAACAGTGTCATAATTTATAAACTGGTCATTTGTTTTGTGTGTTCAGTTTTGATCTGAAAGGTAAGTGGCAACTATAGCTACGAAATAAAGGTAGTGGAGTAAAAATACATTATTTTCCTCTGAAATGTAGTGGACTCGAAGTATGAAGAAGTAGAAAATTGAAATACTGAAGTGAAATACCTCAAATTTGTACTTAAGTTCAGTACTTGAATTAATGCACTTAGTTACTTTGCACCACTACACAGGTTTGGGTCTCAGGCTGAACCTTCCCACCATCGCCATCATAGCTTAGCGTGCTACTCTTTGTTAATTAGCACTAAACACAAAGTACATCTGAGGCTGATGGGAAATGTCTGTATAAAATTTTGTTATAAGCTGCTAATGAACCTGCCTGCTCTTTCAGGTGGTGGACGTTTCGGGGGCGGCGGTGCTGCAGGCGGCGCTGCCAAACTGCCAGGTGGAGCTGTTGGACAACTGCGGTCACTCTGTGGCGTTGGAGCGACCCAGGAAGGCTGCCCAGCTCATCATGAGCTTCCTGTCTGTGCAGGAAGTCAACGGTGAAAACACTAAGAAACTTTCCTAAAGGAAACTTCTGAATTGTATGCTGACCCCTGACCTCACGATGGATAGTGAAGGAAAGGAGAATGACGGTTAGGGTGAAGATGATGAGGATAATCATGTCAACAAGGTTTCATGAAGGTGATGAGACTCTTTTATAGTTTAATAAAAGAGTTTTCTGTGACGGTGTTTGTCTGTGAAAATTAATGAACACACAGAAATGGGACAGTCAGTCAAATACTCCTGAAGTTTTTACTTATTTGGTTCTTACCACGCAAGAGGCTGAAGTCTTTGTTTTAAATGTTAATGTTGAATGAAATATTCCATATTGAGATTTTGTACATATGGCTTTCAAGAAAACTGTCTCTTGTTTCATGTTAAGTCTTCTGCTGTGGACCAACTGCATATTTAACCTCACACAAAGCACATTCAGAGTGAAATTCAGAGTGAAAAAATGTTTTGAGAGAAAGTTAGCAGAATGATTTAATTTTACTAAAAGCAATGTGATAAACGAGGTGATTAAATGATTTCAGAACCTGTAGGGGGAGTGTGAAAGTGGTTATTTTATTGATTGATTAGAAATGTGTGCTGTGTTTTGTGTTTTTACATGTAGTAATGCACCAACAGGCCGCTGGGTGGCGACACATCTCTGCAGCTTTATCAAGAATGTCAAAGAGTAGATTAGTAGGGATGTACCACTCCACAGCGGGAACATTTAATCTTTTTGGGTTAAACAATACTGGCTTCAATATACCGCATCTTAGTTTGTAATTTGGTCCAATAAACTACATGTTTTGTTAGATTCTGAATTATTTTGTTATTTGATAGAATGGAGTCTGTGCAGAGACTCAGTTAAGTCGTTATATGTAACAAAATTATCTACACTTAAAGGTAGAGCTAAAAAAAAATCTAAAAGTGACTTTATATTACTTGTTTTCAAAAAGGATGCATCTGCCAACAATTTGGTTTGTAAGGAACAGAACTGCACATTGTGAAATCAAACAGAATATTTTTGTACTGAGAGAATATAAAAGTATGAAAGCCTATTTCCGTCAGGAAAAGGAAAAAAAACATGTAAAGCGTCATAAAAGTAAAATAAACTAATGACATATGTCAAAATTATGATTTTTTTTTACTAAATTGTATTTTGATTTTTACCATTACATTTGTATAATTTGAAAGAAATGTGCTTCCTTAAAAGAGACTCAGATTTTGAAATGTCTTCAAAAGGAAAAAATGTCTAATGACCTGCTACGTTTAACTTCTCTTTACTGTATTTAAGGAAACACTGACTCATTTTTGTAACTCGAATGTTTTCATCGGTACGAATATTTCAAATTTAATCCACATGACATAAACGAACTGCGTGCACCACCGTTTTTTATTTGTGGGTGTTCGATATTGTGACAGAGTGATACATCGTACAATTTGGCACCTCTTAGACGTTTCTACATGTGATCACTGCGCATGCGCGTGTTTCAGGCTGAAGCTGCGCACTTCTTCAAAGTTTGCATGGACGCCGAGCCTTTAGAACCTGCTGTCATTTCTCCACGTTGATGTAGTTGGTGAGCAGATTTGTTAGACATTACTTTTTAAATTTTAATTATAACAAACGGCACTTTGTTGACTATTAGCTGTGGTTAGCTTTTAGTGTAGCAGTTACGAGTTAGCGTAGCATAAGTTAGCTAGCTTAGTTCATCTAACTTAGCTACTGTTTGACCTCCTGTTAGCCAGCTGTAGCTTCAGATTGTGCAGCCGTGTACGGTCTGTCTGACATTTTCACGGAGCCAGTAAATGAAATGCGTAATATTTTAGGGTTTTGACAGCTTAACTTGATGGCTAGCTGCTATCTTGCTAGCCGTGTTTATTAGTTTTTTGTGTGTACAAACTACGTTCAGCTATTAGTGTGCATGATAGCTTTACTACTCTGCCTCTGATTGGCTGGTGGTCGTTGCCTTCGTTGGTTTGGTTGGTTAGGTTAGGTTTAGGAGGTTAGTTAACCCAATCTGAGACAGAAAAGGACCAGGTTATCGCGAAATACGAGCGGACGGAAAAGGTTACGCTGAACAAACAACATTTCAAATTATTTTTCATCAGGTTTTGGTGGGTTTGGTGTTGTTCAGTCCTGTACAGAGAACCCTCAGGGCATGTTGTCTTTAAGTGGCAGCATTCATACATATCCTTTACAGGCTTGTGCATATTTAATCCTGTTGTTAACAAAAAGTTAATGAGTTAGGTACAGTACTTTAACCTCAAAACAATCACCTGAACCATGTAACACACACTGGATCCTGCTGTAGGATTGATGGATTATGTGTACAAATACACACCCAACAGTCAGACCTGTTTAAAATCATGTTGAGCTGAGTTCATGTCTGTTTAACCTTAAGCGGTTAATTTTTGTAGTTTTCAGCTGATCGACCTGCTGCTCGTCACCTCTCGGAGTCCGAGTCACTGATGCTTTGTTAGAATGAGAGGAGCTGACAGTAAGGACAAACCTGCACTTTACCAACGGGTCGTGTTGAAGAACGCCTCGCCGTACCACTACATGAAGGTCTGCCTGTAAGTCACCATGACATGCTTATTTTCCATGCACAGTGTCTATTCAGCAGACAGGCTGGGTCATAATTTAGACAAGATTTATTTCTCATTTATTCTTTTATTCAATAATATTCTCATAAATTTGAATAAAACCTTTTTTATATTTATATTGTGGTTCTTGTGCTTAAGAAGATAATGTAGATGTGTGTCTAACCTTAATATCTGTACATGGTTGTAATACTACAATGATTAACATTTGTCCCACATAATGTTTGTGTGTGTTTAGTGTGCTGGAGGATGAGTCTACCAGACTGAGCGCTGTTGAACTGAAGCAGTTTATCACCACAGGTCTGAAGAGTCTGTACGGAGAGGTGAGATCATTAACACGACCAGGGTTGACAGTTTGATTCCCACCTCAGCTGTGATCTGCTCCGACGCTGTGAGGACCTGTGGATGGAGGCTTCCAGAAAATATCAAGCTGCTGCTGAAGTTTAACTTAAAACTATCAATTTTGCAGTACCAGACATTTGTTTATTCTGGCTTTTCTTCTTCTCAGTGTGTTATACTGGGTATTTTCACTATTTTCTAACATTTTATAGATAAAACAAGTTGAAAAAATAATGAGCAGATTATTCAGTGGTGAAAATAATTATTAGTCGCAGCCTTTCGGTGTTTGTGATTGAGGACTTTATGTTTTTGTCTGTTTGTTCATAGAAAATCTCCAAAACTACTTGAAATGTAGGTGTAATTCTTTGCTTTTCATGCATTTATATACTGTATATGTGCTTCAGGTGGGAGCAGCATTGACCTTTGACCTGTTGAAGTACGATGAGGACACCCTAACGGCTTTTCTGCGTGTTTCCAGCAGGTGAGGTCAACAGCAGGATGGGCAGAAATTTTCACTCCTCCTATACTGTATGTTCTCTTAAAATGTGTGTGCATGTGTGTTTTCAGGGGTTTGGTGAAGTTGTGGAGCTCTCTGACTCTGCAGGGCTCCTACCAGAACCAGGGCTGTGCCTTCAGAGTGCTGCAGGTCAGTCAACTCCACTTCAGCTCAGTGTCCAGTAGTAATCTTTATGTACTGTATCAGCTGCTGAGGGACAAACTCAGACTGACATCAGTGTCTCTGTGTCAGGTCAGAGGTCTCTGTCTTTTTTTTTTTTAATTAGGTGATGCAAGTATACAACAGGTGAATGAAAGAGACAACAGAAAAGGACAGGTGTAAGAGACAATAGGCACGATAGACAAACATACAGGCATAATGGCAATCTGTTAAAAATATGTTGAGTGTTGAGGGTATTGAAAGGCAGCTTGTGTGTGTGCATGTGCGCGCGCGTGCTGGTGGAGTTGCAAAGGGGAACATGAGAGAAGACAGGTGGAGCAAGTACAAGGGAAGGAGAAAAAGGTATAAATAAGTTAAGCAGATGAAATAAGAGAGAGAAAATAAATAAATAATAATAATAATAAGTAATAA
>JBBMOE010000018.1:1779926-2039926 GCA_037975065.1 Chaetodon trifasciatus
GTAATAATAATAATAATAATAATAATAAATACAAAGGAGAGACATTAATAAATAAATAAATAAACCCTCTCCTTTACCCCCTCTCCCTTTCTCCTCCCTCCCTCTTCTTCCCCCTTTCTCTGTTTCTTTCTCTTCCTCCGTTCGCCTCTTTAAATTTATTTTAATAAATTATTAGTTGGGTTAAATTGCAGAGGTTTGTCTTCCCTCAGTCGCCCCCAGACCCTGGGGAGGAGGCCGACTTTCGGGTAACACCACCTGCTGCTCCTTCACCCATGCAGAACAACCCCCAGAAGAGGTCTCTGCCTTTGAAGGCCACAGCCTGGGATTCTGCTCTAGATATGTTTAGCTGAGTGTAAATGAAAGTGTTGTATGTCCGCTGGACTGTTGCTTCTGCCTCTTAAGCATCTTGATTACCTCTCAGCAAAATCACAATTACCAACACAAAAAAGCCTCCGGAACACGTCATTCTCCCTCTCCCAGTCTCTCAGACGTAAAGGAAAGAGCTGTTACACGCCTTGGAATCATAATAGCAAAATACACTGATCACCTCCTCGATCTACTCTCCACATTACTCCTGTCTGGTTGTAGATTCAGGACTCAGGATTCAGGAGAAAAGCTCACGTCGTCCCCTCTGACACAGCAGCTCTGAACAAACTGCCTCGTTGACACCGTTGTGTAGATCAGACATATTTGTGTGAGTTCATACATGTGTATGTTAGTATAAGCCGGGGCATGAATGTATTGTGTTTATCTCACGTGAATGCAAATCTCCCTCTCAGACAATAAAGGCCTTTCTCCTCTGTCAACTTCAGGTGTCTCCGTTCCTGCTCGCACTGACAGGAAACAGTCGAGAGCTGCAGCTGGACTGAAGGAGGAGAAAGAGGAGCATTGTTTTCCTCAGGATGAGTTTCATGTGGAGCGGTATCTTCCTTAAACCCCGGCTGTGCCTCTCGTCCATCACAGCTGCTCCTCCCTCCTGCCGGTCGCTCCACGTCGGCCAGAGAGCCTCCCTCACCAAAGCCTTCTCCTCACGCGACGTGGAGCTGTTCGCCGAGCTGACGGGCGACACCAACCCCCTCCATCTGGACCCGGCCTACGCCAGCACCACCTCCTTCGAGACACCCATCGTCCATGGCGTCCTCATCAACGGCCTGATCTCCGCCGTGCTCGGCACCAGGATGCCCGGCCGCGGCTGCGTCTTCCTCTACCAGGAGATCCGCTTCCCTGCGCCGCTCTACATCGACGAGGAGGTGCTGGCTGAAGCTGAAGTCCGCAAGATCAAGATGTCATTCGCCTTCATTGCCGTCACGTGCTCCGTCAAGGACAAGGTGGTGATGGAGGGGGAGGTGATGGTGATGATGCCTGAGGAGCAGCAGCGGAGGGAGTGAGAGGAGGGGATGAGGGCAGACATCACACCCCCCGATGTGACATTTGCTGTGATTGAAATAGGAGTGCAGTGATTACAACACCGTGCAGCTCAGCGTCTCCGTTATAATTTGGTTGCAACAGTCTTTCAACATGATGGAATTTGCTCCATCTTGCTTTTTTTCTTTATTGATCACATGCTTGAAAACTGGAACAAGAAGTGTGTCTGGACAAAGTGGTTAAAAGAGAGATGTGTCAGTCACTTGATTTATTTTTTGGTGTGTTTGATTTGCCAGATCTGCTCTGCGTTTTATTTAATATGTGAGTGGAATAAAAACACCAAACAATGTTTGTTTTTTTTAACCCGTTATCTTTGAATTCATCAAATCCAGTTCACTTTCATTGTCGTCATCTACAGAGATGTACGTGACGGCGTGGTAATCATACATGAACTCTTGGTTGACACACTTTTGACCAATCCTACTTTAATACATTTGATTATTCAACTCTCATGACTTTGACATGTCACACTCTGACAGACGTACAACTGGTTTTGGTGGTCCTGGATGCTCTCAGACCCTGAAATCATCAACTAGGTAGCACCTCTGACAGAGGAAGTGTCAGTGTTGCAGTGTGAAGCTGGAGAAGAGTGAGCATGTTATCATGACCTTTTTTATTTGAGCTTTAAGGCTTGTTCTTGATCTTGAAAACAATAGTTTGACCAAATTCAATCTACTGAGGAAGATGTAAAATGAGGTTAAAATCTTCTGAAACAAGAAATAAGCTGAGTTTTATGTGGCATTTTTTAAAATAATTCGTTAACAACAATTTTTATTTCTTATTTTAGTTTTGCTTCTTTTGAATGGTTTATTTTACCAAATGTATTTTTCCCTAATTCACTTGTCCTGGGCTAATATCTGAACATTGATTAGTTCCTCTTCCAGGCCACCAGGTGGCGGCGGCGCACCTTCACGTGTTTTTTTTATCCTCCAATTATGATGACAAAGCAGCCTGGTGACGTCTGATCGGAACAGCGCTTCCTGGTTACGGAGAAGCTAAGCTAGCAGCTACTTCGCTTCTGTCGGGTAGCTGGTGTTCCCCCTTCGCTCGGCGGCGTGTCTCAGTGTCTTCCCTGCGGCTTCAGTCAGCGACAGACGGGCGCTCGTATCAGACTTTCACCGTTAATCCTCCGGGATGTCTTTCCTGGAGAAGCCGTCCCCCGGCAGGCAGCTGCTGGACGACACCGTCCCCCTGACGGCGGTGATCGAAACCAGTCAGAACCTGCAGTCCCACACGGTGAGTGTTTACTGGAAATAAACGTCACTTAACTGTTAACAATCTTTAGGTTTAATTGTGAAACGTTTATCAGTGGTCCGCTACAGGCAGACAGATTCATCGCAGGTGGAGTGTTGGAAGTAAGATTTTTTTTAAGGGGGCGTTTTAGTCGTTCCCTGCCTTCGCAGTTCCATTTTCGGACAGTCAATTTAGTCTCCTTTGCTGTAAATTGTTTCATCAACCACAAATCACCTCTTACAGCCAAAATAGTCCTTAAACACATAACTATCGTTCCCGTCAGTCAGATGACAGTCTCTGGTTTTACACGATGTAAAGCTTCACAGTTAGCACCGTTAACTCCATGGCAGGCAGCTGACTCCAGATCTGAAGCGCTGTCACTGATTAAGCAATTTCCTGGAGGCTCTTGTGCTCACAGCGAACTGCTGATTTTAAAGGATTTGATGTGGGGCATTGACACTGACTGGATGAAGGCCCAAGAGCCGAAATTATCCCCGCAAAGACCTTTTAGAATCAAACAAACGAGGACCATCGTGACATATTACATTTACAGGTTTTGCCTCTAATTGTTTCCCTTTAGTACTGACAAACCAATGTGCTTAAAACAACATGTACGGCCGTTTTGAATTCGTAATGATTCTGCATACGACCCCTCCACCAAACACCTGTAATAAAATATGCAGTCTTTATCATTCGCCCCCATCGACAGCTTTCTGCCAACGTTTTAAGACCATGATACGTTAGAAATGATGAGATTTCATTGAAACCGTAACGGCTTTTCGTGTGTTATCAACGCCGAGTCGAAGAGTGGGGGGATCTGTATGTATGAGTCTGAAAAGTCTTACAAATATTAAGTGTGCTGATTTAAATAGTAGTATTTTCAAAGGGAGTTTGGTGCAGCATCTCTGCCAACATTAAAACCGTTAGTGGTGGTGGGGAAAGCGTGGGTACGGCTGTACTTTGCAATAAAATGTGCACTTTGAGCTCAGTGACCAGCTCATGTTGTAGGAAAATAAAGGTGGGCACCCGCCGCCTGTCCGATAATGGGCGTATCTGTAGTAGGTTTGTTGTTGACAGTCCGGCTGAGATCAGCTGAGCTAGCCAGTTAGCTTAGCATGCTAATGTCAGCCATCAGACCATTGCTGCCGCTGTTACCAAACAGAACCATAACGCCGCAGGGGAAACTGATACTGATGGATATTATTAATGTTCTTATTATTAGATTTATATAGTCTGTGTTTATGTTATGACATGGCAGTATTTCTACAGAGTTAGTGCTTTTTTCTTACTTCTATTTGACCACTTTAACAATAAACCAAAACAGCAGCTTTCCTGGAACTCAGAAAAAATTCTTGCTTCATGCAGAATCTGCAGATGACTCTCCAGAATTTCTCAACATGTAAACAGCTCCGAAATGAAAGTGATACTGTGAGGACAGGCCTCAAAATACTGAAACACAGTGAAGAGAAAGCTGACATCTGTCTCAGGCCTCAAGGACGAGCCATTTCCCACCAGTCACCAATTCCAAGTCATTGACCAGAAGGAAAGAAAGTCTGATGGCCGAGGGAGAAAATGAGCACAGGCAGTGGCAAAATTCATACTTACATGTTTTATTCCAGAAGGAAAAAAAAAATCTAAGACACACTGACATTTGGCATAATATACAATAAAATAAAAAAAGTCAGGACTGGATAATAACTTTGTTCAACAGTATGTTGTGAGGCCAATGGCAAAAAAACCCCCCAAAACACTCTAATATCATTGTTAACTTAATAGAGAGGCATTGATTTGGCTTTATTCTCTCAATCCCAGTACTTCGTCTCAGGGTTTCTGCTGATAACAGTGCTCATATTTTCCCAGACTGTGTAACTCACAGCAGAACTCCCTGAGATCATTTACAGTTTGTGTTAAGTAACATGAGGCCGGGGATTAGTGTGGCAGTAATAGCTCAGTCTGAAGCTCGCTGTGACTGGATGAATGGAGCAGAAACCCTCCATTATATGATAACGAGGAAGTAAACTGTATTTAATGTGAATCACTCAGTCTATTTAATGAGGTCAGTACTGGTGCTGGAAGCGATCCAGTGTATTGCTGCATCTCTGTTGTTTTATATTCCCGTTTTTAACGACTTCCACAAGCACAAGACCAGCGCAGGTTAAAGGTCACCAGCTTGGCTTCCGTCGAGTGGAATATGAGAATGGAGAGGAGGCCGCGAAGGTTTGCTTGTACGTTTCAGCATCAAGGCAACTGAAAGTGCTGTAGATAAGACATAAAGACATTAAGATGTAAAAAGACACACAACAAGCTGAAAAGGAAACCGGAGTCTGACTGTAAGAGCACTGAGAGGATGAGGTTAAAGGAAAATTCCATGTTTACGTCGCGGTTCTTGTTTCCATCCTTTCGTCAGTTTTGAAAACATTTTGCTCAGCAGCATCATTGCAGTGATCTGTGAGCTCGGTGACATGATGTGACAGTTCCTCCCATGGTGACATGATGTGACAGATCCTCAGCTGAACAGTTTTATCCAAACCACTTATTTAGTAGATGAATCACAAGCATCTCGTACAGTTTCTATTTTTCTTTTCTTTCTTTACTAAAGTGCGCTTTTCGACTAATATGATTTAATTCAAGCAAAGCTAATTACTTTAGTTTTATGATAGTGTAACTTATTTTTATAACATTTACTTATTTTGTAGAATTACAACTTTATATCCACAATATCACCTTTTCTCAGTAAAAATATAACTTTGCTTTTAAAACTCTACGACTTTACGACTTCATCTTTTAATATTTCGACTTTATCCTCTAAATTCAGACCTCTTTCTGATGCCATGACCTTTTGATGAGGTCATTGCTCGCCCTTGCAGTGCAGTCACTTTCCCTCACATGCCTTTTTTATTTGCACATAATTATGATCGTTATCCATGAATTAAATTAGGAGATTTTCTCATGCAATGTATTTTAGAAAGCAGCAACTAAAACGTTTTGATGGTTGTGTTCTCCCGTTTCTCAGGAGTACATCATCCGAGTCCAGAGGGGCGTGTCTTCCGAGAACAGTTGGCAGGTAAATGCAACAATTACAACCTCAGGTGTTGGGTGGACGACCAATTAGCATTCACCTGGCAGCAAACATGACAACTGCGCAAAGCCGATCAGCCTGTTTGTGTGTTGCAGGTGATTCGGCGTTACAGCGACTTTGACGTTCTCAACAGCAGCCTGATGGTGAGTTCCACATCTTTCAGTCACGCCTCGGTGTCTCTTGGTGTCTTAAAAACACGCCGGTGGACAGCAGACAAATGTATTTGTGCCCGAATTCAAGCTGCTGCTCCACCGTCAAAGGATGAAACTGCAAACTTTTCTCAGCTACCTTTTAAAGCTCTCAGTGTTAGAGAACAGAGCAGTTCTGGGTGGCTCAGCCCTTTAGATGATACCAGTAGTTTGTGTCCATGAATGTTTGTACAACATAAAAAAAAAAAAAAACACCACCCTGGTAACTTAAAGTGTAAGTCTGTCAGTCTTGTGGTCCACACTTACACACACACACCCACTGCCACACACACTACCTTTGTCTTAGTCAATCTCCTTCCTGTTTGGTAAAGCTCGGTGACTGTTTGTTACGACATGTTCAAGGCTTTGCTGCTGTGTCATCGATTTCCCAGAATCCTCGGCTGGTGCTGTTAGAGCTTGATGATCGTCCCTGTGCTGGTTAGCTGTTGGCCTTGGGGTGGATTTTGAGGTTGTACGGCACCTCAAAGCTCTGCAGCTGCTGTGCTCACCCTGCGCCGCTCCCTCTGAGGAGCTGCAGCTCGTTTTGTGAATACATTTCGACCCGTGCTGGGGATGTGGCTCCATGGAGGGGGGTGTTGGTGCGCTGCGTTGTCATGACGTTTTGAACACACATTCATTTTGGCCAGATTGTTTCCTGTAGTGACTCAAAACCAGACTGACAAACCAGCCTCAGCTGTCGTCTGCTAACTGACAAATGTTAGCACGCTAGCATGCTAAACTAAGATGGTGAGCATTGCAAACATCATATCTGCTCAACATCAGTGTGTTAGCATTGTCATGGTGAGTATGGTGGTGTCCTGACATGAGCATTTAGCTGTGCTGTGCCTAAGTTCAGCCTCATTCAGCAGCCGGTGTGGATGTAGACTTTCAGTCTTGATTCTGTGAGACGTTCAGCAGGGATGTGAAGCGGACTTAATGTACTAAAACCGTGGTTTCCAACCTGGAGGTCAGGGCTGCTCCCACGGAGGGGGGACATGATGATTCATGGGAAAGGAAAGAAAGTAAAAACAGACATTCATTTTGCGTGAAATATTGAGTATTTTTGCCTCGTTGAGCCTCAAACAATCAATCAAACGACAGAGAAGCTCACAACTCATAAACATCTGAAACTCGTGATCAGGGCTTGTAGCCGATTTCTAAGTAGGTGAGAAAATCTTATGTTTAGATTTGAAATCTAGTCTGACATGTTTTGAGCGTGGATTGGATCAGCTCATACTGACTTCATTCAAATGTCTTTTTCTTATCTAGAAACAAGAATATCTTGTTTTAATGCCTGTGTTGGCTGGACGTCCTGAGTTATTTCAGGAAATCTAATCGGGTGAAAATCACTCCAAATTTGTTAGTTTCAAGCAAAAGAAAGCTTCTATCTAAAATGTTTTTCTTTATTTTAAAGGTGGTATGAAACATAAAAATCAGCGGTTTGGTGCTTTAACAAATTTAGTATGTCAGTTGTAGAATTTTATTCCAATGCATCATGTGTCCCAGAGACACAGTGTTCTGTTGATCTTCACTGAATCGATAATCAGTGGAGCTGCGTCGCTCCACTCTGGAGTGGATCTGACTCCGGGGTGTATTTCGTGTGTGTTTGTGCTGGTTGTTACTTATCTTATGGCCAGGTCACATCATTCCTGGATAACAGGAAGTTAGCAGTTTTTCTGCTGAGCTTTCGCCTGCTCATTTCCTCTTGGGGTCTCTCAATGACCCCAACCTGCAGCCAGTCTCTGATCTGTAGTCAACATGCAGTAAAACTGTTAGTCCCTCTGTTTCTGTCTGTCTGTCTGTCTGTCTGTCTGTCTGTCTGTCTGTTTTTTCTAATTTACTTTCATCTTTCTTTGTAAGAGCATCGTTGGGACATTCTGAAAAGTGCGATGGTGATGAAGAACAAAGCCTTTAATGGTGATGAGAAAGCAGACCGCAGTATGTACGAACAGGTCTCTTCCTCTTCCTCTCTCCAGGTGTGTGGCATCAGTCTCCCTCTTCCTCCCAAGAAGCTGATCGGAAACATGGACAGGGAGTTCATAGCGGAAAGACAGAGAGGACTTCAGACCTATCTAGACTCAATTACCCAGCATCCCCTGCTGTCCAGCTCCCTGTTCGTCAAGAAGTTCCTGGACCCCAACAACTACTCCGCCAACTACACAGGTGTGTCCCCTCGCCTGCACTGACAGATTGTTTTCAGTTCCTCTTACTCACAGATGGAACGTAACATGAAGTATATTTAAAGTATATTTACATAACTTCAATACAGATGTAATATTTTCGTTTTTACCCAACCACATCAACAAGGATTGTTACTGGTTGCTTTGCAGATTATGATTTTACATGCAGAAGACATATAAAAGTACTGACTGATGCTCTGATACAGATTAAAGTACCAGCAGTATTTAAAGGGACCTTGTTGGAAATATTGTCCTTTGGATTCAGAGCATTTTGTAGACCCATAAATAAATTCTGAATAAAAACCGCGTTTAATATGTGTATTTCTGTCTGTGGTGTCTCATTGTCTGTCTGTCTGTCTGTCTGTCTGTCTGTCTGTCTGTCTGTCTGTCTGTCTGTCTCTCTCTCTCTCAGAAATCGCCTTGCAGCAGGTCTCCATGTTCTTCAGGTCAGACCCAAAGTGGGAGGTCCTGGAGCCCCTCAGAGACATTGGTAAGACTCAGTGTGGCTGTGAACCTGACCCAAATGTGGCTTTTTAAGTTTGCATGTGAACATGTTGATGTTTACTTTGAGTGACTTTGGTGAATCAGAACTTTAAGAAGAAACCAGACTGTCCTCTTCATTTGAACTACTGACGTCTCAGTCACTGTTCACATGACATGAGTATTGATTTCTAATCAGATGATTAGAAGGAATGTAAACACAGTGATTGACAGCCACTGTTCTTCAAATCTCAATTTAAGATGAGTTTAGAGACGGCGTGTTGTTGTGAAACCTTCACCCGGCTGCTGCTGTCATTCATCATCACTGGTTTGACGAGAGGAAATAAAACCTGACAGATTAGATTCACACTGAACTTTAAAGTGGACCTTGAGCCAGTGCAAGATACAACTATGGGATACTGCTACATGCTAAAATACTGTTTAAACCAGGTACCATTTAGCATTTAGATCCAGTGCTAAGCTATTAGCACAAGCAACACAAGTAGACGTCATAAAGGCAGCGGGCTGACTCAGTAATGTCCAGCAATATGTAGCTGAAGTTTGCTAACATTAGCTCAGGCTGTAGCAGCAAAATGAGTGTGTTGAATTTAGCAACAGAGTGTTTTATTGCTTCTGAACTCAGCGTTTCATTTGTAAGAGGAAGAGTGTGTTTCCTCTTCTCTCAAAGGATACGTAGTGTGTGCACAAAAGAATGCAGTGTGTTTTAATTTATGTTGCACGCTGTAATGTTTGATTCTCATTGTCAGATTTGCAAGTGAAATGTTTGTTTTTCAGGCTGGAGGATCAGGAAGAAATATTTTCTAATCAAAAACAAAGAGCAGCCCAAGGAGAGGTATCTGCTGAGCTGGGTGAGTACGAGAGAAATCAGTTTAATTCGTTGTGCTTATTGACTTCAAACAAGCTTTCAATACAAAATGAGAAACTTCAGCGGAGTGCAGTTCTCTCACCACGTACAGTGTACTGAATTACGTGTTTTATATGAGGCATTAAGCATACTATGTATGCATTAGAGATTTTTTAAATTTATGCTTTTATGCCCTAGATTTATAGAAACATATGTTGTTTTATGGTTAATTTGATTGTATTTTGAGCCAAAATTTGCCGCCTCATCTTATGGGCTATAAAATCCCAGCTTCTGACTGCATGAAGTGTGTTCATTTCTTCATGTTTCAGTCCTTCACAGCCTGCAAACCGATGATGGAAATTAAATTCATGTTTTTTCAGATCCATTAAAGTCAGATTAAATTTAGATTAATTTAATTTCACTCAAATACAATTAACTGATTGGAAGCGTATTGTCCAGTCAGAAGCAAGAAACGAGGAAGGAGTAATAAAGTTCACTCACAGTCAGCTGACTGAAGGAACTTTAAGTGTTTTTTTTTTTTTTCTTATTTTCATTGCTGAGGATGTTTGTTGGAGTGAAAACAGATTTAAAGTAGCCTTGAAATGCACTTCAGGATTAATCATGATTGAGGAGATTTTCAAAAGTTCAGCAGCTGAATTGCATTTGTGAAGGAAGTCTGATGACAAAATCCTAATGATCTAAATCACTAATCGTGTGTGTGTGTGTGTGTGTGTGTGTGTGTGTGTGTGTGTGTGTGTGTGTGTGTGTGTGTGTGTGTGTGTGTGTTGTAGGTGGACCTGGGTCCTGATAAATTCCTGTCAGACAAAGACCTGCAGTCAGCCATGAAGCTGCTAACCAGCCTCTCTGTACGTGCACACTGTGTGTGTTGGCGTGTGTGTGTAGCTGTGAAAACACAGTAACTACTTATTTGCTCAAAAGCTGAGCTCTGTTTTAACACATGAACAATGTAGTATGCCATAGAAATGTATAATTTATGTGAAAACAATCTAAAAAACAAAAAGGAGCCGAACCTCGTTGGCTGCTCTCTGGTTTGGTCATCTGTGGAATAAGAAACTGATGCTGAAGCTAAAGTCAGCTGGTAGCTATAACTAAAATTTAAGTCACTGATTTTCCTCCAGCTGTTGTCTGTACTTCGGAAATAGCAGCTTTGATGAATTGATATATTGGCTTTCAGCAGCATTACTAAATGAGCCAGTAGCCAAATCCAGTTATGATGCAAATAAAAACTAAACTCCTGCTAAAGCAGCAGATTTAGCTGCAGAATAGCTTTAACGTCGCCTCAGCTTTTGAGTCTTTCAATCATTCTGTAATGATTTCAGTATATACATATTAATAGAAGACAGGCAGCATGACAGAGATATATTTAGTTCCAATTGATTGTGGACTGTAAATAACCAATAATCTCCTTCTCCTCCTCCTCGTCCTCCTCCTCCTCCTCCTCAGACTCCATATCTCTATCCGCTGTTGTTCTCCAGCACCAGCGAGTCTTCAGCTCTGCTCATCCGGCCGTTCAGTGAGAGAGGCTCTCTGAGAGACCACATCTGTAAGGTACGCTGTGTGTGTGCGTGTGTGTGCTGTGTGTGTGCGTGTGTTTGTTTGTTGGTAGAAAGTAGTTCCATTGAAAACTGACTCTCTGTGTCCGTCCTCCAGGTGAAGCCCAGAGAGAGTTACCTGAAGAAGTACTGTAACCCAAAGAAGAGTCAGGGCCTCGAACTGCAGCACATCAAACTGTACGGCCGTCAGATCCTGGAGGTACACACACACACACACACGCAAGGAAATAAACCACACACACCACAAAGTCTTCCTTCTTACTAGAGCAGTGTGTGTGTGTGTGTATTTGTGCAGGGCCTGAAGCTCCTCCATGATGGCGGTGTGTTTTACGGTCACCTGCACGCGTCCAATGTAATAGTGGATGACGGCGTATGTCGGCTGATGGACGTAGAGAATGGCATGCTGGGAGTTCCCTCAGCGCTGCGACCCGCCTTCACTCAGCTCAGGAAGATCAACGTACGTAAACGCAGAGTTTGATTGGGTAATATTATGGATGAGGTTAGCCTGTGTTGCTGTGAACATCTTGTGCTGCGGCGAGCGGTCTGTAAAGTTGCTAACATACTTTGTTATGTGTAACTCTATGATGAGTGTGTGTTTGTGTGTGTGTGTGTGTGTGTATCTGCAGTCCACAGAGAGCATCGACGTCTTCTGCTTTGGACATTTACTGTATGAGATGACGTACGGCCGACCACCAGACAGCGTCCCCATCGATCAATATCCTGCTGTCCCCTACACCACTGTGGGTCAGTATACTCATGTACACATGCACACACACACACACACACACACATACACAGATTCTATCACGTGTCTTCTTTGTACCTCCAGATGTTCTGACATCTGGACCTGAAACGTCAAGTTTACTGAAATGTCCCAAAGTGTCTGTGTTATTCCCAATGTGATTTGTTTGATTTGTGATTTGTGTGTGTGTGTGTGTGTGTGTGTGTGTGTGTGTGTGTGTGTGTGTGTGTGTGTGTGTGTGTGTTCAGTGTCAGTGCTGCAGTCCATTCTGTCCACAGAAGCCTGTAAGAGCAGGATGCCAACAGTGTCGGAGCTCATGCAGACACCGTGAGTTTACCTGTTTTCGCCGCCATCCTCTTGTTTTAAAGGAGCAGTGACACACATGCAGTCTGAAAGTCAGACAGTGAAATATTACGTTGTCCGTGTGCTGCAGACAGCTTCGAGATCACAACCACAGTCAGTTGACTAAATCTGAAAATGCCCCTTTTCTCTCCATCCATACCAAAGGTCAAATTGTAACTTCTGTATTGACCTAAGTTGCCTTAAAACCTAAATGTCTGCCCATATTGCAGTGAATGCTGTAGACTGGGATCATGAATAATTAATTGTATGTTTAGTTACTCTTTAAAGGTTCTATATGACCAGTACTCGCTTCTACAATGCTGTGTGGAGGTTGATCTCTCAGTGTCTGAATAAACACAGGGACACTTTCACATTGAGGTACTCACATGCATTAACTAACATGCACATGCAGCTGACACAGCTACCAAAACAAAGAGCAGCTTGCATTATAACACACACACAGAGGGAGTGTGACTTCATTCTGTGTCAGGACGCCGTTACTGCACTATATCTTTATATAGCAAATAGTTGTTTGCTGCTATATTAATGTTCAAAATCTTATAATATATCGAACCTTAAAGGCTGAAAGTCAACAAAAAATGTCTGTGTCATGCATCCATACAAGAACAGAGGTATAGTATTAATATAAACCAGAGTCTGGAGTTTGAAATAGGAACCAGAACATCATCGTCTTTGTTGCTGATGAGTCACAGTTTGTGTTTTGCAGGCTGTTCAGTGACGTCCATCTCCAGCACTCAGAAAAACTCCAGATTAAGGTGAGAGGCTCAGTTTACTTTTGAGGGTTTGTCCCTACATTTACAGGCTTTGCTTCACAATATTTTACTCTGATAAAAAAATAAAGCAAAACCCCAACAAGAATGAAGAGAAATGGCAAATATCTGAATCCCTCTCCACTCCTCCAGGTTCCCAGCAGGCTAAAAGAGGCACTGAAGACAGCGAAGGAGAGTCTGGAGAGGAGGCTGCAGGAGGAGCAGAGAGTGGTGCGTCACTCCTCTCATTTTTACATCTCTCTCTCTTTTACACTGCTGAGCAGCTGGAGACTTTTGGAGGGTCATGTCCCCTCCTCAAGGGTACATCAACGGTCCCCAAAGCTCGATATTTTAAATCAGTGACCTTCTAGATAAGGTGGACGTGATGCTTGCTGCAGACAGGAATTTAAGCTGCCGCTGTGGAAAAAAAAGGCTGTGGAAAAAAATTGCAACACAGTTTCCCACAATCTTTTCATGTTGCCAACACAAAAACTGTGTGCTGACATCAATGGGGAATTATTTTAAGCTGTTCCTCTTGGAATGGTGACTGGATGCAACAGGCAGCAGTGAAACCTCAAATCTCTAGAAACACAAAGTGACGACAGTTCAGCAGCTACTTTCTTATCTTCTCATGTCTTGGTAGTGAAACATTTCATCACCGGGTGACGTGCTAACAAGGAGTCTCAGTCTCTCAAGCCTATCACAGTCATCCGATGGTGGTTGCCTCTTGAGGTGCAGTTAGACTGAGCTTCACCTGCTAAAATTTACTCTCACACTGAGGCAAAAAGCAGGCGGGGCAGGAAATAGCACAAGTGGGGTTGTAAATATTAGCTGTGGGAGCTAGCATGGCTAGGAGGCTGACAGCAGCAGCGGTCCTCAAAGTTGTAGATTGCTTACTGTCATGAACCTCTATGCCCGGCTGTGGCTCAGGGGTCGTTCCCACCTCTTCTTGTCCACATTTTGAATTGCCCTTGGGCAAGACTCTGAACCCCGAGTTGCTAACAATGGCCAGCACCTTGCATGGAAGCTCGCTGCATCAGTGTGTGTAAGTGAACGGGTGAAAGAGAGGCCAATTATAGCACTTTGGATAAAAGTGCTATACACTGTAAATGTACCCATTTACCATTTCATTTTCTGGGGGGACATCACATCACATCTGGCGAAAGCATCTGGATTCTGCTCTTCAGCAGTGACGCTAGCAGTTTTCAGTGCAGATTTTATGAAAAGGTTGCGTAACGCAGCTTGTGCTTTGCAGCTTGTAAACACAAATTTCGCTGTGTGTCTGGAGGATAATGCTGTATATTAATGTTCGATTGAAGCTCCACCAGCACAGGAGGCTGACCAGAGCTCAGTCTCACCACGGCTCAGAGGAGGAGAAGAAGAGGAGGAAGATTCTGGCGAGGAAGGTAGGCAACAGTCTCCCAAATGCAACAATACAGAGAAACCTCATGACATATGATGCTTCCTTGTCAGCTTTGCAATAAGACAGATTATTTTTAATGCTCAAAATATACTCAAACAGTACATCTGTGACTAAGACTCACCAGATATGTTTTCATTGTTTTGTCTGTTCGAATGACGAGGCGCTCAGATTGCACTCAGAGAGCAGCAGTTACCTAGATGACTAAGATGAATGAGCAGTTATGTTAGAACGAGGACAAAAGCTGCATACGAAACATGTTTCAGCAGTTTAGACAGACTGACATGAGACACGTGTGTTTCATGTATGTGTCTGTGTGATGTTAGTGGAACAGAAGCTCGCGTACGAAGGGCAGCCGACTTCAACTCTGCAAGCGTACAAGAAGAAGGATGATGTGTGCAGCAAGTGATGCATGTTAGCTATGGTGAGGTAAAAATACAGTTAAGTGTAAAACAGTGTTGTGTTTTTGTTTTTGCAGAAGTCCAGACAGTCGGCTTATGAAAACGAAGAAGACGTCTCTGTCAGAAACAACAATAACTCCGGTATGTCTGCTGTTAGCAGCCTCAACAAATGCTTAACCTCGTCAGTTACTGCATGAGCCTGCTAGTACATCTTTAGACCTTACAAATTAGCTAAAGCTATTGTTTGTATTGTTTGGTTAATGGAGTACTAACAATAACCTCAAGTTGTTAGCTAAATAACCAGGTAGGTAGTGTGTAGCTAGTTTCTTAGCATGTTATGTAATTAGACACCTAGCTGGTCAGTTAGATCATTAGCCAATTAGAGAGCTGCTTACAGTCATGGGTTAGCTTGTTATTAGGTTAGCTCTTGTTTACTGTCGCAAAATGTGTTCAGACCTAGTCATGGAGCGCACTGTGGTTAGCTAGCCACTGTGTCTGTCTCTCTGTCTGTCTGTACATTAAAGGAGTAATAAAGTTTCTGTTTGCATTCACTGTGAACACAATGAGGACAAATAAGTGGGGATACAGTTCCTCTCCCTTAAAACATTTTCAAAGCTGATTTAGCGACGTTTGCTAGCATGCTAGTTTGCGAGTCTTCTTCACTGCTTTTGTTGGTGCGTTGCTACATTTCATGGCACATTACCGCCACCAACTGTAGATCAGAGGAACAGCGTGAAGTCATCAGAGGACTGAAAATGTTTTGCTGCGACGGCGTGAGTAATGTTTACTTTTCTGTCTGCGTTCAGGTTCTGGAGCCAGTTCTCCTCCCACATGCCCCTCATCCCCCACCCCCCCTTCGACCACAGGTATGCCTCTGTCTGTCTGTCTGTCTGTCTGTCCTCTCACTCATCTGTCTGTCTCTCTGTTTGGGAAAGTATTGGACAGACTGTGGCGAGGACCTGCTGTGGTGTGTCTCAGCACGCTGCTCAGATCAATAACAGCATCTTTATCATTAACTCTGAAGTTCTGCCCTCACTTTTCATCTGAAATTTGCATGTGTAATTACGAAGACTAATCATTTGACTTGACCCGTCTGTCTCTGTCTGTCTGTCTGTCTCTTCACCTCTTCTCTCGTCATGTGATTACCTGGTTTTCAGACAGGTATCTGTCTCCACGACAGCAGTGTGTCTTATTCCTTTTGTCAGTCGGTAGCTGGATGCAGGATGGGAAACACTGTCATAAAGTATAAGTCTGGCAGTATTCCTCATTTGTCTTATTGGCAACAAATCCCATGAAAAGACCCAAACCATCGACGTGTTAGTGTGTCTCATCATTACTCTGTGGCTCTCAGACGTAAGCTTATTGTTTTCCGCTGAAGATGTAAATCCTTCCCACAGCTCACAAACACAGTTTATAGTTTGGTTTTTGAAAAAGGTTCAGCTTCAGTCTAAGGTTGATCACTATTTTTTACTAGGTTTTGGTCTTTTTCATGGGATTTATTTTTCTTATTTAATGACAGGAAACATGCAGAATATCAACAGACTGAAGTTTTCAAACACGTTGACACAAATGTGGTGTCAGTGTCCACCCTGGTGTTAGCGTCTCCTCTCCTCTCCTTATTTCCTCTCCTCTCTCCTCCTCTCCCCTCTTCTCCTCTTTGTCCTGGTGATACTGTGTAAATGCTGATTGGTCCACTGAACAGATAACTGTCATCTCCCTCTCTCTCTTCTTCCTGTGCCGTCTCCACCATAGAGCATGTTCCATTCTGACCGTGTTGTTGGGTAAAGTAAAATGTTGATTTATGATGTCGATGACGATGATGGTGAAGGTCTCTGTTGGTTTATAAAGCTGCCGTACACCCTGGCTCCACAGCAAGCTCCTGGTCACAGAGAGCTGCCTCATGAGCTCAAGTAATGAGAATATTGACAGAAAAAAAAAAGATATTAGGAAGTAGATGGAGCAGGAGATCGAGTCGATATGCATCCAGGTTAAAAAAAGAGCTTCCTGTAAACTGCTGAAACCCAGAGTTCTTCAGGTGTGGAGAAGAGTCATTGTGAGTCTGTGATTTCTAGACACAGAAAAGTGTTGAAACTTGTTTGAAAAGCTTTTGCTGTCAGTTATATGGACACGAAACATCCATAATATAGCCTGATTGATACTGATATTTTTATTTTGGAGTTTAAGAAGTCCACAAACAACATATTTGCCAATAGCATATATATAAATATTTTTACATAAAGACATAGTTCAAGTGAACAGGACATTTTGCAGCATAAAAATGAACTCGTCAGCGCTCTCTGGTGGACAAACTACATGATGGCGACACTGTTTCAACAATCTCAGCCTTGAAGTGCCAATTTAGAAGATGATGCCCAACATGGCTTCTTAGACTAAACCCGTTGAGGACGGTTAATCAGACTCATTTCTTTATTATGAGTAGACTGAAAGTAGGAATCTGCCAGTGGGAAGAAGGCTGATGAGATCTGAAGTGAAGAAGCTTCTCTGTGTCGACGAGTCGCTGCTTGCCTGGATCAGGGTGTACGCACATCTTTATAAAAACCTCACAATCTGCAATGATGTCCAAACCTCACAGACAACTGCTCCCTGAATCAGACCTCCCGTTCTCATTGGAGATTGTGATCTGTCGGTTCTGTCTGCTCGGTCACTTAAAGCATGTTTACGCAGTTTGTTTCGTCTGCTTGTGCGTCTGTGTTTGGAACGAGGCGTCACACTGATGTTTGAACGCTGATCATTACTCGTAACCTGCGCTGTTAGCTGTGCAAGATCAGTTTCTTTAGCATCTGCAGGTTTTCCTCCCGGTCTTATAGAGCTGTTCTACAGTTCACCAAAGCCTTCAGTAAATATTTTTTAAGGATTTTTACTTGTTTTTGTTAAATATTCTGGGAATACTTTGTCCACAATGATCTGAAACAAACCAGATGAAACTTTTTTGCAGTAATTTAGATTTCTTTGCACTGCCAGGTTTTCATTTTTGAGCACATCAGCTACAAATTATCTGTAATTTGCATCACTTTTGACGATTTTGAAGATCTTGGCCCACATTTATCAAGCCTTTTAGAATAGGTAATCAGTCCTAACTAGCCAAAAAATTTCACTGAAGTCAATTTCAGCAGCAGTGAATCCAGCACTGACTTACAGTGTGTCATACAATATGCAGAACCATTCATTTCCCAACCATCCAGTGTGAAATTATGGAAAAACAAGCTGCAATTATGCAAATTTCTGATTAGATTTTATTAATTTTATACTTACTTCAAGTGCGTATTTTAAATTGCAAGTGTCAAAAAACTACAATCCGTCATCATAATTTCTACTTTGTATCTGGGAGTGTAGTTAAGCTGCATAGAAATCTTCATCAATACCTCTCTTAACTCTAACTTTAAAACCAGTTAAACTGTCAGCGCGACTTCTAGAAGGTATTCTGAAACTCATGATAAATGTGAGACCAGACTGTCTGTTTTTAGACTGATTTCCTTCCAGACTGCCACTGGTTTCAGTCATTTCTATTAGATTAACTTGCAGAGACTTAAAAGCTAAAGAGATACCTGATCACTGTCACCATTTAGTCACCTTTATGGTTTTGTTAAATTTCTTGTTGTGCGCAGGGACTGTTTTCAACGCTTGGTGGTGCTGTTCACCTGGAACACAGCGCAGTACATGAGCTAAGCACAGATCAGTCTGTAGATACTGTGCCAACATGTGATCACAGATCTGAGCACAGATTTCACATGGAATTGTGAAATGTGGCCACGGCTGGACTCTGATCTGATCACAGAGGTCTCATTTAAAGCGCAACTGTAGATGTGACTGAAGAGTCGCAGTTAAAACCCTGCAGGTCACCGTGACTGCTGAACGTAATGAAAGCCCGTTTGTTCTGCAGCCGTCCTGGAGATGATCCGTCACCACTGCGGGCTTTAGGCGTCCTGCAATTTAAATTATTAAAATTTACTATTGTAAATTTTCAGTTTTCACCACAACCAACAATCAGGTTTTTCCACAAAAAATACCATCTGTAAACACGCTAATCGTTCCTGCAGTGACGAGGTTCTCCAGGTGTGGTTACCATCTGTCACACTGACGGATGTCCTTTCATTACGTAGCAGATGATTCACTGTGCAGTCAGACAGAGGGTGGAGTCCGTAGACTCCAGTTGCAGCTTTTGGCCTCTGCTTTACCTACACGCTGGAGCTTCCCATCATTTTGTTTCTCTGTCTGTGTTCACTGGGTTTCGTTCAGTTTGGGATGCAAAATGGCACAAAGGGAAAGACTTGAACCAGGTTTAGGTTCAATTCACCATCAGTTCACCCTGTCGATCAAAGTGACGCTGACCAGGCAGAGGGGCCGGACTTTGTCTGGAAAACACAGAAGCAAGAGTCTGTAGTACAGGACAGAGCTGCAAAGCACCTGTTTTAAAAGGGAAACAACTACATGTCCCACAGTGCCTTGCTCTAAGAATTACCCAGTCAGAGAGCTGCAGACTCTGTGTGGCTGACGTTGCGGAGAAGTTGGAGGTTGGGGCTTGTGGAACTTGTTGACTATGTCAGTGTTCGGATTTTGGATCAACTCTTGATTTAATTCCTTCTCCATAGCAACGGCTACTGAGGCTCATGGTTACTGTAGTTGTTAGAGCTATTGTTCATGCTGAAAAAACGATGCAACGTTTTTAATTTTTCCTTTTTTTTTTATACTTTATTTCTATAATTTTGTTTTAGTAGAACACAAAAGCACAGGAGATGTGAACAGATGAAACATTTATCACTGATAGACTATGTCACAACACTTCAACGTGTGTTTACTGTAGGATCCACTGGGCCTTTCAGCTCCATATTCATAAATCAGAATATAGGCATCACACCTCAGTACTTCATGGGTCGGCATTATCAAAAACTGTTCAGTACCCAAACTGATGGTGGATTGAGTTCAGCCTGGACACTGATCTGCAGGTGCTGGTTTCACAAAGATAAATCTGTTCTGTCTCTGTTGCTCTGGAAAAACCACAGGGGTACCACTTTGTATTAAGTCGGCCTTTATAAAGGGTTCATGTGTTGTAACTAATAGCTTTAGACATAGTTAATAAATAACTAATGCTTTATAAATCAAATATAAGCCATTGATCACCACAGGCTGTGAAGCACACTTCCTCAGGCTCCGCTGAAGAGACGTGAGTCAAAGGTTACTTTGACATGAATTTGAGTCAAAAATCATACGTCATACTCATGTCTGTGTGTTCAGATTAGACTGAGTGTGACTCACACTTTCAGAGGTTATCATGATCTCTGACGTTCATCACGTATTAATCTCCATAAAGCTGCTTGGAAATCATAGAAAAAAGTTGCTTCTTCTATCTCCAGAACTCGCCTGAGAGAGTTAGAGGCAGTAGACAGACCTCCATCAGACATCCACATCACAAAAACAAACGAACGGCAAACATTTGGGTTTTCGGGTTGTTAAAAATCCTTTTGTTATCTTCCTGCAGCATCACACTAAACTGTCTCTTTAGTTCGCCAGGAAGAAACCTCCAACAGATCACTGCATCACTTCCCTCATTTAAGAAAACTTGTGGACCAAAATCGACTATAAATTAGCTATTTTTGACAAACTGACAGTCGCAAAGTGACTCTTATTAATGGCTTAAAACTGATTTATGAAGCATCAGTAAGTTATCTATTAACTATTAATAAATAAAGCCATTAGTTAAAACCCTTTATAAAAGGAACCTTATTAGAAGGTACTTTCTACCAGTGTGACAGCCTGTATGAACAGTCAGCAGCCTCTCCTCCACCTCCAGTGTCTTTAAAGAAGCAAAGAGGCAAAGATCCAGGCCCCCCCAGCCCACCCCCCGCCCTGCAAGTGTTGGACCTGAAGTGAAAGTAGCTTGATTTATATATATTATTATATTTTATCCTCCTGCCTCTCATTAGACTAGCCTTGGAGTAAAACTACGACTAGCTGTGACTCAGTCGACCAGTTTAACGCATCTTTGTGCAACCAGCTTCTGGGGAAACAGTGTTACCAGAAACAGGTGGTGTCGTTCTCTCACACTCCTTCCTTTCGCTCTTCTCTCCTTCATCCAGGAGCCCAGACTGCTCCTCCCCCTCCTCCTCCACCTCCTCCTCCCCCTCCTACGCTGGACTCCTCCTCCTGTCCCCCTCCTCTGTCCTCCTCTGACAGAGCGGGAGGAGGTCGCACTGCTTTGCTGAGCTCCATCCAGACCTTCAGTAAGGGCAAGCTGAAGAAGGCCCAGACCACCGACCGCAGCAAGCCCATCATCTGACCCCGCCCACCACCGCAACCTGTCCTCGACTGGGAAACTGTCACTATGGCAACACAACCGACCCGCTGGTTCTGCGCTGTGGTCTGGACTGGTTCACGTCGACGCTCCTTGAGATGTGAAAAGGAATCACTAACAAAAAAAATCCAAGTAACGTTTTAGTTTTTACTGCTTTTCTGCTTTTACATTTTTTTTAATCTGTTGCTGCGGTTAGAGGATGGGTGGGGGGCCGCCTCAGTCTGCCCTTTCACAAACTCCTGAAGGTTTGTCTTCTCTGATTTAGTCACCAGAAGACAGCCACCAGGCTCCAGATGTGAGTGTGGTGAACTTTCCTGGTTGACAGCCAGCTGGCTTCTTTTGTGCTCTTCAGGCTTGTAAAAGTGGTGGTTGAACATTTGGAATTTCAACTTTTGGAGCCACTGTGGATGCTTCATCCTGCTGGATGGTGAGGTTGGATTTCCTGGATCCAGAACTCTGACACTGATCCCAGAGCAGCAGAGAAGCTGGCCTAAACTCCAGCTTTCCGTCTTTGAAATAATTTCTGAACTTTGACCTGTAGCCTCCAGTCAGGACTGCAGTTTCACTGCAGGGCTATCAGTGGCGCTACACAACAAAACAAATCACCGTCATTGAGTTATTTCTGTCTGTAATTAAGTCCCATGATCAGAACTTTATTGAAAAAAAAGTGAAAAATCCATCCAGTGCATTTTCATTGAAATATCATCAGACAAGAAAAATAAATATATATGATAAAAATAAGAAAAAAGAAAGAAAGAAAAAGAAAGAAAAAAAACCTTGATGTTGAAAATCTTTACATATGTGTTGAAAATTCTCAACAAACTCGCCGATTTTATTTTCACTTGTTTTAAGAAAATAAAACTCAAATTACAGACAAAAATGACTTGGTAAGAGGGATGTTTGTTGCAGTATGTCTGCCTGAAACTTAACAATCCTTAACCACAGTCCAGGTGGGATCATGAGATGTCCTGATTGGTCAGCTGTAGATTCGCTCTGAACAACTTTACAGCTGTGTCTCACCGGACGTGAGAGCGAGTAGTTTGCACGAGGTAGCGTGCAAAATGAAGAGCAGCACATAATCCTACAAAGCAGCTAACCGTGATGCTACAAACTAAATGTGTTTCCATCCATCTGTTTCTTTTTTAGCATAAAAAGTGTGGAAAAAAGTGGAAACACCAAAGATAAAATAAAAAAAAACTGTAAGATAATGTGTACGCTTGGCTGAAGTAGAAAAGTTTGTGCATAGACAAAAACAGAATATGTGATCATGACAAATGTCCACTGCAGAGACTAAAGATGACATCAGATCTGCGTGGAGCGAAGATGAGGCTGTAACCTTCCTCAGATTATTACAGACAAACGGAAATGTCGTATTTCCATCCTGGTTTTCACATTGTTTTCCACCGTCTCAGGTTTGACCGGCGCTCCTTTAGTGACGCCATCTCGTTGTGTCCTCTTCTTCTGCGATGCTTTAATGGCACCCGATGGAAGAATTGGTGCCACAAACTGTTTATCTTGATGCTCCCAATTCCTAATACTCACATGACCGCAGTGGATGCAAAGGCACATTAATTAGCATTTTCTTTTGCCCATTTTCTGGAAATTCTGGTTAAAATCTGCACTATGTTTGGAAACTTGAGTACTGGGATGTCAACAATCACTATAGAATTTCTTACATGGTATCCTCTTCCTCTCATCCAGTTTTTTTTTTTTTTACTCAAGTCCCAGTAAGACTGGAGCGTAAGCTTACAAAACCTCTGGAATACAGAGATGCACAAAACGAACTTTTCCACCATTCTTCTCTACAGTGAATTCATCATACAGTAACTTCAACAACACAATACCATTCATGTGTGTTCCAGTTCGATTTAGCTGAACTTTGGCTGCTAAATGTGGCAGAAAATAAGTGTTGGGGTGTATCACTGTGTGTCGTGCAGCTGCCCTCCATCGGAAATACAGGCCTTGTTATACGCAACGTCAAAACTTGCATATCTGGTGTCAAAGCCTGTAACATACAGAAACTGGTCAGAGCGGCATGGACGAGCCGCTCTGCTCTGATCGTACTGAGGGTCTGAAATCAATCTGAAGTTAAGTTTTTCTACACCAGCTACTGTGCCTGGAGATAAAAAACATCATTACCAAGTTAATTTTTTGATGATTTTGCTTCTTTGCACCAGAATAAACCCTTAAAGCCACAAGTGAGACCCGTGTTTGAGCCCATTGACTTCAAATCACACACACTTTACATCACTGCTGATCATCATTTCCTTCCAGGCAGCTTTTGGATTCACTAATTTCTCTGATAATCAACTTGCACAGACTTGAAACTTGCTACAGAGAGAAAATCCACCACAAACAACATTTAGTCACCGTTAGTTTTAGCCAACGTGACTTTACAGTTGTGATCATTTCAAGTTGCTTGCAGGGACTCTATTGAACAATCGTTGTAATTGACAATCGTAATCTGTTGAACAGCAACTTCGTAAAACGTCAAATTCAGCTTTTCACAGCATCCATCTCTACTCGTGCTTCAGGATTTGAGTTTCTGATAACAGGGTTAATGAATGCAGCAGATTTGGGAACAATCTATAAAGACATCACCAAGAAATGATTTTGAAACAGTCCCTGCTCTCTGGACAGTATCATATGACGATAATGTAACTTATAAGAGTAGAAATGGATCTCTCTGCAGCGAGTTTCACACTTTTCATAGAAATCACCTGAAGTCATTGGCGGCCTGGAAAGATGGACATCAGTCTTATTGTGATCATCAGAGAAATGACATGTCTGCCCTCCACTGCTGAAGTTTAATCTGCAGACGTAGAAGTTACAGTAACTTGAACAGTTTTACCCTCCGCAGAGCTCAGTTAACTTCATTTGATGGATGTTGAGGGTTAATTTCAGACCCTTGTTGTGTTGATTCCTTTTATTTTGAAGTGTTTTTGTTTCTGTTTTAATTCTGTTGTATTTTAATGCTTGTTGTCATCACAGAGCTGAGATTATTTTATTGTGCCACATAGATCCTTGTGCCTGTATGTTTTTTTTTTGTTAAAATATTGTATGTGACAACATCTGTAACCACATTATCAGTGTGTGTGTGTAAAGCTCTGTCTGATGAAGGTTTTAACACTTAAACACACAGGAAGTCATTATGTTGTTATTGGCATTAGTTCAGCTCAGAGCAGTGCCCCTTGATTATTTTCATTATAATTTCATCTATAACATGTCAGAAAATAGTGAAAAACGTGCAGAACTCTAGGTGATGTCGTCACATCTTGTTTTTTCTTGTTTTGTTTTTTAAACCAACCGTCCAAAACCCAAAGATGTTCAGCTGACAGTGATGTAAAGCAACAAAATACTCGCTTTGGATAAGATGGAACCACAGCATATTTGCTGAGGAAGATGGTGTGACGCATTCTTCTCAGTTCTCATTTCTTCACCTTTACATTAATCCCACTCACCTGTGATTACCTGACGTACTGTGTGCTTAAGTGTTAGCCTGCCTGGCCGACAGAGCTGCTATTGGAGCAGTTTTTGTTGTGAATCTGGAGCTTGGGTGAATCCTGCCACCCACTGACTCTGATCACTACAATACAAGTTTTAGCTCTCAGAATGTGTGTTTTGAATGACTCCATGCTGAAATTGTTTGTTTTTATTATCCAGTGCAATCCGGTCCAATGCGATGGTCTTGAATGGTCATTAAATTGTGTCAGAATGTTTCTCTGCAGCACTTTACCCACGAGGGGTGGAAGACAAGTCCAGAGGTGTCTTTGTGTTTGTGAAAACAATTTGCAGAACAAGTTCAGAGACAGCGCTGGATTACAAGTAAATTGGTATGAAAAACCACTCTTCAATCTCCAGGTCATTTTCAGTTTCCACACACTTCTGTTTGTCCCAGTGTCACCTTTAGACAGAAATATCTATATTAAATACAGCTGCAAATATCATCATGAACATTGAAATAAAAAAATCTAGCAAGCCTGCTGTGATGAAAAAACTGTATCGACTGAATGAATATTTGATTAAAAAATGGAAAATTGACAGTAAGTAGTGTTTATTGCAAATGCTTGTGGTGAACTGTTTATCAAAGAGCAGAGGAAATGTGGAAGATGTACAATGCCGAAATGAACACAATTCAAAGGAATAAAGTGAAATACGGTTCACAATGTAGTATGTATTTCCTTTCTATCCAGTAAAAAGGAAATGCATCTCCCTGTTCTAACACACCTCCTTGAGAAAATTTGAGAAAAGCTTCAACCATATTTGTGTGAACTTTAAAGTACATTTCAACCTGGACCCTATTTCTCCATGTTTTTGTGCTACGTTACAACTTTTGAAATTGATCCAGTAGTGAGCAAGACTGTAGCACCCCTGCAGCCACAGAAGAGCTGCACTATAATCCCTGCAGGTGTTCGTGCACCATCCAAGGCCATGCGCTATAAGGGTTTGTTTTTGCCACTGACAGGCTAAGATTGTTATTGTAAATGTCTGGCACATTATGGAACAGATCCCTACGGAGACGGTACTTTTTCTTAAAGAGTAAGATTCTTTTTTGTTAAAGCAGAAACAGCCGCTATATCCATCATTTTCTCCATTCTGAAATCCCCTTTCAATGTTTTAACGATATCTTGCATATTACATAAAATAGAATTAGTCAAGTCACTAACAACAATCTTGGGGTTCAATAAGTAGGTGGGGACCAAACTCAGAGTCTGGATGGTTGGATGGTTTGTTGTAATCAACAATCACACAGACAGCACTCCTACATCAGAACTATACCCAGCTTCATTGCTCAAACGACTCTGTAGGTGGCACTGTTGCACTACCACTCATTCCAATGCACTACAATTTTAACTTTTATTAACAGCGTAACCTTTAGCTTTAGCTTGCTGTTAGTGGCACAGGTAAAAGTGTTTTAAGCTCAGTGACTGGATGTTTCTTGCTGAGTCATAGTTAACTTATATCTTCACGTGTTTTATGTACATTTAGACATTTTTTCCAATGAGCTAGATATTTTCTAACAGGTATAATATTTAACCAGGCCTGTTTCATTCCCAAATCCATATAATTGTATCCATTACACTATAATAAAAACTTAATTCAGTCACTATTTTTAATTTTGTATTGTAATTTCCTAAATGCAATGTTTTGTGTTTTTTGTGGCTGATTTGGTCTTCCATACATCATGACAGCGCAGCACAGTGTCCTTGGATTTTCTTCTCTTTTTTTTCCCCACTCTCGCGTTTTCTCCCGCCTCCGTCTCAGCTGAGTCGCTGTGATTGGCTCTGTGCAATGACACTTTCCGACCGATTTCTAAACTGGAGCTTCGATTGGTTGAAATCTCCTGACCTCAGTAGAGCGCCCGCCCTCCCTGCGGCAGAGGACAGGTTGAACATGGCGGCGTCGCTGAGGTGCTTTCTCCGCACAGGAAAGGTAAGAGATTATTCAAAAATTCGTCTTTTGTAGCACCACTCTGAATTTGTTGGTGTTTAATGTCACTAATGGCGTCTTTCAACAGAATGCTACGTCGGCTCTGCAACGACGGGAATTTCACAGGACTGTCCCGGCCGCTGTGCAGGTCAGTTGTAGCAGCTAGCAGGCTAACGTTAGCTACTGCTAACACTCCAGTTATAGTTGGCTGTATGATTTTATGTTGTTTCAAGTACAGATTGTATGAGCAAAGTGCAGCTGACAGTTAATATTGTCAGCGGTTGCCTGCTCGGAGTAGGTACCTCCTGATTTTAAGGGTTCCTGCTTGTTTTTGTCCGGTCACTGGGCAGAGATGCGGGCTGTCACATCATGTCAAACCTGATTTTGGATAAACCACTTAGCTTAGCTGCATGTTAAACTGATGACAGCCGCTGGTTGCTTATAGCAACAGCAGACAGTAAAACCAGAGAGAAAACAGTGGCTGTCCTTTTGAATGTTTGACATATGTAAGTATTATACGCATTTTATTCCTTATTAAATATAAGAGATTTCCATAGTCATAGTGCTTCAGTTTCTGATGAAACTGTTCAGACAGCTATGTTATCATTTTGGAGGCTGCTTTAAAAGATTCAGTTTACAATGATTTCAAACAAACAAAACAAATGGGATTCAAGCCTTGTCATCATGCAATTATAATTATCAGAATTTTAATCCTGTCACCAATATTTTAACAGTATATACTGTATGCATATGAAAAGTACAGAACTGCACAAGCAAACAAGTATTTTTATGGCAATAAAATATACAAGTTATCATGAGTAAAAACTCAGACAAAGAAAGCAACTTCTTTTTAACTTGAATTGCATTTCGTCAGGTGACCGTCCGTGATGCCCTGAACCAGGCGATGGACGAGGAGCTGGAGAGGGACGAGCGTGTGTTCCTGTTGGGTGAGGAGGTGGCTCAGTACGACGGAGCCTACAAGGTGAGTCGACGCTCAGTAGAAGACAGTGAAGGCAGCTCGACTTTTTTCAGCACATCAGACGCTAACCAGCCCGTGATTACACCTGGGACAAATAGTGAATTTTGTCGTCATATTGCTAGTTGCTTTATCACCTTTGTCCTCCTCCAGCCTGTTTCTGTCTCAGTTTAACACTGCGGCTGTGAATCAAATTCAGTGAAAACTGCACTGCAGCAGATTCAGAATATGACAGTGAAATAAAGATCAGGCAAATATGAGCTGTAGTGAATTTTTATCTTTTGCACTCACTGCTTACTTTTGGACATTTTGGCAGCTCAGCCTGTCCGCCCAGCGAGGCTGTTTATTTGAGTCCCTTTTAAAGAAAAACTATGTGTTTAGTACAACTTATGTCCGTAGTTGTGTCCATCATTTCTATCAGTGATAAAATTGTACTCACCAAGTAAATAGCATTGACCAATAAAAAGAAGTCCAGCTGTGCAAGAAATGAGTGATATCGCTGGTTGCTTGTCCTAGTTCTGTATGGTAATACCCTGTGTGTGTGTGTGTGTGTGTGTGTGTGTGTGTGTGTGTGTGTGTGTAGGTCAGCAGGGGTCTGTGGAAGAAGTACGGGGACAAACGCATCATCGACACTCCCATCACAGAGGTGAGACACTCTAACGTTCGCACTTGTTCTTTGTTGTCACAGTTTTAGCTTTGGGTTCAAAAAGCTCCTTTAGAGAAATATTTTTCTCTGCTCTTAACATCTCGCTCTCTCTGTCTCTCTGCTGCAGATGGGTTTTGCTGGCATTGCAGTGGGAGCTGCCATGGTGAGTTTCTTTTCCTCATGTCAACACATTCAGTAAACATACATGAAGTTCTGAACTGCATTACTTTGCTTTACGTCTTGGCTCACATTAAACACAAAAAAGTAAGTCCACCAGGTTGGTCATTTTCTGGTAAAGTGTCCTAGTAAAGTTAGTGAAGCCAAAGCAAACACGAGCATCATTAGCATGCAGAACATTCATTTTTCACACTTCTTCTCTGTCTGCCTCCAAAAACATATTTTTCTCCTGTGACGATGACAAAGCACCCCATGATCAGAGCTGATGGAGAATCCATTCTGATCTATCATAGTATTGGCATATTGGCACTCAGTCCCACAAAGGCTGGGATGTGTCATTGCTTGGATTTCAGTTTTGTTTTAATCTTTGACTGAGATGTGTGGATTTATGTCACGTTTTAGCTGTTAAACACAACATTGTGTTGTCTTTGAGATCCCTTAAACGTATTTTACAGGTTGTAGAACTGAACCTTTACTTTACTGCTGATATCAGTCAGTCAATAAAAACTCAGCTTTGCGTGTCTGAAGCACTGGTATATATATAGTTATCTACCCCCCCCCATAAATACATCACATGATATTAAATCAAGCGCAACTAGCTAACAAGCTAGCCAACACGGTTACTAGGAATGAGCAGACCAGTGAAGACCTTTGCAAGAATAATTATTACAGTTCAATAAATATACATGTTTTCATACAAAACAAATTCAAATTCTGAAAAAATGACAGCACAGCGTTACTCTTCAGAAACTCTCTGGACACGTTTCCTTGTTATTATGTTATGACTTTTTTTCTCCCCACACCAGCACTTATATTAAACTGCTGTCCCCTGCAGGCCGGCCTGAGACCCATCTGTGAGTTCATGACCTTTAACTTCTCCATGCAAGCCATCGACCAAGTCATCAACTCTGCAGCGAAGACCTACTACATGTCGGGTGGTCTGCAGTCGGTGCCCGTCGTCTTCAGAGGACCCAACGGAGCGTCAGCAGGCGTCGCCGCACAGCACTCACAGTGCTTCGCTGCATGGTGCTGTCACTTAATTCACTTAGTTCTTAATTCTGTGTACAAAATTATTTATAGTAGCGTTTTTATAACTTATTATTTTGTTTTGTCCAACGTTTTATCAATAATAGTAACATTGTAGGCACCAAGTTAACAGCTGAGATCTCTGGGAAAAAAGATGTCCAATGGATTAAGAGACACAAGGAGTTAAACAATCACACAGACAAAACTGACATTACGTCCCTAAAAAGGAATTATCCCTTAATGGTGGAAGCAATCGTTGAAGTACTGGGTGATGTTGGTGTGATGGTTGTACTGGTGTCAGTGTGATTGTCATGTCTGTCTGCAGGTACGGTCACTGTCCAGGCCTGAAGGTTGTGAGTCCTTGGAGCTCGGAAGATAACAAAGGTCTCCTGAAGGCAGCCATCAGAGACGACAACCCCGGTGAGACGCCACGCTACAGCAGGTCAAAAGCGACAAGCCAGTAGTGTTGTTTTTGGCGGCCTGTTTTAATTTTAGTCTTAGTCTAGTCTTTGTGTCAAGCTGTCATTTTAGTTTTTATTAGTTTTAGTCGCGTTCATACTCTTTTTAGTCTAGTCAAGTTTCAGTCGACTAGTCAATGAAAATTGTATTTTAGTCTCTTTTTAGTAATGTAATTCTATTTAACCCAGTCAATGTAGTATAAGTACCTAGTAGTACAGACGAAACCAAAATTTTCTTTTAGCCAAACCCATTTCACGATTCAAACAAGGTTGTCTTATTATTAGATTATTGTTACCTTATAGACTCAGAATACATCCATTCCAGACACGAAGACGCTCTGATTTGAATTCACAACATATTTATTTTACCATGCAAAGCCGGCTGGCCGACCATCGATCCCGTTCTCTGTGTCAGCTGTCTGTCGTTAACGCTAACCGACTGCAGCTGCATCTTCTAAATAACGCCGCGAGTGGGGATTGAGGAAGTGACATCGCTGCGACTGCTCAGTGCGACCTGATGCAGCCCCTGAAGTGAGACACAGGAAACAGAAATACTGCAAAATAATAACACCAACGCGACTAAACGAGACGAAGTAACGTTATAACATTTCGTCTCGTCTCGTTTTAGTCGACGAAAATGAAGAGACATTTTAGCAGTTTTCATTTTGTAAACCACATTTAGTCTCATTTTTATTCGTCAACAATATTGCATTATATATTATAGTTATCGTCACATGACCAGCATTTACGTTGCGTCTCGTTTTCATCACGTGATAAAGGTTCGTTGATGACAATATTTAGTCATAATTTTCGTTGACGAAAGCAACACTACGAGCCAGACAAAGCTAGCTTTTGGTTTGCTAGCTAGCCGTTCGTTGTCGTTCTTCCCGTCTGAAGCGACAAAGTAGAGCGTAGACTGATTTCAGTGTAGCTGCTGTTATCACAGAGGACCGACCCTGTGAGAGCTTATTTGTTCAGAGCACTGATGTAGCATCTTTAAAGATACATGCGTCCAACACGGAGAGACTGATGCATTTACACCTCTTCAGCATTTGGCTAGAATGTCTCAAACCACCTCCTGAGGTTTCAGCAAGTCTTGACGTGTGTTGCAGTTGTGTTCCTGGAGAACGAGCTGATGTATGGTGTTCCCTTCGAGATGTCGGAGGAGTCACAGTCCAAAGACTTCACCATTCCCATCGGCAAGGCCAAGATTGAGAGACCAGGTGAGACAGGGCCTCTGCACAGGCACAATGGCACCAAACCTGCCGACCTCACTGCGACGACAGGAGGCTTCACACACTCACTGCACCTGACTGTTCAACAACAAATAGTTTCAGCATGTAGATCAGTATAATGAGGAAGATGTTGATCTGAAGACCACCACTTAATACAAGATACTGAGATTTTGATCATTTACACAAAAAATTTGGAATTCAGCCCTTTGTGTTTTGTTGTCAGACTTTAACATGGTGATGATATTTGGGGGGAAATGGGAGGTGAGGTCTGTGAGGATGTTGGGAGGTAAAGATGACCTGGACATCAGAGATCAGCCCACCTGAGCTGTCACTGTGGCATCCCTGAACCTCTCACCTCTGTCTGCGTTTCAGGGAATCACATCACTTTGGTCACTCACTCTCGGTACGTCGGCTTCTGCCTGGATGCCGCTGCTGTCCTCGCCAAGGAAGGAATCGAGTGTGAGGTAGAAGGAACACACCTGTTGTTATCTGACACAGACGACCTGTGTGACCTCAGCGGCGGGTTAACTTCTTCCTGTCTGTCTTTGTTGTCAGGTGATAAACCTGCGGACCATCCGTCCAATGGATGTGGAGTGTATTGAGACCAGCGTGATGAAGACCAACCACCTGGTGACAGTGGAGGGAGGCTGGCCTCAGTTTGGGGTTGGAGCTGAGATCTGCGCCAGGATCATGGAAGGTAATAGCTGAGTGGTTGCCTTAAAGCCTTGTCAGTCTCGGAGTATGAGACATTGCTGCTTTGTCAGCCTGATAATGTGACAGCTGTTTGTCATTCAGACATACAGGAGGCGACTTAATGCTCCGCACCGTTTCATTCACACATGACATTTACAGAAAGAGCCAAACGATTCCACAATATTTAGCATCTTGTGCGTGAGAGGAAGGATCGCTGCTGGGAAACAGCTGTGAGCTAAAAAGTTTAAGGACATGAAGGAAGACGACTGTTTTCCGTCTGGCTGCATCACTGATCCATGTTAAAACTTTTATGCTGTTGAAGACTTGGAGCCGTTTTAATTGTGAGAGCACAACAACAAACACAGTGGTATGTTTTGGGCACAAAGCCTGTGGACGGCTCCGAGTGCACCCACTGTTTTTGCTCATGTTTGTGCAACAACAGGCTGCTGGATCAGAGAGTGTGGTGGTTAATTTCTGCTCTCATTGCCGCAAGACAGCTGAGCCAATCATCTAAACCTGGAGCATCGTTAAAGATTTCTGTATGGCGGGCGGCGCCTCCATGTGATGTTGTGAAATATCAACAGTGAGCTTGGAGAACATCTAGGAGTTTGACAGCACTAAAATAAAATCCTCCTTTTTGTGTGTGTGTGTGTGTGTGTGTGTGTGTGTGTGTGTGTGTGTGTGTGTGTGTGTGGGGTCAGGTCCCGCCTTCAATTACCTGGATGCTCCGGCTGTCAGGGTGACAGGTGTCGACATCCCCATGCCATACGCCAAAATCCTGGAGGACAACAGCGTGCCGCAGATCAAAGACATCATCTTCTCTGTCAAAAAGACCCTGAACGTCTGAGACACACACACGCACACACATACAGGACAAACCCACCTGAATCCTCTTTGTCTTGTTCACACAGACGATGGAAGCATAGTCTGGTTAAACATCTGAACCATATGTAAATACAGCCAAACGGGTCCTTTTAAAAACGCTCCAGATTGCCGTTTATCTGCACCCAGAGCGGTGGACACACAGGGTTCCGTCAACTCGCCGCCTCTGTGGTCCCAAACTTGACCGAACTCTGTGTTTGAGACTCTGGCTGCTCTGTCCACTTCCTCCCCGTCAAAATAGAAGTTGCCCTATCCCGTAAGCTTTTCTGTGTTTCTGAGGATGTTTAGTAACAACAAAACTGCTGAGCACAAAAACAGATATCAGTATTCGCTCAGTCTGCAGGGCTGAGAGCCGGCAGCGCCACGCAGCCGCTGAGCTGCGCAAAGAATAGTGAATGTTTTATGTCTCTTTTATGCCCCTCCAGAAGAACTGAATTAGGAAACATGTCTAACTTTAGATCGCCTTTTATTGAGGCTGAGATCTTTGCCACTGATGCCACAACTTTTTTTTTTTTTATTTGTTAAATTAAATTAAATTAATTAATTAGATGGGTTAAAACCTGTTAATAACTAAGTGTTGAGAAAAGGTCTCAATCTTATAAAACATCTGGTGCAAACAGACTAATGTCAAACTGAGCAAAAAGAGGTTTGAGACCTGCGTTTGTCCCCGTTTGCTCTCAAATTTAGACTTAAGACTGATTAAAACTTAATCTTTGCTCTCAGGAGGTTTGTTGTTTATAAACTCCTCCATATTTCTCACCACCAAACATATTCAGTCTATCAACTTAACTCCTCGCACTGACTCGGGTTCGTCTCTAAAAGCAGCAGCGAAGAAGGAACCAGCGGCGTGCTGGAGGTGGAGCGTGGTCAGGAATATTTATTGTAGCTGCAGCAGCTCTGTGGATGTTTTTGTTGCTGTAAATGACTCTGTTACAGAAATAAAAACCTTTCAGTCCTTCATGTTACTGCATTTGGTTCATGTTGGTTTTATTCGACGTTCAAGAGTCCATCCCGTCTCCGTCCTGCTCTCAGCAGGTTAAGGTCTCCTCTGTCAGACTGCTTCGTTTGTCCTGCTTTTAAAATTTTACTGAGCTAAAAGTAGTCACCTTTTTCTTTCATCACCTTTTTTCCAAAGAAAATCAACTAGCTTCAAGGCTTGATAGTTAAAAGTACAAATCTGTTTTCCATGAGAATAAATAAAACAGTAAGTGAAACAAAATCAGGAATAGGGAAAGCCCCAAATCTGTAACACCTGACAGCAGCAGCAGCTGAGTGACAGAGAAAAGAGCTGAAGCTGAAAACCAGGTGAAGTCTTAAACGTTTTTATTGGCAAACTTTACAGGAACCAGCAGAGATCTGATGATCTGCATCAGACCAACAGCCAGAAGACATTTGTCGCAGTCTTCAAGTCAAGCACATAAAAATATAAACACTTTCTGAAGAAACACTGAGAAACCCAAAGAAGAGTCTCTTAAGTCAGACAGAGCTCTCAGTCTGACAGCGCGTCCACTTAAACCCATTTCAGCGAGCAAGCGTGAATGTTCCTGACCAATCAGTGGACACCAACGGGTTCACGTGACATAACGTCATCTTATGTCGACACTAATGCTTTGCGATGCGAACATGCTGTTTTTTCCGGGGTTTTAAAGTGCGGTGTCGGCAAAGAACAGCCTCGATAGCAGCGTCTCTCGTCTTCAGCAGTCGCCATTGTTATTACTCCTCCTTGGTTCCGGTACAACAGCATTACTCCCGCCCGTGGCGCTGATTGGCTAATCGAGTCGTCCCCGCGGCGCTCATTGGATCGCACAGCACAGGATCACTTTAACCTTTTATTATGTGAGTTTTTAATTTCCTAATAATTTCCAGGACAAAAGTATTAAATCTGGTACTAATTATAGTGGGAGATTGTAGACTTTATTCTCCATCCATCTGCAGACAGATTTCACAGCGTCCCGCGTTCGGCTGACTGAAATACACATCAGCTTTTTGATGTGCACCAACTGAACACTGTCTCTATTTTCACTAGAATTAGTACCACATTATACAATTATTATTAGGAAATTGTTCAGAAACTACGGACTCTAGAAACGTTACGGTGGGGACAAAAGAAACATTTTTATGAGATGATTTCTTCTGAAGAACCTGAAGAAAAATAGATTTGAAACAAAAGTTCATTTTGACTTATTTTTGACACTTTTCCTCAGAGTTCATAAAATATTGAAAATGTAAAAAAACAAAACAAAACAAAAGCTAACGCTTTGTTCATGTCATGTTGCTGTATGTACCTGCATGTACCAGTTGTGTGACTTGTAAATAGCATTCATTGGAACATACAAGTCAGAATTATGAGTAGAAAACAGATTTTTCTGAAAGCTCTGAGATTACAGACTTAGCACCAAACAGACAGTGGTATCCAAACCTTTTGGACAAAATTTCTGTTACTGTCAATAGCTCAGTGAGTAAATGATCAAATTTCCAAAAGGCATTAAGTTAAAAATGAAACTTTTGAAAGAAAGAATGAACTAAAATCCCCCAAAACAGAACTGAGTGACTCTTAGCTGGCTACAAAAAGCCTTTACGAGCTGTGGTACTTGCCACTCCGTACTGAGCGTGCAGCTTTTTTTTTTTGTTGTTGTTGTTTTGAAAGACAGAAATAAACAAGTAATCTTAATTAAAATATTTAATAGATGTATAATCTTAACTTTGTGCCTTCAGGTCATCTTCTACTCACTTTGATATTCACAGTAACTGAAACTTTAACCAGGGGTGCCCAAACTTTTAACATGCTGCTTTATCAATGGACGCATTTCAAGAGTCAAAGTCTGTTTCAATAACTATTTAATTGTTACAGTGTTACTTTGTCAGCTGACAGTATTTTCATCCTCACATGATAAACTCACTCAACCACCTGGAGTTGTCAGATATTGTGAACGCTCGCACATGACATGAACAGTGCATAAAGGCCTCAGGGTGCGTCAAACAGCAGACTGAAGCCTTGTTCTGTTGGCTTCACTGCAGCCAACAAACAGTTAACACAAGAAAATGTTTCCAACAAACACACAGCCTCAGTCTAGAAACAGAAAGATCCTCCGTATCCACAGTGTTCAGAGTAAAAATTGACCCATTTTCTGCCCCTGTGAGTTTAAAAGCTTTCCTTTGCGTCAGAGGAGCTAACCTCTGAACTGAAACAGTGCAGTCACGTTTAATAGAGACATTTCAACCCTTAGCAGGATCAGAAATTAATCATGTTTTACCTCCTGCTGACTTCCATCATCCAGCAGTTGGATAAACATTAAGAACAGAAAAGGCTCCTGCTGCCCGTCACTTATCTGTAACCTGCTTTCCTTTATAAATTCTTCACCCCAAGTGTAGTTTTGTTTTTCCCTGCTGAAGGCCAAAGGTCAAAGCTTGTTAAGAAAAAAATAAAAAAAACAATACAATATGTAATTTGGTACTAACTATATGGAAATAGTCTGAGAGAGTATTGATGTTCAATGGTCAGTTTTCAAAAAGGAAACCAGAAAATGATGCAGCAGCTAGCTTCATACTAACAGTTTAAAGACGGACTGCAGGATCTGTGGTCTGTTTGGCGAAAACAAAGCAGTCAATGACAGAAATAAAATGCTATTTTTTTCTGATTGTTTCATGGCGTTTAGGTTCAAAGCACTAATAAACACAACCCTGCAGGAAGGCGCCATTTTTCCAGATGCTGTGTTAACGCAGCAGAAGTGCACGCCTCATCCTGTCCGCTGTGGGCTCTGTGTGTGTCTGCGTGTGCGTGTGTGTGTGTGTGTGGGGCGATCAGCACCACTCTCAGTCAAACACACACACACAGACTTGTGCTCTCTGTCTCACACCCTGCGCTGTTATTGGCTGGGCGCTACACACCCACTGCCCAAAGGCTGACGCCCAGAAACATCCTGAACATGGCGAAATAATAAAATAAAAAATGACAGGCAGAGGACGGAGTCTCTGCAGATTAACACACCGTCACACACTCCTAGAGGGTCCTAAGTGATGACTGAGGGACTATTTTTTTTATGTTAAATTGTCGCTTTAGTTTTTTCTGTTCAGATTATTACATTAATTACCACATATCCAATTTCTTTTAACCCCAGGTGGACCGAGTCCTTCATCATATGTCCCTACAGTTAGTACCAAATTGCACAGCTCTGTCCAGAAACATTTCATTTTCCATGACTAGAAAAACACGTCGTTTCCTTTCTAATGAATTACTGGGAAACGATGAGACCTGTAACACAATGTTGCCATGGTTACATCACATATGGAAAGTGTAATGAAAGCTCTGTTTGGTTGGTTGATCCAGATCACCTGAGACACATGATCAGCAGGGGTAAAAATGATGCAGATAATCACGTGATTCACCAGCTTTGGGCGTTTTATTGTTACTTTCAGTTTCTTGTTTCAGAGGCGTTTCTGGGCTCAAATGAACTCGTTTCTGGTTCAAACTGACTCTTTTATTAACTTCACAAAAATGAAAAATTAAAGTAAAGCTCTCATTAGTTTCGCTCCAGTTACTGACCTCCTACAGTTCGCAGAATGCCGTTCAACACCTTCCAGAAAAGAGGGCGTGACCTGTTGAGTTCTTGGGCGGAGTCTATACAGTCTTAGGGAGCCGATAGGTCGGACCGTCCGACCTCTGAGTGTCCCTTCAGCAGGCCGAGCCTCACCACCACTACCCGCCTCTTCTTCTGCTCCGACCCTTCATCGTTATCCTCATCCTCCTCCTCCTCTCTCTCCTTCACCTTTCGTTTCCCTCTCTCCTTCCTCTTCTCCTCCTTCCTCTGCTTCTTTGCCTTCTTCTTCCTCTTCTTCTTTTCCATCTCTGCCTTTTCCTCTTCTGCTTGATCTTCCTCTTCTTCCTCATCTTGGTCACCGTCCCGCACGTCTTCCTCTTCCACTTCCACCTCTACCTCTTCTACTGCCATCTCCATTTCCTCCTCTTCTTCCTCCTCCTCCTCCTCGTCATCATCGTCCTCCTCCTCATCCTCTTCTTCTTCCTCCTCCTCCTCCTCTTCCTCCTCCACTTCTTCCTCCTCCTCTTCCTCCACATCTGTCATCTGTTCTCCTTTCATCTGCTCTTGTTTCATCTTCATCCTCTGTCGCCCGTTCTGTGTTGGTCAAAGGAAACGAAGCACAAAGTTAAGAAACTAAACGTCTGCTCTGGTGCCCCCATGTGGCTGAAACAATAATTACACACCAGGAAATAAAATGATGCAGGACGGAGCATTAAGAGAAAACTTAAGAAATATTACCTGCAGCTCAAAGACTAGCAGATAATAATAAATCATGTTCTACTGATGCTGCTCTGGGCTCCAGTGGGGATTTAAATGTCAGGTTTGCACCAAAGAAAAGGTCATGTTGTGAGCTTAATCACAAAGTGTTTCAGGACTCCGATTCGGATCTTAGTTAGTTTTGAGCCCTGCACTTCCAGTGCCACTGATCGTGATACTCACCGTCTTCTTGCCGTTTCGGAGCCTGTGCAGCAGTAACCTCACAGTGTCTTTGTTCTGACACAGTCCCATGGTGTTGAGGGCGTCAAGAGCGGAGCCAGAGCAGCCCTGCAGGCGAAGCTCTGCCCCCAGAGCGGCCTGCAGGAAGTTGTTCTTCCAGATGTTCCTGGTGAAGAGGGGGATGGAGAGTGCCACCACGGCCCGGCGCTCCAGCAGCGTCTGGGCCTGCTCCTCTGACAGCAGGCTGCCACAGAAACAAACAGAAGAGAGATTCATCAGATCACCAACACACATCTGGTTAGATTTAGACCCACAGACCCATGAAGAGGTCTTAGTAGATCGTTTCAGGAACTTAAATTAACTGTCTGCACCAGCAGGATTCCTCAACTTTTTTGCCAGGGACCTGTGTTAAAGCTCTAAGGACTGCGTGAACTGAACGCTGGCTTATCCCGACCCAGACTTACTGGCTGCTCTTGGAGAGGGCGTTGATGTCGGGGAACAGCGAGGTGAGGCAGGTGGTGACGAGTGGAGCTTTGTCCTGGGCCCAGTTCAGACAACGCCGCCAGGGGAAGGACGACAGCGGCTTTCTGCTTGACACCTTCTGATGGAAGGGATTATCCGTCTGCCGCGTCAGCGCCTTCATCTATCCCACCACCAGGAAACAAATTACACTATAAAACACAAGTGCTAGATATGACGTAAAGCAGGACATGATTGTCCTGACCGACAGGTGTATCAACCACAGGGAGCTTCTGTCCTCACCTCCTCTTTCAGCTGTTTGCTCCAGAACTCCATCATGGGCTTCCGGGCACCTTTGGCGGACCAGAGCATTTTGAAAGCTGCCTTGTAGCAGGACTTGCTCACCAGCAGTGCCGCTTTGCTCTTCTTCCCCATCCGGCGACCCTTCTTCTTTTTGTCTTTCACCTCTGACTGCACTCACCAAGCAAACAGAGCACATCTTAATGCCGCCCACATGTACGAAACATGATCATACTGTTAGTTTTGGCCCATTAATCGACTGTTACCATTGATTGTACACTACTTGTGGGACATTTTGAGCAGGGCCAGACCAATATTTGAGACAGATTCAAGAATTAATAAAAAATCTGATTATGATACATCAACCAACATTCAGTTTTTAAATAAAAGCATGATAAAAACCATCTCATTGTCATATTTTGAGTCCACTGTGCAGAATGATACGTATGCAGAGTTTGCCACTGTTTTCACAGTCATTGCTGAACGTGTAAATTTTCCCTGTGTTAATTGGAAATCTGACTTCAGGGGGCAGGCTTACAAGCATGATTTGTGACATCACACATAGACTGGAAGCCAATCCTGGTCCAATACTCAGCAGACACAAGTGTGACGTGGAAACTTTAAGCTTCCAGTGCATCCAGTAAGAACAGACTTTACTGTTAATTAGGAGACACCTTGGGCCCGTAGTTAATCGTGTGACATGGAAAATATATGCATATCCATCTGATCTGGAATTTTCAGTGAGGGAGAAGGAAGAGGTGCCATTTTAAGAATTTGAATATGGTGATTATACTTTTTTTTCTGGAAAATGTCAGACACACATTAGATATTTTTTATGTATACCTTAGAGGATCTTTAAACTCTGTGACCTGACTTCATTCACAATTCAATGGAGAAACAATCTGAGGCTCATATGGTAGAATCGCCTGGACTGTGATTGCGCCATTATCAGCATATCGCGATAACATCAGCCACACACGCACCTGTTTTATCGCAGGCGGTTTCAGCCACAGGGACCGCTTCCCACTTTGTTTGCGCTTGCATTTGCTCCTGACGACTTGCGCGCAGGTCTCGCACAGGAAGGACTTCTCATGCACTGCGGAGTCTGGAAAGACCCACTGCACAGTCTCCGGGGTGGTGAAAGTGTACACCGCCCGCCGGTTGAAGCTGCGGCCCTGCCGCTCGAACTCACACTTGCAGCAGGAGCAGTTTTTGTCCTCCGGCCGCTTGGTACGCCGCCGACCACCGCGCGCCATACCTGGGGGGGCGGTGGCGACAAGTTCAGCAGCTGCTCTCTTTTGGGGATCTTCTTCGGTCTGCGGCGGCAGCGGAGAGGACGCTTCCACATCATTTCCACCGGGGCAGTCCACCTCCGCACCCACGGCAGGTTCGGGAAGCTCTACCGATAGGGTGGGCTGCCCCGCCGCACTCTGCTCGGGTTCAGCCGGTGCAGTGAAGCTTTCCTGCGCGTTAACTCCTGCGTTAGCCGCTGGCGTGTCGGAGGAGGAGGATGGCTCCATGGAAATAAAGTTACTGGCCGCAGTGTGGGCATAGTCGTGCTCGTTTGGCTCTGACGGAGGACCATTTTCCTCATCGTTCCCCGCGTTAGTTTCGGTGTTTTCACTCGCCATAATAAACGGAGGGGCTCCGGTTTTAGTCAGCAATCGAAATACGCAGAAAGAAAAACTCTGTCTGTGGTCATCGCTGTTCACAGACCAGCAGGCTAACAGCACAGGCTAACACTGAAGCCCGCCAGAATAAATCCCGGGACTTCCAGGCAGACGTCTCAGAATAAAACGCTGCTGAACGCTTTAAGCGACGTGTGCAGTAAAGTTGGTTGAATATTACAAATGCACGGGGACAAAGTGAAGACTGTTTTTAGTAGGTATAGTTCCAGAGCAGATGAAAAGACAGAGAAGCTGTGACCAACAGGATGTAACCACTGATAAACAAAATAGTTTCCGTGTTTCTGTCACCGGCAGGTGATGCTGGCGCCCCCGGGTGGTGGGAGGTGGACACTACATATAATAATAATAATTATAATAGACACTCATGAAGTGACACTAAACCAAACTGAAATTTGCATTAATTCTGAAACAATCTTGCTAAGTGAGCATTTGCTTAACATGTTTTTTAAGCAAGTATGCCAAAAATGTGCCTTTTTCCAGCTTTGTCCAGTATGAGGATTTTTTTCTGCCTTTCTGTCTTTTATATCGTTGTAAACTGAATATTTTGGGGTTCAAACTGTAGGTCCTTCAAAATAACCAATTCGTGCCCATCACCCTAGACTCTATAATTGGTAGTTTTCATAGATTTTTGATGTTCTATTAACCAATTGCTTGAATTATTAACAAAGAAAATGATTTATAGATTAATCAATAATGAAAATAATTAGTTGCAGCCCTGGCAAGGTGCTTCAATAGAATTGCATTAATTATATCAGAATGTCCCCATACTATGAATCTATTCATTGGTACGCACAGTACAAGTATGTAAGGGTATATAATAATACAGAAATATGCTGTCTTAAATTAAGTCTGATATATCGAAGAATAACTTTACAGCAGTTAATATACTAAAATATTACACACTATATTAACTTAATACTATAACAACTACTGTAACAAACAAGTAACAGAATTGGAAATTCATCGTAATATAATCACTATCATAACAGCCATTAATCACTATATAAAAAGGTCCACCAAGTTTGCTATTATTCCAAAAATACATTGATTGGTTTAAGGTTACTCAAACATTTTGGGACTTTTTTTCTGAGGGAGTTTACGTTTTACAGTTAAAACTTTACACATTGGTGATTATTTTATAGAAATAGGAAAGTTATTTTTCTTAGCTTTGTTACAGCATTTCATAGACTTCCATGTTGGAGAGAAGAAAACTGTGCAATCTGAATATATTTGATATTTAAGGATGTGCTCTGGGGGAAAGCGGCAATACTTGCGCTCGATTTTTCTGAAATCCTTTCTGCAGCTTAGTATGTACAATAATTTTGTTTTTCTCCTCGTCACAAGAACTAATTTCATCAGGTCTTATTTTGATAGGTCTTACCGGAAGTTTCCTCAGTCGGCGTCTGATCTGACAACAGTGTAACGGATGGATGTACTTGGGCAGGTTAGCTAGCTTCACCTACGGGTGTGTGTCCTGTGAAAGCAGCGGTCAACAGTGATGGGACGGCTGTAGGTAAAACGGACTTTTTGAAATCTTATCTAATTTAATCTGTCAAAATGACGACGTGACGTCTCTGTGTTTTTAGGTTATGTTGGCTAGCTTAACCGTAGCGAGACTCCTTTTAGCTTCACTGAGACGCAGAGAGACGGCGGTGTTTTGTTAATCATCACATACAGCAGGTGATCCTCGTCTTCACGTGTTAAAATTCTGTAGAAAATCAGAGGAAAGGTTTTACAGTATGACGCAGTCCAAGTCAGCAACAACAAACTGGTCACTCAGTGCATGTTGTTGTACTGAGCAGCAACTGACGGCTGTTTGCATTGTCTGAGAGACATTCAGATGTCTGAAAATAAAGACAAATGTCTCTGTCCTAAAAACCAAGACACCGTCTTCAAATTTTTTGTTTCCAGTCGATCAAAAACCCAAAGGTAATTGGTTTACAGTGCTAGAAAACACAGAAAAGCAGAAAATACTCCATATTATACCATCGAGAAGCTGGAACTAATGGAGGTTCAGCCAATTCAGCAGTCAGTCCATTAGAGGATGAACTGGTTCTGCTCTATTACTGATTTGGGCTGTAAATAAATAATAATAATAATAATAATATCAACAAAAACAAACTATTTAGTGTGTGCAAGTAAGTGACATCTTAAAATGTCCAACCAACAGTCCAAAATCCAACGATTTTCAATTTATCTGGACATGAAACAGAGAAAAACAGCAAATCCTCACACTGAAGAAGGTGGAGGCAGAGGATGTTTTGCGTATTTGTTTAGCAATGTGTAAAAGTTCACTGCATGCAGTCTAAGAAGATTTGAAATGTGCCTGATGGACCGCAGCGTGGGGCGTGTCTCAAAAAATGGGAATGGTCGTCCACAATCCTTCCCGCTCGTCTCTGAGGCGTGCAGGTCCTGTGCACCATCGCTGTCTTTGAAAGGTTGAACTTCTTCAGCTGGTGCAGGAAGTACATCCTCTGCTGGCCTCTCTTGTTGAGGAAGCTGATGCTCAGCTCCCACTTGAGGTCCTGGGATATGATGGAAATAATTCTTTGATAGTAATGATCATGACTAATTATAATAATGAAGCATAGACCATATCAAACATGGACTGTGATGTCACCCGTAAGTTTCTGAAGAGCCGCTGTGAAGCTCAGTGACGTGCTGTCTCCATCTTGTCAGTGCCAGACTCCGCCAAACTCCCAGCTAATCCAAAAATGGGCCAAGAGATGGAGTGTGGGTGGATCTTAGACGGGCTGAATGAAGCCTGTTTACTGAAACCTAGCAGCTAGATGTCAGTCAAAGAGGCATTGCCCATAATTCTGCATAACTTTTAGCGTTACTCTAATTTAAACAAGTGAATTTTATAAACATTCACCCTTGTCCAGTTATCTCGAACAGGAAATTAGTTTGTACAAGGCTGTGAACATGTTTATTTCTGCTGTAAAGCTGGGCATTGTATGGGGATTGATGGTTGATTCATGTGTTTTAAATCAGAGTTTGTTTCTGAGATTTCAGAAATGAAGACCACAGCTCCTCCTCCTCCTGTTTCTCACTGACCAGCCGCATCAGGACACATCGGAGCCACAAGGCTAATCAGCCAGATGATGTCTGGACCGTGGCAACACAGCATCAGCTGGCTGCTTATTTCCATGGCAACCACCTCACAAGCTGTTCATCTTCTTGTTGCAGGTGTTGGTGGAAACACAGAAATGATCTCCTCAACAGTCTGACCTGACGAGAAACAACACAGACAGCCCAGCGCTCGCTGCAGATGGAGAATGGAGACCTGGGTCACATGGTGTGTGTGTGTGTGTGTGTGTGTGTGTGTGTGTGCGCGCGTGCGCGCGTGTGCGTGCGTGCGTGCGTGTGTGTACATGCATTAACAATGAGACAGCTTTTAATGTGGCTCAGTTGCATCTTGACTGATTCCCAATCTGCTTGACATGATAGTTACAGGATATCAGACTTCAGAGCTCAATAAGTTTAAACTATTGTTTCTGCTCTGTCCAGATGGGGGAGCCAGTGACTCTGAATGTGGGCGGCTGTGTGTACAGCACGTCTCTGTCCACGCTGCAGCGCTACCCAGACTCCATGCTGGGAGCCATGTTCAGAGGAGACCTCCCCACTGTCAGGGACGCACGGGGAAACTACTTCATCGACCGCGATGGCCCGCTGTTTCGGTGAGTGTCGTCAGCTCAGATTTTTTTAATGCAGCTTAATATCAAAAATCACAAATTTGCCTCCAGGGGCCTCACAATCTCTACAGCACACCTAAATTACATATACTTATCCTTAGACCCTTGATTCAGATAAAAACATTCCCCCCCAAAAAAAACTTTTTTACAGGAAAAAAATGGAAGAAACCCTAGGAAGAGCAGTGGAGGAGAGGACAGACAGACATTCAGTAGATGTTGTGTGTGCTGAATTGAACAGTAGTGTGAGTGTGTGTCCATGCAGTAGAATTCTATATCTGTGGCTAGCTGATCAGATGAATCACATTTACCCTGCAGTAAACCCAGTATGTAAATGCATGTATGTATTCTGTTTGGAATATCTTTGCATAGTTAGCTTGTGACAAGCTAGCACGACAACCATGCTGACATGCAAAATGTTACATGCAAAGCACATGCTAACATCTAATAATTACTTAGATGCATATCAGCCTTTTGAAGGACCATTTTGCTGATTTTCAACCTTATCCCGATCTATCTAAGTTAGTGCTATAGTGTGAAAACGCCTGCAGTTGTTGCTGATGTTATCTGTGTCCCCAGGGTGCAGATGCAAAATTTGTTCTTCTTACACTGGTGCCATCGTTTGACATGTACGGAGACTTAGTTGCAGCTATAACTACAGGCTATTTCACCTTGGTTTCTAGACTTCGCCTCTGGGTTATCCAGAGAGCTTGCTCTACCTGTCGCTCAAAAGCAAAACTTCCTTGTTCTCTTTGCTTGTATTGCAAACAAGCTATGTTTCCAACAAGGATAATGGCATCCCAAAATGAAAGTGCAGAGGATGTTCTGGACGAGGATACATTTTACAGTGACTGGCTGACTCAACAGTGTTCATTGGGACCAGTATGACTGAGTATGTGCTCGAAGAAATGCAGCGACGAGAGACCGAGGCTGTAATAGCATTAGCCTTGCTAGAGGACCTGACAGGCAGGGACCATCCAGAATCTGAGCTGACAACCCAAACCAGCAGGGCCGACAGGGCAGATGACCATTAAGTCAGTAATTTTGTTACCTAATGATATGTTTTGGCCAACAAAGTAATAGCTAGGCTAGGCTGATGATACACAGCAACGATGGACAAGCAGTTTTCTCAAAACTTTTGTACTCATTGCAAGGAAACCTGCCCTGTGCAGAGGTTATCACATTCTATCACATTCATTCTACATTCTGAGGAGAAATGCACTGCATTTTCTTCTGGGGGGTTGAAAAGTTAACATTTGTGGCAGAATGGGACAGCTGTTGCCTTTGGGGTGGGTTTCTAGGTGAAAAGGAAAGAGTGCTTTGATAACCTATTTCAACCTGTTATGGGAACAGGACAACTGAACAGAACCTGTTCTGTACTTTTTTTTTTTTGTAATTCTCTTTTCATTGCCTTTCCAACAAGTAACAGTAACAACACTTACATAGTAAAAAACGTAATAGAAAAAAAATTAAATGAAAAAAATTAATAAATAAATAAAATAAAGTGGAAAAAAAAGAGGTACATTTAAATATAAATGTATACACACACAGAGTAGGCACCGTCATTTCAATTCAATTATTCACATGGCAGTAACGCCCATCCCACTCAGCATTATCTCATCATATTCCATATCACTGTGCTATCAGACATCTGTCTCAGTAAGAACATGACATATCATTCACATATCTACCACTAGGTACAACCATAATCTTTAACATAAAATGACCGTGTCAGTTTCTCCTAGCTTAGTCATTCAGTATGGTATCAATGTAGGGGCCCCATATTTTCAAAAATACCCGCTGTCTATTATTCACCTTACAAATCAGCTGTTCATAATTAGCTTTTTTGGGCATTTCCCCCAACCATTCATTAAATGGAATGTTGTTTTTTGTTTTCCAATGTCTAAGGACAATCCTACACCTTGTAGTGAGGGCCAGTCTACACCACAGAGTCTGATTAGCTGTTAGCTTCACCCCCTCCGTTATTATACCTAATATACGGAGCGCAGGGCTCTGTAAAAACTCTATTCTGAGTATTTTATTGAGGAACATTATTATATTTTTCCATAAATTCCATGTCTGTTCTGTGTTTTTTAAATCGAGGCATATAGTACAAAAATTGAAGAAGATGAAACATCAATGTGAAGTACAAAATGTTTCTTAATTTTTAAAAACAAGGTTTCAGTAAATGCCAGGCTTCTCTCCACAGTCAAGATCTGTTATTTCAAAGGTAACTAGATGTGTCTGCAGGCTGGAATGACTGCCTGAAAAGACGTTTTGAAGTACACCCATTCCAAACTCAATTATTCCAGGCTTTGCAAGGCCAGGAAAAACTAACAACATATTGAATTGAGCAGTATTTTTATTTATCTTCAGCCCATTTTGCTTGACTTCACATTACGTCACTTTGGAAATCGGGACTGGTGTTTCACAGTTGCTTCCTCTTTGGATGGTTTTGGGACTGCTGCAGAGTTTGGAGGAAGAGCAGACTGGAGGAGCTGGAGTGATGACACTTTAAAGGAATGGTCGGTTCCATCTTCATGCAATGACAAGTTCATCAAGGCGCCCTCTGAAGTTGTGCATGTGAGCTTTGTAAACCGTGTTCACAACCCATCGCTTGGTCCTCCGGCTATAAACAAGTTTCCTTTGCAACTCAACTTAAGTGACAAAAAAGACATTGAGGGAAACTCGAAAGAACGTAATAGTTGCTATTATATATAAAAACAAAATACTGTGGTGGAATTCTTTAATAAAGGAGGCAAACAAACAGTAAAGATTGTCATTTTGTCTTCTTGACATTGCAAGGAATAGAAGAAGGCATACGTGCCAAATGTTGGAGATAAGATTCTCAGTGAAACAGAAGAACCGGGAAAAGTTATAGTCTTGGTTTTACAGACATGAATATTATAACTCAAGCAAGCTGATAGGTCCTCTGTGAAGACATGCAATAAGATAAGAGGGAAAATGGAGTTTTGGACAAAGTACAGAAAAGTTGTAAATTCTAGCTTGGGTGGCAGCCTGTGACAAGCAAGGGTCTCTTTGTAACAAAGGGGGCGCTATGTTCTATTCACTCTGTCAGCATACAAAAAAGATTATATGGTATTCTTTGGTAAAATATACTTAAGCAATGAAATTGTTAACAATTCCTACGCAACATGTATGCGTTGTATACCTTTACCATTAGTGGCTAGCTTCTTCTTCACAGTATTTTCATGGTGCTACAAAACAAACTGCAAATTTAGAAGATGTGTTTTGCCTCTTGGGCATGTACTTAACATTGCAGAGTGGGAAACCTCCAACAGACCTGTGTAATCTCAGAAAAATGCATTGTTTTCAGAAATGAGGATTTTACCACTTTGTTGCTTTTAAAAAGCAACTGATGCAAAGTACAGTGCACTCCTGAATGTTTGAAGTGGCCATCATGTTGTGGAAGTTCTTTAGAAGTTGCTTTTCTTGGACCAGACCACACAAGTCCTGGTAGGCTAGGGATTCCGCCTCAAACCACTTATTCTTCTTCTTCCTGGCCTCCTTGCTTGATGGCTCATGCAACACAGCTGCACTGTTAGCAACCAGGGGATGATTGCCAAGAGCCGCAATGTCCTTTGAGACAGTCCCAATGCGACCTTCATCTGTGTGCCAAAAAATGAAACGTTGGTGTTGTTCAAAGGTGATCCACCCCCCTGGCCCATCTTGAAGAGTTCTAACACAGAGGACTGAGACACAGTTTCCTTTGATTCTTGCCAACCTTGTCATCAGAAGGTTACATGGTAGCAGAGTCTGATTCTGAATGTAAGCTCTCATCATGAGAATCCAGGCATTCAGTGCTTCTTAAACTGGTGTTTAGGTCAGCTGATAGTTGCTTTGCTGTCCCAGAGCCCAGATGATGGAAGAAAAGTTTTTATTCAACAAAGAGTGTAATTTAGTTAGAAGTTATAATTTCAGGTCAGCCTGTAAAAAGTTACATTTGACCATAGGATGATAGCTGACAGGTAGGAACATGCTAGCAAACCTACTAGCAAGTCACCTATTGTTCACGATAAACATTCCAGCTGTCAGTGGCACATTGAAATGATGATCACGTTGGTGGCCAAACAAAGTTGTGTAACTGTGTTGTAATGCATCACACTTTAATCAAGTTTCAAATAGTGCTAGTTTCTAACATGTCTGTGAAGATTCTCTGTCATCGAGGTCATGGTTATCCAAGGAGGGTTGAATCAAGGGAAGCTGGATTTGGTTGGAGATACTTGAAAACATTCTGCTTCTCATCAAAGGGGCTTCTCCAGTTCTAACTGACTGCTGGGAGTCCCGGGTACCTGTGTGGACTCATTATTAAGGTCTTTGTTACCGCCTGGTTTGTTAGTGCCCCTGGCTGTTGTAATGGCAGTTGTTAGAGGCGTCAATGGAACTGTCACATAAAGCCAAATGTGAATAGCTGTTACATCCCCTGGGAAGGGATGAAAGGACAATATTGTTGGTGGTGGAAGGTGTGTCATAGACCTCCTCGTCTGTTCAGGCATGGTTTCTCAACCCATCTCGTCCTGTCCCTCAACAAAGGAGGAGGTTTACGACACCACTTACCCTTCATCTACAGTGCTGTCCTTTAATCCCTTCCCATGAGCTTTAATGACCATTACTAGTTACTTTCTGTATCTGTTGGTCTGTGTTAGCTTACGCTTCCTCTCACCTCTCTTCTTTCTTTAGCTGTCGCATCAAGGCACCGTACAACAAGAAGGCAAGATTGTTGTCGATAAAACTGGTCTTTATGTCTTTTTCTATTTTCTTTCAAGGAGTAAAATATATGAACTTAACTTTTTGTACACAGTGCTGTGTTTGAAAAGCCCATCTTCATGAACTGGGCAGGTTTTGGAAGGATTCGGGGGTGATTAGAAGTTCCTCCTGGTACATGAAAGCACTGCCAGCACAAGCAGGAGAACTCAGCTGTCTCGGTCAATTTAGCAGGCACTGAGGAATTTATTGCTACAATTGGCTACATTTATCATCCACACTGAATGAACATCCACATAAAACGTGGCAAAATTTCCCTGTAACTGGATCCATGTTATGCTAAAGTCCTGTTTCGATCAGTGAAAGTCTGATAGTGAAGAGCTGAGCCTGACAAACTGAGTCTGAGATGTCCTAAAATGGCCACCACAAAGAGGATTAACTCTGTATTTTGTGGGATGAACTCAATTCCACACCGTCCTGCTGCCTAAAGCACCGAGTGTGGATTACTTCACTGCAGAAAGTAGTCCCTAACAAATTCAGTATTTACTCCTGTTGAATGATCTTCAAAACTGTAGTGACCAGCTGTTTTAGGAAATTAATGAGCCTCTTTTAAACATGAAACTATATATTTGTGAGCTGTTTTTAAAGATTTACATCTTCAGTGGGACTCAATGAGCTTGGAGCTCAGTGCCACAGACAGAGTGGGGAATTCAGAAACTCCTGAGATACGAGCTAACACGTTGTTGATTTTGTTTTTATACATGGGATTTGCTGACAGTACGAAAAATACAGCATAACACATGGCTTGTGCCTTAAGAAGGAAGTGAATTCTGAGCATAAATGTGAAACTCAGATGTCAGAAAGACTGAAACAAACTATTCTCACTCTGGATTTGTACAGCAGCTCTCTCCCTTCCTGTCCTGACTTACACTGACAGCTTAGAGTTTTACAGAATCATCAGCTCAGCAGTCTGCACTGATCTTGTCTCTGTTTCTGCTGCTTCAGCTACATCCTCAACTTCCTGCGGACATCAGAGCTGACGCTGCCGTGCGACTTCAAGGAGACTGAACTGCTCAGGAAGGAGGCTGACTTCTATCAGATCGAGCCCCTGATCCAGTGCCTGGGAGACCCCAAACCCATGCTGCTTTACCCCACAGACACCTACGAGGAGGTGGTGGAGCTGTCCAGCACCAGGAAGCTGTCCAAGTACTCCAACCCCGTTGCAGTCATCATCACCCAGCTCACCATCACCACTAAGGTAACTGGGAACAGGTCTGGTGAGGGTTGTATTGATTGAACATTATTATATGCACTATTATCTGTTGACCTTCACGTGTGCTCCTGTCTCTGTATTTTCCCTGTTCATTCATGGAGTCAAACAACTCTGAATAACCACTAACCTTCACAAAATTTGAAACATTTTAGTCCCAGTAATATGTGCTGCTTCGTGGGCATCTACACATCTTTCCCACAATTGACCAATGTTTGTATTTATGTTGTCGCTATATAGCACTTTGCGTCATAATATGCAGTTTAACAGCATTTCTCACGTTTGTTTTGGAAATTGAGGTCTGCTACGATGTTTCAGTCCATACCCAAGGGGGGTTGAATCAAGGGCAACTGGACTTGGTTGTAGAAGTTTGTAAACATTCTACCTCTCATCCAAGGGGTGGGAAGTTTAACATGAGGGCAACTGTGAATTCAATTCAATTTTATTTATATGTCTCAGGACACTTTCCATATAGAGCTGGTACAGACCAAACTCTATATACAGAGACCCAACAATTCCTTCATGAGCAAGCACTTGGCGACAGTTGCAAAGAAAAACTTCCTTTTAACAGGCAGAAACCTCAGGCAGAACCAGGATCTGGGTGGGCGGCCATCTGCCTCGAACAGTTTGGTCGTTAAATCTCCTCAGAAGGTAGAAAAGAACAGTATTGTATGTGGGGATAAGAGGTGTTGAAGATCTCCTCTGTTGAGGGATGGTTCCTCTGTTTTTACATATGTAGCCTCCCTTGCTCCGCTTTCAAACCCTCTGTCCTCCATGTCCAAAATATGTACGTCCTCAAATGAGTGTCCCTTATCTTTTAGCTGAGTGACTGCAGAGTTGGTCCTCCTGTGTTGAATCATGCATTTGTTCAGTGTTTTTTTAGTTTCCCCATTTGCAAGTCTGTCCTTTCCTCACTGCATTGGGCTGCACACACAATTGTTTTTCTTGTGTTTGGGTGTGCAGTGTTTTGGGTACGACAGTTAAACAGGAATGCAGTGTTTGCTGAAAACCCTCTTGAGTTTCTCAGATACTCAAGGCATGAATGGAATGACAATGTTGTTGCGTTTGTTCTTCTTCACCACCTGTAGTGGTGGGCTCTTCCTGGATCTTGTGGCTGTTTTCACAAAGGTCCGGTAAGAGTATCCACAAGCTTTAAGCGTATCCCTCAGGTGTGTTTGATTCGGCAAAATTGTTCAACAATAGATAATCCTTCAATCAGTAAACATGTACTGTCCAACTGCAACACAAGTAGCTATAATACCAGCAGCTACACCAGTGTTGTACTTGTGTGTGTGTATGAGAGAGAGAGAGGGGAGAGGGAAGAGAGAACAGGCAAGATGATGGAGTTTCAAGACCGCAAAGCTTGACTAAGATATGTGAAGGCCAAGGAAGGACGTGTTTCCACGCCTCTGAACACAAGATGGCGGGGAGCAACGCTGTGTTGCACCACTGCTATCTGCACGTTTAAGATGTGTGTGTCGGTCCGTGTAAAGGTGTGTGGATCTGTGCATGTGTGGGTAAATGAGAGAGAGAGAAAGGCAGTCAAAGTGAAGCAAAAACAGATCTTAATTGCCACGGAAAGACACAATAACTGTTTCTTTATCACATAGAAAGCCAGCATGCTGTGGCTCTGGACTTTTAATTCATAAAGTGCAGTTTACTGGCTTTATCTCAGTGGCAGAAACTAACACAAAACAAAACGAAGCCAGACGCCGTGGGTCACGCAATCAGCATAACGTGCTGAGCTCATGGAAACAGGCAGCAAGTACAATGATTTAAGTATCTCAAACAGCAACAGGACTTGGCGTCCGTTGATTGCACAAAACAGCGAGGCTTATACAACAATGACGCTTACATTAATATGCTAGCATTCACTGTCTCTGCCCAGACAAAAGCCTCTTACTTGGGATCACTTCTGGAGCGATTAACATTCGTCTCAGTCCATCCGATGCATCCGCCGTTTCTTCAAGCTCAGACGATGACTGGCTGTTATGTGGCTTCCTCAGTGGTTTAACGGCGGGCTGGTCCTCGTAGGCAGCGGAGGAAAGCAGCTGAGCAGGTTGAATGAGATCAGCACTCAGAAGTGATTCTTCTCTTTCTTGAAGAAAATGTTTCTGAAGGGAAGATAAGACAGATATACAGATATAAACAGGTGAACTTTCTGAGGATCCAAATGTGTTCAATAAACATGGACAGTCTATTACTCATCCAGCGAGTTAGAGGACTGTTGCCTAGGTTACTTAAAATACAAATGTTTGATTTGGGATGAGACACTTCCTGTAGGAGTGGAGGGGCTCACTGGAGCGGGGAGTGCTGATTGTTATATCCTTGATGATGTCATGGCCGTGTAATGGCTGACTTCAGGTGAGTCTTGTCCAATGCAAAACCAGGATTTGGATCCAGGCCAGATCTGACACTTGGGTGGGATTTTCAAGGCCTGACAGGATTTTGTCCTTTGTTCTGAGTTCATTGTTGGGCTTTGGATTCTGCATGCAGGCTTTTGTTCAGGCTTTTGTCGTCACATGCAGGTCTGTCTTTGTTTGTCCACGTGCTGAGGTCCCAGCATTGGTCTGTGTGTGTCAGTTTCCTGTATATTCCAATGTGGAGGCTCCTGGCCTCTTCATTATGTGTGGAACAGTCCAAAAAGGCCAAGCTGTTGTTCCTGACATTCCTCTTGTGTGAACTTTATGTTGCTGTCCACTGAGTTGATGTGTTTTGTGAAGGTTTACACTTCCTGGGTTTTGATTTTGACCCATGTGTCGTCCACATATCTAAACCTGTGGCTCGGTGCTCCTCTGAGGGATTCAGGCCTCTGCCTTCGATTTGATAACACTGATAATGACCCCACAGAGATGGAATACCTGGGACTCCACACCTGTATATTACTGTAAATCTGCTTTGATTTCTATTATTTTTTGTGAGCTGCAGGATAGGAATAGGTGACATGACAATATGTAAAATAAATGAGATATGAATTTGACAAATGTCAGAAATGTTTCTATACTATTTCTACTGTGGTATCTGTCCCTTTATTACAGTACTTTTGGCTGTGTTAGATTATTGTGGGCAAGGTTACAAATCAATGAGCAAGGACTGATTTCTGGCAATACTGGATTTTTGTATGATTTTTTGCATTAATGTGATGAGAAGTAGCTTAATTTATTTATTTATTTGCTGGTTTAGTTAAAAACAGGAATTCCTGTCTGTTTGTTTTGACCATAAATATTTGATTTGGTTGATTTTCCAGAAAATTTATTACAATAAAAATTGATATCGCGATACAAAAAAAAACAAAATAACCTATTCTGAGACTGACATTTGTATTTTAGGCTAAAAAGGAAAACACAAGATAAATGGAGAGATTTTAAATAATTAGTCACATGAGTCTCTCTGTTTTCAGGTCCATGCAGTGTTGGAGTCCATCTCGAGTAGTTTCACAAAGTGGAACAAACACATGATGGACACCAGAGATTACCAGGTGTCCTTCACCTTCGGACCATGTGACCACCAGCAGGAAGTCAGCCTGCGTGTCCACCTGCTTGACTTCATCTCCAAAGCTGTGTGTGGCTTTTATCTCATCTTTGACATTGTGTGTCGGAAATTATCTTCCTTGAAATCGCTGTTTAGATCAATCAGAGAAATTGATTGTTGGCTTAGTGGTCAATATTACAGTGTTTATTTTGTTGAAAAACATGAGGGCAGATGTTTCATCATGGACATGTGTGTTGCATGTGAAAAAGCAGGAAATAAAATCCACAGAACAGCACACATCCACAGCACTTCTTCACTCTGGACCACAGCACAATGAATACTAAATGAGTAGGTGCAAAGAGTCCTGAACTACTTGCTCAGGAGGCTTTTAAGCTTTGTTTATGCCTGCTTGAGACACCATGGCCTGGGCTTCTGCAGATGGCATGTGAGCTACGAGTGCGTGCAGAGACATTTGTCCTCAACGCAATCCTTTGTGTTTTTTTTCCGAAACACCCAAGGGATGTACAAAGAAACAAACAAAACATTCTGTGAAGAAACAAGAAGTCAACAAGTGTTAGCAGAAGAACGCCATCGACTAACATGCCTGTACATGGCTGTGCAGTTCCTCATTGCTGAGGAAGAAATGTAATTAATTGCAAACTCATTTCTCTTCATTGACACACTTAATCATATTATGCAACCTTTGAATTTGCCCTTGGGGATTAGTAAAGTAGTTTAACATTAAATGTAAAAATTGATCTTATCAGTATTTGTGGCAGTCGTGTTCTCGGTTATGTTGTAATGAACTAATGTCGTGTGCCTTCTAATTTTCCATCTTGGAATGAAAGGCCCCATGTGCACAGTTTGTCCCTAGTCTTAAAAATTGCGAGAGACATTATCACCCACTGCAACCAAGAGGTTAGATTATATCACTTTCACTCCACGAACCCTCGCGCCAGGAACACTGTGTCCAGCATAAACAAAGCTGTTCAGCAAGGTGCAGGCAGTGCTCAGTTATGCCCTCATTAGCACGTTGACCACACATGGTCCAGCCGTATGCAGTGTTTCGATCAAGTCTATACACAATACAACATAGTATTTTTTTTAATCATAAAGTGAATTCATGAATGTTTGTTTGTCATTATTTTTCAGGGTTTCACAATACGCAACACACGTGTTCACCACATGAGTGAACGGGCCAATGAGAACACAGTGGAACACCACTGGACGTTCTGCCGACGAGTTCGCAAAGTCAACGACTGACGGACAAACTGATGGTTGGACTAACTGACAGAAGATGTGTTCAGACAGACAGACAGAGACTTATTGGTGGTGGTTTTGTTCTTAGTGTTCATGTTCTGTATGACATTTCTAAATCATCCCCTCAGTCTCCTCAGAGCTGAAGCACAAAGTGAAGTACTGGAGGTCTAGTACACTACCTACAAGTGGTATATTATCATACATTACCTTTATATACTATATGACCAAACAATATGGACAGCCCCTCAACCTTAATGGTATAGCACACAATAATAGTCAATCGTGAGCTTTCAGCTTTGTGTCAACACTTTGTGTTTGGACCATTCCGGTGTCAACATGACAATACCCCTGTGCACAAAGCCAGAAAGAAATGGTTTTCCCAGTTTGGTGTGGAAGAAGTTGGACTGGCCTGCACACAGCTCTGACCTCAGTTTCATCCAGCAGCTTTGGGATGAACTGGAACACTGACTGTGAGCCAGACCTGATCGCCCAACATCAGTGCTGGACCTTATTGATGCTGAATGGGAGCAAATCCCTGCAGCCAGGTTCAACATCTGGTGGAAAGACTGAAACCAGAGCAGTGGAGGCTGTTACAGCAGCACATTAATGAGCATGGATTTTGAATCGCATGATCAACTTTTGGCCACACAAATCTGTTGTACGTCAGTGACTAGGAATGAATATTAATTGCAAATAAAACAATCTGGAAAATTGCATTAATTTTCTTCTCAGCTTCTCCTTTTATCTCTCCTTTTGTATACCATTCTCACAAAATAGGCAAATTTAGACCAGTTTAAAGGATAGGGTCACATTTTTTTTTCCAAGTCTGACTTAAAACCATAGCCAGGTGAACATTGAGGTGTTTCTTGATGTAATCATTTTCACATGAAGAAATCCCTAACATGCTTCCAATGAAAGTGATTGGAGACAAAATTCTGCCCTTGTTCTGCATAAAAGTATTTTTGTTTATTTGAAGCTGATATGAGGCTTCAGCAGTCTTAGACAAATTGAATTAGTGTTTTTTTTTTGTTTCTGCATACAGCATTTGAATAAAATGAAGAGATAGCACAAAGGGGATTTTTGAAGACACTTGATTTGTTTAACTGACTGCTGAAGCCTGTCAGATAAACTTTCAAATACATTTTGCAGGGAAAGAGGACCGTGGATTTTGTCTCTTCACTTACCTTGAATGCACATTAATGGTCCAGCATCTAGGATTTAGTGGTATCCAGCAGTGAGGTTGCAGACTGCAACCAACTGAATGGTGGCTGCTAAAACTGTGAAAGGCCCTCTCTAGACTCAGTGTATGATTTGTCCATTCTGGACTACTGTAGAGACATGCTGAACTTCATGGAAGAGGACTTGCTCCCTCTGCAGATATAAAGGTAACAAAAACACAGCAATTCACACCAAAGTTTGTTGGCAAATCAGATTCGTTTCTCAACTCAGATCTTTAAGACAGACTGTCTGCACTGTAATTTGCAAGGGACCAGATCGGATTTGAGTGTCCAGACATCACCAACCTATCTGCATGGGTTGCAGTGGTAACAATTTTAGGCAGTTAAGTACAACCCTGATTTCAGAAAAGCTGAGATGCTGTTTGAAACGAAACAGAATTTGTTTTTTTGCTAATTCTTTTGGACGTTTTCTCAATTGAAAACAGTCCAGAAACAATATATTTAATGTTCGTCCTCATCAGCTTCATTGATTTTTGTAAATATCTGGTTATTCTGAATCTGATGCAGCAACATGTTTCAAAGACTGGGAAAGTTGTGGAATGCTCCAAAAACACCTGTTTGGAGCATTCCACAGGTAAACAGGTTGATTGGTAACAGGTGATAGTATCATGATTGGGTATGAAAGGGGCATCCTCGAAAGGTTCAGTTGTTCACAGGTGAGGATGGAGCGAGGTTCACCATTTCCCAATGCAGAAGCATGCGACAAGGACACCCATCACTTGCCCACCATACAATCGTGCTGTAAAGTCACAGTGCAGAAAAGGACAACGGAACAACTTGTTCTGCGTTGTTCTCCGTACCACTCTGCTAGTAACAGAATGAATCTTTTAGCTCTTAGTATGTGTTTTCGGGCACATTCATTGAATCTGTCACCTTGGTTTCATGCCTCATACACTGATAAATTTGAGATCAATTGCAAAAAAGTTATGTTTATTCAACATTTTCTTTCTTTGCATCACCTTGTTAAGCCACGTTCAGACATGCGGACTCAAATACCAGACATGTGACATACTGCCATTTATTTTGAATTGAACTCAAGTAACATCCTGGAACTTCCCCCACAAGACTCAAAATCTCCCAGTGAAGAAACCTGGAGAAATTAAGAGAGATTAAACTTTAAACAATTGCCCTCTAAGGAGCAAGCCAGAGAACCAACTTGTTTTGATTCCCTGGGCAACAGAAACATAATTCTTTTCTATTTCACTCAAATACCTGAAAGCTGAGTTTTGTTGTCACAGCTTCCCAGCATTAACAAGCTACTGGGACTGGGACTGGGACAGCACAAGGAGCTGGGTTGGGATTGCTGTGTTTCAACAGCTAGAAGGTTAGATCAAGTAAAACATCCTTGAATTTGGAGACTTATCAAATGGAAAATCACTGCACAGCAAACCGCACAGAATCTTGCAGTTAAAACATTACACATTACAAGTTTATTTTCTGCTTGCTCATATTTGATTGGTCTAACTCAACTTCTTCCCTTTGTGCTCTGTGTCAGCTGTCCCTTTAAACTGAATGAGGAGGGTTCATGTGTCATCCACTTGGTGTCATTTTTAACAGTTTATAGTATAAGTACATGTCAGACCCAAAACAACCTACGTACATTTGCAAATGGTTCATGTACTTTGTGGTGCAAAAGTTTTGGTAAAGTTAAATTAATGCAAATGAGGGCAGTGTTTGCTGCACAATCAACCATGTCATTGCACAAACAAGATCCTGTTTTTCGTTTGTTGGCATTTGGCCTCTGGTTGAATTTCATCACTCAGTTAGTCATAACCACAAAGCAACATCTTTGCCGTATGGAATAAATTTGTGTGAATATGCCTACATCCTATTCAGTTTGGCTCAGCCCTTAACCAGACTGGGAGAAACACGAGCACAGCAGAGAGTGGTTTCAACCTACAAACTTAAAACCAATCAAATGACATGTAGGTGCCACAGTGACACCCACACATTGACACCTACTACTGTGTGAAAAAATACGGACCCATCATGTATTTGAATGGGATCACTGTGTTGACACAGCAGGGATCCTGACAGAGAGACTCCGGGATCAACTTTTGCAGCAATGCAATCCTATGTGTTAAGATCCTGAGTCACCCCTGTACTGGAAGTACTGGACCAGCTCTATGTTTAAAGGGTCCGATTCTCAGTCCTACAGAGTTTTACCCTAATAGGTTATTATATAATACTTATGGGTGAGGTCATACCTGGTTGGCAGAGAACAGGTAGTGGATGTGGAAGGGACCTTGTCCTCACCACTTAAATTAATTTGTGGAGTTCCCCAAGGGAGTATTTTGGGTCCTCTCCTTTTTTTGTTATATATTAATGATATGCAGTCAGCCATAGATTGTAATTTGTTTTTATTTGCAGATGACTCAGCAATTCTAGTCTCTCATAAAGAGAAATCAGAGGTGGAAAGGCTGCTTAGTTTAGAACTCCTCAACCTCAGTGCTTGGTTAATGGACAACAAGCTGTCTCTCCACCTTGGCAAGACAGAGTCAATTCTTTTTGGGTCCAGAGATAGACTGAAAAAGTCTTTGGGGTTTAGGGTAGTCGTGGGGGAAGTTGTAATCACAGCCAGGGAAGTGGTCACTTACTTGGGCTGTATAATAGACAACAAATTAACAGGGGAGTTTATGGCCCCAACGAGTCATCTCAAAGGTAAACCAAAGAACTAAGTTCCTAGCAAGAATATTCAGCCTCTTAGATACAAACACCTTGAAAACCCTTGCCGATGCTCTTGTTCAATGCCATTTTGACTATGCCTGTACATCTTAGTACACTGGCACTACACTGGCCTCAAAGACAAACTACAGATCTGTCAAAATAAACTGATCAGAGTGGTCCTCAAACTCCATCCTAGAATTCATCTCTTTCCTGACCATTTCTCCAATCTTAGATGGCTCAGAGTGGAGGAGAGAGTCTCTCAACTGATACTGTGTTTAGTTTATAAGATAAGAAATAACTTGGCATCTAAGTATTTGTTCAATCATTTTACTACAATTAGTGACTTACACAATTATTTCACCAGGGGAAGTTCCACTGATTACAGGTTCTGCCGGTTTAAGAGCTGTATGGGAAAGTATTCTTTCCTATACTCGGCAGCTGTCTTGTGGAATGGCTTGCCTGCCAACCTCAAACTGTTTAGCTCCTTCTACTTTCAGTTTAAATCTTCAATAAAAAAAAACATGGTTATCAAATTCATAAACAAAAACAAAACAGGAATATTGTGCTGTCTGTCTGTGTGTCTGCTTGTCTGTCTGGGGACTTAGCCCTTGTTTTCTTGTAATTTCTTTAGTCATTGTGTCTTTTGTGTTTTTTTGTCTTGTTTTCACTTGCTTGATTTTATTGTTAGTTGACCCCTCTTCTCTTTTGTCCTCAGTGTTTTTAGCATATGTGTTGTTACTCCCTTTCCATCTTTATGGACTACAATGGAAACAAGCCTTTGGGCTTTATTGTGTTATTATCCTTTTGAACACTTCTTGCTGAATGTTAATTTTCAATCAATCAATCAATCAATCAATCAATCAATCAATCAATCAATCAATCAATCAATCAATCAATCAATTTCAGACTGAGAACTAGTGGTGAGGAGACACACCTAGCTACTAACTACCTACATCCAGTCCCATCCTTATTGCAGCAGAGGGTGTGAAGAAGAACTTAAACTCCATTTTATAATCCACAGTCAGTTGGAAAATAGTTATTCCTCATGTGCTCTGCCATCTTGAATTGATTGTAAATTTTTCTAAGGCCTCTTTTGCAATGTCAGGCTCCTCACATACTCCATCTCTTGAGTTGGCTTGAGGTTGAAGAGTCGAAGGAAGAAGAACCCCATTCTCTCCTTTTTTGGCTATTTTATACCCCTCTCTCTTAATCCCTCCTCTTTATTGAACACGTTCTTTTGCATACCAACTGTTAGACTGGTGCGTGTGTAATGGGTATATTTAGGACCTGAATGCAGCACTAGCTGAACACGGAAGTCACTCAGAGTTTTGGGCAAGGCAGGATCGATGCTCCGTCCAGAGCGATCGAGAGTCTCAGGAAATGTTTGGTGAACCAAACACTCGACAGTCACAGTCAGTATTAAATCCAGGAAGAGCAGGGCAACAAATGTAGTCAGGTACAGAAGGCTGAGGTACTTACCAGGGGGCAGAAGATCAGGCAAAGTCAGAGGCAGGCAGGCAGGCCCGGTAAAGAGAGATCAATGTGCTAGAAATCACTGGACGTTCTTGCATGCCGCAAAGAACAATCTGGCACCAAGTAAGAATGGGAGAGCAGCTCAAGTACTGCACTGACTGCAATGAGCCTCAGGTGTGTTATCAGGTGAGTGGGCAGGTAGGTATGGCTGAGTGTGGAAAAGTACTGGCTGAGCAGGTGAACAGATGAGAGGAAAAATGGCAGCAGGTAAGAGACTGAATGAACTGTGACAGTGTGCAACTTTTATTTGTGCATTTTTTTGGTAATTTTACACTTACCTTTCGGCTTTTATCATGGATTGTTATAGGACACTAGTCACAGTCTATGTGACTTCCTCAATTAGGGGCCTACATGACTTCCTCATTTAGGGACCTATGAGAATTCCTCATTTGGGTGTTGCTTAGTGGAAAATTCCAAGACTCACTTGATTCCACATCCAAGATCATTGATTGTTTTCCATTAACATAGCTCAGCTTGCTAAACCTTGTACTTGACTCTATCACTCGTATTCCTATGATTTCATCATATGATTTGGTTACAATAACAACAGTTTAAATTCAATCATTGTTACAACATGACAGAAGCTCATGTGTATCACATTACCACACTAGGACTGGGTGATAAAAGTCCTTTTACTCACAGTTCTGACATGGGTTAGAGGAATAGGGATCTGGACCTCTTTGTCAGATGTTACCCAGTAGGGCGCTGCATTGGCCAGTTACATACGTATTAAGCACACTTATGACTATGATAATGAAACCAGCCATCTAGGATTGATTTAATTGTCTCACCAGTGGGCCTACTGTGGGAAATATGTATTATATGTTCAATCTGTATCTTCTCATCTGCATTCAATAAATATTGATTAATCACATTTATTATCGTACATTTACTATCACTATAATTACATATTTTCTGTATATTCCTGTTACTACTCATTACATTTTTGTGACCTTAACTGAACTGCAGCGTGTAATGGTAACAGAATGAGACAAGTCTGAAACTCTGTGTGCCTTTGAATACAATGAATTCTGCTATCTAGGGGCATGAGAGTGAGCTGATATTCACTACCGTGAAGATATCAGTTAATGAAAAGGGCAGACACCATTAAATTTCAGTGTGCAGTGATGCGTGATAGAAAGCCCCGACAGTTAAACAATGGTGTCTTGACCAGCCAAAAGCAGATACTGATGGGAATGAACCTAGATTAAAGCTCCACAATAGGAGGTGAGTGTAATTTAAGTTTCTGATTCAGTTGCTCCTCGGCTTTGAGGAGTTTGAAAATACACAGTAAACCTCTCACATCGAACTCATATGACTACTGGTCAATATTAAAGTTTTTTGATGTGATGTGAAATTGGACCTGAACCCATCTGGCTGAGGCTTGAGTCCCTTTTTTCCACACTACTTAAAGCACGATGCCCCCAGCTTTGCAGACCCTTGCATTTTTAGTAATAGTGCTGTTTGTGGTCACAAAGTGTTGTAAAATTCATACAACATAACTACAACTTCCTGAAGAATGATTTTCAAAACAAGAAATGACGGACTCACAATTTCCAAATATCAAAATATATGTCTTGAATAAATTGGATTATTTTTTGATATTAACGTTATGTCAAGCGATCAAGCTTGCTACTAGCTCGGTTGCATATTGTGGCCCAACTAGTTTTATTTCATCAATGGATTATTTCAGTTAAAATGTAGCATAATATGCTTAGCAAAACCAGTGCTTGTATGATAAATTCTTGTTCTCACATGAAAGTTTTAATTCAAAAGAATTCTGCATGAGTTTTATTCCAGGCATTGAGACTCTTTATCAAAAACATGATATGATATGATATGATAAGTTCATGGTAGTTATATTAATATATCAGCTGTAAAGCCTCAGGTCACTGGGTTAGTTGGTCAGTTGCTGATGTTTTGAGTTCCAGCCACAAACACAAAAATAAGGATAAGCACCGCCCACCAATGACGTCACAACTCACTTTCTAGATTTGTACAGCCACTGCTGACAATCACTGACCTACCAAACAACCGTCATCTTATTGAATAAATTATACATTATTTTGTAGATTAGTTTGGATTTCTTTTTGTTTGGGATTTTCATGATTATTTTTCGGTCACTTGTGCCCCAACCCCACCCCTCGGTGGGGTTAACAGAGCCCGCCCCCTCTCGTCTCTCCCCGGCAGCCTCCGCCTCTCTTCCCTGGTCTGTCATCCACACCGCTGTTGTTGCAGCCATTTTACCGTGGAGCGTCGGCGCAGCGGCAACTGGAGGATGCCGAAACAGCACCGTTAAAAGGTAATTCCGCCGTTTTGTTGAGCGCTTTCACTCGCGTCGCTTATCTTCACGTTTCCGACTCAGCAAATACGTCGGATAATGTCTGGCCAGCTGATGTCCAGGCCGGCCGGAGGGGCTGAGTGAGCCTCTACAACTAGTAGCTGCCCAGACAGAGGAAAGATTGCTGCGAGAGTGTTTGGCGGCCAAGGCTTGTCGCTGGCAGTTCACAAGTCTGTGTGAAAAATGGCGACGTCTTTTACCAAACACCTTAAAGTTGTGAATGAGCTTCTGTGTGGCGAGTAGATGAACGTATTTGTGGCTACAGTTTAAGGGCGCTGATAGCAGCGTACTACAGATTAAACCCAGTGTTTTCAGTGCGTTCGCACAGGGGGCGTACGAGAGCTACACAACGACGTAGGGTTGCGTACGCGCTTAGTAGCGTTACCCTTATTGGCTAGTCTGGTTTTTAACGTTTCTGATAGAATTTTCTGAAAGGAAGTGACACCATTTTGGTTTATTTGCTATTATCAGTCATGTAAATGTATCAGTCTGGTCATGTTGTTAGTTTTGTTTGTCAGTGATCTCACAGCACTGTTGTTGTTGGGTGCTTGGAAACTATTAGGTTTAAGTCAAAAATTGCTAGGTTTCAACGAAATCGTTGGATTGCCACGTGGGAAATCCACGCAAACTCCTTGCGTCAGTTTCTACTTTGGTGAACTTGATGGACAAATTACCACTGCAAATTTTCTGCAACAGTGTTGACCTTGTGAGGGGACAAAGAGCCAGGGAATCATCACTTAAGAATGCTATGGTGGCTAACTGTTAGTTGCAAGCTACCTTCCCCACTGTTTAACAACTCCTTATTGAATGACATGGTGTACAATCCTGACATCAAAATGGTGCTACATGAGAGAGAAAATTGATAGAAGCTTTAAGAGCCACGTGACTGACTTCTGCTAGCATGTTCCTGGTTGGCTACAGTGCTAGCCATAGTTGTTCACCAGCCACCTTTGCAGTGGTTGCCAGGCAGCCTGTTTCCCAAAGTGTTGGTTCTTGCAGGCAACAACAGAGAAATTGGTGTGCGTTGCTCGTAATGTTACCTTCCAGTTTCGTGTTACCAGAGTTGGTGTTGTAGTGAGGAAATAGTAGTAAGTGGATGGAACTCCAGGTCTATGAATGCATGCATAACCCCTTTTTTCAATGCGTTCAACCATTTACCACAGTAAAGCACATTATTGTCAATATTCTAAAGCTTTTTTCATGGTAATGATGGTATTACAAAAGCAATTAGTGGCAGAAGGTGCCACCGGTGACTGTGATGAAACCGGTATACTGCTGACCCCTAGCATACAGACCTGTTTACAAATGGTCCATACAGGATGCGCACTCAGCGACCATGTTGCCACAGTCAGCTTAATTATGGACATTGTCAGTATTTAGAAATCGGAGTTGTACAGTGTGTTACTTTCTTGCAAATAGCAATTGTGCTACAGAGGTTGAAGGTTTAGTAGCACAAGTAAAATGTCTGTTACCATCTCTAAGAACAACCACAGACTGACTGGCAGACTGGCAAAGGACAAAAATGTTGCATACAAGGCACCAACTAAACCTTAACAAGAAATATTTTCCGACAAACATTTTCTGTATTTGTTCATATTGGTAAATTGGTAGGACATAACAGTTCTTGCTATTATAAATCATCCACATATTATGTTTATAAAGGAATCTCAGTAAATTTATGTAATACATTATTAATTATTTATATTGAACACACTCTCAAGTGTTTTTGTTCTGTTATTAATGATTTACGCTAACAAACATGGGAAGTGGTGTAATAACTAAAAACTAGAATCTGAAAGATTTCTTTGTTCTTTAACAGAATGCAGCAGATTGAAGTCATTGGCCACAACTAGGGTCAATGAGCACTGGGCAGACAGCATATAATAAAAGGACTCATTATATTAGGGTTGGTCCCTTGAATTTTTTTTTTCAAGCTCCCATGCACCAAGCAACAGAACAAGAGAAAATTAAATTAATAAGATCGAATAAATAGGAATAAAAGCAGTATAAATAAAACGTATATCAAACATTTCCAAAAGCTTTCACCAAAAAACACAAGTTTTAAGAAGAGATTTAAAAGAAGCTTGAGACTTTGTGTGTATACATTCAGTAGGCAGGGAAGTCCATAGTGTGGGGGCTCTAATTGCAAAAACCTGATCACCCGTAGCCACAAACTGTGACCTGTGAGTAGTAGTGCTGCATCTGTGGATCTTAATAGTCAAGAGGGCACATACCAGGTCAATAAATTAGAAATGTTTTTAGGACCAAGGCCATTTAAGGCCGTAAAATGAGCAATAAAACATTTAAATCAGTTTGAAATCTAACCGGGGGCAAGCATGTGGGTGATGTGACCGTGCCTCTTTGTTCCAGTAATGATTCAAGCTGCAGCATTCTGTACCAACTGGAGACAGTGGAGCAAGCCTGAGTGAAGTGCATTAGTTTGGATTAAAGTGTGTAAACTTTTTGTACATCAACGATTGATAAAATGAGCTATTTTTGGGACATCCAGGATTTGATATCTGAAAGGAAGTTCTGAGATTAGCTAGGCTGCTAGGATCTGTTAATGGCATGTATAACTGAGTGTCATCTGCATAAAAATGCTAAAACACATAGCATGTATATAGAGAACAGAAGGGGGCTAAGAACTTAGCCTTGAGGGACACCACAATTTAAGTCGTTGAGGAAGAAGAGTTACCCAGATTGATGTTGGAGAGGTATACACTTACAACGATGAAAGAGTATACCATGATCAACTGTGTCAAAGGCTGCACTTAAATCTAAAGGAGCGAAAATCAAACAATCCCCTCTGTAGCTTTTGGTAGGTCATTTGTAATCTTAACAAGTGCTGTTTCTGTACCATGGCCTGCTCTGAAAACTACTAATAACACTGTTATTATTCATAAAAGTTGGTTTGACATTACTTTCTCTGGAACCTTAGATGAAAAAAGACGCTTTTGAGATTGGGCTGTAGTTACTCAAAGAAAGGGAGTCCATATTCTTATTTTCTTTAGCAGTCGGTGCACAATAGCAATGGAAACAAATGGAAAAGAGACCATAGAATTTTAAAAATCTGCGAAATAACAGGACTACCAGTGGAGAATACCTCATCGATCAGCTTAATGGGAAGTATGTCTAAGATGTAGAAAGATGAGTTCATGTGGGACACTGCACTGTCTAACACTGAAATTGTGATGGGTTGAATCTGGATAAAAGAGGCAGAATTGACATGAGGAATGGAAAGAATGTGAGGGTCAGTCTGGAATTGGAACCTGATATTCTCCACCGTCTTTACAAACTGACAGAGAAATTTTTCGGACAACTCAATGTCAGGTACTGGCGAAGTTGACGGACCCCTACTGACCAAAATGTATCTTCAAGAGAACTTTAAGAGTGTAGTTCATTCTTTCAGTTCAGAAAAATAATCTGATTCAATAGTAGAGCTGTACCCAATAAGCCTCATTCATAACGTTGATTCTAAATCAACATTTGAAAGTATATCGTGGGGCCTTGCAGAGGGACAGACGCTGGCTGACAGTTGTTGAGAGCCGGGAAGTTGATGGAATAAACACCAGAATCTCACCAGAATCTGCTCTGATCTGGGGCCGTTTACCGGTGTGAGGAGAGTTAAGATCTTTAACTTTTGGGATTAAAAAGTGGATTTATCTTCAACCAGCCTACAGCAGCGAGCCATGGAGGTGCCGACCTGTACTGTAATTCTCTCTTTGTTGACTGCCTACTGGAGGGAAATGTACTTCATGAATGTACAGAGAGGAGAGGGAAAAAGAAAAGAGACTGGAGGAAAATAACTGAAAGAACTGGAATCTGGTGAGTGCTGAGTTCATTCAGAGGCTGAACTGAAAACAAACACACAGACACACACACACCCTCCATGCCTGCTGTTGCTTGCTAGCTTACGGCTAATGTACAGTATGCTGACTGTTTGGGGCAAACAAACACAAATGATCCTGTGGTAAAACTTGCAAGAATAACACCAATAAACACAAATGATCCCCTGGTGGTGAACGATGATGTCATGACGACAGACATTCAAAGCTTCATTTGAAAAACTGCAATAGAAGTTTTGAGTGTAAAAAAGTTGACACAGCCTTAGTAGCTTGTTGAGCATCATTCCACCCTTCCATGCTGGCATTGAAATGACCCATTAATATTTCGACTACATTGTAAGAAATGGAGGACAAAATCCACAGCCCCTGTTCTGTGTAAAAATGAGTAAAGATTCTGTTGAGGCTAATTTGAGGATTCAGCAGTATGTTAGACAAATCTAGTGGTTATCGTCCAAACTTGGAGCTTGTTTATAAAACTCCCTCTTTGTGTTCTACTGGAGCAAACTTACACTTTGCTTAACCCTTCACCCAAACAGCAACTGTCCAATCATGGCTTAGTAACTAGGCACAGCGGACCTGTCAAGCTTTTGAGTTCTCCATGTTTTTAAGTTGTGTGAAAAAGTGTCAAGAATGTATTTAACTGTATGTTGATGTGAATTTTTCTAAGCAACTAATGTTAGCATGCTTGGCTAACTAGCTTACTACCTACAGCAGTACTCTTGTGTTACATCCCCCATTCAGGACTGGAGCAGCCATTGTGCATGAGCCAGTCCTAATTGGCACTACATCAGAGTCATGTGCTGGACATGAAGCGACCACCCTCCGGTTCACAGTCCACACTGACTGCGCTAGTGCCGCCCTGGACAGCTTTATTGCTTTATTTTATTATTATGACTGACAGTTGACTGAAAAACAAGGTGTGAACATTTCTTGAGTAGACAGTCTTTGGCTGAGTTGGCTTGCCATATACTTGCTCCCCGTGGCTCTTCAAGACTGTCACATTTCTATTGGACTCATCATTTCAATAGTCATGTTGGGATGTTTATGAAGTTATTTTTGGTATAATAATGTATTGGGAAAAACTCTTTTGGGTCAGTGTGACCACTAGGACAAAGTTGCCTTAAAGCCCAGTGTTGTTTTCTTGTGTTGTCTTGGTACAGTCTAGCAAATAAGTCAAGAACTGAACTGACAGCATCACTAGTGGACACTAAACAATAGTCAGAATCACTGTTATACGTTAAAGTGCATCACATCACGCAGATAACATCAATATTGTAAGATCATTGTTTTAACTGGGAGCTTGTGAGCATTCAGAGCTGACTAGAGGCTTGTCCTGTCAGACTGTGAAACTATAACATTTTCTAACTTTATCCTACACAATGTTTGAGGCAGGTCCATTAAATGCAGTATAAATATGGTGGTCACTAGGGATGGGTAATGAAACTCATTATTAAACAGGCCCTGGGGCTAAATTATTAAAGTGCGTATCCATAAGCGCCAATATTATCAGTTCTGCTGTTGGTGAAATTAAGACATTCCTCTATTATGTATTCCTAATCCAGAAGAGAGATTTCTTTTGAAGACTCTCGTATGTGTAAGGGTTGGGGCCAGCTCTTTCTCTCTCCGCCTCTCAAGCACACAGAGACCCTGCTTTTAGTGACAATGACGAAGGGAACTAAATACTCAAAAGTCAGTGAGCTTCGCTGGAGTCGTTGCTAACAGTGCTCGTTCAGTGCAACAAGACTTTTGCATGTTGTGTGCAGAGATGCAAGTAATCCTGAAAGTGCATCACAGGCAGAGAAATGCACAGTTTTTAACTGCCTAGCTCATAGCTCATCTCTCCTTGCCCCATTCATCTCCGGTTTGTTATGTATGCTAGCAAGCTATAGCCCACTGACTTAACTAAATCATACGAATGGGCATTAATGATTAAGAGTAACATGTCTGTGAAGATTGTCATTCATCCAGGTGATGGTATTCTAAGTGCTTCCAAAGGCTACTGGATTTGCTTGTGGTTCTAGAAGACGTTTTGCCTCTCATCCAAAAAGCTTCTTTTGATCTAACTGACTGGTAGGAAGTCCCAGGTACTTGCAGGATATCATGTGACTCAATGGCTGTTAAACTGCCTGGGGAGAGATCTCAGGACTGTATTATAAATGGTGTCTTAGACCATCTTCTCTGTTCAGTGATGGTCTTTCCAGTTTGACATGGATGGCTTCTTTCACTTCTCTTTATAACCATTGGTTTCCCTCAGACAAAATATGTACATTATTGTCCTCAAATGAATGTCCCTTGTCTTGGAGATGTAGGTGGACTGCTGAGTCATTCATAGAAGATTAAAAGTAACCATTACCCAGATGATCGTTAAGCTATAAATATGGGTGTGATCCTAAATTCGATCTGAAATGTTCAGAGCATCATCTCTGTTGTTCAGGAATTCCGTTTAAAAATCCGTAGGGATCGCGAGAAAACTGACGTCGATAACGATAATAAGCTTTGGACATTTTTACGTGATATGCATAGATCTAATATCACACAGCAGAAATGAATGCAACAGCACCCAGTCAGTCTGCAGTTTTTGGCTTGCATGACTAAGTACACAGCCATTTCCTACTGCACAGCATTGCTTGAGCTACTGCTGAAGAAAGCAGATGACACATGGATGTCCTCTGAAAAGGAGGAAAAATGAGTTGAATTGAGTGGGACAAAAGTGACTTTTGCCTGTCTGCCTCTGCTCTCTGTGTCAGTGTCTATTTGCAGGAGAGCGGGGCTGAGCTCCTTATACAGACAGTGGACAGCAGTGTAACTTCAGAGCATAGCCCACAGCAGAGGGAATGAAACAGACTAGGATATCTCACTGGAGTTAGCTACAATGGTGCTTATTTCCATCAGAGCAACAAAACAGAGACAGTATGATCAATTTATCAAACACTTGTTGTTAATAGGAATAATAATAATAATATTAATAATAATAACCTTTATTTGTGTCGCACCTTTGATACAAAAATTGCTGCTCAAAGTGCGTTTCAGCCAAGAAATCACATGCACAAAGTACTTCACATAAAAACGACACAGAGAACATGAACGTAGGGATAGAACGTTCATGTAAAATAAGACGGAGAATAAAACCCATTTGATAATGTAGGGGAATTCGGTCATTAAACCTTCGTGTTTAATGTTTGCACTCATTAATACAGAAACGGGCACCAACCTTCATCAGATCAGAAGGATTTTATTTATTCTTTTTTAATGCTTATTTGATAGTAATTAATGAATCAATGGTAGATCATTCTCATCATCTGAACCATAAGGTCATTGTCTATTTCCAGCTCAAAAGGACACTGTCTAGCAATGATTTAATTTAAAAGTATTATTTATTTGGCGTAATAATGAGAATGGATATGAAAATGATATGGATTATATGGTGTAATACAAGCAACTGAATGAAGAAGCTACAGCAGGATAATGAATGAGTTTGGCAATAGTGAGAAGTAGTTTTGAAGCGAATGAGGACGCGAATGTAGTGTTAATTTCCTGAATTAATGACTAGGCGAGTCTAATGAGAATTGAGATTGTTATAGTCTACGGCACCAACTATTATCAAATGTAGCATGGAGAATGCCTACTCTGATGATATATAAAAATATTGATATAAAAATATTATTACGTGATTGCCTTAATGGTTAAAGAAAAGAAGAGTTCGGCTTTAGCTTAAAAAAGTTATGTGGTTTAACGTGGCGAGCAAAAGAAGACAAAAGAGTACAATAGCACACCAATACGTGGGAAAAAGACAAATGATGAACAAAGAAAATGGATTACAAGAAGACTGAAAGATGAACTAAAAAAAAACAAAACAAACAGGTGACAAACAGGCCTTTTACGCGCTTTAGAAAGATTTACAGGTGAACGCTGTTATTTCATCCTATAAAAAAAAGTTAACTAACGGTTGCGTGCGATGGACTCATCTGCTTCTCACTATGGTCAATCACAGAGCTTAAATGATCAATTTCCAATCACACAACATTGTTTACAGTACGTATGCTGGCACAAATATACAAACATCAGACACATTTCGTTGATTAATGGCAACATTCTTCAGTACTAATGCTAACCTATATGATAACTAATAGTAAACCAACTAATAGAACAAAGAAACAAGGAACAGCAGATTATTTTTAGTGAATTAAGCACTACTAATTATAACTGTCTCATGTCGTGTATCTAAAACATAACCGCTACTAGTTTCTAAATGGCAGTATGGTTCCATGGTAGAAAACTGGACAAAAATGTTTATGAGAATTAAGATCATAGTTTTGTCATTTTACAAGCTAGAAACACGGGAAAAACATTGATACCATACAAATTATGCGTTTAGTGCTGTGGAAACATCTAAAGTTGAATCAACATACTGTTTGCATTATCCTGATGTGGTAGAAAAGAAAGCACACAGACACACAAAACTGTTTGCTCCTGGAATGTCTGATTTACAACTTATCAGTGTTGTCTGGTTCCTTAGACCTCTTGAGACCTGTTAATCGTCAGTCCTGATGGTTTTAACGCCTTTATCTGGTGTGGAGCTGGAAGAAATGAGTGGCATCTCCATAAAAACAGTTAAACTGATAGGTAACCCTTTGTAGTTGGAATGTCTTTTCCTCCCCAGCTCTCCTTCTCCTACAATAATAATAGTAAAAACAAGGATGACAATAGATAAAGAAGAGGTTGAGATCCCTATTCCCCTAACACACATAAGAACTGTGACTTACAGGACGTTTACCACCCTGTCCTTGTATGGTAATGTAACACATATAAGTTTTTGTCATTTCATAAGTTACAGCAATGATTGAATTTAAGCTACTGTTATTGGAACCAAATAATGTCATGGAATCATAGGAATAAGTGAATCAAGACCAAGGTTTAGCTAGCTAAGCTAATGAAAAACAATTTATGATGTGTGCAATCAGTCATTTCGTACTAATTATAGCTTTTTCCACATTTTCAGCTTTTCACACTCTTACTGCTTCTTCATACAGAGTTAAGCTAGCAATGCAGTTTACCTCCCATGTGTTTGTCAAGTACTACCATTCAGATCCTAGCTTACACTATGATTTTGCATCCTTCAGCCCATCCCTGCCAAATATCTTTCCTACACCTTTTCAAGCTTTTTTCAACTAATATGTACTGATTCATACCTTATAATCAAACCTTATAATGATCCACATCCCTCATACGTTATGGGTATTATTTAACGTTTCAACCCCATTTGTACTAACTGGAACCGTTCTCACTTTTCCATCTCTTTATATTCCTTCAGATGCTTCCTCCTACAAAGTTACACCAGCTGTGCAGTTTAGCTCGCAGCCATTAGTGAAGCAATGCAAATCATCTCCCAGCTTATGTATTTTGCATTGTTCATCCCTTTCCCATGTTTCCAACTACTCATACTCTTTCACCTTTTATTTGCTTATTCATACTTTCAGCCAGAAACTCCATTCAAACCTAATAATGTTCCACATCTATCATACATTATGGCTTTTCTTCAACTTCGTGCTGATTAGGCTCCTTCCCACTTTCCCAACTCTTCAGCTACTTCTCCATCCAAATTAAATCCAGAAATTCAGTTTAACCCCAACTTTTCAACAAACCTTATTCCAATATTCCACATCTTTCATGCATTATTAGTATTATTCAACTTTTAAAGCCAACAATGCAGTTAAAACGACTTTTCAACATCCAGCTTTTCTTAAGAAATTGGTTCTTTAGTTTGTAGTGTATTGTTGCCCAGTGAAGTTTCAGACCACCATGGAGACTGTCACTGTGAAGACCCTTTTTAGTTGATTGGTTAACCACCAAGAATATTGACCTGTTTGAATTGCAGAAAATTGCATGTGGCTGTTGATTCAGATTCAGAGGTCTTCACTAAGGCTCGTATTGTGTGAAAAGGCGATGTTTGACCGGAAAGATTAACGTGCATAAAATCGCATTGAACACGTAGACAATGTTAAACATCAATGATGATTAATCAGAAATTTATCCAGGTGGTTTATCATGGAGCTGTTAATCAGGAACCCCACCACGCACGCCAGCCTTCATCCTCCAACCCATCCCCCCTTCGTTCATCCCTCTATTACTGCCTGCCAAGTGAGGAAACTGCTAATGTAGAGACTCCATGTGAGCATCATACAGTCATAGTGAATCATAGGAAGTCTGCTTGTTTGCAGTCATGTCATGGATCATTGTCTGAATTTTACAACCTCTATTTTTCTTTACTCCTTTATTTTGTCTTCCCAATCTATCCTTGTTTTTCCTCCTCTTTTTCATTCTCCTTTCTTATCTTCTTTTTGTCCTCCATACTCTTTTTTTCCATCTCTGTCCCTCTTCTTCCTCCCCTCCTCTTTCATTCTTATTTTTCACCTCTGACTGAATGAAAAATGTATCTTGCACCTTAATAATTAACTGAATTGTCTTGACACATCTTAGAAAAGAGGGTCAGGGTCACATGAGCAAAGTATGATTCTGAGAAAATAAAAAGCAAAGAAATCACAAATTGGTGGAGAGATTGATTCATGTGACCTTAGTCATTTTCTGTAGTGTTTAACCATTATAGAAATCACCCCATACATACATATTTGACTTTTCAGTATCCCCCAATCGATCAAATGACTTTTACAAATGTTGAATGAATATGCATACATGGAGTGGATGATTATGTATAGTATATGCATTTATTCATATCTTTATATGTGTAAAGCATGTAGTACTTATGACAATGTGTGATGATATGTGCTGTCCATGTTAAAAACTGCAGACTGAAAAACATAATATGAAAATATGATCTATAGTGGAAGTAAATGGATGTTCCGGTGTAAGAGGGATTGACGCTGTAGTGATGGCCTGTGGGAAGACACTGTTGCGTCTGGTTGTTTTAGTGTACAGTTTTCTGTTGTGCCTACCAGACGGAAGAAGTTGGAAGAGGTCGTGTCCAGGGTGTGATGAATCTACACTGCAGTGATGTTTCCTACCTTTTTACTGATTCTGGTTGTGTATCCTTGTCCTGAATGGAGGCCCGGTTGGCACCCATGATTTTTCTCTGCTGTCCTGACTGTCCGTTGTAGTCTGTCCCTGTCCTGTTTGGTGGCGGATCCAAACCAGACAGTGATGGATGAACAGATGACAGATTGCAAGGATGGTTGCAGTGTAGAACTGTATCAGCAGCTCATGAGGCAGGTTAAACTTCCTGAGCTTGCACATCCTCTGCTGGGCCTTTTTGCTGGTGGAGTTTTATGTTGGATGCCCACTTAGGTCCTGGGAGATCCCAGAAACTGGAAGGTTTCTGTAGCAGACACGTTAGTAAGTGGATGATTGTGGAGCATTTGAAGCAGGAGGAAACTTCACACAGGTTCAGTGATCTTTTGAAGACCTTTGTAAAAATGGGGACCAGCTGGTCAGCATAGACTTTCAGAAGCCATCTGGGCTTGGTGCTGCCCTGATCATCTGTCTCCAGAAGAGCTGGCACACATCCTGTTCTCAGCTCCTGTGTGCAGATGGGACGGGGTGAGACGGTGGGCTTATGATTGTTTGATGTCGGAAAGGGTGACAGGTGTGAGTGTAGGCTTATTAAATCTGACGTAAAACAATTTCAGGTAGTCAGTGAGTTGATGGTTTTCCATGATGTGTGGTGATGGTTTCCTGCAGCTGGCAATGTACTTCAGGCTTCTCTACACTGAAGGACAGTTGTCAGCTGAAAACCTGTCTGTCAACATTTTCAGTATTGGATCTCTTTGCTACTCTTGCCTCCTTTGTTTAGTGTGTTTCTAGCCTGGTTGTACAGGTTCCCATCCTCACTTCCATAGGCCTCCACCTTGGTGTGACAAAGCTGTCTGAATTAAGCTGTAAACCAAGGTTTGTTGATATTGTATGTTCAGAAGGTGTTAGTCGGCACACATGTCCTCACAAAAGCTGACTTCAGATGTCACGGTGTCAGTGAGCCCATCTTTGTCTGTAGCAGCAGTCTCATAAACACTGATCCATGCATTTGAAGCAGGCATCTAATTCCAGCTTTCTCTAGTGATCCAGCTCTTCAGTCTTGACCACAGACTTGACCACAGGTTTAGCAGATTTTAATTTCTGCCTCCAAGTTGGGACATGATGAACCAGACAGTGATCAGATGCTTAATTAGCATTCAACATTTTGGTAGTTCATGGCTGAGGCTTTGTCTAAGTCCACAAGAGCAATGTGTCCGGGTGTCCGAGCATTTTTGTGTCATGTTATGCACCTTGTCAGCCAGGTGCTTTCTTTAACATTGTTACATCAACATACCGACCTTCATTTATGTAGAAGCAGATTGTGCCTCCTCTCATTTTCTTTGCTTACCATGCCAAGTTTTAGCATAGCAGAGGGCGGCACATCTGCTCAAGTCCATGACTGCTCTGTTGAGGAGCAGCATCTCATCCATCTTGTTGGCCAGAGGGTGACGTTGTGCAAGTTGGGCAGTGCTTGGTTTTGGCTTGTCTGTTTTCCAACATGGTGGCCGGGTCACACCTGTCTCACATTACAGCTAAAGAGTATACTAAAATATGGTTCTGGAAACATTTTTAGGCAAGAAATAGGCAATGCAGTAACAGAATCTTGATTCATATTTTATCAACACTGCATAGTTTGAAAGTTTGATCTGATTTTCAGGCGTCTGATGGGTTGTGCTGGAAGGACGCCTTTGCATATAGTTGAGGACGACTTCCAATTTATGCAAATTCAGATACAATGACTGGTCCGTCTATCCATCATACATCGCATGGCTGGTGCTCAACAGAAAATTAATAGATCTGTCTACTGGACATCTGCCAACAGATCCAGTATGTCTACCTTCGCAGTTGGGCTGTGTGATATGACCAAAATCCAATATCCTTCTATTGGCCATTTCATATCCAGATAAGGATACATATCATGATACAGCACGTTTTCTGTGAAGGCGGTGAACAGATAGTTCTGTTCGAGCAGTTGTTGAATTTTTTTCCCTTTTAATCTCTTTAATAAGAAATTGTCCGTTGTTCTGTATTCAAAAGTCCTGGACTGCCCTCTGGACACCATCGAGGAGGTGGTTGAGACGAGGATGTTAGCCAAGCTGACATCGATCATGGACAACCCATCCCACCCTCTGCATGAGACAGTGGGGGGCTTAAGCGGCTCCTTCAGTAACAGACTACTGCATCAATTGTGTAAGAAAGAACACTACCGCAGGTCTTTCATCCCAGCAGCTGTCAGACTTCAATTCCAGCGGCATGTAATGTAGCACTGTTTTGATGCTGTTTTTCCCATTTCTACATCATTAACCTACTGTTTTTATGGCGCTACTGTTATCTATGCTAATATATGCTCACATTATCCATTTCATCTGGTGCAATACCATTACATCTTGTGCAGTTTTTAATTTGTAGATTTTTTTCAACTGTGCAATGTATTTATTATCCATATTGGCAACAGTATTTTTATAAACTGTACATATACGTAGACCCATGCAATTCAATGTTCTTTTTGTGCAACAGCATTTCTCAAGTGCATTTCAACATAGGGCATTGGTAGTTTTTCTCATAGCAATATTGGCAATAGTATTTTTATGGGCAGTAGTATTATTATGGCAATTAGTATTTTTATATTCTATACATAATATGCATATAAGCATAAGCATGCATATAATATGCATAGTTTTATTCTTTATCCTTTATCCCTTTCTTGACCTCCCTATGCCACTGTTTTGCTGTTCTGCTTTTCAATACTTGCTGGCTGTAACGACTTAATTTCCCCGGCGCGGGATCAATTACGTTCTTATCTTATCTTATTTTATCTTATCTTATATTATCTTATGGAGTTTTGATAGACTTTGATACAAAGTCTTGTTTCTTAGGCTCCAGGCACAGTTGTCCTGCTGTCAGGAAGTCATGTTTAACTTCAAACAGGGCCACAAACAGTTGCTTGCTAATCAGTCCTGTCTTTTGTCCTCCAGGAGAGCTTTGATCTTAAATGTAAATACTAGTCTATATTTCAGTATCTGGTTAGAGCTGACCACATGGCCTTGTATGGTTGTAAGACAGGAAGTAGCTTTCTTGGTGTCTGGAGGGGGGTTTCAGACATGGCACATTAATCTCTTAGAAGAATAAATGATATTATTTATATTTGATTATTTTTGTCCTTTTAATTACAACATTTGTGCACATTTTCACCACCTTTCCCTTTACCACCTTGCACAGGTGGTAAAAGAGGTTAGCGGTTGAGTCTGTTGTGGGGGAGTCTGTGGGGACTGGTATGTGGCATAATTAGGAAAGTCCATTTTTTTGCTTCATGTCAGACTTTTCATATGTAGACCTCGTCTATGCGACAAAAGTAGCCCTCTTCAAGGTTTTGTCTTGGCTGATTGGTGTCCTGCTCCTGTTTGGAATTACTCCATTTGGTCTCACATTCACTCCTGCATGTTTGTTTGTGTTGCCGTCATGCAAATTTCTTGCCTGCATCTGTGCCGTGAGAAAGAAAGCAAAGTATCGTCCAACTGACAAAATATTGCTGTAAAGAGAATTACTTTCAACACAATTAAATAAACGACTGGGCATCATATGAAACGCCAGACGTCACACATTATACTGTCTATCGTCATACTGCACAGCCCTAACTCACTGTTCACCAAGGTGCAGTTTTCTGTTTGGGATTTGATTGAGGAGCAGCTCACATAACATTTAAGTTCTTCTTCTTCTAGTTCTTCCTCAGTGAACTAGAGGAAGATTTAGATCATTGATAGTTGGTGTTAGCCCTAGACTCATTTCTACTGATGGCAGCACAAAAGACATATATTTGTAAGCTGGGCCCTTCTGTCCTTTGTAACAGCTATTTTGTTGCAAAATGATTAATTACCCATATTTTGGGGGGTTACGCAGAGCAGTTGGTTACCTGATAGAAGTACTATCTACTTCCTTGTAAGGTAAACAGACACAGCTTGCAGTGTTTCCTCTAGGATTTTTTTCAGCAGCGGGGGCAGGCTCTCCGGGGACCCGTGGCGGCGTAAACAAATGACACTTGACTGCAGATTTTATTTTTACAACCTATTTATTGAATGGCCAGTTGAAAATTGCTTTTTAAAGGCTGAATGTGTGTGTGTGTGTGCGCTGTGTCTGTAACCCCCGCTCCTTCCCCTCCTGCTCAGTGTGTACACACTGAAGCCACCACACATCATGTAGTCGACCAATCAAGTGTGGCTTGAATGGAAAAAAAGTCGAGAAAAAACAAAAAAAAAACCCAAAGCGGCATTTGCTCCGGCTCCCAGGCAGGAGCCGGCCTCGGTCGTTCACTACAAAGAGCGGCTCTAAGAGCTGTTTCATTTGCGACCGACACATCACTAACTGACAAGCGTTATCTTCATCACCTGTCTTCCTCTTCTTAGAGAAATATTTGAACAAGCCCATCTGAAAAAGCAGTCAGCAGCTACATCATGGCGTGTAGATATTAGCTTAATGCTATCAATTAGTTTACTCACGTTAGCGACACTGAGTTAGCACCGGGCCCGATTAACTTAAGCTACCAATATGTTACGTAACGTTAGCTGGACATCAATATTTTGCGAATGTCTATTTGTAAAATCTATTATGAGTTATCTTAAGCTAATAAGTCTACCTTGTCTCCGGTAAGTCGCTGCCCTATTTTCCAAGACGACACTCCTTTGACTCTCTGATCTGGTGCCTGGGTGCTTGATGTGATGTCACTTTCAAGGCCGCGCTCTCGCGAGCAATTAACGTCGGACTCTGCTGTGAAGGTGGAGACATGCGGCGGTGGTGTATTTGCGACAAAAAATAAGAAAAGAAAAAAAAAATTTGAAGGAGCGGCGGCTAGGATTTAGGAATGGTGGCCTGCCACTCGTAAATGAATGTAGAGGAAACACTGGCTTGTAATATGTATGGTGAGGTGGAAAATTACTAACAGCCACTAGAACTGATGCTCTGATTATGTAGCTGTGGACTCGTTTTTACCAGGTGGCTAATAAGCATCTCCAGGTTCTTTGGTGTTCTTATGGGACTAGATTTAACTCAGATTGTAGATTTTCCTTGTTTTCCTGCTCTACTGTTTCACAGCAGTCTTCATGGCTTTCCGGTCTTTATCACATGAGAATCACACATTATTCCATATTTACATTATTGTTTCTGTGACCTCTGTTGATTCTTTGGATGAATCCAGACCTTTGAATCACTGCCCACATCTGATTTGTTTATGGATTCAAATAGGTCTGATGTGTGCTCATTGACAGCTGTTTGGTTGGAGAAATGGCATCAATCAGCGCTTTGTAGGCAGGATTAGCTACCTAGACCTATCCATGAAAAACAGCAGAACTTACCATAAGTTATTATGTATATAATGATTTAGCCATTTGCCTAATTATATAGGTTTTTGATTCTAATAAAAATTGTTTTGATTAACAAGTTGTGATTCGCTATGTGTATAGATTTTACGACCACTAGCCTTCACTTCAAAAAAAAAAATGCACACATGACAGTAAATGATCAGTAAATTTATCTGCATTGTGCTTTTTACAGCAGAGCCGTCTCTGAGACACTGCAGATGCAGGCAATGTTGTCAAAGAAGCGGGCCTATGTCAGAAAATGTAGGCTATGCCTCAACCTCAAACTGTAATTTTACAGTTTAAAATTCCTAGAACACTTTCGTATTTTTTGCAATTTTTTGCTCCTCCCATCCTTATGAAAAGCCCTGACGAAAAAATGGTGGCAAACGTGAATGAGGTGAACCCTGCTGTACGGGTTTCTGGAAGCTGACTTACAAAAATAACACTGACTTGCCAGGGATTGCAGATGGAAATTAGCTAGTGGCTAAATCTGGTACAATACATCTCTTTTTATGAGATTGTTTGTCGTATGTGTTCCCTGACAAATACATCAATAAATTCATTTCCTTTCACTGTCTGCTACTCAGCCCCAAGCCCATTGGTTCCTATTGAAGATATAAATATGTGAAAAACAGCTCACAAATACAGTTTCATTTTTTGAAAATGCTGAGTAATTTCCTCAACAGGTGGGAATTGTAGTTTTTAAGCAAACAGGAGGAAATGGTGCATTTTTTTGTAAACTGTTTTCAGCTGTCTGTCAATCCATATTTAGTGCTCTAGTTGGTATGTGAGGCAGCAGAACTGTGGGAAGTGAGTCAAAATCAACAACAGTGCCCGTGTTCATGGTAATGAAGGAACTTGTCACCCTGTTGCTTGAAAACAAATGGTTTTCAATCAAAAAAGCTAAATGTTCTCTGGTTTCAGTTTTTCAGTTGTAAGGATTTGCTGCTTGTCTTTGTCTTATGTGATAGTTAATGGAGCAGCTTTGGAGTGTTGGTGGAAAAAAAACAGAATCTGGAGACATAATTTCATTTAATGATTTTCTGACATTGTATTGACAAAGTGACAAATCAAGATTTTAGAAGAGAGATGAACCTTAGTTTAACCCTAAACATTAGTGTGCAAACTGTAAGAATGTTAACATTCTGACATTAGCATGCTAACCCAAAGGATCGCTAAGTCATAGTGCAGCTAAAGCAATGGGATGGATGTTGGATGTTGATGGATTGTGATTATCCTGATGAAGTGCAGCTGAATGCATGGTCAGACTCGCTCCACTGAAACAGGATCTGTAACTGTAATCTGTAAGGAAATATCAAGCAGAGTATCAGGTAGCGAGCAGTCTCAGCTGCAGCACTTTGTGTCACTGGGCCGTTGATGATTTCCTTCACAAAGACAGGTGCAAGTCAGTCCAAGCCTTTGCTTTGATGCAAGTTGAACCAAATCTGACAGGTAAGAGCTAAACCTGATCAGCTGAGTCAGTTTCCTAAAGCCCAGCATGATATCTTGAAATGTCTGCCCAAAACCCAAAGAGATTCTGTTTACAATGATTAAAAAAAAACAGGGAAAAGCAGTGAAGAGAAAATGATGTTTGGCATTGATAAATGACTTAATCGAGTATCAAAATGGTGAATGATTATTTTTCTTTATTTTTATTTTTTCTTTATCAAATAATGGCTAATTGTTTAGCATAGCGCCAACCTCAGGACAAACCTTCCTTTTTTGCCCCATCTACACTGAAAATATAAACGCAGCACTTTTGTTTTTGCTCCCATTTTTCATGAGCTCAACTCAAAGATCTAAAACATTTTTCACAGATCTGTCTAAATCTGTGTTAGTGAGCACTCCTCCTTTGCAGAGATAATCCATCCCACCTCACAGGTGTGGCATATCAAGATGGTGATTAGACAGCATGATTATTGCACAGGCGTGCCCTAGGCTGGCCACAATAAAAGGCCACTCTGAAATGTGCAGTTTTGCTTTATTGGGGGGGTCAGAAAACATGTCAGTATCTGGTGTGACCACCATTTGCCTCACGCAGTGCAACAAATCTCCTTCGCATAGAGTTGATCAGGTTGTTGATTGTGGCCTGTGGAATGTTGGTCCACTCCTCTTCAATGGCTGTGCGAAGTTGCTGGATATTGGCATGAACTGGAGCACGCTGTCATATACGCCGATCCAGAGCATCCCAAACATGCTCAATGGGTGACATGTCCGGTGAGTATGCTGGCCATGCAAGAACTGGGATGTTTGCAGCTTCCAGGAATTGTATACAAATCCTTACAACATGGGGCCGTACATTATCATTCTGCAACATGAGGTGATGGTAGTGGATGAATGGCACAACAATGGGCCTCAGGATCTCATCACGGTATCTCTGTGCATTCAAAATGCCATCAATAAAATACACCTGTGTTTGTTGTCCATAACATATGCCTGCCCATACCATAACCCCACCGCCACCATGGGCCACTCGATCCACAACGTTGACGTCAGCAAACTGCTCACCCACACGACACCACACACGCTGTCTGCCATCTGCCCTGAACAGTGAAAACCAGGATTAATCCATGAAGAGAACACCTCTCCAACATGCCAGACACCATCAAATGTGAGCATTTGCCCACTGAAGTTGGTTACGACGACGAACTGTAGTCAGGTTGAAACTGAGGACGACAAGCATGCAGATGAGCTTCCCTTAGACAGTTTCTGACAGTTTCTTTGGTTATGCAAACCAATTGTTGCAGCAGCTGTCCGGGTGGCTGGTCTCAGACGATCTTAGAGGTGAACATGTTGGATGTGAAGGTCCTGGGCTGGTGTGGTTACACGTGGTCTGCGGTTGTGAGGCCGGTTGGATGTACTGCCAAATTGTCTGAAACGCCTTTGGAGACGGTTTATGGTAGAGAAATGAACATTCAGTTCACAGGCAGCAGCTCTTGGTGGACATTCCTGCAGTCAGCATGCCAATTGCATGCTCCCTCAAAACTCACGACATCTGTGGCATTGTGCTGTGTGATAAAACCGAACATTTCAGAGTGGCCTTTTATTGTGGCCAGCCTAGGGCACACCTGTGCAATAATCATGCTGTCTAATCAGCATCTTGATATGCCACACCTGTGAGGTTGGATGGATTATCTCGGCAAAGGAGGAGTGCTCACTAACACAGGTTTAGACAGATTTGTGAACAATATTTGAGAGAAATGGATCTTTTGTGTATATAGAAAATGTTTTGGATCTTTGAGTTCAGCTCATGAAAAATGGGAGCAAAAACAAAAGCGCTGCATTTATATTTTTGTTCAGTGTAATAACAAAGTTGCCTATTCATTTCAGCATTGACTAGCTTTGATTTCTCTGAACTCAAAGCTAAGATTGGGGAACTAACAATAGTAAAGCTGAATCTTTGATATGTGGAGTTAAATTTGAACAGTATTCATAAAGACATTGCCCTTGCCAAGCTGACAAATAAAGGTCAATAAAGTACTTGGACTGTGGCTTTGCACTTGTCTTTTATTGCAACCTTGTTTGGCACTTCAAAAAATGAAAAGCTGAAAGATGAATTTGATGCACTTTCTTTCATGTTTTTTGATAAATCTGTCTCCTTTGTTTTTGATGTGAATAAAAAATGACAAATGTAATAATTGGCAGTTTCCCCTCCTAGAAACTCCCTTGAGCTACCAGGTGAAGTTTTTCTTATTTTTGCTCTGTTGAAAGAGGATCTCACGGGGTTGTTTCTCCTGTCCCTAAGGTTGTGGTTGCCATGGTAGCTAACGAGGCTTAGATGAAGGGTATAAAGGTATAGAACTGGTGCTGAACTGAGGGAAGGTCACAGTGGTTTCTGTTTATCAGCTTAGAGTAACAAGCCAGCTGGGGTCCGTCTCTCAGCGGATGTGGAGCTTTATTGTTTCTTTATAATCACTGTGTCACTGTCTGCTGATATGGCTATATGAGGTGTCTGATTACTCTGCTGCTGATAGTAAAGTAGCTTCTCCCCCGAGCATTAATCTACCTATTAAAAATCTCCAGTCCGTGTGTTCACAGCCGCAGCAGTACATGTTCATGTTAACATTTAATGCTTAGGTGACTCTAATTATAACAGCTTGCAGTGAGACCAGCTGCAGAAAAAGTTGAGTTTATGGATCACATTTAATGAGTGGCCAGGAGGTCAGGGGTCAGAAGGTCGCAGCATCCAGAACCAGCAGAAATGATTGTGATAGTAGGGAGATGTTGAAATTCAATGGTGAAATCTGGGGCATGTCTGCACTAATGTGGATACATTTAAAAGTAGTTTTGTATCTCTTCTTTTGTTTTTTTCATTTCCACTTTCCAGAACACTGTCCAGCTGGGATGTAACAGAATTTGAATAGACTGTTTGGATGTGAACAGTTAATGACCCTGAACACACATGAAACTACATCTGGTTTTGTAATTGTTTTTGTTGCCTGGTTGACAAAATGTGTTTTAGTCTGTCATCTCTTCCTGTAAGAGTCACAACATGGTCAAAATTAAAATACACAACATACGTAATTGTAGCACATAAATTTCAGGAAGGGTTAGAACTCACAGGAGCAGTATCTCTGATGACCATCAATGATAAACAGCTGTAAATCTGCTTAGACATAATTCTTAAAAGTGGTGGCCTCGGGTTGAAGGCGTTGACGGGGGATTTCTTTTGTGTGTCATTACCAGTCTCTCTCCCCCATCATTTCCCATCATCTCCCCATCGTCACAGTTTATTACAGTCATAAAATGCCCAAACAGTTTATTTTTTAAGGAAAAATGAGCCCATGATGTGGCATTCTTTGTCAATAGCTTTCCAATGTTTTATCACAGACATGTCAGACGAACTTCATTTTCATTTCATGTCACTTTTAGTTTGTGTCACTAGCTGCCTCTTTTCACCCGCCAGTGATCAGCTTCAGTGGGAGGGTGAAGAGTGAGTTTAATATAACTTACTGGAGTTACCAGAAGGTAAATTCCTCCTGTTTTGGAGGAATACTTGCTACCCCAGCTGTGATGCCAAGCTAATGCATCATGTAACAAGATAACATAGATCTACCATCAAACTCCATGCAAGAGAGCCAAAAACCCACTTCCTAAAATGTAATGGAATCATGTAGTTTCTGAATTAAAAACTGTGATCCCATGTATAAAAGTCCTTATGGAAAAGAAAGGAGTAACTGCCCTGCACTGCACAGGATAAAGTATGCATTTATTTAAATTTTAAATAAACTGTTAATTTCCTGTTTTAATTGAAGAATGTATTTAATGTCTTTTGTGTTAAGATAACAGTTTTCCTATTGTCTGATTCTTTGGGAAAATTTCTTACAGTGAGTTCAAAAATACTGCCATTATACTAGAGGTGGACGATATGTCCTAACATTTATAACATGGTACTTTGTTTGTTTGTTTGTTTGTCTTTGGTGACGGGATTGTATCACAGTATTACAGAAATAAAAGGGATACTACGCTTAGCAATGTAAGGGAACATATCTTAAGAAGGAAAAAATGATTTGAAAAAAATGATGTTTATTGGCTTTCCTGTGCTGCAGTATGAAGTGTGGAGATAAAAAAGTTACCTACGTCCAAGCTACTTGTTTGGTTATTGGCTAAACGTTCACACAGTTTCTCTTTACTGTCCCTCAATTTTTAATGCTTAATACTTTACAGGCCACATTAGCCATGGAACACAACAACGCCAAATTCAACAGGCTAGCCCAAAGAAAAAACAGCAAAGCAACATGAAAATGCCAAAAAGTTTGAAGTTGGTATTAATCCATGCTTGAGCTTCAGTTGTGAAGCAAATCCTGCTTTGTATTGGCCCTCAGTGCAAAATAAAGTGATTAGTGCGCACACATAATGTTAGCCTAAGAGTTAATCCGCTGGGTGCTGAAGATGAAGACTTTTGGTGTTGGTCCTTGCAGCCGTCAACAGAGAAACTGCTGTGCATTGCTTGTAATGTTACCTTCCCCATCTTTGTGAGAAAAAAGGTAGTTACAGGATGTAACTTGAGTTTTGTGAGTATGTGCATAGCCCTCTACCTGCATGTTATTGCAGCCACAGTAAAGCACCTTATTTTTAAAATACTAATACATTTATGACAGTAATAACGGCATTGCAAAACCCATGTTGTGTGGTATACCATCCATTCCTACATTATACTCCACTTTGTTAGAAAATGAATAGGAAAATAGTAAATGGGGACTCAAAGAGGAGCTGTAACAATATAAGGTTGCAAAATCCCAAAAAATGAATTAAGACCAGTCTGTTTCATTTGTATTTGTTCTTGAGTTGTTCCTCTGTGGTTCTTTGTAACTGAATGCTTTCTGTATTTTCCGGGCAGGACTACAAACATGGCTGACGCGGCACGAGGTCCCGTGGTTGGCCGGCCATTGGCATTTGTCAATGAAGAGCGGAGGGCGGTTCACTCCTGGTCCCGGATCTCGTCAGCGGGGCATGGTGTCCTCCTGGATGCTCTGAAGATCCTCAGCCCGATGTCTCATGACCTCTCAAGCAGCGAGGAGTTGGTCACCTTCCTGCACGACCTGAGCGAAGAGGGCCACAAGCCCACTGTGCTGCGCAGCAAAGACGTATATGGCTACCGCTCTTGCACAAATCAACCCCTAACTGAAGACATGCTGAAGCCACCCAACAGGAGCGTCAGACCCATTGCCAAGAGGAGGGGAAAGAGGCCCATGGCCAAGAAGAGAGAGGTGCACCCTTCCTGGAACACCCCTGAGAAGGGCAGCCCCAGAATTCAAGGGGTCCGCCCTCCAGAGCCGCTGGTGGACCATCGTGTCATCATCTGTAGCAGGACACCCAGTCGGACTGTAGAGATGTCACAGGCACTGCAAGTGCGGCCGTGCCTCAGACTGACCAACATTAAAGGCCTGTCTGGCTTCCACACAGCCAGACTCCAGATCCACACTTCCTGGGACTCATCCTCGGAGGCACCCTCTGTTGCCTTTTCACAGCAACAGCACCCTCCAATGCTTTCAGGAATACCTTTGCAGCCTTCTCAGAACGGTGGCGGGGCACCCACCAAAGCTGTGGCCTTGTTCAGCCAGAAGAGCCTGTCCTGTCCCCTCCGATTGGACGCCGCCCTCATCGGAGACTCTGCTCCGGTCTTTTATGCTAATGGCCGGGCATTCCCAGAGACTCACACAGAGCTGACCAGTAATGGCTGGAGGAGCAATGGCCTCCACCGGGATGGTCGCAGCCCCAAGGAACTGAACAACCCAACTCGGCAGAGACATGGCATGAAGGACAAGAACACTTTTAGATGGAAAGTGATAAAGGTGGATGACTCGCGCTCTGTGGCTGAGGCCCGCAGAAAAGCGCAGAAGATCCTACAGGTCAACCTGTCTCCAGTGATTCAGATTCAACCTCTCAACCATGTATTGAGAGACTTCAGATACCAGAATAAGTGACAATTTTCCCCAAACTCACACACATAGTTTCTTTTAGCAGACGTTAGTGTTCTACATCCGTCAGCCTCCACCTGGTTGAGCCCCAGTGTTCATAGCAAATGTCTTACCATGGGCTTAGATGATCTCTGCTGATTGTTGGAGGTAGAGAAATTAGTCTGTCTCTGGAAGTTCCAGTTCCTGATGGAGGCACTCAGGATTGAAAGGCATTTGAGTTAGGTGACGCTTTTCCCAGCAGGCTGGGAAATGATTGTTGGCCAAATGCTGGTACATTTTCACTGTCTACCTTAGTTTACTTCAACCAACTATCATTCTGCTTTGAGTTGAATGGCTGCTAGCCAATGTTGCTAACGAATTTCGGGATGCAGCATCCACTGTGACTGTTAGGTCAAAGGTGAATTTTCTGCCCTTCAACAAGGCAACTGGGTGTGACTCTTAGTTGTTCAAAGAGTATAACTCAAGAAGTACTTTTTATTTGGGACACCTAGATGAACTGGTGAATGAGCAGGGGCAAGTTTTCAAAGTCTTCAGATGAGCAGATGTGGAGGTTGGTTTGTTCTAGCAAAACAAATAAACTAAAGAAAAGGATGGAGAAAGAGAAATGTGTTAAGTTTGTCTTCCTTTTTGTATTTTTGTTGTGTCTCCACTGGAAATCAGCAAGGCTGTGGGAGCGAGTACAGCACGGAATCAAACCCGCGACCCATTCAGAGATAGATTGAGACTGGATGATTTGTTTGAATTACAGTCCTTCACGAAGTGTTCCTTGGTTTAGTTTATCCACATATGGAGAGAAAACACTTCGTATTTTTGACTGTTGGGAACATTTGATGTCATACAGTGAGAAAACATGAATCAACGGAAGCAACTGCATAAAAGGGAGCATATGGAGGAGGACTTGGGCCATGTGAAAACATTTTGACTTGTGACATCAACCTCAAAATGTTCATGTAAAAAGAAAAATCTTCAACTTTTCGAATTCTTAGCTATAAGAACGCTGACTTCAAGTTTCTCACATTTTCTCCTTATTTAAACAGTCACTGAATCCTGTTTTTTTTACAGATTAGTTCTCAGAATAATGACTTTCTGGCTCAGAATTTTTCCACACCACACCACAGCCCTGGTCCACCTCCATAAGTAACTGACATCTGTACTGCATAGGCAAGGAACTGTCAGCTGGAGTACTGACATTTGGCTCAGGCCCATTTGTTTCCTCACAAGTTCAATTTGAAATTGCAGCTTTAAAAAGTTAAGTCTCCCATCAGAACTGTCATCAGATCAGTGCTGTGCTCTGCTGACTAGCAAGATTTGCCTACCGTAATTTACATTATAGATTTTTTTTGTTTCTTGAATTTCTCAGCTGTGATCAAAGTATTGTGACATTTTGAGAGTGTCACAGTGCTTCATCATCACCTGTTCCTGGTCATGAAAGTCATTAATATTATTTACCATAAAATATAGAAAATATTTGAAATGATCTCTGAAATTCGTTGGGGCTTTCTTTGAATCACACTGGTTTTGCCACAGGTGCTAACTGTTGGTGCTGAATTACGCAATTGGCACAAGAATGTTCTTTTAGTTCAGATTGGAGCATTTAAGAGCAGTGACTTCCTGTGAGTTACTCTCTGAAGGACTGATAGTACTGCTGCCCCCTGCAGGTTGGGATGAGCATGCCAAACCGCCTTGTGTGCTTTCCAAAGGGTTTCTACTGTGAGGAAACACCTGAATCCATTTTCACGTTATCTGTGAGAGACCCCTGTGTATTCCGCTGAATTTTTTTTTTAAATGTCTGGACAAAATCACATTCTTAAAGACAACTACATTGTTGAGCAGTGCAAAAGTTTAATTTTGACCTTGGAAACAGTGCATTAACAGCAAATCTTAACTCGTAGTCTACTTACTAGCTTTTTCCAGAGCTTTTACTGATCTCAAGGTGATTAACTGTGGATGAAAGCTCTAAAAAAGCTAGTGGGCGGACCTTGGTTTCCGATTTTTTGGGTAAAATATTGACTACGCATAATACTGAAACCAGCATATATTAAGGTCTATGTAAAACAGAACTGAACCGCCCCTCGCTCCGTAAATGAGGACTTTTGTTTCAGCAGCCATGAAAAAGATACACCAAAAAATAAAAGTGGATTTCCAACATCTGGTTCATGTTTAAATGCTGTGGAATCTGTTACAGGCCACTTGGTAGGAAGAACTAATCAGATTTAAAGTGGAAATGTGTACTTTCTGACTTGAGATCCATGCACTTTGAATTAGCAGTCTGTTCCCCTGTTTAAACTGAGACCATCAGTGTTTGTTGGTCGGCCCTGCAGGTTTCCACGTCCCTGTTCTGGTGAATTTTATGTTCTGGAAGCGTCTCTCAGTTTCAACACGCCCCTCTCCGATCTGTCTGTATAGTCATGTTCACCACCAACAATTCCCTTTTCTAGAACTTCTTTCTGTTAGTCTTGTTTGTGCAACACTTGTATAATATTGTATTTCCTACATGACCTTTGAAAAGTTCTTTTGTTCAATAAAATTTGATCTGAAAAGAATCTATTTTTTTCCTGAGCCACAACATTTGTCATAACTCCCTCCAGTATGTACAGTACAATCTCCCATACTGACAAAGTTTAATTGCATGACCATGTCATCAGATTGTTTATGTTCTTTGAACCCTGACTCACCAAGCCAAACATCTGTCAATGGGCTCTTGGAAAGTGGGAAGTGCACTTATTCCCTCTGTTTCAGAGAGTGAGAAGGCTTTTGCTGATAGAGTTGAAACAATTAAGAAATTAGACAGTAGACAAACTATTTATATCAAGTCATTGTCATTTTTTCTTGCAAAAATGGGAAACAATTGATTCTCCACTTCTCTGTTGTAAGGATTTGCTGCCCTTTTTATTCTTTTGTGATAGTAAACGGAACATCTTTGGGTTTGGGACTGTTTGCCAGACAAAAGAAGCAATTTGAAGACATCACACTGGGTTTGAGGAAATTGTGACAGGCATTTTCTGTAATCGTGACATTTTACAGACCATGAATTAAAGGACGGACCCATATTTTTTCACATTTGTCTTACAATAGGAAGGCGTCATTGAAGTTGAAAATTGGGCTCTCAAATGATCTAAATTATCTGTAGAAAAATCTTAAACTGTCTATTTTACAAGGAAGAAAATCAGTGAAGACATTTGCTGATATTGATTAAAGATGAAAAGAATGTGAGGCTGCAGAATCAGTGATATCTTTTAAGTCACGTCTCAAAACCTTGTCTTTAAAAAAAAAAGTATTAATTGTACCACACCATTTTATTTTTGTATTATTCTTGATTGTCTGCAGGGCTCCAGACCAAAATGATTGCATATGCATATATTCATGTGAGTAGCCCCATCTGGGAAAAACATCACTTTGCAGAGCTGCAGCACCCCAGAAGAATCCAGACCCAGTATTGAACATACAGATGCATGAGTTTAAACGACAGATGAAAATGGCTTCTGCCAATGTTGGAATTTATACAAACTCTCAGGTGTAATCAATAGAAGATTCCTTTGCTGTCTCTTACAATCATATTTACTACAACATAGCAAAATTTGTTCTCTGTATTTTAACGTATCCCTGAGGAGCAGTGGGCAACCACTGGTTGGCACCCAGTGCCTTGGTCAAGGGTGTTGACAGGAGATTTGACCTAAGATACACGTTTTAATACAATACATACACACACTGTCATTTCAGACCCATGATCCAAAGATCGTAGTAAGAAAATAGCCCAGCCTAGATAGATAGATAGATAGATAGATAAACAGATAGATACTTTATTCACCCCCAAAGGAAATTTTAAGAAGAAGGCATGCAATAAATAATCTGGAAGCACAGCAAGCGAAGAATTAAAAGTTAAAAGAAAAAATGTCCTCGTCCAGTGCAACAGGATTAAAAGTAAAGATGTCCAGTGCACAGCTACGCTAGTAGAAAATGGCTTATGCCACGATGATGACCATCAGTTTCTCATTTAAACTACTTACGGTGAATAACAAATAATAAATCATACATGTGTCTGATTAATGTTCCACAGTGTTGAGTTTTCTATGATGTAATCTGTGATTCCAAATTAAAATGCCAAAAATAATACAAATATTATTTGGTTAGTTGGCTCTAAATTTCTGTTACAGATGAGTCAGACTGGCTAAGGTGGATAGGCTAACAATAGCCATATTAGCTAAGACTAGTTCTATTATTAGCCTTGGCTTCATTAGCAAGGATATATGAAATTGCTGTCTTTTAAAAAGCATTGATCATATCCCAACAACAGAATGGACATGAGAAACTTACACATTAGTGCTGTAAATAAAATAGTATATTCAGTATACATACATACATACATACATACATACATACATACATACATACATACATACATACATACAGTAGTATATTCAGTTGAAATGATGTCAATTTTATATGCTCTGCAGTGGATATAGGAAATCAAACCCCTGTGAAATGTATAAAAAAGAGAGTGTGCCCTCTTGGATGCCCTACGGTAGATGAAATATGATGAAGTGCTCTCTATGGTGGTCCAGTGTCCAAGAAAATTTAATGATGCCTTAATGCCTTAATTTTCTGGTGGCCTATTGGAGAAAATGTGATAAGGTGCCCTCAATGGTGCACTTCTAGTGGAAAAAAATGTGAGGAAGTGTCCTTTGTTGTGCCCTTGTGGTGGAGAAAACATGATGAAGCACCCTCTATTGTGCCTTTCAAAAATGTGATGCAGTGTCATAAAGGCTGCATCATGATCTTCTATACGTTGGTGCCCCAATGCATGCTGCTAGGTCCCTTTTTATTTTGTTTTGCACCTGTCCACTACAAGTAAGAGTGAAACAATAGATCAACTGTCCAAAATGGGTTAAAAGCAAGTCAACTAGAGCTGGCAAAACCAATAAGTAAGGCAGAAACCGAAAACTAAGATGCAGCAGCAGAGTTTATGGGATGTAGATGAAGGCATTTGTATCAGATCCAAAGGGAGTGGCAAGGTCACTTGGGAAAAGTAGCACAGAAAAGTGTCTGAGTAGGGTTAGATTAGCACATACTAAACTTCATCTCTCTCACATTATCGGAAAGCATCCAGGCAGAAACTGTGATATCTGCACTCAGATGAAGACTTTGAATGTCATCTTTGTTTGCCCTAAATATGCAAATAAAAGACAGATACTAAGAAACAAACTGGAACGTAGAGGGATTACATACATGTAAATTTAACTAATCTTTGCTTGACGTTGTGGAAATTTAGGTTTGAAGCACGTGTCTTCAGTTAACTTGCAAAACACATGACAGATAACAATGATTTAAGATTGATGTAGCACTAGAGCTGGTGGTGATAATGCTCTGCCAAGTTACAATTACATTGAGATTAGAAGAAGATGTAGTAAAGAAGACAGATGTGCTCAAAGATGCTCTATAGCAAAAGACTGGGAATTACAAGCCCCACCAGTAGTATGAAATGGTACAAGTGCAGACATGCTCATACAGTAAAATCTATAGATTTGCACCGGACTCGACCTGACTCTTTGTCTTATTTGTCTTTTCATTGAATTATTGAGTTACTGATAACCAGGTATTGAAAACTGCATGTTGTTGAGAAGATCTGAAGACTAACTGGCCCATTTGATGACTTTTTTCCACGACATGTGCCTCACTACTGTTGAACAAGAGAGTTGCAATACTTAGAAAATTTCTAGTGGAATGTGGAAGTAATGCGTGTTGGGGGAGTAGTAGCCACTACTTCCAAGCACTGAATAGCTCCAGCATTGAACCCCATTCATTATTTGTGTTTTCCAAACATACTCACTAGTAAATTGTTGAAATTATTATTATTTTTATACTTTAACAGCTTAGCTGACCTCTCATGAATATAGTTGATCGTGGTATTTTATGAAGCCAGCTCTAGTTACTGTTCATCGTAAGGCGATAACTAGTTACATCTGTTTGCAGTTAGCTAACGTGTGCAACACTAGCTAACTAACCAGGTGTCAGTTGGCCTGGTGCCTTAATTTACTGCAAATCAATTGCAGTTATTAGTGTTTGGTTGCCATAAAAAGTTTATCTTTGGTTATTAGGTTAATTGTAAAAGCACTTAGTTGCGACCATATTAGCACACCTGGTTACAATGAATGGTTGCTAGCTCAACGAGATAACATGGCTAGCATGTATTTAGCAAGCTTGGTTAGCGTTTGTTAGACAGTGCATCAGTAAGATCTGCAGCATAAATATGGATAATCACAGTTTACCTAAATTAAAAATGTAACTGAGATAGTTATATGTGACAGTCTGAACCACACATCCCAGGGAGGCTGACTTTAATAACCTTAAAAACCAGATATCTACAAAGGATCCAAAAAGCATCAAGGTATGTAATTGTGAGAAACAGCTCCTTGTACCCTCCAAAATAATCAATAGTCTCATTCCTCCCATCTCACTGCACCTCCAATACTGTAGCCCCACATCCTTACACCTCCATCCTCCCCTTTTGTCTCTCCCTGGACTTCAGTTACACAGAGGCCAGTTCATTACAGGGCCAGGAGAATGAGACATCCTCACTTACAAGGAGGTTGTCTACACTCAGTGAGCACTTCATTTGTCACACCTGTACAATCGACTGCAATTCAGTATAACTGTTCAGTCAGAAATTCTAGTTCTATGAAATTCATAATGTTCACTTTTTGTTGATAGACAGAAATATGTAAACTCAATTAAACGTTTATTCCCAAGGTCATAGTTAAAGATGGTGTTGTGCTGAACTACATGATATTGAGAGGTCTTTCTATTTTTGTCCTCTTTAGATACATGAGGGAACCAGGCTATTAGAAACACATCTGAATATAATGACAGGTCAGTAGAACCCCACGAACATCTAGGACCTTGATGCTAAGACAAAGAGCTGAATAAACACCTCTATGGCAGCATAAAAACCCCTGAGCATTAGAGGCAACATAGAATCAGAATTTTAATGCATTATATTGCACAAGTGTGCCTAATAAAGTGGCCATGGATTGTGCATACCTGCAGACTCAAGTCAATGATTCCCCTGTATGCTTCTGGGATGTGTGGCTGACAGTGTGGTCACTCACAGCTTTGGGCTGCCACATAAATTACAGCAAATCTCACCAGTGTTGGACCCACAAAATGCAGAATGGATTGTTTCTGTGTTTTTCCTGTTGTTATTAGAGAGATTACCTGTCATCAGACCTGTCCACCTGGTGTTGCCTAGAGGTAACCAAGCATGGAGGAAACTGCTGAAATGTTGTCAGGGATTAACTCCTGATTCCTGAGGGTGAAGAACAGACCCCGTGTCCTCAATGTCCAAACCCTTGTAATTAGAGGAAGAGGAAGTTAAAGGTTGGTGTGGGATTTATACAGATGAGTCCAAATATATTTGGACAATGGCACAGTTTTTTCTTATTTTTGCCTCTGTCCATCAGCACACTGGATTTGAAATGAAACGATGATCAGGAGTTTAAAGTGCAGGTCATTACATTCAGAATCAGAATCAGAATCAGAAAGCTTTATTGCCAGGTACGATTTTACACATAGGAGGAATTTGCTTTGGTGAGGTTGGTGCATGACACATCTATTAAAAGAGGTTATTAAAAAAGTAAAAATATAACAATAAGTAAAAAATATAACAATAGTAGAAAATATAACAATAAGTAAAAGATATAACAATATGAATATATATACACAAGTCTTTTTTTTTTTTTCCCAGAAGCACAGTCTGTTTTTTTGGAAGGCAGTCCAAGCTGAGCGTTATTGTAACGCGTAGAGTTATGGCAATGTCAATGTGACAGATGAGGCAGAGGTGGAGTGTGAAGAGTGTCGGGGGGTTCCGCGCCTTGTTAATAAGGCTGACAGCAGACGGGAAGAAACTGTTCTTGTGGTGTGAGGTTTTGGTCCTGATGGACTGCAGCCTCCTGCCAGAGGGGAGTGTCTCACAGAGTTTGTGTCTGGGGTGGGAGGGATCAGCCACAATCTTACCTGCACGCCGCAGGGTCCTGGAGGCGTACAGGTCCTGGAGAGATGGGAGACTGCAGCCGATCACCTTCTCTGCAGACCTAATGACACGCTGCAGTCTACCCTTGTCCTTAGCAGTGGCCAGTCACCTTTAGCATGAGAGCATTTATAATTTGGTCATCTAATTCAAAGAATCTGTAACCAAATACTAAATCTGACCATTTTATTTAGGTTTATCGGAACTTGTCCAATAACTTGTGTTCCTCTGAAATTGGCAGTCTGTCAAATGGCTATAATGTCTTCATGGTTCAATGGATAAATCTGAAAATTCCCACAAATTTCAGGTGAAGTTGAAGTCCACAGTCATTATTAATTTTCAGATTCTGTAGTGGAGTACAGAGCCAGAATAACAGAAATCATGCAATGTCTAAATATGTATGGACCTAACTCTAGGTGTGTCAATGTGTAATTATGTCCCTCAGTGTATTAACCTGAACACTGTTTCATCTTTCTGTACCTCTCTTAGTTCTCTCTGGCAGCGACGGGCTCGACTCGACTCAGGACCTGGTCCGCTTCTGTGGGTGGAATGCTCCCATCAAAACAGTCAAGTAACTGTAGCATTCCTTGTGGTGAGGAATTTGAATGTTTTTGCTATCAGTGTATGGATAAGCATTTGGCTCTGGGATTCCTGTGTGTGTGTCTGGAGATGTTTGGTGATCATCCAGTGAGGATTATTCAGTCCTCACGCTCAGGTGTCCTTATCTCCTTTTCTTCCCACTGTTGCTTTGGAAGAATACATTGGTTATTTTGAACACTTGCATGCCTTTCCTGGCCTGCTTCCTTACGTCTTTCTCTCTCTGTAGGAGGTTGAATGAGTTTCTTTGAAGACTGCCTATTCAGTGGAAAACCTATACACCATCTCCCTGGATATATTATGTAATAAAATGTTTTGATGAATGCAGTTGTTGCCTTGTTTATTTTGCACTATTGACCAAACTTCTTTCTGCATCATCTTATACATTATTGTACAATGATACAATGTTGTATCATAGTTTATTTGTTGATTATGTTTTATATTATTAATCTGAATGTGCAAAATATGTTATCACATTAATGTTGTGGAGTAAAATGGGCAATATATGCCTCTGAAATGTAGCAGAGTAGAAGTAGAAAGTGGCAGAGAGTGGAAATACTTGAGTAAAGTACAAGTACTTTGAAACTGTACTTAAGGATAGCACTAAATCTTGGCTACAGTTACTTTCCACCCCTGTTGTAAAAGTATTGTGCTTTATAGGAGCGCCCCCCCCCTGTCCTCCAAAGTTACACGTATAAAAACTGATTAATGGTGTCTCTTAAGAAAAAAATGATTGGATTGGTTTGAAACCATTGAGAGCTGCGTGAACCACGTGACTGCGTGGTGGCGAGCTCGAGCTGTGTCGCAACTGTTTTACTTAACGGCTCTGGTTTCCGTCATCCGCCATGTTCAAACGGAAGTCAGGTGAGGTCGATTAAAGTTTGTCGTGTCGTAGCTGTTTCGCCGAAGCCAATCGTCAGAGGAAACAGTCCCACTGTGTCCTCTCACCAAAGAAATTATACAAAGTTAAAGCAATTAAAGTCAAACGACCGAGATGTAAAAGTTAGCTAGCTTTCCAGTAATGGCGCCTTTGTAAAAGCACTTTAGCTAGCAGCAGTGCAGCTAGGATCTGAGCTCGGTTCGACAGGAAGAACCGTCGAGTGCGGACGGTCTCACAGCCTGGATATTGACCGTTTCAACTGCATGAAGAAAGAGAAGAATTACCGTCTTCATGATGTAAGTAATGCTTTATGTCTTTGCTGGAATGTAACTGATTATATGTACTCGAGTAATACTCTATGTAAGTACAAATTTTAGGTACTTGTTCTTAAGTATCTTCTTTTCACGCTGCTTGCCGCTTAAACTCCCCTACATTTCAGAGACAAACGTACTTTTTACTCCACTACATTTCTCTGACAGCTTTAGTTACTTGTTACTTTACAAATTAGGATTTTAACATACAAAACATGATGATTTTATAAAATATGACATCTTGCGATTAAGTAACTACAACTGTACCTAAGAATATATACAAGTACAGCTGAAATTATTGGTCACTGATTAGTTGATTGACAGAAAGTGAATGCAACTTTTTTTTTTCATGCAAAAAGCATTTCATGGTTCCAGCTCCTCAAATATGAGGATTTACTATCTTTCCCTGCAATTGTTTTGATAAAAAAGTGTTACTATTTTTTTTAAATTTTACAAACCAGTCTACCAACCAGTCAAATGGCTTACTCAACAGAATAAGCAGGAAATGAATTTCTAAGGAAAATGATTAGTTGTTCTGCTATACAAAATAGTTAAAAATCAGTTCCACCTCAAGCGCCTGCAGCAATAAAATCCTTCTTTTTCATAAATGTATGAGTAATAATCTTCTCATGCTATAATGTGTGATAGTATGTCAGTGACAGGGTATGCCAGTGTTCAGTAAATGAAGCCACTCATCAGCACAGTAACATTCTGGACTTGGTAATGACAACAGGGTTAAACATTAACAATGTTTCAGTTTTAGAATTCCTTATTTATTGCTCCGTGTGTTTTTTGATGGTAACATAATCGTAACAAAGACTAAAAGGGAATTTTTGCTTCAAAAGAGATTTCTAAATGGCAAGACTGAAGCAGAGTTCTGCAATATTATGAGATCATTTAAATCACACAGCTATGACTTGAAATTATATGATTGATCTTTTCAATAATACCATGTCATCTGCTTTAAATGCTGTTGATCCACTAAAGGCTAAAGAGGTCTGCTGACAGAATCTTCCCAAGATTAAACAATAATGGTGTTAATCAAATTTAGAGAATCTGTTGAGCAGATTGAAAGAAAATTGAGGAAACCTGGGCTCACAGTTCCCTGTAATGTAGAGAGTATTTCTAACCTGATGCACAGCAGATAAAACACTTATTGTTCTGAAAAGGGACTTGAGACCTGGCTTGGATTTGTAGCTTGAAACTTGACTTACTTGAGTCTATTGACCAAGTTCATAACTTTACTTGAGTAGGTTGGTCAATTGGTAATTTTTACTTTACTAGAGCAATTTTTTGAACAGTTTAACAACTGCAAAACATATCCTGCTGATGTGAAATCACATTCAGAAGGTAATTGCTCTACTGCCCATTCTGTGCATGTAGTTTGTTGACCCTGTAGCTGTGGCGTCATTTCAGGGTTTTCAGAGTTGTACCTCTTGCCATGGAAGGTGAAGCATGTTGATAACGAGATATCAGAGCCAAAAAAGAGAAAAGTGATGTTTCAGTGTGGAGGGGGTGGCACATTGATCCACAGCAGTTTCTGATGGAAATCCTGTCTGACTCACTCATAATTTCTCCACAACAGAGCTATATACATAAATTCCATCATTATGATCATTATCCATTAGAATATTTTGATCTCCTCATTTATATAAATGAGCCTAAATAACAGACATATCTCTCTACATAGCGCAGTACATTTCAACACACCACAGACTACATCCTCCAAAATGACCACAAACTTCTATCATCACCTGTCTAAAACACTCAACAAAACTGCAACATAAAAGCATGCACACAGACTCAAAACTGCAAGTTTCTTAAATTGGACAGTGTTTTGATCCTTGCTGGATCTTTGTCAAGCTTGAACTTTTGATCTAATGAAGATTGGACTATGAATGAGAAATTGTCCATTTAAATGAATTTGTGGTTTGGAGTTTGTGTGCAGGTGTTGACCTTTTTAAATACTAACATTAAGTTCACCAGCATGCAAGTGAGGGACAGTTGAGACATTTACACCTGATATTAAAATAGGATATGTATCCAGATTTGTTATCCTGTTAGTGATTGATCTGATCTTGCCTTTGTGTTGAGACCTGGTTTAGACATGGAGAATAGGCTGCTTCGAGTCTGCTGTTTTGTCTATAGAAGAGGTAACTGTTTGATTGACATGCCCTGGAGCCAATCACTGGACCCCATTGGGAATTCAGACCAACAAATTAGTTGAAGGAAGCTTCATTGGGACCAGCCAATGAGTGAGCAAGGATAGGGCATTGCTTTGTAATTGAAGAGCAGGAGGCAGATGGTCAATTATGTGCAAACAAACCCACAGGCCTAATCAGGGATGCAGTCTTGGCTCATGTGAGCAGACAGCGGCACAGGATCCTGAACTATGTAGATGGTTGGTGTGTCTCTGTCCGTTCAGAAGAACAGTGTTACTGTCACTTCCTTTACATGTGTCTGAACAAATAGAAGTGAGAAGGCTGAACTGGGTCACTGTGGGCAGCTGAGCTGCAAGCAGTCCACCTTGTCCTCCAGCAGTTAGATAAAATAGATAAGATAAGATAGGACTTTTTTGATCCCACTCTGGGGAAATTAAGTTGTTACAGCCAGCAAGTATTAAAAAAGCAAAAACAGTGCCACAGAAGGGTCAAGATAAAAAGTATATGGGATATAGAATAAAAAATCAATTATTTTTATGTACATTGTTTACACATAAAAATACTAAATGCCTTTAAAATACTACTGCCCATCCATAAAAATACCATTGCCAATATCCTTATGAGACAACTGCCAGTGTTGTATGTTGTATTGCACTTGAAAAATATTCTTGCATAGGAAGAAGCTTTGAATTTCTCGAGTTTATGTATATGCACAATATGTACACTTTATAAAAAATACTGTTGCCAATATGGATAATAACTAGTGTTATTGCACAGTTGAGAAAAAAAACAACAAATTAGAAGATGAAATAGTATTGCACCAGATGAAAAAAGTGCAAAAAAAAAAAAAGGTAGGATAATGATGCAGAATTGGGGGAAAAACACCGTCAGTACAGTGCTACATTATGTGATGCTGGAGTTAAACAGTTTGACAGCTGTTGGAATGAAGGACCTGCGGTAGCATTATTTCTTACATACTGGATGCAGTATTCTGTTGTTTGAGGAGCTGCTTAAGCCCCCCACTGTCTCATGCAGGGGGTGGGATGGGTTGTCCTGATTGATGTCAGCTTGGCTAACCTCCTCCTCTCACTCACCTCCTCGATTGGTGTCCAGAGGGCAGTCCAGGACAGAGCCAGCTCTTCTGACCAGTTTGTTCACTCTTTTCCTGTTCCTCTCAGAGCTGCCACAGCCCCAGCAGACCACTGCATAGAAAACTGCAGATGCCACCACAGAGTCATAAAATGTCTTTAACAGTGTCCTACATTCTCCAAAGGACCTCAGTCCTCTTAGCAGGTGTAGACAAATTTTGCCCCTCTTGTACAGGACATCAGTGTTGTTCTGAAGAAATTGACATTTGCTTTGAAAAGAGGAACTGAGGTCTAAATGTAGCTCCTTGGTTATTGCTTGTAGCTAGGGTGAAATATCGGGAGATGGTTGGCTACACTGAATGTCACTGATTGGCCGAACTCAAACCTCATGAATGCTAAAACTAATGCACAGCATTCATTCAAATATGAAATAACTCTGAGCTTTGCTGGCATGAATGGTATTGTCATTTAAACAATGTAGCTAACATCCAGGCTATTCTAGATAAGAGCTAAATGAGACTGGGTGATCTTGACTTTGAGTGCTGAAACAACATGAAACATTTGCTTACTCAATAGATTGGCACCATCACTAATGGTAGAGTTCCCATCACCGGATGAGGGAAGCAACACATAGGGAGATGAGTTGAACTCAGCAGGGTGCAGGTAATGCTTGCATCTTTTATTAGGTGTCAATAACAGATAGCAGTGAGTGTATGCATGTTGTGGCCTGTTTGTTGCTACTATACCCGAAAGGCTAAGATGAAATGATGTAAAACTGATGTTTTATCCCCAGCAGTCAGAATCACTGTAAGTGCTACTGGCATTGAGTAACAGAAGTTTGAGCACACTGATAGAAGGATTTTATTTCCGCTTGAATTTTAATTTTTTTTAAATTTTTGTGTTGTTTTGTTTTGTTTTGTTTTGTTTTGCAAATAGATGCCTGCAAATGACTCTCTGTGCCTCATTAGCTGGAAAATGCAATGGGACCATGGCATTAAATCTTATCGTAGTCTAACTTCAATAAAAACTCATAACAGTACCACAGAAAATGTATATTTTATGAATTTTTGTAGCAGTATGTCTAGATGCTCTCCAAAAAACGGCCATGAACCATGCTGATCGAGATAAATGTCTATATTTTGACAATCGATATTTAGGCCATCTGTATTTACATTTAGGCTACCTATACTTATATTTAGGCTATATAGCTTTATATTTAGACAATTTACTACATATGTCATTTCAAGCCTTGTGTAATAGATTCAAGATTCTTTATTGTCACGTACTTGTAACAATGTAACATTGTCACCAGTAATGAAATGTTTTGTGCTTAGTGCCAACTCAACTTCAAGTGCAATATTAGAATAAAATATATAAAGGTAGCATAAAAATAGAATAAAAACACTAGAGTAAGGACTGAAAACTGAATATATGGCAATATCCGCTATTTGCACGGAATTCCTTGATTTCAGTAAAGTACCCAACGAAGCAGTATATCCCCGTTTTTGGAATTTCACTGGCTATACGAAACAGCAGTGTTTTGCACAATTGATTGCAACTGGCTCAGTCTTTACACAAATGAAGACACACAGACACTTCTTTTCAATGTGGAGTCTCATTGGCTAGTAGGCTGTGGACATGGCATGGAAAAAAATTCAATCTCTGTACAGTTGTGATGAACGGGAAAATGAGCTATAGACACCAAGATCGTGTTTTGTACCAGGTTGTAATCATGTTTATTTCTGCTGTTGAATTGGCCTTTTTAATATGGGGGTCTATGGGGATTGACTCACTTTTGAAGCCAGCCTCACATGGCCATTTCAGGGACTGCAGTTTTTGGCACTTCAGTGTTGGCTTTGTGTGTTTTTGTGTGTGTAAATAATGTATTCACTTTGATGCATCAGTATTTAAAAGTTTGCTATTGTATGTTAGCTTTGGCTGGCCTGCTTTTAGTACGTTTAGTCATTTTGCACGTTATTTAGCATCGGCATCACCAGCAAAATTACAGTCTTTGTGTTAGCATTTAGCGGTGCATCTAGATACAACGGTATTGTAAATTGGCACAGTAATAGAACTTAAAAGAGAAAGGGATATTCTTTTGTGAAGCAGATACAGTCAAAATGCAGCCCAACTAAAGGAGCACATGTAGGCTGGAAGCATCACTGGCAAATGTGAACTTGGACTATCTTATGATGTTGGGGAGTTTTTGAGTTTGTATATTGACAGAATGGATGTTTTATTGTCTATATTTAGAAAGACACAAAAGGACATTGAAAATACAATGACTGAAAAGAAAGACAAAAAAAGCAATGCTGTTGATAATGTTTTAATGAGAGTAGCTTTACATAACTTCTTTCTGGAAAGAGCAGTCATGTTTCCCTGCCTCATCATTGTCAACCTGCTTTGGCAGATGCATACCCCAGTGTTCGTGAAATATGTAATGTACATTGTCAGGCATGTTAATACTCCATAATTTGGAGATTATTTCTGAAAAAGGAGCTAAACAGATAATTTTTATTTAAAACACAATTTTGAAATGAAAACATATTAGTGTGGACGTAACCTAAATGTTGTTTCAGGTCCCTCTGATTAAAAGGTAGGTAAAGGTCCTCAAAGTTCTTGGGCCACTGCTAAGCAGGCTGTTAGCTCTTGAGTCAAGCTCCTGGGACCGTCTGGAAAAAAAACGAGCCATACAGTAGGTCTCATCAGCCCCACCCCGGCCATATGCTCACCAGTACCTTTGGGCCATCAGGGCAGTTCATGGCAGTGAAATCTGTGAGTCACTGGGGTGGAGAATGCATTCCCAGGGAGTTTAAGGAAATCTGATGCTGTTCCACCAAGGCGGAGTCTTACCTGTATGCCTTCAGGGAATTAGTGCTTCATGCTTTCTGCTGGAGCCTGAAAAATGAAAATAACCACCCGTGTTCGATGACGCTTACTGATCAGTGTTTGACCTATGGTCCGTGTTTGAAGAATGTAGCTGGATGAGGAGTGTCCTGCAGTTAGGCCACGTATTGTTGTTGTCAGTGATTTGGCTTTTTCTGAACTGGAGTCTCTTATTCAGCGGGATCTCTGGGAAACATTAGGTCACACTTCCTCAAGGACAGATCTGACTTCTAAGATGACTGGTATGTTTTTTACTGAGTGACTAGACCAAGTGGTCGGGGTCATAAGAGGTCTAGGCCCTGTGGAGCCAGCCACGAGCCTTTCTAAAAATATCATTAGCAGTATTAATCACACTATAGACATCAAAATCAACTACAGTGACTGATAAAGAAAGGGGAAAAGCCTGTTATGAGTTGACAATTTTAAAAACTTTTAGGTAGATTTAAGTTTTATGTTTAGATTTAGGGTTTTATTTTCATTTTAATTAATGAATGGGATTTCCATAAAATTTGTGTACATGTCAATGACACATTTACACAGAGGATTGGTTCTTTGATTCTGATCGGACTATTTTGCTTATGAAGCAAAGATTTCCTGCTCAGGCCCTGAGTGATGCCTTTGGCGGTTTACAGCCTGTTACATACAGATGCAAATATTTGTGATACTTGTGTGATATATATTGTGATAATTGTGTTTGTTTTAATTGGAAGCAAAGTTTTCTACTACACTCAGCTACTTAGAATTTCAAATGCAGTACAGGAAAAGCAAATTGTTGCAGTCAGCAGCTTCCCAAAATTCAAAACAACATTGTGGCACTGCTGTTTGGCAGAGCCAAAATGTTGTTTTGAGGTTGAATTCACAATGAATGGCATTTTGTTGTGGCCTTGGTGTTTGAGTCCATTCTCACTTACACACTCAAACACTTGAGATTCAACAGAATGCACTTTATTATGAACTGCAACTCCAAACACATGCTGGAACTGCCCACTATGACTCAGAAGTTGCCAAGAGTGTGACACAAATTCAGGCATCCTCTGAACCACAGAAACAACAGCTCTTGTTTTAACTCCCTTCCAGATTTTAGCAAGTGAGCCTAAGTGCGGCACAAAGGCAAGAAGACTGGAGTTTGAATAAAGAGAATAATTTACTACAAGGGCAAAAAGGATAGGATGTGAGAGGGGATGAGCTGGGCTGGAGGGATGACTGGAAACGTGGGGACTGGGCTGGTAACTGGTCGTGTCGAGCAGGAGGAAAGCCGGGCCTGAGTCGAGTGTAGAGTGAGTCGTTGAGCCGGGCTGGAGTCCAGGTCCAGGTCTGAGGAGATGAAGGGCTGGAAGGCAGACCAAGGCAGAGCAGACAGAACTGCAGGGAGAGGAGAAACAGGATTAGGAAAATAGGCAACAAGCAAATATTAACTCGAGAAGGCTGAAACTGCATACTGGCTGAGCAGGTACTATGATCTGGCAGGGTGGATGTAGCAGAGCTGAGTCTTTGTTGGAGCCTTGATTACAGGATAGGATGCAGCTGGAGAGGCTCTTCTCTGGCTCCAGCACACCTGTCTCCACTCAGGCAATCACACACCACACACACACACACACACACACACACACACGAGGGAGGGGGCTGCAAACCGGGCAGAGGTGAAGGACAGGACACCAGAACAGAGGCACAGAGTTGTTTTTCACTCAACAATGTAAAAGGAAAGGTTGATTGTTGTGGTCAGTGGCTTCTCTGCTGTCAACGACCAAACTTTGATGTTGTTGTGTACCATTGTGCTCCAACTGGAGCAGAGTATGTAAGTTGGTGCATAACGCTAAACATGCCAGTAAGCTTCACTCAGTGTTCACACATAGACTGGAACGCTTGAGACATGACAGGACACCGTTCATTTTGAACTGAACCTTGAGAAACATGCAGTCACCTCCTGTCAGGCATAACCAACAACCTGGTGACTCATGAGTGCATTTTGATTTGCTGGTGAAACTGAAGTACAGACTTGTTTTATACTTCACTCAGCTACATTAAAGAATGTCAGACAAAATGGAGTAACAGTAAACGGCTTCACAATTCTCAAAGCAAAGCCTGAGTAAGAAAAACAATGCATGAAAATACAAAGCTGGAGAAATAAACTACTTCATTGAGAATAGCTGCCCAATCAGAGCTGAGGATGTACATTGCGTGCTCAGTCCAAACATGCCCGCAAGCTTCATCCTCATGAGGAACGACTCTTTGTCCGTTTCCCTCTCTACAGAAAGCAGCTGTCACCTTCAGCTCGGCGTGGTCTCAGCTGAATATCAGACCTGGTCAGGACGCTTCATCAGACAGCAGGTGAGACGTGAACCAACAACACCGGTTTAAATGAGGTCTGTGATGGCGGCAAGCAGCCAGCCAGCCAGGCTGCAGCATCGGAGGTTGGGGTCTCTGGTCTTCATGGCCCCCTCCTCCCTTACTCCCCCACAGCGTTGCTTCTCAGGCAGAACCATTTCCAAGCTGCTCCGCTCTGCAGCCAGCGCTGCCGCTCAGCTCTTTGTGTGTTGGGGGAAGGGAGCTCAGTGGCCAGAGAAACAGCCAGAACAGTCACCTCCACAGCTGCTTGCTCTCCTGTTAGAAAGGTTACCTCGTCACAGATATTCTAATCTTAATATGACTTGAGTGTATGATGCACTTTATGTTCAGTGTGCGCAATGCTTTTTGCTGAACCGCCAAAACAATAAATTGTCTGACAGCCACATGGACAGCAGAGGGAGGAGGTCAGCCTTGTTTTTTTGTCTTGAATGTCGGCAGCAGAGGTGGAAATCTATTTAAAGTGAAGGTCTACAGAGAGGAAGCATTTGGGGTTTTTCAGTGCGAGCCAGCAGTAGATGCAGCAGAATAACAACAATCTCTTTTTCGGCCTGGATATTCGAACAGACAAGCCGAGGAGAGGAAGACCAAGAACAGACTGGCTCCTTCCATCATAAACAACATGGCTGCTTTCACACAGAAAACCTGTGTGTAAAAAAATAAAAAATCTGCTGGCTGTGTAAACAAAACGCATTTCTTCTGTTTAGACAGCCATGAGGCAAAACAGAAGTGGGAAAAGAACAGATGTGGAGGCCAATGGGAGACACAGACACATCAAATACAATCAGCGTGAAGACTGAAGCAGATTTCTGTGGTTTTGATGTAAACAAAACGGGTAAATATTCAGTTCTGGCAGCACAGAAATGAAGGAAAAGCCATCAAAGGATCATAACTTCATGTTTTTTTAATTGAATCTCCAGCAGGCTTTGGCTTTAACAGCTGTTACTGCCACAAGACTGTTTTCAATGTTTCACTTTCATTGAGAGAAACACTGAGTCCTGAAAACCCTGCCAGTCCGTCCTGTGCTGGGGTCCAGAGGAGGCGATGACCTTTAACAAACACCGCTGCAGGTCCTGACACCAGGACTGGAACTACTGATTACTTTTACAATCAATTCACCTTTCCATTAGCAGCGTGTCTCTTGGATGGTCGTGTTGGTTGGTTCCTCGCTTTGGTCCAGACTGAAATATTTCAACAAAATTTGCTTCAGCCGTCTGTGGTGTCCAGGGGATGAAACCTCATGACCTGACCCAACAGTTCTCCCATGGGCAAGCACTTGGCAACAGCAGCGAGGAGGAACTTCCTTTTAACAGAGAGAAACCTCAAGCAGAACCAGGCTCTCGGAGAGCAGCCATCTGCCTCGACCAGTTGGTTACAGAGGTGGAGGGAGGGAGACAGTAACAGTACAATAACAGTAACAATGATGGCAGGGTTGGGCAGTAATCCGGTAATAAGGTATCCCGCAGTATCTAAAAATAGCAACGGTATCAGTTTCATTACCGTCATTAAAAAAATATATAGGTCTATAGGGGCCTAACATAATTGTAGCATCGTCATAACAAAAATGAAGTCCACTCCGTTCAATGTATCTGGTTGAATTTTTACTCGAGAAAAAGGTGACTGCAAAAGTACATACTAAAAAAATGAACCTGAGCAGTTTTACACGTTTTAACACAGGTGTGTCCAGGCGCTCGTTTAGGCGCATCTGGGCAGAGTACCGTTATCTTGTCCAAACATACGGAGAAACTCCTCTGTTGAAAACACTTTTTCAGCCTTTTTTCTGCTTGCTGTTGTTCTTAGCTCTCATAAAAGGACGAAATGCAAATAAAACAGTAAAATAACACTTCGAGCTGCTCAGCAGAGTCCTCTGTGAGCGCTCTGCTCATTCATGAGACGGAGCGCTGAAACTAACTGCGTGGTTACGCCGGTCAATAGCTCAGCGACCCGCCCACATTCACCATAGAAACACCAATGACGATCCAGAAGGAAGTAACCCCAAAGATAGGTTATTGCATGAAGAGCGCTCCCTCCACTCTAGAAACCCCCTCTTCTTTATGTAAACAACCAGGACCTTCGTGATTGATCTCAAACTAACACAGAGTCATAGGAGGAGACATTAGCAGCGTTTTTTCGGGCTGGAATAAAACTTTTCACCACAAAACAGCAAAGGTAAGACATACTTTATGATTTAGCTAAGTTTTTTTTCCCGCTACTTTTTGGCTTTTTGGAGTTTTCGTCGCACAGTGAGGAGGCAGACATCTTTGTGATCATCAGACTCTCTGCTTTCATATGATACCGGGCTTTTGTGGTTTGCGTGAAGTGGTGAAATCAGCAGATGCAGTACCTTTGACGTGCGCTATTTTCGTGTTTTTGTTACATGCGCATACAATTTCTTGGGGTATGAATTATGTTTCGTTTGGGTGGCAATGCTTGGTAGAGACTTTTAGCTGAGTTTCTCTCCGTCATTCTGGTATGCTGCAAGTTAGGATTGGTGCTTCTTAGCGTGAGCATTGACTGTCTGAACTGCGCGCATGTCATGCTTCCCTGCAAAGTGAATTTTAATTAGTCACGGTAATACTGTGTACCCCGGGAAAATGTGGGGAAGGTTTGACGGTATCAAAATTTGGATACCGCCCAACTCTAAATGATGGCTATAATAAGACTTTTGACTAATAATAAAATAGTACATGATATATAGTATGCAATGTATGTATATGTGTGTGTGTGTACGTATATAAGTGTATGTATGTTAGTATACTATATATTTACATATATAGTATGAGTATATACTGTTAACAATATGTACATATTGTATTTGTTGTCTGCTTAAAGTCTGACCCAAACAGCTGATCTGCAGAATAATACATGTGTAGGAATATGGAAGTATAATATTGTTCCAAAGGAAAAGTGATAATGTTTTAAATAAAGCGTTCATTATTCTTTTTTTTGTTTTGTTTTGTTTTAGGTGGGCCTTTTTCAGGTGGCCACAATATTGCCCCCATCCTCAGCAGTATGTTGTTTACCTTCCTCCACTGGGACTGATGCTGCTTCTCCAGCCTGGGGGTGTGCTGACGGCCATCCGCTGAAGGTAAGACACTGACTGTGGATAAGTACCTCATACAGTCTCACTTCAAAGACCCAAACTATCCCATTAAAGTAGAAAAGTGCTATGAAAGTGCAGTTTATTGACTAGTTTTGCAGCCTGTAAAGTCTGCTTCACATTGTCGGAACACACCTTTAGTCTTGTTTCAGTGAAGAGCTCAGAAAATAGTGTAAAATGTTCAGTTTTTTCATCTTCCAAAATGACTATGGCATTTTATTCCTAATAAGTGACTTTTGGTACTTTGGTTGACTAGTAGGTCTTTTGTTGGTGTGTTGCTCAGGCTATTACCGAACATGAAGATGAATAAAAGTGACATGAAGCAGATTTAGCTCTTTTTTTCCAGTTGGAAATAGCTCAGTCCGGAAAGCAGTAACTTCCTGGAGTCTGTGCTGGTTGTCTGGCAACCACTCAGAGCGGAGAAATAGCCGGTACATAACCCCCCGAATTGTTGTTTTTACACATTGGTTTTTGTACAGATGGAACAAACAAATATAAGATGTTTAGTGAGCTTTAGAGGTGCTGGTAGACAGCTTTTGTAAAGGCTGGACACAAACACACTAGCTGTTTCACAGTTTCCAGTCTTTATGCTAAGCTAAGCTAAGCTAACCAGCTGCTAGCTGTAGTTCACAGAGAGATTGGAGAGTGGTATCAGTCTTCTCATCTAACTGTCTACCAGAAAGGAAATATGTGTATTTCCCAAAATGTTGAACTATTCATTTAACACAGGGACCCAGAATTAGAACTTGCAGGTTAAAACACGTTTTGTTGGCGGAGAAAATGCATGCATGTATGTGTGCTTGATTGTGTATGCATCTTTAGGCATCATTAGCTGGTGATGTTGGTTCATTGTTGGAGCCTTTGTGTCATCTGATGTCACCGCAGCCAATAGAAACACCTCTCAACAACCTTCCCATGATGACATCATATTGCTATCTGTCTGTGAGGTTTGTGGAGGTCGGTGGCATCGTCAGTGTCAGTGCAGTAATTTCCTCCACGCCGTCTGTACTGTCATTTGGCTGTTTTCTGCCAAAATCAGCCCGTTCACAGGCAGAGGGAAGGAGTTTAATGTCTTCTCAGACTTTAGGATTTAAAGTGATGTTGGGCATTTTGGAGGAAATACAGCTGCTCCAGTGCAGAAGTAGTTTGTTTTGCCAGTTTCTCCTGTATGTGAGTGAAAGCTGTGGTAGGCAGTTTATTTTAGGTGTTGTGGGCAAAAATTTCATAATAACCTTTCGGCATTGTAATCTCTGTGGTGTGAGATGAAACTAGACCTGCACCTCCTCTTGGCTTTTTTCATATTGTAGAAAATGCAGCCCATTATTGGTGGATTTGACCAATCATAGGTCATTTCTAATAGGGGCCGTTCTTATTGGCTGTTCTACAAATGCAGATGTGCATGCATGTCCCTTCAGATGGTGAAAGTAGTCCTGCATAGCCAGATTTATCTCCACACGATGCGACTGCCTGATTCAGTGGCAGAAAATCCACCAACTAGCGATAAACTTCCAACACGTCAACGAGTGGCAAAGAGGCATGACAACAAACAATGGGGAATAACCTTTAGGTATATGTGTGGTGTGTACGTGTGCATGCATGGTGTACTAGCCTCTCTTCCTGCTGCCAGACAGCACCATCACCTGGGGTGCTCTGCTATGAGCCGTCAAAGCACTGGAGGGGCATCTTTGAGAAGATGAGTCGCATTGAGAGGGACCGGGGTCTTGGCGAGACTCACACTGTGGTGAGCGGGTCCTACAAGGTTTAACAGGTCAACTGTCTCCAATTTGTGGGTTTGGTGGGAGGGTCTTAGTGGAGTGATAGGAAGCAGCAGAGAGTGAAAGGCGGGAGGTTTTGCATTGCGTGTGTTCAAACTGCCAACTGCAGCTAAAGGATAAAGCTGGTGTTCCTCCAATCTTGTTTGTTCCCACTGAAGATGTAAATCTTTAAAAACCGTTCATAAGTATATGGTTTCATTTTAAGGCTCCTAAAACAGCTGCTTATTTAGTTTTTAGCAACTGTTACTGAAACAGGAGGAAACATTTGGTGCTAATTTATCTAGCAGCAGGATGGTGTATGAGGGATTGAGTCATGATAAACTACACAGTCTGTCAATGATGATGAAACAACACATCACCCAGTTACACGTTGTTGGCTGATTGATGGCTTTAATAGTTTTTGTACAAAAATGGCACTTTGTTGCACAGAGGAATAAGATGCATCAGGCTTTGGCTTTGAATTAACTGACTCTGCACCTCTACGCTGCTTGTTTTACTTCTTGGACTGACAAAATCTGGCTTGTATAAAAGGTTGGGCAGCTGCTCTCAGCTCTTCTAAACCCTGTGCACAACCTGCCCAGCACCAAACAGCAGGTGGAAAGTGGAACATCTAGCAGCTCAAGATTCGGATGTTTTTCTCAGGAGTTGGTGTAGACCAAACAAGAGCTGAATCACTATCAGAGCTTGTTTGATGTAAACAGCTGCTGGAAATACTGAAACTGAACCAAACAGTAGAGTAAAACTACGAGCTAAAAGAGGCTAAAATGCACCATAGAGCTGCAGAGTTGGTGACAGTTCTTCCAGAAATACTTTCTCATTGCACAGAATCCTTTGATCCATTTCAATTTAAAAAATACTGAGTTAGTCATTTCTTGTTTGGATACAGATGAACTGAGGAGAAGCTGAACCATGATTAAAGCCAACAAGTAATTGTGGTATGTAAACACACAGCTCCAGTTTTACTGGTTCTCCTGGTCCAGGTCCAGAATCTTTGGAGGTTCTTCAGGTTCTGCCGGCTCCAGCCCCTGACTGGCGTCCTGTAGGGAGGAGAGAAAATGATCCAATTTTTGGTTTCTGTGTATCTGTGTATGTATTGGGTACATTTAAAATGGAGCATTTGGGAAACGACGTCATGTTGCTTGGTGTAATGAGTACACACCTGAAACAACAGCAGTGGTCGACTGGTTTGTTTCTGTTTGGTTAGCACAGCTAGGTGCTATAATTAGCTACTGTTGTTTGTGTTTTTAAGTTAAAGGAAGATCAGCTCAGAATGTTGTTTGCTGATATTTGACGTATCTGTGATGTTGACTTTTTCTCCTACTGGCCTGGCATGGAACCATTTTTACATTCTTGTGTGTTTGGAGATGTTCTGTTAAACGAAGGTTGTGAGGTCAGAATTATTTTTTCCTTTATCATTTATAAAAAATATTTGTGTACGTGTGGTCGGCTCCTCAGCGCTTTATTTTAGGCAACAGTGAGCTGCTCACTCTCTCCTGCTGATGTAAATGTTCAGACACTGATTGATGGACTCACCCCAAATGGTTCGGTGAAGGCTCTGGAGCCGCTGTACAGAGGGTTGGGGATGGAGACCAGTGTGGGCTTCGTCCTGCCGCCCGCCGTGCCGTCCTCATCCTCATTCTGTCACAGAGGAAATGATAGGAATGATGATCAGCTGTTAGCAGCATGACCGTAAACTGCCAGCAGCTGAATCACTGTTAGTTACTGAGTGCGAACGCACACAACAGATGAAACCTTCTGTGAAACATTTTCTGAATAAACTGTAGAAAAACAACCAAACTGTGCAGTAATGCAAATGTGTTGGAAACAACAGAGGGACCTAATCTGAGGTGCAGGAAGGATTGGATGGTCAGCACTGAGTAACATTTACCATATAAGATCATTGAATGAAACATATTGCAGTGATGAAGGCTCTGAAACGTGGAAGAAGTCAGTACCCGTAGAGCAGGACTCGGTGGTACGAAGGTGTTAAGACACTTTAACGCCCATGTTAAAACCAGACAACACGTGGTTTTCTAATTGTATTTATTGATTTGACCTTTATTTAAAACCTCTTTTAGGTCAGAGGCTCCTTTGAGAGGTGAGACCTGGCCATGATGGCAGCACAGAAGCAGTCGACAAAATAATGCGAGAAGATGAACCATGATAAGAACAGAGACTCCTCATGCAGTAATTTACAGATTATTTTGAAGATTGTAAAAATTCTTAAACTTTGTTTGTTATCAGATTCCTCCATCAGTGCGTTTACGTGCAGTAAAGCAGCCAGGCTCCAGTCAGCTCTCTAGTTAGCTGATTTCTTAAATGTCATGTGAATGAGAAACGTGGGTTCTGTTGGGTGGATGAAAGGAGAGGAAATGACACAGAGCAAAACCTCCTGGTATTAAAAATAATTCCATCTAAATCCAAATGTAAATAACACAAAGAAGTCAGTTTCCACTGCTTTGTGGAAAATCTCAGCTCTCAGACTTTCATTTGGTCTCCTGTTAGGCTGTGCTAATGTTAGAAATCAAATTTCATGCATTTTGAATGAATGGATTCATTCAAAATGCTGCTGAAAACGTGTCAGGCAACCTTGAAAGCTGAAATCAATTTCACTTTTCAGCCAACTTGATTCTAGTGTTCACTGTTTTTTATCCATTTATTACAATTTAGTGGCCACTATATTCTATTTGCTGTATAAACAGTATGCTTCCTCTAGGTAGAACTATCAGGAAGCACTCCATAAACTTGCATTGTTTATTTATTTTGTTAACAATACTCAATTATATCTATCAGTCAAGCCAGATAAAACCGGTCAGTCAGCTAAACTTCAAACATGTCTTAAGGGCATAAACACCGGATTATGTTTTTATACTTGCTGCTGAGTCTGTTTCACACTGTTGGCATTGCAGATAATAGATCACACGATTGATTAGGCCATTGGTATTTATCAGATAGTATTCAATCTACAAAAGTCATTTCACTTTGATGGACTGTGTCAACCCTGAATGTAATACCAGAGTAAAATGTTTAAATCTGCAGCATCAAGTTTGAAGTTTAAAAGCTCGAGACGCTTCGCTGTCCACACTCTCAGATAGACCATCAAAGGGCTGTCTGAGAGTTCAGACTCGGTTTTAAAGGTTAGTTTAGAATCAGGTTTAGGTCTGGGTTTGGGTAAGGGGCTCTGGAAAGCATTATCTCAATGAGTATAAAGGTACGTGTGTGTGTGTGTGTGTGTGTGTGTGTGTGTGTGTGTGTGTGTGTCTCTCTCACTCTGAAGTAGTGGAAGCGGAAGGCGTCAGTCTTGTGTTTGAAGACGTAGTAGCCGAGTGCAGCCAACACACACACCAGCAACAATGACACCAAGATGGCCGACACTGTGCCACTTGAGTGGGCGTGGCTTCGGGAGGCATGATGAGAAATCTGAAGATGACAGGTATGACGAACACAAACACAAGAAAATCACTTGATATATGAGGACAGAACCCTCACCACTGCACGTCTCTCTCTTACACACACACACACACACACACACACACACACACACACACAGAGTCTTCATCTGTCTAGCTCTAATTACCATGGCAGCTACACTTTCCTGCACCGTCGGCATGGAGATGTGACTGGTCAACAATGTCGCGGCCACAAAACATAGATTTGATCAACAGGCAGGAGTTTGCAGTGACTGCTGGTTAACAGGTAGTAATTAGATTCTCTCTCTGTGAGAATATCTGTCGTCTAAACACAGAAAAAACATAGAAATGACAAACTTTTCTGCCTTTCATCCTGGACTTGAAGTTTTTTTCACTTTAAATTTATGACCATTCAGAAATGTTTTAATCTCTGTCTTAAAACAAAGCTTGAAATTCAGACAGTGACATGGTAATCTGAGAGCTTCAAGATCATTCACAGTTGCTATGTTTTACTGTCATGGGTGAGGAGGAGGAGGAGGATGTGGAGGTGGAGGAGTACCAGACTCCTCTGATAGGACAGTATTGAAGGCTAAACCTTGACCCTCTTTGTTTTTCTCTCCTGGGTGGTGTGATGTGGGAGGACCTTGGTTGTTCTGTAAAGATGTATCTTCAGCTGAGAAGTTTAAGCTTTGGGTACGTCACTGTGTGCAAGCTGCCCTCTTCTCTGATCAGACATGTATTAAACTTTCTACATTAATTGAGGGTCATTGAGGTACTACAGTTACAAGTTTTACACATCGCAGCTATAATGTTTAAAAATTATAGTCAGAGGTGGGTCTTCATGGTTAAGTTCAGTGTTTTGATCAGGACTGTAATTAGTTTAATGGAATAAACCACCCTGGCTAGTTGGTGTTTTTCTCATGCTTGTATTCTGACGTCTTTTGTTGTTGTTCTTGCCAGCTGAAGGCTGTGAGTTCAGACTGCGGTTGAGAACTTGGTGACCTTGTGTAGATGTGTGATAACCTGATGATGCTCAGAGGAGGAGAGCATAAATCAGCAGCACTCAGGCCTGTTTCTGGTTAATCCTCTGGGCTCCACGTTGCTCTACTCTGACACGTGAACTCAACATAAAAACAGATATCTTTGATAAGGATTCAGGGGATATTTGTTTTTGGGCTTTTTTTTGGTTGAAGTAAAAGGAAAGCAAGCTTGTCTAGGTTTGTGTGGATGCACTCAGTGATGAAAAAGGCCAATCTCAAGCATCATTACAGCTAAAAACATGCATAACCAGATGAGCTGCACGTTAATGCTCTTCAGCAGAGTTTAGATGCCCAACAAGCAGCTTTCACAGACCACATTCTGACACGGACCGTGTTTAGCAGTGAGCGAGTAACAGCTAAGAAGCTGAAACCTCATTCAGAAGGAGAGTTTGTGAAGGAGAGCCTTGTTGCTGCTGTGGAGCTGCTGGAACTAGACAAATTAAACTGGAGAGAGCACTGACAAACACTGCATGTTCCTGCTCTGCAAGAACCAGAGCTGCCATGACATCTGAATATGCTGCTGAGCGTGAAAACTCCTTCAGGCATTTGGTGACAGGCTTCACGCCATGAAAAGTCAACAAAAGAACTGAACATATTCACTGTTTAATTTTGACAACCAACAACATGAAATCACTGAGCTGAAGAGTAACAACATACCAGCAGCAAGTAGCGTCATCATCGTCATCATCATCATCATCATCTGACATCAGACACCTCACCAAAGGGACGCAGCTCCAGCCAGCGCAGAGGTCACTGTGATACTTGTGGTCAATAATTTAGTATGACCAGGGGCACCGCCAAAGGGGGACAGGGAGACCAAGGCCACCCTGATACAATTACTGCCTCCCCCAAGAGAGCTCCCTCCACCCCCACTGCATACATATAATAAGCTTCTCAGGTGCAGCCAGTGAGTACAGCCCTTGAAGGATGTTATAAAAACTGAAACAGCCCCCACTCCTGTCATAGAGGGACTGTTGATTAAATATGTATTATTACACTGTAGTAACAGCTGCAAGAGACTGACGACACCTTAGTTTTCACCAGCTCATGGATCCATATAGTGGAGCTCCTGATGCAGAACTATTGAGGTGTGTTCACACAGAACGTGACTGTCAAAGTTCAAAGCCTGAAGAAGATTCATATCTAAGATCAAAAGGTGTCCGACTAACTTCGTCCACAGTCAGCCTCAGTAAGTGGAGAGGATGAGGACGAGTGGACAGAAGGGGAACACTGGACATTAATCATTTAATTCACATTAATGTGATCGAGTCTTCATCTTCTTTTGTGTCCCACATCATGAATATTGATCAGTCGTGATCTTATCAGGGTGGAAACTCTGATTGAATCTTCATTTCCTGAAACCTTTGCCGAGAATCCAAACACAGTCATCTGCTGTCTGCCCACAGCTGTAGCTGTTGCCTAGCAACAACAGACTGAACTTTCTGATGCAGACCGGAGGGGGACCGAGAGCCTCCTGGTGGCTGAGATCTGAACTGCAGCAGTTCACGATATAGCAAACATTTTATCTCATTGTTAGCACGCTTATGAAAAGAAATCTGAAGAATTACATTTTTTTTTTTTCAGTTCACCTTCAGAGAGCAGGAAGGTTTTTCTGTTAACGTTAAAAAGTCGCTAACGAGGGTCAGAACAGCAGCATAAGAATCAAACCAAAGGTTGAAAATAGAGTCTTTTCTACATGACGCCTTTCCTCTAGTCACCAGTACGACCACATGATCACAGTGACACTGACACAGTTCAGGTTTGGCCAGCGTGGTGACGTCCTGCTGAGAAAGTAGCTAAACACATCAACACACCCCAAGAATGGTCATTTCCATCTTTCCATCTGTGTTTTTACATTTGGAATTCAAAACGCTGAATGTAAACCCCTTAAAACTGATTTTTGGGCTCATTACTTTCTTTTTTGGAATTGTGGATTATAGCTCGTCTCCTGCCATGGCCCTGCCTGACATCCACTGCAACCGTCATACTTCCATTATGATTACATCCACTGTCACTGTTACTGTTACTGTGATAGCGCTCTCCCTCTCTCACCCAACCTGTCGAGGCAGATGGCCGCCCACCCAGATCCTGGTTCTGCCTGAGGTTTCTGCCTGTTAAAAGGAAGTTTTTCTTTGCAACTGTCGCCAAGTGCTTGCTTATGAGGGAATTGTTGGGTCTCTGTAGGTAAATAGAGTGTGGTCTGTACCAGCTCTATATGGAAAGTTGGAAAGTGTCCTAAGACAACTTCTGTTGTGATTTGGCACTATATAATGTTTTTTTTAATTAATATTTGGAACACCATCCCTCTATAGTTTCTAACAGGTGGAGGCATTTTAGTCTGTAACTTTGTCAGCTGTTCTCTTCATGAGCCTGTTATTTTATTTCTGTTATTTAATAATACATTTCAATTTAACTCTTAATGAGGCACTACTCCAAAAATGCATGTAGTCTACCCTGTATGAATGAATGAAGGTTAAATTACTACATTACTGACTTCTTTCAACACACATTAAATATTCCTATATGAATGGATTGTGGATATTATCAGTGTTTCAGGGATGTAAGAACCATAATAGTTCGTTAATACCACTGCTACATTTTTTTAACATAACTGTATATATTTGATGTCTTATTATGGTTTTGTGCTATAGTCATTTCCTGTTTTATGTTGAAAGGTCACTCTACTCGTGTCATGTTTGGTTTTACTTCCTGCCTTTGTGTGTTTTCCGCCTGTATTCTGTGTCACATGTGTTTCATTAGTTAATCAGCCTGTTGTGTATTTCTTTCCATGTGTTTTCCCTCTTTTGGTGGTATTTATCTTTTGTTCTTGGATGTTCCTCAGTCTGCTCCCTCAGTCCTGCATTTGGGTCCAGTCCCTTGTTTTCCTGTACGCTGCATATACAAGTGTGGCATTTCTTTTGGCACTACTGTTCCCATCATGCTTTGGGTGATGTAAACAGGAAGTGTAATAAGTTAGCTACATCTTTAGGACAGTACATCTTTATATAGACAGAACCAGAGGAAGAAGTTGTCCTAATTATCTCTGGGTTAAACCAGCATCACTCACCGGTACAGGAGGCGCTTTCAGCGGGGCCTCAATGACGTGGATGATCCCGTTCACAGCAGGAATGTCCCAGTCCAACAGCAGCCGCTGGTTCACCAGCTTACGGCTCTGAGGAGACAAAGACACTAAAAATCAACAACTTTAACTAAACTCTTCATTCAAGTTTTAAAATAAACCTCATTTTATCAAACATCTCTCATTTTTTCTGAGATTTTGTGTTTGTATTCATGAACCTAGGAGGTTGTGTGTGTGTGTGTGTGTGTGTGTGTGTGTGTGTGTATGTGTGCGTGTGTGTGCGTGCGTTGCGTGTGTGTCTGTCTGTCAGTCTCTCTCGCTCTCTCTCTCTCTCTCTGACTGACCTCATTGTTGCCGTGGGTAACAGTCAGGTTGAACCCAAGCCTGGATATGATGACTTCCCGGTGTTTCAGATCCTTGAATGGTCGTCTGCTGTGATTGGCTGAGATGTGATACTCAAGATCTCTACCGGACAGAGTCTAAAACACACACACAAACAGAAACAGAATAGATTTCATTGACGGCTCTAATGCTCTAAAGGTAAAACAGAATTTGGAATTATTACATACAAGTTAATATATGTGTCAGAGTAGATCTGTCTAATTCTTGAAAATCCAAGCATATTGTTGATGCATGCTTCAATAGACCTGTATCCAAACAGTGAAATATTAATGTACTCTCGGGCTCCAGCTCTGCCTAATTTGGCAGACAAGCATGCAAAAAAATTTTATTATTTAAATATTTCTCATTACTTGAGTGGCTCCAACATAATTTTTGCGTAAGTTCTAGTTCTAGTAGTTTGTACTGTACTGTAACTATTCCTTAAAGGCAAAAATATTTTGTTTTATATACATTCAAATGTTTCGTGACTTTACGTATCAATATATCTACTTTTTTACTTTAGTATATGTAGTTTAGGTTGATACAAACACTACTTGTGTTTTAATTGCTAATTATGAATCTGAAATAACACAATGTGTGGAGTTCCTCAGGGCTCATAACTCGGACATCTTTCTTTTAGACGGTTCCATTAGTCAACCTGCTTGATTTCTTTTTCTGCACTTCAGTCTTTTTCATTTCTGTTAAACATGTTTTCATCCAATTGTAAATGTCTAATTCTTTACTTCTAAAGGGTTGAGACTGTACAGCACCTTATTTTGGGTGAAGCCGGTGTTATGGGGAACAAACAGTGTGACCTCAGACGCCCTGTGAGACAGAAATTCAACGAGCTGTCTGCCCTCCAAGGATGAGCCGCTATAGTCCAACAACAACTAGAGAGAGAAACGAGAGGACAGTGAAGTTATTTAGGATAACAATCAGCTTCTTGTCAAGATTTCATCATTCTTGGATGTGTGCTTATATCTGGTAAAGTCCTAAGCAACAGCACACAAACACACCAATTTTATTTATGTGGAGCTTTGAACAGTTGATTCAGACAAACACTACCGAAACAAACGGGGACCACAGAGGCGGTTTGAGTGTGTGGACCTTGTCTGATGTTCAGGAGTCCAGATGTTGAATCGATGCTGTCCCGTGTTTTGTTTGTTTGACCCTTTTCCAGTTTTGTCTTTCAACTTTGATTGCTGTTGCTGGCTATAGTAAATACATGTCAGAGGTCTCAGTTGTAATCAGCTCACACAACCTGCTATACATTTCTCGAAGTTGGAGACACACATCCACATTTTTGAGGAGGTCATGTTACACGAACACACAACATATACCGCATAAATCAGATTAGAAAGATAATTCTGGCACAAAGTTACTCATGATGTTAGCTGACTGTGTGTTGCAGTAGCTGCTCGATGAAAAGAGAAGAGCTCTGAGGCTAATTCATCATTGACATTATTTACATTCTTCACAAAGGTCACAAAATCAGCTGATTTAATTTGTTGGTCTGGAAGCTAATTTATATGTATAACATTATTTGGAATAATTAGCTTGTTACACAATAAAAAACATGGAAAACTGTGTAATGTAACTAACCAAATGATTCTGTGTTCTGGATAAAGAAACATTGTGTTAGCACACGTTGAATGGCCATTCAGACAAGTGCTGTTTTCATATTATTAAAAACATAAAGACCAACACATTCTCATCAGTCACCATGAACGGCTGTAATTAGTGCTGCTTTGCAGTTTGTCAGACTGCTGTTGAACAGGGGGTCTCATTTTATTTAGACATTTGATAAAATATGTTACAGCTTGGTCTCAAGCAGCAGATGCTGAATCTTTATGACATGACATAATGAGACATCCTGTTCAGGAGAATGAGACGGACAGACCTCACACTGAGGAGACATAACAAGTCGGAGCTGCTGAAACATACAGTCGATACGTTCAGGCCGTGCAGACGAAAAGAGGACCGACGCCGGCTGAGAGGAGAAACCAGCAGGAATCAACCAGTTATTAAAAATATGCTTTGAAGGCGGCTTTTCAACTTTCCTCCACAAGTACGAGACCTGAAGAGATACAGAGTTCATAAGTTCTTTCTCACAGTTTTGTACTTTTAGAGCCTCACACTTTAATCTCTTTCACAAGTCAGACCTTGACCTGAATCCTCCTACAGCTTTTTTTTTATTTTTAACTTCTCCTTGTTGGCTGAAGTCTTCCAGAGCTCAGTTACCTTCAGGGGGAGACAAGCGTGTTCTCTCTCACAAATTAGCAACTCAAGAGTCTGTCTTTTTAGAGACTATTATATTTTAATGTAAGTACACGCTTATTTTACTAACTTATGTATAGTTTGTAGTTTGTGTCATCTGCTTTATGAAGTGCAGCTGTTGACGTTTACTGTCACCTCGTTTTTATACTAAAACAGCTGTTGACCGTGTGTGTTTGCATGCCACTGTTCTGCAGAGGACTAAAGCACTGAGGGGACAAAGTGAACCACTCTGTTTAGTTCTGAGACGTCTCTTTGTCTGAGGACAGAGGAAATGAATCCATGATGAAACCCACCTGGATCAGACCCAGGAAGCACTTCACTCCAAAATAGGGCAACACTGAAGTCCTGATCACAGAACATGATGACTGATGTCTGCAGATGAGCTATTCTAGATGATGTCTTCGTGCTGCGAGCAGTCTTTACCTCAACATAATTTACAATTTTATATGGAATAAATGAATAAAAAAACAGGCCTGTGTACAATTTAAAAATCACACTTTGGTGTCCAAAAAACACCCTCAACAAAAGAATCCAGAAGAGTCCCAGGAAACACTTTTTCTGTCAGCCTCACTGTTATCTGCCCAAGCGGCAACAGCTGTGGTTATTTTACACCTCAGATTTCTAAATTTCTTGTTTTCTCTGTGCTCCTAGAGATTTCTGATAGTATTGAACTAAGAATGTTTTCAGTCATGCTCACAGAGCGGCTCCAGGGACGGCAGTGTCAGCCCATCACTTTAGTCCAGACTGATGCCCAGAAGATGAATCCTAATGACTTTGGTGATCCCCCAACTTTTCCTGCAGCAGGTTAGCATGCTAACATGCTTAATTAAAATGTTGAACATGGTAATTATACCTGTTCAACATCAACATGTTAGCATTGTCATTCTGAGCATATTAGCACACTGACGTTAGCATTTAGCTCTAAGCATCTGCCTCACTGAGCTGCTAGCATAGCTGCAGACTTGCTTTCCCCATTTTAGACGTGATTGTTCTTTATTTGGTCATTAATGTTTAGCGTCACAGAGAAGGAGAATGAAACAGCAGTTTATTGCACAGGAGGAAGAAAAAAAGGGATAAATGTAATGGAAAGTTCATGTTTAGTTATGGTTTTGGGTTTATTTCCTGTTTTATGTTGTAACGTCTCTCCTCGTGTCGTCATTTGTTTTACTTCCTGCCGTTCTCTCCTTCCCGCCCTTGTGATTAGTTTCACCTGCCCCTCGTTATTTTTCCCTCTCGTGTATTAAATCAGTGTGTTTTCCCTCTTTCAGTTTTAGGTCATCGTCTGTATTCTTCTTCCTCGTGCCATACTGGTTTGTTATTTGTATTTCTACTTTGTTCTTGGATTTTGGCTCGGCTGGCTCACTCCGTTTTTGTTGCTTGCATGTTTTGTTTGACTGGAATCAGCTTTTGTTATTAAAGCTCTCTTTTTGTTTCTTCAACTTGCTCGACTGAGTGTTCTGCATTTGGGTTTTTGAACTGCCAAACATAACAGGTTCATCATAAACTGGTTCTCATTTCTTTGGGTGTCCTGCCTTGTTATCAGGTCAGTCAGACTTTACATCAAGGAATTAACCCTTTATATCACCAAGTGTTTATACAGGTAGATCTGGCTGAAAGGGCTCTGCTCTTTGAGGGAGCTCGTGAAGATCCTGCTGGATTCCATTAACAAACACACACATGAACATTAGATCTCAGTCAAAATCACCATGACCAAATATCTATTCCATCAGGAGGAGGTTGAGCTGTTTGTATGAGTGAAGTTATTAAGGCGGTGCTGTCCTGCTTGACTATGACTGGACATTATTAGTCAGCTGATGCCAGCACAACACTGCACTGAACAAACTGTTATTATTACTGACACGACGGCAGAAAGAAATGAACCAGATGATCCCTTCACAGCTGAATGGTGCAATTGTCACACTCACCTTGTAGAAAATGGAGAAGTTACTGTACGTGGCGAGGACGTTGGTCAGGACGCCGTTACAGAAATCTCCATTTCCAACGTAACCAGCAGGACACACACACGAAACATCTGCAGGCACACACACACACATTAACATCTCTCATGCGTCCTCTCAAGCTTGGAAGTCAGGTCTGATGTCTCAACTGAAAGCTTTGATTTGTCATTAAGAAGTCAGGAATGTATTGATGCTCTATCTATGACAGTTTTCACCGTCTATCAGTCAGATTTCTGGAGCGTTACAGTGGAGTGAACTGTTAGTGACCTGTTGGATTTTATAAATATATTACACATATTGTCAGTAAACTAGTGCTGTCATAAATATCGCGTTATTAATGCGTTTACGCAAATCAATTTTAACGGTGTCATTTTTTTAAATCGCAAGATAAATGTTCTTTGTGACCTAGTGCACTTGTAGTTTTTTTACAAGCTGTGGTCACTGCTAGTAACGTTAGAAAAACTACAGGATCCGACTGTAAACCGGAAACAAAACAATAAGCACGCCCCACGCACGTGTTTGGTCTTGCCTGCTTGCTAGCTGTAAAGAGTAGGCTACCGGTTTGTGTGGACGTCAAGCACGAAACGCCGAAATGGATGTGAACAAGATTCTGAATGGAAAGTTTAGTTTCAAAAAGTTGCCAGATGGGTCGACTGACAAGACCAAAGTTATCTGTGTATATTGTTGGTGTGAACTGAGTTATCACCGTAGCACATCCAGTCTGAAATACCACTTGATGGCCAAACACACGGCTAATGCGAATTCTCCGCCGCCTCCTTGTCAAAACCAGGCGACAATGGATGGCTTTCCACAGAGGCATATGGATACCGCAACTAAGAACAAGCTGACTGCAGCCATAGCCAAGTAATGTTCATTCTTTGTGGAGAGAAATAAGAGGCTGGGTTGATCAGCCTCTGGTGAATAAACAGAAGAGCAGTATAGTCTGACTGCTTGTATGTTCAAAGGAAACTTAAGAAAGGAAAGTTTAAGCCTGGTTTAACTGCACTATAGGCTGAGTCCTAGTTTACAATGATGTGCACTGTGTAACTTTATCTTGTATCTCCCTGTTTTGATCCCTTAGAAAGGATTGTTGAAGGGCTTTTTTTGTAACCAGGTATTTATTTTTTTGTCATCTGTTTATTGACAGTGTTAAATTGTGTGAGATTTTGCTTCAAATGTGAATGACTGCTCAAAGTGAGAATGTTAGTGTGAAATAAAACACTGCATGTTGTTTTCAATAAAAAAAAACATTTGCACAAAGCAAGCCTATCCACTTTTCCATGTTGATAAGAGCATTAAAATGATGATTAATGGGACATTTAGATTAGATAAAAATGTGCGATTAATTTGCGATTAATCGCGAGTTAACTATGACATTCATGAGATCGATTTCAATCGATTGACAGCACTACAATAAACCAAATAGAATATCACTGTAATCCTAAAAGTTTTCATTTGAGACATCATCTAGAGCTCTGTGAACCTGCGATGTTCAAGTTTCACTATTAGTTCATCCTTCATCATGTGAATTACCAGGTGACAGAGCAAGTTATGACAACAATTGTTCATTGCAGCTCTGGATTATAAAGCCAATAAAAACAGCCTGTTTGTGTCTGAGCTGAATCCACAGAGAGCTCTGTGATGAGCAGCAGACTCAACAACAACAAATTAAACAACGTCACAAACCTTATAACCTTCCACAATCAGGAGCCAAAATATCTACTGATAAAATCAACAGACTGCGCTGCCCGAGTACCTTTGAGCCTGTAGCAGTAGGCGTCGTACATGTTGCTCTGGTCCACAGGTTCTTTGTAGAGAACCAGGCCCACATGATTGTCTCCACACTTGGCCGAGGGGAAGCGGGTCGGGTATCCCACCTTCCCGCCCTCCAACCAGCCGGCCACACACAGATGCATTCCCAGCTGTCAGGAGGAGAGAAGATCGATGACAGCAGGATGAATGATTGATCACAAGTACCAGCATGCACTGCTTTGATCCAGACAGGTGAAAGAGGAAAAGAGTACTTGGCAATTAACTGGGAGAGGCTGCTGTAATGTGGTTGTAAATATTGTGCATCAGCACACAGGTTGGATTCCTGACCTCAACTGTTCGACAGGTTGAGTGACACCTCAAAGGTCCAGATTTCAGTCCTGTTTGTTTATTTAACAGAATATCTTCCAAACGAATAGAAGTAAAGCTTGATTTATATATCTGCATTACGCTACATCAACCACAGCTACATGCACAAGCTCAGGCGCAGCTGATGGGTGCAGACACGTCGGGGCTACAGAAACATCACGAGGAGAATGGAAACTGATTGGCTGCTTGAATTTTCATCGACACGTTTCTGATGCTTCTGATGAAGTTGAAAACAGCTCTGTTATCTTCTCATTTTCAGTTACAACGAACCTTTTGCTCACTGTCATTACCGCTGTATCACAGTAACTGACAGACTGTAAATGAAGTGACCGCAGGGAACAGTTTTAACCAGTAATGACATGAGGCCGACGTGGCCGCCACCAAAGACTCAGTGACTGGGGGGAATAATCAAAGCACAGTGTGACCTGATCATGTTCGGTACATGCGTCTGGTGTTGTGGAGATTCTACAAAGAAGGTAAACTCTAATGCTGAACTGTCAATCAAAACCGACGCTGTACGTAGGCGGGACTGTTGTTTAGGACAACAACAGCACTATTAGAGAGGTGGTGCATGTTGCTCTCACTCACAGCTGCTTAGGAGCATGTAGCTGGATTTTCTATCCTTTAAAATTCTTTCTTTTAAATACTGTTTGTGTACATATGAGCGATGTGTATTGACCTGTCTGGTGCCTCTATGGAAACCCCTCCAGTGGGTGTGTTTACCTGCTGTGCATCTCCCAGCTGCTTCAAGCTGGCCAGCGTGGCGCCCTCGGCCTGGCAGGCGGCTTCAGCCTGACTGAAGTTCATCTTGTACCTCCCCTCCGGGGCGCGCAGGTGGAACACTCCAGCTGTGTTGGCTGAACCACAAACACCAAAGTTATCTTTACGTCAGATTACGTCGTCTCAGTGCAACAGTCTAATCTCTCCAGGTGAAAACAGAATACAAGGCAATGATCTGAGGCTGAAAACTCTACTGACACAAAAGCCTGCAACTGATTGAAAGGGATCGAACTACAACTAAGAAAAATCCTGGTCTCTGATTGGCTGTCAGGTGTTTATCTCCACTGAAAACAGAATGAACTTTGACCACACGGCACAATGAATGAGCCCCAGGTAAGAAGCGTCTCTGGGTGTTAGCTCAGAGGCTCTCAGCCTTAACGAGCTCCGTGTTTAATGAGCTCTGATTGGCTCGAGGCCCGAACGAACCCGGGCGCCGCCTGCCGTAGTCCAGCTGAGTGCTGTCAGTGTGTTTAAGTGTCTTAAAAAAATCAAACTAAAAAACAATGTTCTCCATAACATCACCATGGTAACATGAATGCTATAAAGGTCAGCTGCTGTCGAATCAACAGTTACCATAGCAACTGAAACAGAGTAGGACATGGAGCCAACATGGCTGCCACTCGGCAGAGGGAACAAAACACACGATTACACTGCAGCTACTGATTCACCATGGTGACACAAGATGGCCTTTACAGATGTCAGACGTCAGTGCTGATGTGTTACCATGGTAATGCAGGTCCTTGCAGGTGGCCACGGGGTCACAGTCTCCGTTGTCTTCCAGGCAGCGGTCAACAGGGGGCACCACCTTCTCCAGACACTGGACTCCATTACCCACGTACCCCGGCAGGCACTCACACTCACGCTCGTTCTGGGGGAACCAGATCAATCAGTTTAAGTGATCAGAGTGATCAATAGAAAGCAGGAAATCAGGTTTTGTGATCAATGATCCCTTTCTCTCCTCCATCCTGTGCTGGCATATTTTACATGTTCGATATTTTGTCAGATTAGACTCAATAAGAAACGTGTTGAGGCTCATTTTGTAGTTGAACTTTCTTTTGATTCTTCCTCCTGATAACACAGGTGAACACAGGAACAAACTACATTAAAATTCTAAAGAAAAAAATGAAGGATTTGACTCACTGGACCGGTGAACTTGCAGGAGGCAAAGTCACTGCAGCCCCCGTTCTGCTCCTCAATACACCTGGATTACAAACAGACAGACAGCAGCAGCCTGATGTCACATCTCTGAACATCTTACATTCACCAAAAATCCCCTTTGATAAAGAAAACCACAGAAGGGAAACAGAAATTTAATTGAGAGAAATGACGGCCACGCCCACCTGTTGATGGGCTCGCAGGAGTAGCCGTCTCCTTGGTAATCGCTTTGACAGGTGCAGTTGACGAGCAGCCCCGTCTGGTTACAGTCTGCGTTCTGGTGACAGCCACCATTATACTCTGAGCACAGGTCTGGAGCTGCACGGTGTTTAATAAAACTGTCATCTGCTCTGCTCACATGGTGGATTCGAGTCATCTTCATATTTACACAGCCTTCTCATTGTTAGGCACAGTGTGGGCAGCGTACTGCACAGCAGTAATATTCAGATATACACATTTCACATCTTTTTCTTTTGCCAACCTTGTTTTAAAAAACTTTATTAATTGCTCAGACATAATATAACAAATATAAAGGATGGAACCCTGAGGTAAATCTATCAGGTTTTGATATATTTTTGTTGTCTTGTCTCAGCAGCAGTGGTTATGAGGTTCAAGCGCTGACTTTCAACTTTGAGGTTTTCTGTCCAGAATGGGTGAACAGTGTCTGTTGTGCTGGACAATCACAAATCGCACAAACATCTGAAGAAAGCGAGCCTCCCCTCCCCCATCCGCATCACCGTCTGTCGCTGCAGTGTTGAGAGCAGCTGCATCATTAGCGGGTGTGGAAACTGTCGTGAATCAGACTGAAAAGTCATGGACAGCCAAGTCAGACACATTACCTCGAACCACCTGATGGCTTGTTTCACTGCTAAAGACCAGACTGAAGGAGAAAACCCAAAATCCCCAAACAAGCAGGAAGTGAGGCTGGCTGAGCATCACAGGGAAGACATGACATTTAAATATGCATTTACAGATATTAATCACTATTTATTGCAAAACGGATTTCAGTTAAAAACGAGACCTTCTCCAACGTTCTGGCTCGCCTTGAACAGCCTGTGGGCTGATTTCTATGTAAAGGACTTGGGATGGTTTTTTCCATCAGGATAAATAGTCTGCGCTGTCTTCACTTCGAGCCTATTTTTACAGACGACTGGTAGAGAGCTTCATCACATGCTGCGACAACTATCACCCAAAATTCTCTCAAGGCATTTCTGAGATATCGTGTTCACAGACTGGGCCAGAGGTCACAGCGACCTTGATATCTGACCATCAACTCTAATCTGATTTCAGTTCAAGTGAACATTTCGGCCAAACTTGAAGAAATTCCTCGAGGTGTTCCTACGATATTCCTTCCTGAGAATGGGACGGATGTAAGTATGTATGGGAGGATGGACAGACAAAGTGGAAAACATGCCTCCTGCCACGGCTGTTGCTGGCGTGGAGGCATCACAAGTGTTTTCTAACAGTTAGTCGTTCACCCAGACCCACCAAATTTTTATGTCGTTACTGACAACGTAGCACATCACACCATAAATCAACGAATGTGTAAGTTACTCTCGACCGTTCTGCATTCTGTTGTCAGAATATGTGCGATGCTTTTGAAATGACAGAAATCTTGTATACCCTTGCCGTTGTACCCAACCGCAATGTTAGCCTAGCCGCTGTAGCCAGTCTGACTCATCCATAACAGCTATTTAGAGCCAGCTAAACAAACATCAGTATCATTTCTGATTTGTGTAATTCATTAGCAGATTACTTTTTAGAAAATGTAACCTTGTTGAACATTAACCAGCCATACTTATGACAAATTATTCATTATTCACCATAAATACTCTGAATGAGTAACCAGTTGCTTTTGTTGTGGCATAAGCGGTTTTCCACTGGTGTAGCTATGATTGCCATAGACATCAGGGTATTTTCTCACTATGATCTGTCTTCAGATGATCTGAAATGACAATGTGTCTGTGTATCCATCACACCTGATATAGTTTCACTGTAATTCCAACACTGGTATGAACCATTTCCACCTGTCATGGGCGGGTCTGGACCTGCTGTGCCCACATCTGATGGGGCTTCTAACTAAAAAAATGATCGCACGTGCAGCCATTATGTAAATTTGTCCAGTTATCTCTTCCAGTTCGTACAGTGTTGATCCACTGTGGATGTAAACTCCCTCAAATTAAAGCTGAAAGTCAACACTGGAACTCCATCCATCGGGTTCTCAGCTTTCTTCATTCGAATGAGAAAAAAGTCTGAAGTTGTTTACTTGAGGCAGGGGGATCAGGGTGACCTCACATCCTGCAGCAGGCCTTCAGCCAAACGTTTTAGGAGTTTTCATTGTTATCAAGTTTTGAAGGTCAGAGTTCTACACTCTGTTTCCAGTTTCTCATTCTTTATGGCTACAAAGCACTTTCTACTCTTTTATTTAAAAAAGCTATTAATACTGACTCCATCACAGTGCTCTGATGAGTTTGAGATGTCTTATCATGTTGCTGTTTCAACTACTAAAAGAATCATTATCATCATGCAGACAAAAGGCTGCAGGAAGTCGTTATCTCCAGCTGATAAATCATCCTGAGCTGCAGAACACTCACGTGGCTCTGGACTGCAGACCGTGCCATTCCCCTGAAATCCAGTTTTACACTGACAACCAACACCTGGCACACAGTCCGCCTGGGCGTGGCACTGCCGGCACTCCTCTGGGATCGAGCCTGGACAGACAGACGGAGGGGTGATTCATCAAAGACGGGGGTTAAACTGGCCTTTGAAACTGTTCATAGCTGAGCTGTATAACTGAGATAACTGCATGTACTCTTCAAGTACAAAACTGTTTGGTTAAAAATGAGAGTGGCCTAAAACTGCACATAGGAACCAAGCAGTAAGATAAAATAAGATAATCCTTTATTAGTCCAACAGCAGGGGTATTAGCATTGTTACATATAATAATAGCAAGAAGCATCGGTAAGAAAACAGATAGATAACTAAACAACACACAAAGTAAGTTACACCTTATTGCACATTATTATACACTGATATCACACATGAGTGGATGAGTCAGATTGGGTGTGTGTGGTCTACTGGGAGCAGTGTTGATTGTAAAGTCTGACAGCAGCAGGAAGGAAGGACCTGCAGTATCTCCCCTTCACATAAAGTGGGTGAAGCAGACTGCCGCCTGCTGAAGGAGCTGCTCAGTGCTGTCAGTTTCCAATATGGGGTGGGACATGTCCTCCATCAGGAATGAGAGCTTAGCCATCATCTCCCTATGTCCCACCCAGGACAGAGGTGGCCTTCTTAACCAGTCTGTGAAGTCTCTTCCTGTCAGCCGTCAAGATGCCGCATGCCACTCTAGAAGATGGCAGCAGCCAAAGAAGGTCCTCAGGAGTGCCCTCTGCACTCCAAAAGACCTGAGTCTCCTCAGCAGATACAGTCTGCTCTGGTCTGGTCTGTCTTATTTAGTGCTTTCATGTCGTCAGTCCAGTACAATTTATTATTCAGGTGAACACCCAGGTGCTTGTAAGATTCCAGCACCTACAGAACATCCAGTTTCCCTGGATGTTCACTGGTGCAGGAGGAGACTGTATGCAGCTGTGGAAGTCCACCACCAGCTCTCTGGATTTCCCTGCACTGATCTGGAGGTGCTTCCGCCAGCACCAATCCACAAATCCATCCCCATCTGTGACGAGGACGATGATTTCAGAGTCGCCAGAGAACATCAGCTGGTGGCAGTCACCTGGATCGCGCGTGAAGTCTGCAGAGTAGAAGGTGAAGAGGAAGACTGCCAGGACTGTTCCCTGAGGGCTCTCCATGCTGCAGAAAACCATATTGGACTCACAGTCCTGTATCCTCACATAATGTGGTTGTTTGGTGAGGCAGTCCATGCTTTGAGTTGGTGGTCCATCCCTTACACTCCAACCTGTCCCTCAACAGAATGGGCGCTATGCTGTTGAAGACACTGGAGAAATCAAAAAGATGATTCTCACGGTGCTCCCAGGCTTTTCAAGGTGAGACAGGTATCCTCTTCAATGCCAGTTTGACGGACGAACTGTGGTGGGTCCATTGCTGGGCTCGCTGGTGGTGCAGATTGAGGTCCTTTGGCATTGGTTCCATGCGGGATGTTTTCAACAGCTGTGGAACTTTCCCAGCTCCAGGATCAGGTTGAACATGTATTCAACTGTTCTGCACAACTAGTCTGTACCGGACTTCAGAGGCTTGGAAAGAAAGAGTTTTGCCTCTAAAGCCAAAGTGCTTTGTAAACAGCCACACTGTGGTGCCACTGATCCAGAAACTCAACAAAAGGTAATCAGTTATTACTTGTCACATGGCCACATTTTCCACCAAATGTAACTCAAATCAGTCAAGTGGATTTCGTATGAAAAGAAAAAGAAATACACTGTGACCTCTGGAGGAGGTTAAAGTTAAATTGTAAGTTCGAGGGCTCCTGTCACGGCGGCCATGTGAAAAGACGTGTTTTTGACCGCTCCGCTGTTCGCGCTATATTTTTCTACAAATTTATAGTCTATACCGCATGATACTGTTTGCATTGTCTGTGGGGACGAAACAATGCCTCCTAAAGTAGCTAAAGCCAGTCAAGAGACCAGCGAGAAAATAAAACAGCCAAGGCTGACGGACTACGGCCTTCGAAATGAGACCCAGAAAGCTAACGCTAGCGATAGCAACCCTCCCGCAACAATGACGGTGGAAATGGGTGAGGAAAGATCCCAGAGCAGCAAAGTGGATGAAAATTCTTTAAATTACACTCTTTAGCTTGTGCTACAAGAGGGTTACTTTCTTTGAAAACATCTTTCAGGAAGCAGAAGCTAAAACAATGCAGTGTTTAGTCAACCTCCTCAATGGTTGGTCCATAGTTACTGCCATTAAAAGTGATCTGGACAACATTCGGGAGGATATTAAAAACTGCACCGAGCGGGTGACACAAGCGGAAATACGCATTGCTAGCAACGAGGATGATGTTGAAACCTTGCGGGCTAAAGTTGGCACATTGGAGTCGAAGCAGAAAACTTTGGAAGACAAAGTAATGGACTTGGAGACACGTTTAAGACGAAACAATGTTCGGCTTATTAATTTGGCTGAATCTACAGAGGGAAGAGACCCGTGTAAGTTTTTGGAAAAGTGGCTACCGGAGGTCCTGGGCATCACTCTACAGAACCCGGTGCTCATTGAAAGGGCGCACCGAATTGGCCCACGGAGAGAGGGCAGCGCGGCACCTCGCACGCTGATAATGAGATTCCTCAACTACAGGGATAAAGAGACTATCTTAAACGCAGCAAAGGCTAAAGGACACATTCGCTACGAGGGACAGTGGATTCGGCTTTATCCAGATCTTGCCGCAGGTGTGCAGCAGCTCCGGAAACGGTTTGACCCTGTTCGGGAAGACCTGCGTAAACTGGGACTGAGACATGGCGTGACACACCAAGGGAAGCTATTGGTGACTTACGAGGAGAAGACTTACTCCTTTACGTCCCCAGCTGAGGCACGTGTGATGATAAACAAGATTCAGAAGAAGGGAGAAGATAATAATACGATGGACTGAAATGACTTTCTTTTCATCAGTGAGTCATCCTATATTGCTGTCTAAAAATGAAGGGCTCTAGTTTACATAAGTTGAGCTATATTTTCGTTTACTATCTGTTTGAAGTTTGCACAAAGTCAAAGAGATTGTATCAGTGCCTATGGGCAAGATTGTGTATTTCTTTATGGTACAAGGCGTGCAAATATCATGAAGACGGACTTTTCATGCAAATTACTTTATAGTGTATTAGCGGTAAAGAATAAATAATTACTTCTAGTTCAGCGCGAGCGGCAGCGGGTTTGCTGGTTTTGTTTTGGTTAGAGTAGAGTGGTTAGACTGCTCCTCACACTGTGTGGAACAGTCACACGCACTAACGGGAGGTATAATGAGGAGGGAGGGTGACCTGCAAAGGTGGGGAATGGTGAGGGGATTTATTTCAGTGTTCTTGTGTTGGGCCGTGTTAAGCTTCTCAGACAAAATGTTTTTATATTTTTATGCATTTCTAAAGAATGTGACATTTACTTGGTTGAGTGAGGTAGTATTCAGCTTTTCGTTAAATTTAACCTGAATTGTTAAAATGGTACATGGAAAAGATATTCATTTTGTTACATGGAATTGCAGGGGACTTCAACGTTTCAAAAAGGTAAAACAAGTCATGACTAAGTTAAAGGACATGGACTCTAAAATTATATTTCTGCAAGAGACACATTTAGTGGAGGAGGATGAAAAAAGGATTAGGAGAAGGTGGCAGGGTAGTGTGTTTACAGCAGCATTTTCTTCACAGTCAAGAGGAGTGATGATTCTAATACATGAATCAGTTCCATTTTGTGTACATAAGGTTATTAAAGACAAGAGGGGCAGATATTTGATAATTCAAGGATCTATGTTGCTAGAAAATTTAAATTTGGTAAACGTGTATGGTCCTAACTCAGATGACCCAGGGTTCTATGAGGACCTGTTTCTTTTGCTTACAACACTGCCGGGTCAATATGTAATTGCTGGGGACTTTAACTGTACGCTTGTTCCGAGTTGGGATAGGTCTGCAGGCGCAGACCAATCTCATAATAACAGCAGATTAACCATAAAAAGATTCATGCAAGATTTAAAATTGCTTGACATTTGGAGAGAATTACACCAACAAACCAAAGTTTACTCCTGTTATTCTGCAACATTCCAGACATATTCACGGATTGATTATTTTTTAATTTCTTCTGATTTATTACCTAAAGTAAAAAACTGTGTATATGATAATATTGTAATCTCAGATCATGCTCCATGTTGTTTAGTGTATAGGGATGAAACTATATGTACTGACCCACCTAGATGGCGTTTTCAACATAAATGGTTGCAGGATGAGGAGTTTGTCAATTATATAGGGAAGCAAATAGATGAGTTTTTTCAAATAAATACTAACCAAACATCAGCGTGTACAAAGTGGGATGCCTTTAAAGCATTTCTTAGAGGGCATATTATTAGTTACGTTGGTTATAAATCTAAAAAAGTAAGGCAGGATAAACTACATTTGGAAAACAAAATAAAATATACCCAAAAGAAAGTCTATGAAAAAAGTGATCCTGAAGCTGAAAAGGAATTATTGCTTTTAAGGGCGGAATATGAGAAACAATCAAGCTTCAAAGCAGCATCCAGTCTTTTAAGGCTGAAACAGACGTTTTATGAACAAGGCGACAGAGCAGGAAAATTATTGGCGTGGCAAATTAAACAGCTAGAAACTAAAATAACAATAACGTCAATTGTTGACAAAGGCCAAACAATAGTAAATCCAAAAGATATCAATGATGCCTTTAGGGATTATTATCAGAAACTATATGAAGCCGAAAAGAATTGTAGCTTACAGGACATTAATGTGGCATTAAATAGGCTAAATATCCCAATTATTCCGGACAATGTCAAAGCAGACTTAGATTTAGAAATAAGTAAAGAGGAAATAGCACAAGCCATTGATGGAATGAAATCAGGTAAACAAGCGGGACCAGACGGTATTCCAACAGATATTTATAAAAAATTTAAGGATAAATTATTAAGGCCACTTTCAGACATGTTTAAAGAAACTTTTGAAAAGGAGGCACTTCCCAAAACTTTAAATCAAGCATTAATCATTCTCCTTCCAAAGCCTGGTAAACCTGCTAACAAGTGCGAGAATATGAGACCTATCAGCCTTCTCAATTCTGACCTTAAAATTGTTTGTAAATTATTAGCAAGGCGGGTTCAAAAAATACTTCCTGATATAATAAATAAAGATCAGAACGGCTTTGTAAGTGGGAGACAAGGGTTCTATAATGTAAGACGGGTATTAAATGTCCTATTTTATAAAAAAGAGGAAAAAGATACTGCTCTCCTATCGCTAAACGCTGAAAAGGCCTTCGATAGGGTTGAATGGCCCTACCTTTTTAAGGTTCTTGAAAAATTTGGGATGGGAAACAATTTCATAAAATGGGTTAAGATACTTTATAGTAAGCCTACAGCAGAAATTTTAACAAATAAAATTTTTTCCAAGCCAATAGAAATCAAGCGAGGTTGTCGACAGGGATGCCCTCTCTCTCCCCTGCTCTTTTCTTTAGCGATTGAACCATTTGCGTTAGCTATCCGTGCACATTCTCAAATTTGTGGAATTACTATAGGCCTGACTGAACATAAGATTTCTTTGTTTGCTGATGATGTGATCTTGTTTTTGTCAAGGCTCAGCTCTTCGATCCCGGCAGTGTTGGAAGTAATTCAGTTATTTGGAAATATCTCAGGTTATAAAGTAAACCATAGTAAATCCTCCATTTTACTGTTGAACACGACAGAACGAGCAAATCCTGCTCCACAAATAACACATTTTAATTTTAAAGTAGCTGAACAATTTGAATATTTAGGAATACAGATAGTGCCAAATATAGAGCAGACTGTTAAAATTAATTATGAAAAAATAAAAGAGGAAATTAATAACTCAATTGACAGGTGGATGAAGTTGCCTATATCGATGATGGGAAGAGTTAATGTTCTCAAAATGACCATACTACCAAAGCTGTTGTATCTATTCCAAAATATTCCTTTACCTCCTCCACCTGATTTGTTTAAATGGATGAAAAAAGTTGTAACCAGTTTTATTTGGAACAATTGTAAACCAAAACTCCGTCTCTCCCTCGTTTACTTGCCGTTTGATCGAGGGGGGTTAAAGTGCCCCAATTTTTTATGGTATTGTTGGGCTGCACAACTTCACTCACTGACATTCTATTTTTCAGAAAAAGTTAATCCACATTGGGTAGAGATGGAGTCACAGGATTTAAAATTACCTCTTCCCTCATTTCTATATTCTGACACAGCTAAAAAATTGTTAAAACAAATTAGAAATCCGATTCTGAAGCACATGGTAAAGGTCTGGAATGATGTCAGAAAATACCTGAATGAGTCAAACTTCTTATCACAGTTTAGTCCAGTTTGGGGTAATCAGTCGTTTAAACCTGGGAGGGTAGATGGTGCATTTAAAATATGGGCATCAAGGGGACTGAAAACGATTTGTAACCTTTATCCTCCACAGTCAGATGTTTTTATGTCCTTTGGAGAATTACAAGAGAGGTTTAATTTGGACAAAAAACACTACTTCAAATATTTACAGTTGAGAAGTTTTGTCAATACCAATCAAGGTGGTCTTAACAAGGTTTCCCATACACAACTGGAAAAATTGTTTGTAAAGAATGCGTTGAGGAAGGGTATTGTTTCAGACTTTTACAATTTGTTGTTATGTAACACATCAGAAAATTCAACAAAGAAATTAATTTCTTGGAACGAAGACCTATTTGTCAATATCAGTGAACAGGATTGGGAAAGGGCATGCAGTAAAATCCATACAATGTCAATTAATAGTCGTCTAAGGATATTACAATTCAAATGGCTAATGCGTATATATACAACACCTGTGAAATTAAATGAGTACAATAGGAACATACCAGACATATGTATAAAATGTGGCTTAAAAGGTGCATTAATACACTGTCTGTGGGAATGCAGTCAAATAAAAACTTTCTGGATAGAAGTGAAAAACTTAATTGAAAAGATCATTTCAAAACAGATTACGTTGGATTCCAAATTATTTATAATGGCTATATACCCGGATAAACATAATTTTAGTAAAGCAGAAAGTACTTTTATTGATTTCAGCTTATTGATAGCAAAAAGATGTATTGCTTTAAATTGGAAAAATATGAATGGACCTGGCATCTCCCAATGGTTAAAACAGATGTTGTCTAGCTTACCTTTAGAAAGAATAACATATATACACAAGTCAAGGCAACAAGAATTTGAAAAGATTTGGGGGCCCTTTATTGACTTTATTAAGGACTTTGATGCTTCTGATGACTTGACTAATTTTTGATTCCCTTGCAACCATGTACAGTATCTAGAGATGACTACCTCCTAAATTCCAAAAGAGAAGCTACAGTATGTTCTTGCAAGGCCCTGTTCTATGTGTTATTCTTGGGTTATTTTACTTCTGTTATTTTTTTTTTTCTTTCTATATTTGTTTTCTATATTTGTACAAAACATGTGATACTGAACTGCTTCGTATGTACGAGTATAATTGAAAATTGTATCACTTTGAAAAAACCCATAATAAAATGTTTATGGAAAAAAAAAAAAAATTGTAAGTTCGATGATATCCTATTCTTGTTATTATCAGCAAATCCCATCGAAAGACCAAAACCAGTAAAGATTTGATCCTACTAACAAGTAGTATGTGGAAAACTCACCTCTTTCGCTCTGGCAGCGATCGCCCTCCCAGCCCGGCTTACAGACGCACTGTCCAGAGCCCTCCATGCCCTCATCACACCTTCCCTGCTTCCCACAGCTGCAGACTGTGAAAGAGAAATAACACGACTCAACCTCCCTCACTCTGCTAATTCAAAATAACCTGACAATAAAGCTTTTTCAGGCGTCCAAGGCTCCACAGTATCAGTCTGGTTCATTTTCTCCATAGATGATGTTCGGTGACTGACAGCTGGAGCTCTCTGAGGCTTGGACAGACATGAAACATTCTCGATTGAATCATCAGTACAAAAGATAAAAATCTGTGTTGGAAATCTTCTGTAAAAGTCAAAGGTACAAGCCTATGGAAATATACCATAGAGGGAAATAAACTGTATCTCCCAACGTGCACTTCAGTAATAAACATCGACTGGTTGGTGATTGGTGGAGTTGAAGCTAAACGTTATGTTTTGCACAAACCTGATGAGACCTTCAGCGGTTTAAATCAGATTCTGGATCAGTTTGGGATTAATTCAGTAACCATGGCGATGGGTTTTGTTCCCAACTGCATTGACAAAGGGTTTTGAACATGCCGCTGATTCACACCTCTGACTGGCTTCCTCTCCACAGCCAGGACACGGGTGTGTGGACAGACTTCGAGGAGATGGTGAAAACTTTGAAACCTGAATGGCAGATGATCAGCAGCTGGCTGGTGTTTTGAACTGGGTCTGCTGGGTGACTGAGTGAAGACAACTGGCAGGTTTGTCCTAAGCTGGAAACAGCTGTGTGATGGTGAGTGTGGAGTGTTGCTATGGCGACAGACTGCAGGAGAGCTGGTGGGGGTGAGACTGTCTGCTGATTTCAGATTTTTCTGGGGGGGGGGCGGGGGATTAAAAAGACATTATTGGAGGATAAATTAAACTTCTCATTTCTGTTGTGGTCTTATAGCTGGATTCATAATCGTAATGGCGACGGCAGGTTTGTGCGTAGGCTCAGTAACGCTCGCATCCTCAAAGATGGAGCTACACATTGTGGCTACGGCAGAAACGGAGATACCACATCGGGACAAGAGCTGTGATTGGTCAGCTAGGTCTTCTTGGGTTTTCTCCTACAGGTTTCTGAAGCTGGTGGAGATTGTTGGTAGTGAAAACAACAACAATCAATCTGAAGAATGGTAATCTACTCCATACGTCCAGCAGAGTTATGTCAGCTGCAAACCCTCTGCTCGCCATGATCGCCGCTCCTCATGACCGCACATCAGTGGCCTCATGTTCACTCGTGAAAACAAGGTGATACAGGAGCTACCTGGCTTATATAAACAGGTGTGTACTGATGATACAGTCCGCTTCACTTCAACCAATGAGAGCAATGGCCAGCCCAGGATGAACGTGAGAAGCTTCTATGTGAATATTTTGAAAGTTGGTCTTTGTTGATAACAGTGTGGAGATATTAAAGGTTTCAGAGTTTGATTGTGGGTATTTATCAACCTACAACTGGCTATTGGTACGAAACCTTTCAACTGGACTCAGCGTCTCACCACATTCACTTAAAACAAATGTCAGATGGCGATCTGTGCTTCAAGAGAATACACTAATGTATGATGCTAAAAACTAAAAAATATCTATATCTCATGATGATTTTACTGTGAAACTGTCCACAGAGAATCATATTACTTATTTCTGGGATTTTCTTCTGAAAGGTAGAGTCTGATGTCTAGCTTTAGTTAAAACACACTGTCCTTTAGTTTAGGGCTTCCTGTTTCTGGGATACCTGTGCAGTTGGGGCCATAATAGCCGGTGGCACACAGTTCGCAGGCTTTTCCTCTGAAGCCTTGGTTGCACGTACATCTTCCTGAACCACGCACATCATCGTCGCAGACACCATGGTTGCCACAGGGGGCCTCCACACCACCTGCACAAACTGAAACACACGAGGATGGGCTGGAGTCAAAAACCTGTGTTTGTTGATTTGTCAAACACGGATACAACCAATAACTTTAACAGTCTGCTTTCTTCAACACTACGGTGTCATTTATACTTCTGTTACGACATCTCAAAATGTCTGCCTTGACAAAGTTTAATAAAGCCACACAACAGGGAAGATGTTCATAACCAAGACAAAACCTACCAGAGCTGTTTCTGGAAGTGGACATTTCCAACTGCCTCAGGTAAGGATTTGTGAAAGTCAGGTAATAACTAATCAGTCGAAAATACAACAGCACTGTGGTCCAAAGGAGACAATCTGCTCAAATGCTGGTGAGATTGCATACAATCAGTCCCAGAGGATGATTTCAATTGCTTTTACTGACACCCTGAATCTTCTTACAGCAGCAACAAGCAGACAAAATTCCCTCATGCGCACAAGAAGTATCTGACTCAAATGTGTAATGTCCTGATCCCATTCCAGCCTTCTGGAGGATGAAACCTAGACTTAAATGTCCCAGTGGTGAGGTCCTAAAAACGAGCACTGGAGCCTCTACTGGACACAAGATTTTCTCCAGAGCCCTGCTGGCTGGATGAGATGCATGTCTGACTACGGGAGCATCTTCCCTATGTGCCTTCCTTCCTTCCTTACCTTGACAGTCTCGGCCGTAGTGGTTTTTGCAGCACTTCTGGACCCAAGAAGGAAACTGACAAACTCTCTTACATCCACTCCGACTGAAAGGATCGTCCAGTTCGCTTAACCAAGTTGAGTACCCGACCCTGTACCTGGTGCGAAAGTTCAAACAACTCTCCGTCTTTCCCTGGAAGAAGGCAGGACTGACATTTATCTCTCCACATAGTTTATGCCTTGTACAAGCTGCTCATGTTTGCAGTTTTTTACAGATTTTACCGTGTCTTGGTGCTTGAAGGGGCAGGATGGAGGGTTGAAGCAGCGTCCACAGCGTCCCTTTTAAGATTGAAGATTTTAAGACAGAAAGCTTCCAATACGAGGACAAAGGCTAATGGTCGTAGCTGTATTACTGCCTGGACACATCAGAAAGTGGCATGCAGAGTTCATCCATGTGTCTTCGTGAAGTTCTTTGTTCTAGGAACTTGGTGATGTAGTTAATGGGCGAGTTATTAAAGCTGGCAAGCTTACTGCTAACATGCTAGTACGGCTCAGTCACAATAGCTCTCCAAGCTTCTTCATACTGAGTCTGTACAATAACTGGTGCTGTTTTGTGCTCAGGGTTGCCATTTCATTTCTCAATAAAGAATTTCTGCAGCGTCATTTAACAAGCTTGTTAGCTCGGTTGCTAATGTGACAGTACGTTCACAGTTTAAACAGAAGTCAGGTGCAGGTAAAATGAGCAGTGAGTGTGGCAGATCTAATCCATGTAGGATCACATGTTTGCAGGAGCACTAGCGGCTCACGTTACATTTGACTGTCTGAGCTGTTGTTTTGTCATGTCCTGTGTTTGTGCCACCAGGAAAACCATCCAAAAATGCCTTGATCAACAGACTATGCAAGTACAACAGATGTAAAAATAGGTAAAAAAAATGTACTAATATCAGTACTTGCAGTTACTATTGACTTTATAGTACAAGCATTAGCAGCTGTATTGTGAGTGTTAAAGCAGCAGTCTTTAATAATAGCATAGGAATACTTACGTAAGTGGTTCTGTTCTCCAAGGTATCACAGTGCGCTCCCAGACCAGGTGGCTCCAGTAACTGGTCGATGCCATAGGCCAGGCCCTCTTTGAAGGTCATGTGGCGCTCCACTAACCTGGCTGCGTTATCGTTAATCAACACAGCTCCCTGAACATTCAGATACACACACACGCACGCACACACACACACACACACACACACACACAAACACACACCCATCAAAGCTGAAGAAAGCAAACTGTGTATCTGTGGTGTAGATTTTTGTAATATCACCCTAACCCTACACCTGAACACATTCATTCATTCATTCATTCATCTTCTATACCCGCCTTATCCCTTTCGGGGTTGCGGGGGGCTGGAGCCTATCCCAGCTGTCAACGGGCGAGAGGCGGGGTACACCCTGGACCGGTCGTCAGTCGATCACAGGGCAACACACAAACATTCACGCACACGCTCACACTCACACCTAAGGACAATCTTAGAGTAACCAATTAACCTAATGAGAACAATGTTTGTGTGTCTGTGGGAGGAAGCCGGGAAGAACATGCAAACTTCACACAGAAAGGCCCCGCCCGACCTGGGGATCGACCTGGCGACCTTCTTGCTGTGAGGCACACGCACTACCTGCTGCACCACCCTGCCGCCCCACCTGAACACATATCCATGCAAAATAACCTCTGTAACGTGTTATCTCTCTGCAAACGCTTATTTTTATTTACTAATGCGAAATAAACTTTGACAAACAACTATATTCTTATTGACAAAATAATTCGAGAATTCATTTTTTAATTTACATAAAAGCAGCAACACATCGAAAATCAGACAGGCCACAAAATTAATAATGAGATGAACCGTATGTGTGTGTGTGTTAAAGACTTGTCTCACAGTTGTCCCACACACCCTTTTATCCCCAACAACCACAAAACAGATCAGTCCAGTCCAGTTCACAATCACAAAAACAAAGACGACTCAAAGCTCTGCTCCGGGTTTCACTGACGCCCACGACGCTCCGCCAAGACAACAGAGAAACTCCGACTGGGAGGTACACACATCCATCCCGCTGCTCTTTAAAAGTGTTTTTTTTATGTCTCTGTTCATCAGAAGGTACACACTGAACAGATATGTCAAAGGATTATACCACCCTCTAAAGCTGACTGAGGTGGTCACATGAGGCCTTTTTATTCTGATCAGTGGAACCTTTGGGTCCATGTGCTTACAGCCAACGTGTTACCTGTCAGCTCAGGTCACTTCTTGTTCACAGCTCATCGGTGATAAGTCAGTGTGAACACGACGCACAGCAACAACTAAACAACAACAACGGTTTTCAGACAGCCCGTCACAACAAGGATGTTATTGTTGTCGTCAATAAGAAACCGTGTTCTCTCCAACATCACCATGGTAACATGAGACAATACCAGTTACTATAGCAACAGCCATCGGCCAGGTGCGGAAGCCAACATGACTACCTGTTTGATGTGTGTGTGTGAGTGAGTGTTTTCTTACCACCAGGGTCTTGTCACAGCTGTACTTGATAGTGGATCCGTGCATGGTACGGAAGGACGAGTATTTATGCGGCTGACTGAGGCTCATCACCTACACACACACGCACACACACGCACACACAGAAAATCATAATCAGCTGTTTCTAGAACTACAACAGGCAGTGCTTCTCTCCTCCTTTTTAATTTTGGCTTGATTGATTTTGATATTCACGTCATCATTCATGACCTTATAACCTTTCCTCTCCTTTAGGCTGTCAATAAAACAACGTCCAAATACAATAATGTCCTGTACTGCGTTGTTGAATTACTCGAACATACCAGCTTGACCTACGTGTCAGTTTCGATCAATGAAAGTGACGCTGTGTGCGGTTCCAGTCGGTGCCGTTCCACCTGTCCTGGAAGACTTCAGCGTCCCAGACAAACGGGAGAAATTGCAGTCACATTATCTGTGATTATGGACTCTTCTTCCCCATGTTTTTTTTGTCTAAGTGACTAAAGGGGACAACAATTTTTGAAATTGGTCCAGTATTGAGCGAGAGTGCTACAGCCAGCAGCAACTTTATTCCTTTGGGCTTCTGCACACCGTCAATGTTTTGCCACTGACAAGCTCAGATTGTTATTCTGTGTCCGGCAACATAATGGAAAGGATCCCTACAGACAGACAGTTCTATTAGAGAGTAAGATGTGTTTAGTTTAACCGGAAGCAACTGTTATATCGCTCTTGCCAAAGCCACCAGACTCCATTTAGTGAAAGTTATTTTATCAAACGCGACAGAAACAAAATAAAACTCACTTAAACTTTCTTAGTTCATCTTTCCACTGCTCCAACAATCACCAACATTACCATTATTTGGTTGAAACAAACTCTTAACTCACCAAATGGTGAGAGGAGCGAGAGAGAGCACGAACATCAGAGAATATTTTCACATCTAACTCAGGAATTATTTTCACCAGACGTCATCAGAAAGATTTAAACACGTTAGCCTTCAGCAGATTTTCGCAGCAAAAAAAAAAAAAAAAGTTAATTATGGGAAAACAGAAACTGTTTTTTGTTTTATCTGTCTATCATGCAGTGCATTCAGCTCAGCCGCCGGGGTGCTGCTTTTTTCTTTTTTTTTTAACAATTAATTTAATTTACACAATCGAGTGGGATTGTGTAAATTAATGGAAATCTGGAAATCTGCTTGTGATTGACATTTTGACTGTTTCTTGACACTTCATAAAGAAGGATTAATCAGTCAAGTTGCACTTTACATCCATGTCTGTCCAGACTAATATAAGTAGTGAGGACTTCAGTAGTATTCAGTGTGTTTTTGGTGAAATGGAAGTTGGACTGATAGAGACGACAATCACCTGAAGAGCCAATCAGCTTGTGGTGGACGACAACGCTTCAAACATGGATGATGCTGTGAAGAAGCTACACTGCACACAACAGTCAAACGTGGATGCTTCACGCACACATGTTCAACCCGGCAGCACAGAAGATCTCTACAGTCAGCACAGTTTCAAGATTCGTGTCAGCGATTCAGGATCCTATGATGTCACAGGGAAGTTGACCTTTGACCTTGTGGATATAAAATGTAATCACTTCATTTTCCCCTATGAGACATTTGTGTGAAATTTTGTCATAGTAAGCACAAATTATTCAGTTATGGACAAAATGTGTCTCGTGAGCTGACAGTGACCTTTGACCATTATAATCATTAGTTGTAGTACCACACAGGTGCCTTTTGTAATCACTGTTGTCCTTTTGGCTTGTAACTATATTTTCAAATTGAACTCTTCATGTCAAAGTATTAACTGCTTTGGTACTGATCCTCTTACGTCCGCCTTCCTCCTCCTCCTCCTCCTGCCCTCCCTCCTCTTACCCTGGAGTTGCGTATGATGTGAGCCTTCACAGTAGCAGCCAGCTGGTCTTGGTGGTCAGGGCTGGAGAGCCAGAGCTGTCTTTCTGCTGGTAGGGAGTTGAGGGCTTTGTCTGTGGGCCATAACATGGTGAACGGCTGGTGGATGGGCAACTGGAGCACCGGGAGTAACCCTGCATCCTGCACCAAGAGCACAGATCAGTAATAATAATAGTAATAATAACAGTAACAGTAGTTGTTTTCTGCTCCAATCCCAATCCTTTAACATTGAGAATATGCTGACACCAAGTCTGAACTCATATCTTTATGCATTTTATGTATATAACTGTACAATGTTATCTCCACATATGAACATCAACATCGGTCCATAAACTTTACAAAGAGCACACAAGTCAGTTGGCATGACTTTAGGAGGCGTACACAGACACATACATACATACATACATACGTACATACATACATACATCTTCACAATCACAGAACACCTGTATTCACATGTATGCTGAGTTTTGGTTCTCTCATTTTGCTCTACAATTTTATATTTATTACAGACTGACATACCCATTAAAATGCAACTGTTGATGTGATTTTGTCTAAGTGGCTGCTGGCAATTGTTCTCCATTGACTGCGCCTCTCCTACCCCTGGGGCATTACCAAGATACAAAACTGGTGCAGACAAGAAAATAAAAACAGTGCAGTGAAAACTGCCAGTTCACCAGTTTACCGCCGGCACCAGAGCGGAGCCCATTAAGTCTTAAAATAAAGTATAATAGCAGTCCATTCTGCAGTCTCCTTCCAGCTGAGTACATATCAAAATCTGCTTCTCAGTCCTTCCCTCCGGCCACATTCCCACTTCTACAATCCCCCCCCCGTCTCAGCCACTCCCTTCACCCCGCAGTTACCTGACCTTCCACGTCCACTGTCTCACCTGTTTCCACTTTACCTCATCATCCCTGCAGTATTTGACCTGACCGTTCCCACTCATTCCCTGCGAGACTGCTAAATCCCTGTTTCCTGCCTATCTGAACCTCTGCATGATCTTTCTGGACTTTCCAGCCTGCAGCTTGGATTTGTTTGCCTGTTTGGACTGCCGTCCTTCCTTCCTGTCTTGTTACTCTGTCAGCATATGTACCTCCAGTGTTTACTATTCAGGTTATAGGTACTCTGGTGTCTTGATATTCATGTTATTGATAGTCTGGTCTATGTTTTTTCGTTTTTATTGTTTACCTCCACAAGTTTGTAGAAGCGGCTGTAGCCATAAAATGCAGCTGCAGAGGTGAAGTTCATCTAAACAGAGAGGAAGAGGGAGGGAGAGAGAGAGAGAGAGAGAGAGAGAGAGAGAGAGAGAGAGAGAGAGAGAGGTCACACTGCCTGTCTGTCTAGTCTGATTGATCATCAGTCACTTATTCATTGAATCAAACTCAGAGCACCATGTTAGGCTTGACGCTTGGTTTGTCCTGCAGCCTATAGGGCGTCAACAGCGTGTCGATGTGGTGAATGACTCCATTGGATGTGGTGTAATCACTCTTCACAATCCTCGATCTGTTGTTGACCCAGACTGAACCCTGCAGGGAGAGAAAGACAGGAGAGGTGATGCAGACAGGAAGAAACAAAGACGACGTGAGTGGAAAGGTGTATCGTGAGAGGGATGAAGATACAGAGACAGCTGGAGAGAGGGATTTTCAGCCAAACTCAAACTTGCTCATCCCTCTCGACAGCTGTCTGTTGACAGACATGAGTCATTTTGAATTATATAATAGCACATGCCATCAGAGGTCAGACTGTCTGCTAACAACTCCATGACAACCTGTTCCATGTGGAGCTACTAAAGATAAACTCCACTGAAAATCACACCAACACACTCACCTCACCTCACCTCACCTCACTTCAGCAATTCGGGGTTCAGAGTCTCGCTCAAGGACATGGACAAACATATTCGTGACAGTGACTCCTGTCCTGTCTCCTCTGAGGAGGACTTTCTGCTGCAGCAGAGGTTAAATAAAAGTGTGTGGTGCAGCACAGCTAATAGTATATGATAACTTCGCCTGTTTAGGACTCTCCATCCATTTGTCAGCAGCACAAATTTGCATGTGAATGTTCAGCAGGTATGGTTTCTCTTAACCCACGTGAGCATATCCACTGATTGTGGCAGGTTAGATTTAAATTTACATTCAAACAGATTTTGCAGTAAAAAATGTCAAAATATAAATGCTGCTGTCCTCCACAAACAAATAAGACACAAACTGTTCAGAGGCTGCGCTGGGTCGATGAGTGAGTCCAAGAGTTTCATTAACTCACATTCACACAGTGAAACCTTATTTATAAACCGATACTGACTTTTGCTACATCAAGCTGATGATCAATATTCTGTGCTCTTCAGTCCAGCACCTGTCTGCCTGACTGGCCTACGTGTGTGTGTGTGTGTGTTACCTGCTGCAGGCTGAAGTGCAGCGTGTATCCCGACGTTGAGACAGCAAGCTGGGTGGTTTTGAGGTCACTCAAGGTCAAAGTCTCACAGGAAACAACGTGGTAAAGAACCAGATCAGCAAGACGACCAGCCTGGTTCCATTCTTCAAACTACACACACACACACACACACACACACACACACACACACACACACACACACACACACACACACACACACACACACGCCAATCAATGATATGCGGTCGTGCAACAGCAATGATATTCCATACTCATGACTCACATATAAATATTGACTTATTGTATGATTTCAGCCTGTAACTGACCGTGTAGTTTTTCTTGCTTAAGATAAACAAACTTCAGGTGAGATTGGTAGTATTTTTACAGCTAAATTAGATGAAACACAAACAGGATGTTGTACACACAGAGGAGTCGTTGTTTCCCTCAACAGGAACGAAGACGGTGAACGGCCCGTCGCCATAAAGACCGCGAGTGCCCGACATCTGAGAAATACAGAGACCACAGACAGCAGTGAAATAAAAAAATAATTATGCTTTTCATTAATGATAATTTTAACTAAATGAAGATGCAAGTCAAAACAAACCCCAAAGAGCTATATATTGATTTCTAGCCAAAAATGTATTTCAGTTGGACTTGAATCAGTGCAGTTTTCATTTCATGATCGCTTTAATTAAATCATGTGTAAGCACTGTGCCACCTAAGAATTAAAGAAGTCCAACCTACAGAGCGGCAAGAGACATTAGGTTTTATTGACTGTGTGGACTTCAACAGCACTCACAGATAACATTCGATGGAAGAAGGTGTTCTCTGGCTGCCGGAACAGCTCCTGTAAGACAGACAACACAACGTCATGTGAGGAGGGAGGGGTGCAGCAGTGGGAGGCCAGAAGTCAGGGGGAGGTCAGAGGTCATGTGACTCACATTGTTGGTGCTTCCCCGACACTCAAAGCCATCGCCCACGTGGCCTCTGAGGCAGGTGCAGTTCCTTTGACCCTGACCCATGTACTCACAGCGAGCATGTCTGCTGCAGCCGCCATTGTTCTGCGCGCGCGCACACACACACACGCACGCACGCACGCACGCACGCACGCACGCACGCACGCACGCACGCACGCACGCACGCACACACGCACACGCACACGCACACACACACACACACACACACACATCTTTAATTGCTGATACAGAACAGGCAGTAACAGCCCTGCATCCATTTTCAGTTTTAATAAAATCATTGATAATGTTTTTGATCACCTGAGTCATCCATCAGTTTATATACTGCCACAAATATCTCTCGCCTGTCAAAAATGCTCAGAAGCTAAGTGAGCACGTCAGCTCCTTTTGTCCTTTTACATCCTTTAAAAGCACAAGAGCATTTAATGAGCTGAGAGGAAAAGCAGGACAGCTTCTCTCCGGGACACTGTTCTTCTCCAGACTTTACCACAAATGTTTCAGGGACACTGAAACTCCTGTCAGTATGTTACAAACTCATCCTAGAAGTGTAGGAGAACAAGACCTGCATCTGACCTTTCCCTCCCGCATTCCTTCAGGAGAGCCGGAGAGGAAAAGACATTCCAACTACAAAGAGTTACTTATCATTTAAACTGTTTCCAGGAAGGTGTTAATCTTTTCTTCCAGCTCCGCACCACATAGAGGCGTTAAAACCTTCAGGACTGACGATTAACAGGTCTCAAGAGGCCTCGAGACGCAGATAACATTGACAAGTTGCAAATCAGACATTCCTGGAGCAAACTGTTTTATGTGTCTGTGTGCCTTCTTTTCTACCACATCAGGATAATGCAGACAATATGCTGATTCACCTTTGGATGTTTCCACAGCACTAAACCCATTGTTTGTATGGTATCAATGTTTTTCCCGTGTTTCTAGCTTGTGAAGCATGTTTGTCCGGGTCTCTACCATGGAACCATACTGCCATCTAGAAACGGTTAGCGGTTATGTTTTAGATACACGACATGAGACAGTTATAATTAGTAGTGCTTAATTCACCAAAAATAATCTGCCGTTCCTTGTTTCTTTGTTCTATTAGCTGGTTTACTATTAGTTATCATATAGGTTAGCATTAGTACTGAAGAATGTTGCCATTAATCAACGAAAATGTGTCTTATGTTTGTATATTTGTGCCAGCATACGTACTGTAAACAATGTTGAAGTGTGATTGGAAATTGATCATTTAAGCTCTGTGATTGACCATAGTGAGAAGCAGATGAGTCCATCGCACGCAACCGTTAGTTAACGTTTTTTTATAGAATGAAATAACAGCGTTCACCTGTAAATCTTTCTAAAGCGCGTAAAAGGCCTGTTTGTCACAGACACACCCCGGAGCGCCGGAGGATATATTCCCCGCAGCTCCTGGCAAAGCTCTAGTTTTTTTGTTTTACACTTTTTAGTTTTCTGTTTTGTCTTCCTTCTTTTTAAGTTTATCTTTCAGTCTTCTTGTAACTCCATTTTCTTCGTTCGTTGGTTGTCTTTTTCCCCGCCTGTTGGCACGTTATTGTAATCTTTTGTCTACTTTTGCTCGCCACGTTAAACTGCATAACTTTTTTAAGTTAAAGCCGAACTCTTCTTTTCTTTAACCATTAAGGCAATCACGCAATGATATTTTTGTAGATATTTTCAACCAGCCATCGGAAGTATTCCCAACTTCATTATTAACTGAGAAATTTTGCCAAACGATCATCAACCTCTTTGGACTGAAGTCCTGCAGCCAGCCTCAACCCATCTGTCAGGGTCAAACAGCCACCGACAGAGCCGCTCCTCTTCTGTTTAAGCATACGATAGACGATCACTGTATCGAGACCTTACACTTCAGAAATGAGACTGATCTACCATTAATTCATTAATTATTAGTGAATAAGCATTAAAAGAAAAGAATAAATAAAATCCTTCTGATTTGATGAGGGTTGGTTCCCCTTTCTATATTAACGAGTGCAAACATTAAGCCCAAAGGTTTAATGACCTAATTCCCCTACAGAAGACAATCATATCTGTGCAGTTTGGGAAATATCTTGTAGTACAAAGAAATGCTCCCATTAATACTGTCTATTGTTAAATATACATGCTGTTTATTCTTTGCTAATTAATTTAATGGGTTGCAATTTACATGTATGCACCAAATAAGCCAACAGTACGGCTGGAGGTAATGGGCTGCAAACACAGAGAGCTCACTGTTATTATTCTGCTGCTGCATTCTGCACAGAATTTATCTTGATTATCCAGAAGAAATGAGGTTTGAAGCTTTGCTTTAAGTAGAAAATAAAAAAAAATCAGTTGAAGAAACATCTTGATGATTACTGCTATAGACCAAATGATCTCACTGTATGAACTTGGAATCTGTGTGGAACAGCTCACTGTCAGATTTGAATACCTAATGAAGATGCCCAGCTGTGTGATCTGTGCATAAAATTAGGCATTTTGTATCCACAAAATCAGAGACTGCAGATGCAACGTACATACGTGCTGCTGTGTGATGACTGCAGGTATTTAACTGACTGAAGAGAAAGAGGGAAAAACCCACTTATGTTTTGTTGTTCCTGTGTTTTTGGAGAGGTGTGAGCAAGCACCTTGACCAAACATCCATGAAAGCTGCTCTTTGTGTTAAAGTAAACATAATCTGTGGGGACACCTTCTGCCTCCTGCATGTAACACTGGGTCTTTTCCATTTATTTTTATCACTTATCTATCTTTTATCAACTCCCCTGTTGTCTCTACCATTTGCCTTCACTGCTTAAGGCAGCAGTCAGTTCTATATTAACGAGTCATTCTGTTCCTCAAGACCTCTTTTCATAAAAGAAGAAAAGAAAATCTGCCAATGGGGTGAAATAAGTCCAGTTACTCTCACCTCAGTTTCCCTTTTTTTTAGAAAACAAGTGTCAGTATCTTCAGGACAGGACAGAAAGAAGCAGATGGCTGCACAAGAATCAGCAAAATGACACATATACATACATTTCTGCAGGGGTTTGTAGGATAACAGAACTTCCCCGATCCCTGAGAGCCCAGCCAACACCTACAGGCCGTCTGGAGACGACAGCGGAGCAGACAGAGAAAACAGTCAGTCAGTAAAACAGCTCATCACTGCATCCATCTGTTCCCTCCCAATCAATCAATCAATTATTAATTTTTCCATAACTCCTGTTTTTCCACCAGTGAATCAGCATCAAATGACTTCTTTTAAGCTGCAAACACAGTACTGTTTGCAAAAAAAAATTATTATTTATTTATTTATTTTTTTTTACAACCTACTGAGATCAAACAAAACAAGTCATTTGAAGATGCAATACTCACCACAGAAGCACATCATCAACCAGATTTGAGACTCAACAAGGTTGGGCATCAAGATTAGATTAAAAATGATGGTGTCATCATTTCAGATGATTCTGTACTTCAGATGTGCATACACACAAACCAGAATCTAATTTCCACAGACCAAGTGGCACCCAGTAAAGTCAAGCAACCAGCTGCCCATTTTGTCCAGCTGGGCATCCTGTCATGCAAATAATGTGGTTTAGCCAATTCAGTTAAAACCAGGGGTTTTCATGCACAAGTCTAAATAAAGTCTTAATTTTACAGCATGAGATGTGAAACATTGAGAATATTTTCACATTGAACGCTGTGAATTCTGGGTTCACTTTGTTTGATTGTTGGAACAGTGGAAGATATACCAAGAAGGTTTTGGTGAGTTTCATTTTGTTTCTGTTGATTTTGAACGAAGTGCATTTCATGATGACAAAATGATTGATTCTGTGAATGGAAAATACCAAAGTTACCCTTGAATATTAACATAAATGGCAGCAATTTTGGAAAAGCTCAGTTTTGATGGGAGAAAAGCGTTTCAGACTGGATGGCTGAAAAAAATTTAACTGGCTTAGACCTAAACTGAACTGAGTGTCAAGACTTTGTTGGGTTTGGTCTAACATTGTGCAGCAAAGAAATCTGACAAATGACTCCAGTACAGTGTTGTCTTACAGTGTTGGGGCCTGTTCTGATGCACTCTGCTAACTTGTGGCAGCCTCCATTGTTGACCAGACAACCGTCCATCTCTGTGAACACACAAGACATTGGAAATGAAGTTTTACGACACATACAACATGTAAACCAGAAAGATTTACAGTGTTCAGATGTTGTTTCCTCCTGCTCAGCTGCCAAGACTACTCCGCCTCCAGAGGACCTTCCACCCTCAGAATCCATGACAGATGTGAGTGAATAAGAGTTAAGCTGCTGGGCCTGATAACATCCCTGGTCATCGATTTAGACATGTGCCAACCAACAAGTTGATGTTATTACTGACATTTTTAACATGTCACTGTCAGAGGAGGGTTTTCCCACCAGCTTCAAGAGAGCCACCATTGTTCCTGTGCCTGAAAGTCTGCAGTGTCTAGTCAAAATGACAACTGCCTGGTGGCACTCAACACCATTCTTATGAAGTGCTTTGACAAAATGGTTCTCTATCACATCAAAGACAACATCCCAGCCAGCCTGGACCCTCACCACCAATCTCCCTCCTTGAAACTAGTTGGGGGGCTCAGCACTCTGGGCTTGAGTGCCAAAATCTGTATCTGAGTGCTGGACTTCCACAAAAACAGACCACAGACTCCTCCACTCAAGTGCTGGAGCCCCCCCCCCAGGGCTGTGTGCTCAGACCCCTCCTGTTCAAACTGTACACCCACAATTGCAAATCCAGACATGAGGAGAAGTCTGCTGAGAGGTTTGCGGATGACATCACCTTCATCGGCCAGAGACTTAATGTCGGGGGGTAAAATTAGTACATCATTGGTGTCCGTCTACTGAGCATCAGTGATATCGGTGAGGTGAGGTGCCTGCACAGAGCTCACCCCAGCCACAGCCTGTTCACTCTGCTGCTGTCTGGCAATCAATACAGAAGTAGCCAAATCCATAGCATTGTAGATTCATCCATGATTGCAGTCAAGCAATCATGCATTAACCAAATCCACAGCCACAGCTTCAATCACCCCAACAGGCAGAGCAGCTTTACTCACAACCACTGGCTATGTGCTGAAGTTTGGCTGTTTTAAAGGACTAATGAGCAATAAATGTACAATGTAAAGCGTCACATCGGCTTTCCTTTCTGTAGTATCTGCAGACGGTTTCCCCAAACTTGCAGAGTATTCCAACTGAACTGGTGCAACACATTAACTGATAGTATGGATCAGTGGGAGTGCAAAAAATATTATAAGTTAATGCAAAAGGAGCTCAGAACAAACAATCCTTTGGAGGCTCAGTATTTAGTCACTTTCAAGGCTTTGCATTCACAATTTTTCTGATTTATATTTAACATTTTAAGCCTCTCACAGGTCTTGGTATGGAGGGTCAGGACTACATACCCAGGCAGACGACCCCGTCTCCAGTGTAGCCCTCTCTACAGGAACAGGTTCTCTCTCCTGCTGAGACCTTTGTGCAGACAGCAAACTCTGAACATCCACCGTTATACCTGCTGCACATATCCAGCTCTGACAAAGAGAGAGAGAAAATAATCACATTTGATATTTGTACAGAACGTGTATGTGTGTTTGTGTGTGCGTTTACCTTTACAGTACGTTCCGTTGCCGTCATATCCAGCCACGCACACACAGGCAGCAGCTGAACCCTTCGGGCCTGTTATACAGCTGCAGCAGAGGACAAACTGTTCAATATCTGTCACAGATTTCTTCTGAAGCTGAGAGCAGCGATCATCTGCAACCAATTTGGCATGTTTAAAGTCTGGCAGTATTCTATGTTTTCTATGTCATCATGAACAAATGCCATCAGCAGACACAATCCAACCATAAATGTATCCTATTCTATTAACAAGTATTATCTGTGTAACCAAAGTATATTACACTGTATATATCTTATTCCTCTGTGCCATAGAGCTCAATTAAAAACATGTTCCATAATGACCATGAACACACACACTGCAGATTATTTTGACTCTATATTACATTTTCACACACTGTATATTTATTATTATAATAAGAAAACTAGAGAATAGTGCCAGAACTGTACTTTAAATGAGCAAAGAATGTCTCCTCATTGTATGACTTGTATGTGTCATATGTAATGATTACATGTACATTTCCCAATGACAATCAACAAACAACTCTATTAGCTGGCTACATCAGTAAAGGGTCAACAACAATTAATTCAACTATGTTACTAAATGTGATTCAGAAACTTTGTCCCCATTCACAGTTGAAAAGTTGAAAGTTTACAGATCAGTGATTCACTGATTAGTTAGCAGCATGTTAGCAGTCAACTACCCAATAAAAGCAGAAATCCATCAGAATGCTCTGGTAAACAGATGACATCCTTGTGTTGAGTAATAACATTTTTGGACAATACTACTGCAGTGCTGTAAACTACTACTAGATTTAGCACCTTTTAAGGCTCAAATGTAGTCACATTGTGGGTGGACATTAGCATCTCTCCCTTGAACAGAGATGCAAGTATTTGTCATTGAATATGCACTCATCCTGCTCACAATGAAAGTCCTAAATGACGCCACTCATGCATCAGATAATAAACACGACTGTGTGACCCTTTGAATTGACGTCTCTAATACTGTCGATCATCAAATTCTTTTGAAACATGTGGATTCTGTGGATTTGATGAAGAATCCTGTAATTGGTTTGTAGAGTATCTCAGTGGTAGAAGACAAGCAGCTGTGACTGATTAACTAGGTAGTGTAATGATTTGTTTTGTTCTGTGCTGTTGGGAAGGGTCCTGGGAAGGTGGGGGGTATCATTGTTCATCTTTGTCATTTTGCTGCAAAGAAAAATCAATAAACAGTGTTGTCAAAAAAATAAATTAATAAAAGGGTCAAACAACTCTTGCTAGATATTTAGACAACAACACAAAATAGTGAACATGCTACGGTGAATGATTTCAGACAGCCAGGTAGGTCGTCTTTCACTTGTCCCAGTGTATTCTGGGTAAATTTACATCTTCTCCAAGTCCAGTGCTTCTTGATCCAGATCACACACTGAACACACACACACACACGCACACACACACACACACACACACACACAGGCTGTAGACACAACACCTGGAGGACTTACTTGGCGTTCTCGTCACACACACCTCCACAGGCGTCATCTTTAATCTCTGAGACACACACAGACACACACACAAAGATTTCAGGTGATAACAGGGCACAGAAAATATTGAGTGTGGATACGATTTCACTGTGCGCATGTATGTGTGTCTGGGTGGGTGTGTGTGTCTTACCTATAGAGCAGGAAGCTCCTTTCCAACCTTTATAACACACACACTTGCCACTTCCTGCCAGACCGTCCTCACACTTCCCATGATTACACGTGCACTCTGCAACACACACACACACACACACACACACACACACACACACACACACACACACACACACACACACACACACACACACACACACACACACACACACACAGGTTAACATTCACGGCAACCACATAGGCAACTTAGCATTATCGGTTAGCATCATGGATTTGTCTGCGGATTATTAGCCGTCCTGATTTGTTAAAGTTGTATGTTTGTAAGCCTTACAAGTTTCATGGGTCTGCTAGTATTCAGGTGTGTTTGCATCACAGTTCTGCTAGCATTGTAGGACTGTTAGCCTCACGTTTGCTAGCCTCATAGGTGTGTTAGTGTCACAGGTTTGTTAGCCTGTTAGCAAATTTATTAGCATTGCATGTGTGTTAGGGTCACAAGTTTTGTGGACTTTCTAGCCTTGCAAGTTTGTTAGCCTCATAACATTTTTAGTTTTGCAAGCATGCTAGCGTTACGTTTTTCAGTAGCTTGGGTTTGACAGTCTCTTAGGATTCTTGGCATTGCAGGTTTATTAGCCTTGGGATTTTCACGGATTTGTTAGTGTTACAATTGTGTTAGCTTCACAGTAAATATCCGTGTCATTGCCCAGGCTAAAGTTATGCATCAGTTTTGTTGTTCCCAAGGTTTTCTGTTCTTAAGAGTAACAACGAGTGTAATGGGCAGTGAAACTGGAGCACCTTGTTGTCTTAACAAAGAATAAAAATCGAATTTCTTCTTTAGCAGTCAACAACTACATCTCCCATGAGGCCTCGATAATGCTTCATGAAGTCTGCTCTTGTTCTTTGGTCAGTCTAATCAAGCAAACGCCCCCTTGTGGCAGAAATACATTAAGGCAGAAAAAACTTTCTGTGTGTTCAGGAGCGTTTCTGTCATGGTGTGTGTGTGTGTGTGTGTGTGTGTGTGTGTGTGTGTGTGTGTTCCTCACTGGAGGTGCAGTTGACTCCATAGCGTCCTGGCTCACAGTCCTCACATGCAGTGCCATGGAAACCTTCGTAGCATCGGCACTCCCCGTTACCATGGTTGCCATCCTGACACTCCCCGTGATTGGAGCACCAGCTGCCAATATCCCCGGGGCATTTGAAGCACTCGTGGCCGTAGTAACCGGGGCAACAGGAGAAATCCTGCAGGACGGACCATCAGTTTTATCATTATTATTATCATTATCATCATTATCATTACACTTTTTCGGGCCTAGAATCTGCACCACTGATGACCTGATTTGTTTAAAGTGATGTTTTTTAGTAATAGTAACAGTAGTTACTAGTATTTGCTACTTAACACTAACAACCAGCTAATTCTTGCAGGTATCAGTACAGTAATAGTATTGCAGTAATTAGAACAACAACATTACTGCTTGTTTCTGTACTAGTGGCAAAACTGTGGTCAAGAATATTTACTGGACTGGAGGTTAAAACACAGTCAAAGACACTGAGTGAAAATGGAGACTAAAGAGTGTCCTCTGCTAAGAACGAGACTGATCAAAGATTTAATGAGCTGCTGTTATTTTCATCCTGTTACTGGAGAGTCGACTCCAATTAAATGAATTAAAATGATTCAGAGCCAGTTTATACTGGTAGAACTAAAGTGCTAGTGTTAGTGTCAGCGAACCGTGATTAATCGAAGACATTTCATGACACATCCTGGCACTGACTTCCTCCTGGATCCAACACGCTTCCTGTATTTACAGTTGGGTCGCATGTTGGCTGGAAACTGTTCTTTGATCTGCAATCAAACACATTGGAAACACAGCAGAAAGCCAAACTGAGAGCTTTGAGAGAACAAGGGTACTTACAAAGACGACTGAGACAGACTGATGGCTGAGCTTACTTTTTGTCAATTACACCTGCTCAAAAAGTAAAAACAGGACTCATAGACACAGATTTTTTTCAGTGTGGTGCAAACAACACCTGATAAACATAATGTAGTCCTCACGATCCTCACTTTGTGAATGTTAGAATCTGGTGGGTGATTTAACTCTGAGGTCACTATTGAGGCTGTAGATCCTGTTTCTAGATGATGCTGCACAGGTGTTTGTGTTATTGTGCCCACCCCCCGTAGAGTAGCAGCTTTCTTACTGGTTTGTAGCTGTATAGGCATCGAGGTGCTCCTTCACAGTCTGCACACCTTCCCTGGAGATAAGAAGAGAGAGAGAGGGGTTGGGATAACTGACATCTATCCATCCATCCCTCCATCCCTCCATCCATCCTTCATGCATCCCCCATCCATTTATCAATCCATCCTGAAAATAAATGTCTCAGAACCACATCTGTATCTGCAGCAGAGTCTGGACACTGCTAATCCGATGATTTTGTCCACAAGACCAAACAAAATACTTTGAGAAAATGTGGTGCATTAAGGGAGTGATGCTTAAATTTTAAATAAACTCTTTTAATTAAACACTCCTCAGCCAGGAGATGCATTTAAATGAGCAGTAAAAAAACAAAGTTTAATGTGGTTCATCAGTAATGTGATTCTTACAGGATTTGCTGTTCACAGCTGCTTTATACTGTATGAAAAGCTTCTTCTTCAGTTCATTAAATCCTCACAGCCCTTTAAAGGCAGCAGGACACACTCAGTAAATTGACAAATCGGCAGCTCCCGATTTAAGAACAGCTGCACCAGACCGCAGTGCCACTATGCAAGGTTGTTCAGCTATGTTAACCTTAATTAAATGGTGTGTAAATGACATCAGGCAGCAACAAAACCCCACACGTCACTGCACACTTGAGACTACTGGGTTATAACTTGGTATTCTGCCTGTTATGCAGGAGACACCAGATTACAGAGATTAATGCAGAAACAACATATCCCAGTCACATAAATTATGATATAATGTGACCATTAAAGTTCCATTTATTTATATTGTAAGTGATGATACAGTAAAATTAAAACTGAAACGCCATCTGATTGATAGAATCATATAAACTGCTTCACCAGCACCAACAACTTCATGTTTTATTCTATTGTCATTCTACTAAAAAACCAACACGGTCTCTGGCTGCAGATGGTCGGTGCATCGTCCATAACAATACAATTCCTGGAGATTAATTTGTTGAGCTGCTGTTGTTATGCTTCACTGTGATTGGCTCAGCAGTTTCAGAGCTATGAGACCAGTGTTGTGATTGGCTGAGAGCAGATTTGGACAGTGACAGCTCCCACAGTTAAAACGGTATTTCCAAAATCTCTAGCGGTGGACACATTTCTACCATCGCACAGCAGATGCCATCATACCGCCCAACCTTTCACTCAGCCTGTTTACATACATGAACCAAAGCAACAGCTTCATCCTTCCATTTATTCAATCATCTGTCTATTCATTCATTCATCCCTCCATCTGCTCGTATATCCACCCATCATCTGTCCACCACTCATCCATCCATCTGTCCACTGATCCATTCTCCATTCATCCCTCCATCCATCCATCACTCCCTCCATCCTTACGTTGACTTGCAGGGTAACCTGTTTGCTGCATCTGTTACGGTGGACTTTGAGGACTTCAGGGAGGACGATGATGACACCATACTGGGTCTCAGTGAAGCCGCCGTCAAGAGGAACATCATTCACAACTGTCTGGAGGACAAGAGGAGGAGAAACAACTCAGACTCTTCTCTCTATCTAACTGGTGAAGATTGAAGGTCTTTCCAATCATGCCATCAGTTTTTAGATTGATTTCCTTCTTTCCAGGCAGCCTCTGGTTTCAGTTCAGAGACTTGAATCTTGCTGCACAGCGATAATCCATCACAGTCAACATTTAGGAAGGTTGAATTTTCTGTCAAAGTTTCATGCCATAGCCTATATAATGCAGCAGTGAGCAGAAACTCTCCTCAGTGACGCGTTCATCCTCAAACTGACAGTCAGCCGCAGAGAAGCATTTCATTGACAATCGCTGTCATAAAAATCAAACTCAGAAGACAAATAATACGCAAATATGGATGCAGCGAAAAGGGTAATGTGAGTTTACTTTTTGTATTGATTTTGCTGTTCTGCAACTGACTCATAGATGTCAGAAAGTCCTTGAACACACCCACAGGTACATATGCTCTCAGCACAACCAGATAAAATTGGTTCACCAACTTCAACTGGAAAAAAAAGTCTACATTTTGAGTGTGATGGATTATTTCTCTTCATTTCATTTTTACAACTTAGGGCTGCTTGGAAGGAAGGAAATCAATCCAATAACTGATAGGAATGCAAAGGAGCAGCGTGGTCATTTAACAGACGAGTCCAATGATCTGCAGTGAGAAAACGTCTGGAAGGTTGGTCACATGACCGTGAAGGTTGTGCTGGTTTGGCTGTTATTACCTCGTTTTTGTTGTTTAAGTGGAACAGGACCTGGTAGTCGTTGCCCAACAGTGTAGTTTTGAACATGCCGTCAGACAGGTGGTCAGGGAAGAGCAGCTCATTGGGAATCACATGGTACTTGAGCACATCAGAGTCCTGAACAGAGACAGACAAATACAGAGACACACAAAGAGACAGACAGAAGAGGTGTGATAAAGAATAATTCTGGATCACTGATAATCACCGCCCACATCTCTGAGTTGTTCAGATTCAGTTCAGTTAACAAGCCGGAAAAACAACCCAATCAGAGCTCTTTATGTGGAATTAAGACTGAGGACATCATCTCCACAAGATAAGAGCCAGACAAATGTCTCAAAGTGTAGATGAGATGTCATCGGGTAATCTCGAGCATCATTACAGCTTGAAACATGTTAAACTGGATGAGCTGCTGGGACAGATGCACTTGGATAAAGTGAGCACTCTTTGGCAAAGTTTGGATGCCCAACAAGGAGCTCTAAGACCACATAAGACCACATTCTGACAGAGACAGTGTTATGCAGACATCTTTTGTGGTGAGCGAGCGCAAAGCTAAGAAGCTGAATTTGTGAAGGAGTGCCTTGGTGCTGCTGTGGAGCTGCTAACATTTATGTTTTTAAGCTCAATCAGGGGACTTTAGCAGGTAAGCTAATGTGGTTTGTTGTTAAAGTCTGTGGCTCTTGTGTTGTGGGGTAGGCTGATGAAACTGCATGTGATCGTGTGCTATGTTTATGATAGAGCGCTAACGCTAGCACTTCATGCAACATGTAGTTTAAAAATAAGTGGTTTCTGATTTTTTTCTCAAAGAAGGGACAAGTGATTTACAGAGCAGACATACAGTGTGCTGTAGCACATAGAGAAAATGTTATTTAATTTCAGTTGGACTTTAAAGTATCCATTTTTGTGCTATTTCCATCGTGGTAGAGGGTTTGCAGGGCAGCACTGGCTCATCTAATCTGGACCTACCAGGAGGGAAGAGTTAGTCCTGCTGAGGTGCTGCCTGATGGCATCATCTGTTGGCAGCAGGAGGGTAAAATCAGCTGCACTCAGATGCATTGACAAATTGTACATCTGTAAAAATACACACACACACACACACACACACACAGAAAGATTAACAAATCTGAGTTCAGACAAACAGACAGGTAAACAGACAGATATCTTACCAGAGCATACTGCCTGAACAGAGTGAAGTTGGAAGAGGAGTTCAGGAAGGCCATCAGGGTGGGAGGTTCGGGGGGGAGGACTGAGCGGGACGGGGTCAGAACCTGACCACATGGAAACAAACAAACAGAATGTTTTTCTTGGAACATCACAGACTCGAATTTGCTTTCATCCATTAAAAAAAAAAAATATATATATATATATACACACACACACAACATGAAATATTTTTCCACTCAGACATTATGAAAACTAGGACTGTTTCCCTGGGCCTCTAAGGATAATGTTGTTTCTCTGTGTGACACATCAGTTTGTCATGGACTTTGCTGTGGACGTTTATGGCCTCCAGAGGATGAACCCTTTTAACAACCCCACGATCCTTCCTCTAGTGCCACCATCAGGATAAAGTAGCTCTAGTACTGGTAAAGATCTAAATATAAATGAATAACCATGAGGTTGTTTACTCTACTCGGCCCCCCTGGCTGTTGAGAGGCTGACTCTCACACCTGGTTTATGATGTGGATGTAGCCATTGATTGCAGGCAGGTTGTGGGTGACGATGGACGCGTTTCCAATGTGGATCACCTGGAACAAAACAACACAAGTTAACATACATACTGTATGTGTGTGTGTGTCTAATTCTGAACTATGTTTCAACATATGACAGTTGTTATTGGGATATTTCTTACAGACTACCAGAAACTCCTGCAGTGCAATGGCAACTCCCACGTGCATGCCAGTGTGAGTATGCACACATGAATTGTTGTGGAACCACTTGGCCGCAGAGGAGATGATACAAAGAATGATGAAGACACCCTTAATAGACCTGTGGTATTTGCATGTGTGCTTCAAAGGTGGAGAATTTTCCACAACCAAACTGATCCTCCCAAATTGCACAAGTCTTTGTAAATTCACCCAAATGAGTCGTCAGTCGCTCTGTCACAGCTACCCCATTCTTACCCCACTGCTGTTGCTGATCTCCCAGTAGGTGGAGGGGTTCAGAGTGGGCAGCTTGCTACCCACCAGTCTGTCCAGGTCTTCTACAGCGTAGATCCCCTGCAGGAAATGGGCCCTGCAACCATGAAGAGCAAAAGGAAATGGTTATGACTCACTGAACAAAAACTCACAATGTGCTCCAGGGAGATTGTGGATGTGGCTTCAAGTCTGAAGGATCTACATTCCATCAAGTCCAATTTACACTGGGACAGGGTCAAAGCATCCAATGAGTAGTGGTTAGTCAGCTTCCTGGTGGTTCCAGTTCTACCAGGATTAGGCATCAACATTGTCAGAGAAAACAGCACACTTCCTGAGCAGGACAAAGGACATTGGCAAAGGACATTGCTGACAATACTCTTATTCTATATTCTAATTTAATGAAGCCACTGGGACTCTGGAACTCCATGTCCAAGACAACAACCATCCATCATACATACAATAGCAGAACATCTCTGAAGCAACCTTCCAAGCATGGTGTTTAGTGGATATTACTTTCTAGTCAACTATCTATCTCATCAAGTTCATGTTGGCCTGAAGGAAATCTCTGAAAATCCTCGTTACCATACATTCAAGTCCTCTGGATCAGAACTGGATTATTTCTCCACACCTCTGTGAGCTCCATAAAACAGGTGCGGCAGTGTGAGATGATGCTCTCAGGGGTAAAAAATGAAAGTTTTCTTCACTGAACTTTCTTTTAGCTGACAAAGTAAAGCAATAGTCAGACATTTTAGGAAGTCCTTTTGTTAGCTAATCAGATGAGAGAACTGACAGCCATTCTTCCAGTCTGTGTGTTCAGCTGGGTTTAACATGTCATGTACTGAATACAAAGACAGAAAACTGATATCCATCTTCTCATGTAACTCTGGAGAAGACAGAACAAGCGGATTAACAGTAATGATGTAGAACCTGACATTCAAACTTAAAGTCTCAAAGTACTGCTACTTTCCTGAGTGTGTGTGTACATGCATGCGTTACACCTCAGTTTGTGAGGTGACTGACCGCAGGAAGTGAGGCAGGTGGTGTCGGCTGGTCCAGAACGAGTCTGAACTTATGTTCCTCAAGGCTTCTCTGAATGGAATCAGCACGGTGAAGTTTCCATTCAGGTCCTCGGAGGAGTGGCCGTACCTCTGACAACACACACAAGTAGAATTTACGTTACCTTTAGTGTGGAGTCATTTGTGAAAACACCAACCAGCCACAAAAGAACAGCAGCTGCATCTATTCTGATGATTCTGGCTTGTTCCTCATTTCAAATTAGACTAGGTAACTTTATTAATGGAACTTGTTTGGTTAAAGTGTTGCTTAGTTTGAGCATAGTGTGGCAGTTAGAGAATAACTGAAAAAACAGTCTTATTTACCAGCTTTAAAATAGAAAACAAAATAAGTGATTGACTGTAAAGCAGTAAGTCTGGGTCCTACACACCTGAATCAGTAGGTTGAACCTGTACAGCTTTGGGTTCATATCCAGCTCCTACAAACACAAACACAAACACATACATACACACACACACACACACACACACACACACACACACACACACACACACACACACACANACACACACACACACACACACACACACACACACACACACACACACACAGAGGGATTTAGTCAGACTGTGCATTGTAGGTGAATGTGGGTTGTAGTAGCAGTGTACAAAACATTTTTAGCCTGTGCAGAATGTCACTGTCACCTATTGAAATGACAAACATCACAGCTGGCAGGTCATATCAGCTGTTATCAATAAATGGTCATATCAGCTGTTATCAATAAATGGTCATATCAGCTGTTAGTAATAAATGGTCATATCAGCTGTTATCAATAAATGGCTCCTCTTAAAGATATTACTTTATTCATCGCCCCCTGGGGGAAATTAGGGAAAAGTCAAATAACCATCTGCGATGGCCGGGAATCGAACCCGGGTCAACTGCTTGGAAGGCAGCTATGCTCACCACTATACCACCATCGCTGTAAGTAATGGTCTGCCATTGTTTTAAATGAAACACCAGTCCATTGCTGAGAGTAGTTCCTCTGGAGATGCTGATTGGTTTAAGCCACTGTGGTTGAACTACGAATGCAAAACTTGAAGCCTGGCAGGAAATTCTCAATCTTGTGATCTCGCAAGTCTAGGTGCTTTCCAAGATAAGTGATCATTTTGAACCATGATCTCCAGTATTTATGTTACGTAGCTTGTGAAGAATACAATGCTCCAATGTAAGTTGGTTGTAGCTGTTATTTCAATCTGCCAGATACAGCACATATAGTTTGGATCAGCAGGTACCCAATGTGAAGAGACTTGTGTTGTGTTGTGTTGTGAGACCAAAAAAGCTTTATTAGGACATCTCTATAGTATACAGATCTGAGCACTTACCTCCAGTAAAGTTCCGTAGCAGATGTTTCCGTCTCCAGCGTAGCCGTCGGGACAGGTACAGGTGTGAGTTCCACCCTCCTTCTGCTCACACTTTGCCTGACAGAGGAAACAGCAGATAGTGATCACAGGACATTCATCTAACCTATCACAGCAATCACAAACCAAATCTCTGTTCTCATATTCTTACTCATAACTAGTGCTGTCAAAAATATTGCATTATTAACGCGTTAACGCAAATCAATTTTAACGGCGTCATTTTCTTTTTTTTTAATCGCAAGATTAACGCTCTTTGTGACCTAGTGAACTTGTAGTTTTTTATAAGCTGTGGCCACTGCTAGTAACATTAGAAAAACTACAGGATCTGATTGTAAACCAGAAACAAAACAATAGACACGCCCCACGCACGTGTTTGGTCTTGCCTGCTCGCTAGCTGTAAAAAAGTAGGCTACCGGTTTGTGTGGATGTCAAGCGCGAAACGCCGAAATGGATGCGAACAAGATTCTGAATGGAAAGTTTAGTTTCAAAAAGTTACCAGATGGGTCGACTGACAAGACCAAAGTTATCTGTGTGTATTGTTGGTGTGAACTGAGTTATCACCGTAGCACATCCAGTCTGAAATACCACTTGATGGCCAAACACACGGCTAATGCGAATTCTCCGCCGCCTCCTTGTCAAAACCAGGCGACAGTGGATGGCTTTCCACAGAGGCATATGGATACCGCAACTAAGAACAAGCTGACTGCAGCCATAGCCAAGTAATACTCATTCTTTGTGGAGAGAAATAAGAGGCTGGGTTGATCAGCCCCTGGTGAATAAACAGAAGAGCAGTATAGTCTGACTGCTTGTATGTTCAAAGGAAACTTAAGAAAGGAAAGTTTAAGCCTGGTTTAACTGCACTATAGGCTGAGTCCTAGTTTACAATGATGTGCACTTTGTAAATTTATCTTGTACTGCCCTGTTTTGATCCCTTAGAAAGGGTTGTTGAAGGGGCTATTTTGTAACCAAGTATTTATTTTTTGTCATCTGTTTATTGACAGTGTTAAATTGTGTGAGATTCGATTTGCTTCAAATGTGAATGACTGCTCAAAGTGAGAATGTTAGTGTGAAATATAACACTACACGTTGTTGTTTTCAATAAAAAAACATTTGCACACAGCAAGCCTATCCACTTTTCCATGTTGATAAGAGTATTAAAATGATAATTAATGGGACATTTAGAATAGATAAAAATGTGTGATTAATTTGCGATTCATCGCGAGTTAACTATGACATTCGTGAGATTAAATATTTGAATCAATTGACAGCACTACTCATAACACAAATAAACACATTATATCAATGTGTATATGAAGTGTCATAACTTTAAAATTTGGAAATGGAAATCAGCACCATGTATTTTTCAGAAGCAATGTCCTGATTACTCCACAGACATTAATGGTAAGAGCTGAGTATCACTGACACTATTTTCTACGAGTGTCAGCAGATCAGGACATTGTTTTAAGCTGTAATTGTTTTAAGCTGTAATTTACCAACATTAAGATGAAGGCAGAGGTCTCAACAACAGAGATCTTACTTTCTGTGACTCGGTGACAAGCATCTGAAGTCATTTAAGTAAAAACTGAGGCTGTTTGGATCGTTTTAGGAGGCTTGTTGTGCTTTTCTGACATGTTTCGCTTTCTTTCCTGAATCTCTACAATAGAGGAGGTGAATGCAAAGTTAGTATGACCTGCAATTATGAAGACAAAACTCATGCTTAAAATCCTTAAACAAAACCAAGATTTTTCTTCATGGCTGACATGATATGATACACTGAGAGTGTGTGTGTGTGTGTGTGTGTGTGTGTGTGTGTGTGTGTGTGTGTGTGTGTGTTTACCAGGTCATGGCAGCCTCCGTTCTGCTTGAAGCAGGGGTTAATGAGGTCACACACAATGCCGTTCCCCATGTAACCTGTTTTACATACACACTCACTCTGCAGACACACAGATAGACAAACACCTGCTATCAAAATGGCATCTGTACCCAGGTAAGTTATTCATGTGATAACTGATCCAATCGTGCCTTTGTGTTAACACCTGGTATTTTTAAGGCATACTTGTTGTTCCCATAAAGATCAAACCTCTGCTCTCTAGAGTAAAACCTGTGTGTGAGCAATTTGAGACAGTGGCAAATCTTAATCATTGTCCCCTTTTGTAAATTTGGCAACTGTTATACATAAAGTTATTTCTTTCTTTGAATAATAAATATTGTGCCAGCTTGTCCTGGTATGTGTTAGAGTTACATATTTACTCTCATCTCTTTATAAGATACATACACAGCTACACACACATAGCCACACAGGCAATATGACCTTTAGTAACCTCAGAAAACACTGAAAATGAAATTTAACACATCTTGTGTCAAGAAACACATAATTTACATAAAAAGGAGGGTCTAGCCATCGTCTCTTTCGGGGCGCTGTCTCCTATGGATTGGATGGGTCGTGTGCCAAGAGGCTGGGACCAGCCTTTGGACGAAGAGAGGGTCACTAAGTCTAAAACCATGGTGACACCCCACCTGTTTTGACCAATTAGATAGCTGCACATTTCTTTTTAAAGATCTGTATAATCGTAAGTCAGGCATTCTCATTCTGGCGGGTGGTTGCAGGTAACTGCTTGCAGACTGTGATTTCCCAAAAGACTGAGATCCATGTACACGTTCTCTGTTTTATCAGTGTGTTAATAAATATCCTTAACTGAAGACAGAATATCTCCTGACCTCTTTCTGCAAAAAATGACCACGCTCACATATGCAGCAATAAACTATATGCTAACTATATATCCATCTATATCAGCTGCACAGAAGAGTGCAAGGCACACCGTCACACATAGTTAATTCTTACCATATTTCATTCATTTCCCACTCTTTATGTTTTCATTTCTCACACAGGTCTGTTTAATAATGCATGTCTTGCTGCCTTCATGGCACAGAATAGATGTACAATCAGTAACAAGAGACGTCTCTTTCACCCTTCTTGTTTGCTTGTTGTCTAAATTTGACAATCTACATTTTCTATCAGATAAACACAAATATCTGTTCAGGGGTATGCTGTGTACGGATGCCAGCACGTTGTATGGGGTGTGTTTACACCTACGTAAGATCCAAACACAACACGTGCCAGACAACCTCCAGATTTGGTCAAGCAGATTCAATCACGTTATGATCACAACACATTTACAATGACATGCATTTCTGCTCATCTGGATAATGTGTCTGGATACAGATTGCATTTTAAGAGGTGTAAACTTCCACATTAGTTACACTCAGGCATCTGCGTTGTGACTAGCTAATAAATTAAATAGACAATGATGAGAACAAACAGCATAGGACTGGAGGTTTAGTGCAGTGACACACGTCTGTCTGAGTTGATGCTCTGATCAAAAATGCTTTAGGAAACACTGGCACTGCCAGTTTCCCTTTAGAAAGACAAGGAGAGCTGGACAGAGGGGGCAGGGCAAGAAAACAGGCCCAAAAGAACAATGTCAGTAAGTGTTAATATCTGTTCTTTTAATAACAGGTTATCATCCATCATTAATTGTTAGTAACTCACCTGTCCTGGTCCAATGTGGTTACAGTCAGCGTCGGGGCTGCAGCCTCCCCGACTATCCAGCTGACAGTTATTGATCTCCACACACACTTTGCCGTCACCTGTCCAACCCTCAATACACACACACGACGCGTTACCTGGAGCCATGTACACACACTCTGCCTGTAGAGAGAGCGAGGGAGGGAGGCAGTTATAAAGGCAGGAAGACGGCTTTGAGTCAGTACTGGCAGTTAACCAGTACTGTATATTTGATAATGTCAGATCAATCCATATGATCAGAGCTGACCCAGGACACACTGACGGCTGCTCTTGCTGAACTTAATAATAAAAAAAGGAACAGTAATCCATATACTGACATAACCATGTTTAAATACATAATCAAGTGGAAAAAATCTAAACTTGAAGTTTCATTTGTTTCGCTCACTTGCTTTCTCTCTCTCTTTGGTTCAGACTGCGCAGAACTCTGGACCAAACACACTTCTCTCACATCACACCAGTTTTAGCTCCTTTGCACTGGTTACCAAATCTTTCAGAATCCATTTTAAAACCCTGCTTTACATGCCCAACACATCAGTGAACTTTTAACTCAGCTGGGTTGATCTCTGTCTGAGAAATTACATTTATAACCAACTAATTAGCAACAGCAAATAAGTTCTAAACGAAGCGAAATGCCAATCAAATTACATTTTGTATTAACATAACGAGGAAATGTTGTTAATTAACGCACGCGGCGAGTCACAAAAATGTTAATACTGAAACAAATCTTTACTGACAACGTATTCCATTTGTTTTCTGCCAAAATACACAAACATGCACACACACAAGCAGTAAGTCTTACGTTGGTGTCGCAGCCTCCTCGGTTGCTCTTCAGGCAGGGGTTGATGGGAGAACAGGAGTGACCGTCACCATCATAGCCATCTTTACACAAACACCTGGTGCAATACACACAAACACACAGATTTTTTATGGACAAACTCAGCAGCTGTTCAGGTAAGAGGGGAGTGATCACCTGCAAATTCTTGCTCATAAATTCCATATGTTCCTTTAAATTATGCTAAAGGATGACAGGGTTGGATGGTTCTAGCTTGCAGCTAGCAGCAGTCACATGGATGGGTATATGGATGTATGAATCGTGTAGTGGCGGTTCAGTGACATCAGCTAGTGCTTGTTCATGAAGGACTAGATAAACAAAAACTTGACCTGCTGACGGTACTAGATGAAAAGTCAGAAGATGACTGTTGAGATTTTTCACTCTAAAGCACAAATGTCAACCTCATGGTGGTGCTCGAGGGAATGTCAGGGGCAAAGTCACTAGGATTCATCCTCTGGGAACCATGAATGTCTGTACAAAGTGTCATGGTAATCCATCCTACAGCTGTTTAGATATATACAAAAACTGCATTATTTTCAGCCATTTATTCTTTGTGATTAAAGGCTTTCAGTGAGAATGAGTGCAGGATTAATGTTGGTTGTCAACCGTCTAAATCTTCTTCGAGATGCTCACTGAAGAAATGGATTAATGTTATCTGACATTTCGGCTGCTCACCTCAAGCTCAACCCAAACAGTAATCAGTATTTTAGGGAACAATAAGTGAATACAGCCTCTGAATGATCAGCTTCTCAGCAGCTGTGGAGAACACATAGCTGCAATACTGTCAAGTGAGCAGAAATGACAAAGAGCGTGTTGTTCTGTTCAAACAGCCAGAGTCTGAGATGACAGCTGGATATACTGAGGTTTTCTGCTGTATTACTGCAGAGCACAGTGACACGGGCACTCTATAAACACACTGTGAGAGCTGTAGCCTCAGAATGCTGACTAAAAATGCACACCAAAAATGAGACTAAAAAGACCAAAGCAAGACAAAAATAAGTGTTTGCTGACAGAGACTATCAATAAAATTACTAAAATGAGACTCAAACTATTACACACTTCAGTTACAGGATAGGAAATAAATCAAAATCAGGTGCCAAAATTAAAAGTTGTAGAGACAGTAGTAGCAGTAGTTGTCTTACATAGTGTTCAGTCCTGTGTGTGTGCAGTATGCGTGGATGTGACAGTGTTCCAGCAGTCCATCAGAGTTGCAGGGCGTGGCCGTCTTGTCGCAGTTGTCTCCGGAGTATCCGTCCAAACAGGATCCTCTCCGGCACACGCCACTGCTGCCTGGACGGTTATCACACACACCGTGGACACAGTGACACTCTGAAGACACAAACACACACACACACACACATGATAATTTCAGGTTAGTCACATAAGTCACAACAGAGGAACAATGTCACAACAGGCACAACCCACCGCCCGGCCGCTTGTTGACAGGTTCTTTTCTATTTATGGGTGCTTTGCAGCCGCTGCATAAAGCATTTACAAAACTGTTAGAAGAAGTTAAATATTTAACGTCAGAGATGCAGATGCATTTACATACTACAAAATTATACATATGCATTATTATGATCCAGTGAAACTTCACAAGACAAGGCAGGTACTCATCTGCTGACAGGAGGTAAGACATTCGTGGTTTTCAGTGAACCGTCTAAACAATGACTGGAAGCACTGCCATTAACCTTGATGCAGACATTTTAAGGTATGTACCCTTCAGGATGAGCTGACATAACTGTGGCAGTCTGTGTGTAAAACAATCCCCATTTACAACGTAGTGCACTGTATTTACGGTCTGTGATGTTGTTTGAGTATCCAAATTATGAGCATGTAAATCAATGCACTAATGCAGTGCCCTGTATGTATATCACTTTCTGCTAATGATCCCACTGCAAATGATTTTGCATTTTACAGGTGCAAAAATCATTGTGGTGAGACTACAGCTGTCACTGATGGCAGTTCTTAACAGGTGTCTAAAATCTCAATTTATCACTCACTGCAAACTATTGAGCGTCTATTATCTCGGGAGCAGTAAATGAGTGAAAGAGTGAATATGTGAAGGGACACATTAAAGCTTTAACAGGTGCTATGTTGCTCTCCAACTGTTAACAAGGAGGAGCTGTTACCTTCATCACACTTTTCTCCATGCTTGGAAGGATCCGAGCAGATGTGGCAGGCGACGCCCTTGAAGCCTGACTGACAGCTGCATGAGCCGTTGCCGTGGATACCGTCAAAGCACTGCATGTGGCAAACAATAAATAAATAAATGAATAAAACGCATCTGTTGAGAAACGAGGCTTCAGTGACAGAAGTGTCTGCTTGTTGCTCACCGTTCCTTTGTCATAGCAGGGATGCTGGAACCCTCCAATACAGGGTTTACAGTCTGGACCGTAGAAACCTTTACAACACTCTGCTACCTGTTAAACACACGCGCAGGAGCACAAACACACATTTACTTCATAACCTAAATCCAATATTTACTCTTCTTTTAGTAGTTTTCATTCACCTGACTCTTTAGCAGCTACATGCTCCACTATGGTTACCAGCTAGTAGCTAACTAGCCAAAAACTGCAGAGCTGAGAGAAACTGCAGAGTGAGGTGATAATTGTCTTTGGGTTGGTTGGTCTGGGTTGTTCAGAATCCAGGATTTAACCAGGAGTAAGACTCACTGGGACTAAAAATGTCTTTTTCAAGAGTGTCCTGGTGAAGACACCAGCAGCAGAGCAGCTCCACCGTGACAGACATAAAGTAAACATAACAATTTAGGACAAAAACAAAGAACAAATCAAAGAATCTTAAAACCATCATCAGCATTAAAAACATCAGCAGACAGATGTCCTTTCCTCACCCTGTTCACACGCCAATAATCATGTGATCTACTGTTAACACTAAAATATTGATTCGAGTCATTTTAAGTTGAAAAACATCATCGGATCTTTTATTACTGTTTCACCTTGTACTATTATTTATGTCCACCAGTTTTCAATGAGATTCTAACGACAAATCTGATTTGTGTGAAAGGGATTAGTAGGTAGACACGACAACACATTTTCTTGTATTTCTTTTTTTTTTTCTACGTCAATAATAAAAGGTTTTGGGTCACAAAAATGGTAAACCATATTTCTCTGAATTTTATCACCAAGCTTAGGAACAAGAAGAGAGTATAAAAGATGGCCAGCTTCCACTTGCACTTCACATTTGTAAAAGTTGGTTCATCATTTGAAGGCAGCATTAGTAGTAATGACAGGTGAGGGGCAGATGAATGAAGCTTAAAATAAAGCTCCTGACGCAGACTGAGAACGAGCCCACTCTCACCTGTCTGGTGGCGTTGCAGAATTTGGCACAGCCAGTGCTGAGGGTGTGTCTGAGAGGAGACGTGACGTACTCACAGCCGGTCTGATGACGGTCCTGCAGACCACAGACACACACTTTTGTTGGCTTTCTGTTCTTGTCCATATTGCCCACCAGATTTCATTGGGTAGAAAAAAGTATCGTTGTGGAAAACAACAACATTGTTCTGAACTGAATCAGAATGAATGCAGGGAATTACAAATTCTTAAAAAAATAAATACTTTTTAAGTAATGTCATAAATTATTTTTGTCACACCAACTAAATTAAAGCACAGACTAAAATCTGGTGTCAGAAAATAATCTAAATATTTTTTGATTGCTAAGATTTCAATGCTTGTTGTGTCCATGAACACAAATTTGATGACAGCTCCATATATTTTCCACCTTACAGTTTATTCATGTCTGCTAATGGACTGCCAAACTCGTGATTTATCAATCCTTTAACACACATTTTCACAACATTTTTTTCTTTAGAACAGAACAGAGTGGAATAGAAAAGAAATGGTGGAGTAAGAATAATCTGTCTTACCATTTCAACACTGCCATCTGGACACTCAGTCTCATACAGGTAACTGCAGTGAACACATGGACCCTGAAAAAACACACACATATTCTTTAGCATTACATTTACCTTTAAGCTTCTACCAGCCTGTTTATTTTCTTTATTATATTCTATTCTTTATAATTATAATGTATGTAGTTAACTACTTGGTTAAAGAGGTACCTGGTAGATAGTTTAGAGTTACAAACCTTGACAGATGTGCACAATGAGGTGAACTAAACTGGTCCAGTTCACCTCAGAGCCTCAAAACCACAATTACCAAAAAAGGATATGCACACTTAAAGTTGCACATGCACCAATGGGCAGTTTGGTGTGCAATGGAGTGGAGGGATTTAGAGAAAAGAGTACAAAATAGCCATCAAAAGGGTTTGGTCACTTCAACCTCAAGTCTGCTCAAGAGAAGGAGTATGTGAGGAGCCTGACGAAGCAAGCAAGGACTTAGAAAGTTCTACAGTCAACTCAAGAGGACAGAGCACGGGAGGAATAACCACTTTCCAACTAAGTGTGCATCACAAAGTGGAGGTTAAGTTCTTCACTCACTCTGCTGCAACAAGGATGGGACTTTGAAAGGACTTGGGGACTTCAGATAGAGTCGTGAGTTTCTTCAAGGTTTTGCTCCTTAGCAGGAAGAGAAAGGTCGTACTGGCCAGAAGACCAGTCTCTCTCCCTCTGAGTATTAGATCCGCTTCAGCCTTATATTAGAGTTATATATAGTCTTATATTCTTATATATTGAATGACTTTTTATTATCATCAGTCATTGAGAAATTTAAATCAGATTGAGCTGCTAATAAATAATCAAAATTAAAGTGAAGAATAAGAGTTGGACGTTCCTTTCTTAGTTCTTAGATGGTCATAAAATGTGGGATGCTGTGTGATAAACACCTTAAAGGTTCTTAAATACTCCTCTAGGCTACTGAAATTAACAGATCCTTGGGGGCATATTGGCCAATAAATCTTACCCGAGCACTATTACCAAGAGCCCAGATCATTTAGAGGAGAGCTGCCATGAACGGCCGTGGCTGGCAACTGTATCTGACTGAAGGGCTATTCAGTCAGGTGCAGCATCAGAGGACGCAGGGTAGGCGCCTGGATGTGGGCAGTTAGAAGCTAAGCTTGTCTCCTTGCCGCCTTCTTAAATAGTTTTCAGATTAAAACCAAGTAGGTTAATACTCTGCAGGACTGAGAACTGGACCCTCAAATGGAGAGCTGGTCCAGTACTGCCTGTACAGGGTGACTTGGGATCTTAACACAATACCTAATAACTGGGGGGGGCAGATTTATTGAGAGATGGCATTAAGACTTTTATCACAGGACCCATTATGGTACAAAAGGGAGCCAAAATGATCACAAGAAACCCAAAACCATTTGTCAGCTACTCAGTAAATGATCTTGATTCAGAGTCTGTGTGTGTTACTGCTCTCTCCTGTCTGATGTGCAGAGTTAATTTCATTCTCAGCCTCCTTATGCTCACCATGGTGATCTTGCTCTCGATGACATCACAGCGGTGAGGCAGGATGGGAAGGATCGAGGGCGGGTACAGAAGCCCATCAATCATATGAATGATCCCGTTGGACGCCACAATGTTGGTGCTCACCAGATGGACGCCCTTCTCGCCTAACAGGATCTCACCCTGGAGAGGGAAGAGAGGGGTGTGTAGTGTTAATGTAATACTGCTATTTTTAGGAAACAAGTCAAATTATGAGAGACACTGAAGAACCAACCAGATATACTCACATCATCAGACACAGTGATGGTGACAATCTGATTGGCCATTGTCTGAATCTTGGGGAGAGCGGCCAACTCGTCGACTGTCAGCTACAAACAGAAAGAATAATCATCAACTAAAAAGTTTCTTGGAGCTAAAAATGTAAAGTTTGTCCTGAGGGTGGCATTAAGGGAAAGGTCATGCATTAATTAAACATGGAAGGTTCATCCTCTTGAGAGCAGGAATGGGATCAGGAAATATCATGACATTTCACCCTCTAAGATTACCATGTGTAGAAGCAGCCTGTTAGACTCTGAGATATTTTGCTGATGACCAAAGTATTGGACAGAAAGAATCTCTAAAAAGACAGATGGACTGATGGAGGGAGTGTCGGGTGAGGCATGTCTTACCACAGCCTGGGAGAAAACATGGTGTCTGAGAAGTTCCTGAAGTTTATATTTGGCCTTGAAAAAGAGCAGAATACCATTTAAAAATCTTGATCATCTTCACACAGCATGATGACAGTTAAAAAGAACAACAACTCGTAGCCGGGAAGGATGTTGATTTTATGTTACTGAGTTTTAAATAAAAACAAAATATTTGTGAGTCACTGAAAGGATTTAAATCTTCAATAGGAACTAATGTCAGTGTGAACTGAGACCACATGGCTGATTTTTGTCATTTCATGGGGTTTGTTGATAGTAAGAGCTACACAGAACGTCAGCAGGCCTGTCCTTTAAAGTTCATGTACCTTCTCTGCACTAATCACAAATACACTAAAGAAATGAAAACGTAAGTACTAATTACACCCACGTCGTTCAGCATGTACAAGATGCTGCCGTCTCTGGCTTGGTCCACAGCCTGGTTGGTGGGGATGAACACAGTCAGTGGTCCGGGACCCCGCAGAGGAGGGGGCGACCCGCAGTTCTACAAACACACACAAACATATTATACCTGATTAGAGACCAGGATTAAGCATCGATTCCCATTCAGAACTGGTTCCAACTTGGCTGTCAGTTTTCCATTCCTCAACGGTGTACATGCAGTTCACAATGGTTTAGTTTACAAAAAACTTTCATGAAACGATGATTTTTAATGTTTCCAGCTGAGTTGTTTCAAACAATAATCTTGTAAAAGGGTCCTCAATATAAATGTAATAGCTAACTTATGTACGTACATACATGATATCTGAACGCTAACAGACTGAGGCTCAAGCTAACAGGAAACATTATGTATGACAATGAGTTTGGCTGGATGTGTGAAAATGAAAAAAATGTAATGTATAAAATAATGTAGCACTGACCTAAACATAAAACTAGTTTACTACTGTAGTGGATAAGCTAGTTAGCCAGGCTTGTTAACGTTAGCATCTTACGTTAAAGCACATAAGCGTAATGTTTAATTCGTTCTTTTCGCTTTTGTGTTCATGGCTTTAGAGAAGGCAGATAAGACACAATCTGTTACTATACCGGGAACACTGTTTGAAGTCCACAGACCGGCTGTGGTTTCTAAGCTATGATTGGACAATCACTGTGGGGCGGGGTGTGGCGAATTGTCAATTATTGTGACAATCAGAACTGCTTCATCTTGTTGACCAATAAAGTTTGACAGATTTTTTCTCAATAAAACCAAAAATCTGTGTTACATTATTGACAAGAACAAAATACTTACATCAACCAGAGACAGGAAGCGGTTGTACTTTTCATCCTTAGTCAGAATCTCAGCAATCGTCTTATCAGCAAACTGGACACAAGAAGAAGATGATTCAGGATAGAAAGTACTGTTTCAATCATCTACAATACATGTAACTGGATTTTAAAATTAAATATCGACGTATTAAGGCAGATTTTTTTTTATTTATTAGCACCAGAAAAGTGAAAGTTTATACTGAAGCACTTTTGGGACTTTTTTGGTTTTGTTTTTCAGTTAACTTCAGTGCAGATGTATTCTTTGTCAATGCATTTTCAGGTAGTTCACCATATTGGATGACCTTTTAACTCACCTGTTCATCACGAGAAGGCCTGTCAGAAAGTGTGTTTGTGATTGGCCGGTCAATGATGTGGATGATCCCATTGGCTGCTGGTAGGTCTTCCTGGATGACGGTGTACAGTCTGCTGGGATCGTCCATCAGGATGAACTTCTACATCAACCAGAGATAATCAGTGTGTTTATGTGCACTTACGTAACCATGTTACTGAGACGATCTGATCGCTTAAGCAACACAGAAATGACTATCCAGGATTCGGCTGTTTTCTCTGACATGGAGACATGTGACCTGATATCAAACAGGTGTTCACATGTGACAATGTGCACGACAGAAACTTCATAGAGGGACCTGTGGTAGCAGAGTGCCAGGATGAAAGTAAACACTACTGCATAGTACTATCTGTACTCCGAAACTTCATTTTCAAAACAGTTAACTCAAAAATATGACTACAACAGATCTGTAATATTTAGGGAAGGCAACAGTGACATCTATCAGTGTTTAAGGAAGGAATCAGCTGCATGTAAACCTGATCGCTGATTACTTTAGTAGACAGTAGCTCCTATGAAAACTGTCAGTTTCTGGAAAGAGATGTTGCTGTTGAATTATTTAATGTATATTTTCCAACACTGTAAGCAGCACAAACAAAATTCATTTCACTATCACTGTACTGGGGTAGGGCAGCACGGTGGCGCAGCAGGTAAATGTACTGGGGTGGTGGCATAAATCTCAGAGACAGATACAAAAGCTCCAAATCTGGAAACATTATTTGTCATTGGTCTAATATACCTCATCATCATGGTTCTTCAGATGATGCGGAAATGCAAAGGGCAATTTTTTTCACTTTCACAAATGTCCTGACAAAGCTCCACCCCTATGACTCAGCACAGACAAGCAGGAAACACTTTCATATTTGATTCCTGAGAAGGAGACACACACTGAAAGGACAAGAGTACAAACCACATCAAAATCCACTAAGAGGACAGCTGCAGGACTGAACACTGGGTTTACTGGAATACTGAATACTTGCACTTCCACCTGCCGCTGATTCCACATAATGAACTGGAGGAGCCACGAGTCAAAGTGAAAGTAGGAATATTCTGAAGTGACTGACTTCCTTGTCTGCTTGCTACATTTTCAGCTTCACTCGGAGACCAAATGTTTTCTATTTCAGAGGATCTCTCTTGCCCTGTCTGTCATGAAATCTTCAAAGATCCTGTTGTCCTGACATGTAGCCACAGTTTCTGTAAAGCCTGTCTGCAGACATGGTGGAATGGGAAACAAAGACTTGAGTGTCCGTGCTGCAAGACAAGACACTCAATGAGAGATCCACCTCTTAACCTGGTATTAAAGAACCTGTGTGAGGCCTTCTTACTGAAGAGAGACCAGAGCTCTTCAGCACGATCTGAGGCTCTCTGCAGTCTGCACTCTGAGAAACTCAAACTCTTCTGTCTGGACCATCAGCAGCCAGTGTGTGTGGTCTGTCGAGACTCAAAAAAACACAACAACCACAGATTCAGACCCATAGATGAAGCTGCACTGGATCACAAAAATCAGCTCCAGAAAGCCCTGAAGCCCTTACAGGAGAAACTGAAGCTCTTTGAACAAGTTAAAGGAAACTGTGATCAAACAGCAGAACACATTAAGGTCCAGGCCCGACACACAGAGAGGCAGATTAAGGAGCAGTTTAAGAAGCTTCATAAGTTTCTACAAGAGGAGGAGGAGGCCAGGATCAGCGCTATGAGGGAGGAAGAAGAACAGAAGAGTCGGATGATGAAGGAAAAGATTGAGGCTCTGAGCAGAGACATAGCAGCTCTTTCAGACACAATCAGAGCCACAGAGGAGGAGCTGAGAGCTGAAGACATCTCATTCCTGCAGAACTACAAGGCTGCAGTGGAAAGAGTCCAGCAGCGCCCCCTGCTGGATGATCCACAGCTGCTCTCAGGAGCTCTGATAGACGTGGCCAAACACCTGGGCAACCTGGCCTTCAACATCTGGAACAAGATGAAGGAGATGGTCTCCTACAGTCCTGTGATTCTGGATCCAAACACAGCCGACCCAGAACTTGTCGTGTCTGAAGATCTGACGAGTGTGAGATCTGGTGGGAAACAGCAGCTTCCAAAAAACCCGATGAGAACCAAATTCTCCTGCTCTGTCCACAGCTTTGAAGGCTTTAATTCAGGGACTCACAGCTGGGATGTTGAGGTTGGAAACAACAAGGACTGGGAATTGGGCATGTTGGGAGAGTACTGGAAGAACAGACGACTACAGTCTGGACTGTGGAGAATTTTGTTCTCCAATGGTAAATTCACAGCGTTCTCCTCCTCAGAGCCGGAGAAAGATCTGACGGTGAAGAAGAAGCTCCGTAGGATCAGAGTTCATCTGGATTTTGACGAAGGAAGACTGTCTTTCTCTGATCTTGATACTGACACACACATACACACCTTCACACACACCTTCACTGACACCCTTTTTCCATACATTTACACTGAGAATCAGGTCCCAGTGAAGATTTTACCAGTGAAGGTTTCTGTGATGGTGGAAAAGCACCATTAGAGATTATTATGATGGGGTTCAGCAATGTGACAATATCTGATGTGAGATTAAATTTGTCAGTTCTCACAGATTTTTACTACAATATCTTTTTTTTAAATATCTCCAGTTATGTTGGGCCACTGTGGACATATCAACAAGCAGGGCTGTTTTATGGCAATGCTTGATTTACAGGATTAATCCATCAACATAATTGGAGCTCTGATTTTAACTTCACAGGTTGTTATATGTGCCTGTTCCTCCAGGCGCACATATTACTAAGTTAATAAAAATTGTATATTACTGGTAGTAGTATATTCGGAATGGTGTGCTATCAATCAATCAATCAAACTTTATTTGTATAGCACCTTTCATACATAAAATGCAACACAAGGTGCTTGACAAAAGATTAAAATCTGAAACGTTAGTACAACGCCCATTCCCCCCAAACACACCCACAGACCCCCACACACACCCACCCCAACGAAACTGTCGGTGTAATAACATGGCAGGGCACTGAAGAATCATGAGAGGAAAAAAAATAAAATAAAAATACCTATGGGGAGCTCATCCACACTGCAAGGGATCACCACAGGGAGCGCCGCTGCAACAGAGACCCCCGACCCAGATAGACCGGGGTGGACCCCACACATAGTGCAGAGCCCCCCAATCCTCCGGGCCCGAGGGGTCCCCAGGACGACGCCCCGGCAGGCAGACCAGACACACCTCCCAGCGTGGAGGCCCCCTATGACTTTTGGTAATGATGTGGCAAATAATTTTTTTATCAAATTACCAAGACGCATAGTTTCATACATGTACCAACATGGTACAGTGTGATGTTGAGTTACTGAAGAATGTTTGCATTGGCGATTCAACCTATTTAACATTGTCTTCACTTGCAACAATCTTTTCATCTCCATGTGGTGTCTACATAGCCGTCACGGCCTCAGAGTGTAAGTCACCTTTCTGAGGCACACATCAACTATGGCGTAGCTTCAGCAGCTACATGCAGAGCTCCGCGCTATCTCTTCACATACAACTATAAATCAGGCTTATCCCCTTAACAGCTACAATGCTTAACATCCTATGCTACACACCGAACACATTAGTTACCAATTTAAAAAACTGGTTGCTAATGTTTTGGCAACTGCTCAGAGATTCCTGGAACATGTACATAGCAGCATAGCAGGCACGCTATCTAATGCCTTGAAACAGTTTTTTACAGAGTTCCTGAAATCAAATAGTGCATTCTGCAAGGAAGGATTTTATACCTCTCTCACCCTCAGGTTATAATCACATATGATGATAGAAATGCATGTACTTTTTTAAAGTTTAATAACATAAGTTTGGTAAATGCATTATGCTTAATTTTGTCTTAACACAAAACTGCTGACTTAAAACGTAGAACACTGTCTAAAACTTGTAAACCTTGCACTTGAGGCTAGTGGGGTTTGTGATTTTGGGCTGTATAAATAAAACTGACTTGACTTTAACGAGATCATGAATCTGAACTGTTCTGACTGTTGGATCCTTATTGTAACACTTATACTTGTTCCATCCTCAGCTTGGCTGCTAAACATTAACAGTACTGCTTTAGATTTCAGAGATATGGGTTGAAGAAATGAAGCTGGAGAGGAAGTATTACCTTGTGGTCTTTTCTCCTTAACCTGGCTCCACCATACAGATTGAAGTCTCGTCCCTCCAGGTCCTTATAGAGGTGCTGACCCAGGATCAGGTGGTTTTTACACACCAGCTCCTCATTAATACCCTATAGAGACAGCAGTGGCAAGTAGATCAACAATCTGGAATGTATTTATTATTATATATTATATTATCATTTTCTTCCTGTTACAACCGCAATTCCAAAATATAAATGAAAACAGAAAAACAGAATGCAATCATTTGCAAACATTTACAAAGTGTTCCTGAGTCCATGTATTAATCTCCTTCATCCAATCATGTGTTCACAAAGTGGTGAACCTCTTTTCATCCTCGCTTGTGAACAACTGAGCCTTTCCAGGACGCCCCTTTCATACCCAATCATGATACTATCACCTGTTACCAATCAACCTGTTTACCTGTTGAATGATCCAAACAGGTGTTTTTAGAGCATCCCACATCTTTCCCAGTCTTTAGTTGCTCCTGTCCCAACGTGTTTGAAACATGTTGCTGCATCAGATTCAGAATAAGCAGATATTTACAAAAATCAATGAAGCTGATGAGGTGAAACATTAAATATATTGTCTCCACATGTCAAAAAGGATTAGCAAATGATTTTTTTAAATCAAGCTTACAGTTAGGGCTGGCACTGGTTTGTCTTGGACCAGACCATAGTTACGCTGCTATAGGCTTAGACTGCCTGGGGACTTCCCATGATACCCTGAGTTCCTCTCTCCATCTGTACACATTCATGCCCTCATGAATAGCAACTCATGTTGCTAACTTGGCTTCTTCCCCAGAGTCCTCGTGCTTTCTCATCTCGAAGGTTCTGATGGATGGTGGCTGCGCCTACTGCTATGGTCCTGCGTTGCGCCTATTGCTATTATTATTATTATTAATAATTCTATTATTATATATGTATTACTGTTTGTACATGCATATGCAGATGCATTCGTAATATTTACATTATTATTATTGCAATGCGTCTGTCTGAGGCAGATGGCTGCCCACCCAGAGCCTGCTTCTGCTCAAGGTTTCTTTCTGTTAAAAGGATTTTTTTCCTCATCGCCGTCATCAAGTGCTTGCTTATGGGGGAGTTGTTGGATCTCTGTAAATTAGAAAGTATGGTCTAGACTTTCTCCATATGAAAACTGTCATGAGATAATCTTTGTTCTGATTTGACTTCATATAAATAAAGCTGAAAGAATTGAATTGAAAGAAGGAAATCCAACAGAACATTTTCGCCACAAAACACATTTTCGCCACACAGCAAAAGTAAAAGGGTCCAAAGTATATTCTGAGATACACCTTACGGCACACTGGGACACATAATAGTGATGTAACCTGGGAGCCTAGAGTGTTTTGGGTATTTTAACATCAGACACCCTCGTCCACCATTAATCAGACCTCAGAGATAACTCCCTCTGATCCACAGCCATTTGGCGACTCTCCCAGTAGCCTCTGGTGTGGTCCTGATGTGGTTGTTAGTTCTGCCTGGTTTTATATTTGGTCTGCTCAAAGGAAGGCTTTCTGTTTTTGTCACTTTGAATTTTTTTTTTTTTTTTGCATCAGTTGACCTCTCATTGGTTTCCTTTTTTCCATTCCTGCAGCAGAGGTTTGACCAGATCTTTGCTACTGCTGTGAAATTATGCAACAGAATCCATCTTGCCAGGCTTCAAGTTATGCGCTTGCGGCCAAACCATTGTCATGTGGACCAATCAGCATCCCACAATGAACTACTGGCAGCTACTGATACAACTGTTCATGTGAAAACAACAACAGCAGTTAGTCTGCTCTGAGCGGCCGAGACTGTTTGGACTTAGAGAGTTTTCCAAGTCATGTCGAAACATACTCCTGCTACAACCTGTGAAGCTGAATTCAGCAGCTGTGTCTGGAAACCAGTCAGATGATATAATGACAGAATTTTCACAGTATTTTATTTTTGAGTATCTATTTTCCTAGAACTACTACTAATGCAGCCACAGTCACCATTTGGAGGGTCACAAATTAATGTAGTCTAAGTCAAGTAAACTGAAATGATGTGATATGATAATACTATCATATTGCAATTTTCGATTTTAGACATTAGTTTGGAGCGGCACGGTGGCGCAGCAGGTAGTAGGTAGTGCGCGTGCCTCACAGCAAGAAGGTCGCCGGTTTGATCCCCGGGGGGGCCTTTCTGTGCGAAGTTTGCATGTTCTTCCCGTGCTTGCGTGGGTTTTCTCTGGGGACTCCGGCTTCCTCCCACAGACCAAAAACATGCTCATTAGGTTAATTGGTTACTCTAAGATTGCCCTTAGGTGTGAGTGGAAGAGTGAGTGGTTGTCTGTCTCTATGTCTCTATATGTTGCCCTGCGATCGACTGGCGACCGGTCCAGGGTGTACCCCGCCTCTCGCCCGTTGACAGCTGGGATAGGCTCCAGCCCCCCACAACCCCGAAGGGATAAGGCGGGTATAGAAAATGAATGAATGAATGACATTAGTTTGGCAGAAATTCCAAAATAATGAATGCCACAGTTGTACAATGTCTACTTGAAAAACATGAAGGGACCCTCCATATATTTATTAAATGGGGTTCTTCCAGCTGAATAAGCTGAATTATTGTCTGTCTTGTGTTAGTATGGGAATTGTCAGGCCATGATGAACAATCTTATCGTCTCTTCTTGGTAGCTCTCATTATTTCAGTGCGGCTTGTACCAGTGCTCCCATTGTCTCTAGAGTTTTCATGCTCAGGTGTGCTACCTCTGCCAGTTTCATCATCACCAATCGTTATCATTAACTCCCACTAGATTCTTCTTTGTTCGAGTTAATATTCAGCCATTTTACCAGGGTGCCAAGATTCAGTGCTTTTCAGTCCTGCACCATAACTACTGACTCAAAATCACATTGCTGCATTGTTTTCATCACGTTGAGACAGAAACCTTCCCACACCTCCCCTTTGTTGTCTGAAAGTTCCTTTTAGGTTTCTGAATTCATCGTCTGTTTGAATCCCTGCCTTGAAGATCAAACTTTTTAAGTTTCTATGGTTACCTTAGATTTCAGAGTCAGGATGCGTGTGTGTGTGTGAGTGTGTGTGCATGTGTGTGTGTGTGTGTGCGTGTGCGTGTATGCATGCTCCCAGAGGCCTCACACTCTGGTCTGTTCTAGTTTGTACTGACCATCTGTCACTAGTTGTCTGTTTTCAGGAGGAGCTGAGTGAGTGTGTGTGTGTGTGTGTGTGTGTGTGTGTGTGTGTTTGAGACAGGACAAGGCAACGAGAGGAGAGTGTAATTTATATCTGTTATCATCTGACATTCTCTACTTTATCTGCTGATGCTGTTTCACCGTGTTCGATTATTTACGCGGCAGACGTCGTGTGTTCAGACACGCAGCTACAAACAGACAAGCAGCAGCAGGATTTATTTTCAAAAGGAAACCTGCTACACAGCGAGGCATCAGAGGTGCAAAGCGGCTCAATGGTGTTGAGAAAAGTTGAGAAAAGTTTGACTTAGGATGCGCACGTCCTCCAGTATAGGGTAGCAACACCTCAGACAAACCAACAGAGCAGTGAAGCGTGAGAAGTGTTTTTAGTGTCCAGGGTTCCTGCAGTATTAGTGAGGTTAATTTCCTTATAGACAATGTTGGGTCACTGACAGTTGGTGCTCCTCGAGGCCTGGATGGACTGAAACTCTCCTGATTTAATAACGAGTGTGAAACATGGACAACTGTATTAGAAAATATGTTTGAAAAGCTATAATTGCCCTAATAATAGAGCCGTTAACCAAAGTGACGGCAGTCCAGGAGATGATTATCTTTCTGTGCTGAGTAACCTTGAAGCATTTATCAACATAAAACTTTGAGATGGTAAGCACCACAGACACCAGGAAGACGACAACTTTACTGTTTCTGAAACACTAAAAACCTGGACGGATATAGTTAGAAAATATAAATTTGAAGGAGACTGTAGAATAGTGCTATGGCCTTCGCAGACAACTCTTTTCATACCAGGACAAACTGACAAAACCTTTACAACATGGATAGATAGAGGTATTACAGCCATATGCACACTGACAGAAGAGAATATTTTTAAGTCTTTTGAAAGGGTTAACAACGAATTTAAACTAGAAAATAAAGACTTGTTTCGTTGCTTACAACTAAGACACTTTTTTGATACACAGGTAAAAACAGGTATATCATCAGAAAGCAATGTGCTGGTTAAAATGATGATGGATGCCTATGAGGAAATGCCTTCCAAAGCTGTCTCTAAATTGTATGCATGTCTACAGACGTGTAATGGTAATACCTCACTGTATATAAAATCTAAATGGGAAGATGAACTACACACCGAAATTTCAGAGTGTGATTGGCGTTTATTATGTAAGACACAACACAGCTCTACGAGCTCTAAACGCTGGAGAGAGTTTGGCTGGAAAAATCTGACACGTTTCTTTGTCACGCCGCAAATTAAAAGCAAACAGACTGGACTACAACAAAAATGTTGGAGACAATGTGGAAACTATAATGCCAATCACAGTCATATTTTATGGTCATGTGCCAAACTACAACCCTTCTGGGATGACAGTATTGGACATCTTAAAATAAAAAGGTACTATTATGGAGGAGATCTACGCAATGGAGAAAATGACTTTTCATCTGCGAAATCAAAGCAGGTGACTTTGCACAAAAATGGAGGAAATGGACATTATTCAAAAACAAAGATAATGCTTACTCAACTGACTGAGAATTTGTATGCCCCCTTTTGTATTACTTTATGTTATTTATTTATGTTATTTTTTTTTTCTCTGTTCTGTTCTGTTCTCTGTTCCTGCTGTCTCTATACATACATACATATACATATATATAACAAAACTGAATAAATAATTAAAAAAAAACAAAACAAAAACTTTGAGATGGTGGAGTCAGACAGACAGACAGGTGGCTACGTACAGACAGGTGACTTCAGACAGACAGGTGACTTACAGTCAGAGGTGCTTTCAGCAGAGGGATGAAAGCAGTGAACGGTCCATTGTGACTCAGCAGCAGTGAACAGCCTTTCTCTGCAACACACACACACATACAAAGGGTCAAAGGTCACAGGAAAGATTCAACATAAAAACAACACACACAGAATATAATAATATCAAATACATAGAATATAAAAAATAACTTTTTTTGATAATAATGTTAAGAAGATAATTCTGTGGTCTGTTTTCACTTTGCAGGAGAATCAGGAAAGACTCACATCATTGCTTATTTATTCAAAAAGTATACAGTTTTGTTCCTAATAGCTCTTTCCGAAACAAAAGATGAAAGAAATATAACAACTGGTCTTGAATCACATCATTAACTAAAAGAATCAAACTGAATGGAATTTCTGTTACAGCAGTGATTCAGATTTTTTACAGTGTGTTTGTGGCTCTTTTACCAAACAGGGCGACGGCTCCGGTCAGATTTTCTCTCTGGCTTCCACTCCTGTCCAGCTCTATCAGCCGCTCCATCAGGTTACCATAGCAATGTCGGCCATCACCAATCTGACTTGCATCACACACACACCTGGGGGGGGGGGGGGAGAGAGATCTAATGACAGTGCAATAGACACACATTCACATAAACTAACAGAGAGCTAAAGTCAGGGAGAAGAACAGTCCAGTTCACCTGTTTTATGTGTATTTTTAGTTACTTTTACTAATACTAGATCTGTGTGGAGTGATATGAAGACTAACGTTCACTAAACTGATACATGAAACAATAGAAATGCCATACCATATGTCCATTGGATTTTCCACATTTTCACCGTTTGAGATCACTTGTTGTACCCTCTTTACTCTGTAATGCTATAATGATTTTCCAGATGGAGAATTGGCACCACCTACTGCTTACCTCGATAAACCCACTCCTAATAATCTTCTAATTGCAGCGGCTGGAAATTCTGTTTAAATTTGCGATATGTTTGGATGGAAATCCAGCTCGTGTCTGAGGTCATGTAACTCATATTCAGCCTGGGAGGCTGCATCTTGTTCTAGACCTGACCCTTAATTAAGTAGCAATTCTGGTTTTAGACATGACTTTTGTTTTAGTACTAGTCTTGGTTCTAGTCTGGTTCTGGAAGGCAAGACATGGAGAGGTAGAGACAGAAGGTTTTTTGCAATGTGTACCTTTTATTCTAGATCAGTTTATGGTTTATTTCTAATGCTACATACAAGGAAAGAAATGCATAAAAAGACATAAATTGACTCTGGGTCTAGTTCTGGTTATAGTTCTTGTCTAGGTCAAATGTCAGTTTAGACTTGGCTCAAGTTCTGGTCCTGGCCTTAGTTCTGTATGTAAACAGCAAGAGCTTTATAGTTGCAGTTCAGTTTTCTAAATATTTCTGCTATTACTTGTAAACACTACTTTTTCGTAAATAAAGAAAGACATCAAAAGTGGTTCTGGGTTCTTGTCCTTGTGTAACTGTGAACCTATTTTAGATGAGCATCCAGTTTTGGTCCTGGTCCTCGTTCTATATCTAGAGAGCAAAAGACCAACAGAAATAGAGACAGTGTCATATTTCTGGGGATGAAGGACCTGGTTCTAGTTCTCTTGGGTCTTGTTCTAGTTTTTAGGAGAAACGAGACACAGACAGAGAGAGGGAGAAACCTGCTTCTAGAGCTAGTCCTGGTTCTCTGGTCCAAGAGATAGACAGAGATACCAAAGGACATATACAACAATATCAACACAGAGGCTGCAGAGAAAGCCTCCAGGTAGCTCTGGATCAAGAGATTGGATCTGTGGGAGTGAGCAGCTAAGGCACAAGCTGAGGCTTGATCATCCTCAGCTGGTTTGCCTGAGTGAGGCTGTCTGATGTTCAAAAGACCCAAAACAACCAATAACTTCAGTATTAGTGAGGTAACAGTGCCGAGCTAGCATCAGAGGATGTTTCATTACAACAACAGTTCTACAGATTAATCAAGCAAAGGAGAGGCAACTAGTTTTAGTTGTAGTTCCGGTTCTCGGTCTGGGTCTGGATTTGGTTCTAGTTCCAGAGGATATGCTTTAGGGAGAACGAGAGAAACATATTGGAGCTTCTGGCTCGAATCCTTGTATAGTTCAAATTATATTTCGGACTTTTGGCCCTTGTCCTGGTTCTATATCTAGACAGTAAAAATCTCCTTTATAGCTCTAGTTTGAATGAGCAAAGACCTGGTTCTACTTGTGATCCCGGTACTGGTGGTAGTTGTAGCAGTTAAGAGAGATACAGAGACAGAAAGAAGTTTTAATCCTGGTTCTAGATCTATCTGCAGTTCTGGAGAGCAAAAGGGAGAGTGACAGAAACTCTAGTCCGGGCTCTGGGTCTACAGCCCTGATCCTAAAAACACTGTGTGAAACATGAAAAATTTGTTCATCCTTTCTGACATATACTCAATAGAAAACAATACAAAGACAATAATATTTAATGTTTGATCTCTTCAGCAAGCGAGACAGACAAAGAAAGACAAAGAAACTGGCTTTGGGTGTACATCTGGTTCTAGTTCTTGCCTTGTTCTAGTCTTGTGTCTAGACCTGCATCTAGATCAAGTTCTAGAGAGCAAATTGTTTTTTGTGTCTGACCTTGGTTGTCCATCGAGTTCAGTTTGACAGACAGCTGTGGGGTCACAGGTGTCCACTGAGCAGGCAGAGACCAGCTGACAACCAAACTCAGCGTTGCCTCCGATAGGGGACATGCCGAACATGCACTCGCAGCTGGACTGAGAGACAGACAGAGACACAGTGAAGTCAAGCAGAGTTTCAAGATTTAGCTCTGGTTTTGATTCTAGATTTATTCGTTTTGACATCAGTCTCTGTGTTGTTGTTTCTGGTACTGATGGTCATTCTAGTGCTGGTTCTAGTCTTGTTCTAGACCTGGTTCAGGTCCTGGTTCTGTAAGCGTCCTAACCTTGTTGGGTCCTTTGAAGACACAGATGGTGGAGTTGATAGGACACCCTCCGTTGTTCTCCGAGCAAGGGTTTCTGGGTACACAGATCTTGCCGTCGCCCTGGTAGTCAGGCTTACAGACGCAGCTGACCTTTGACCTCTGTGAGGAGCATTGGGCGTTGATGTCACAGTCCCTCGCTGAGCAAACACCTGAACAGGAAAACAAAAATCTAACTCAGTCCAGATGAATTTTTAATTGAAATCAATATAGAAACAAAAATTAGCTCTCGTGCTGATTCTAGTCTAACCCTAGTGGGTAAGAAACAGAGTGAATTTCAGTTCTGGAGACAAAGAAAAGATATACAAGACGACATCCGGGTCATTTTCAGACTCTACTCCTGGTTTAGTTCTACTCTTATTTCAGACCTGTTCCTAGTGCTTGTCTCTGGTTCTTGGGAGTAAAGACCTTGTTTTAATTTTGGTCCTGGTCCTATGGAGCTCTAGTACAGAATCTGGTTCTTGTTCTAGAGAGTGAGAAATACTTCGAGGAAGAGAGAAACCTTGTTCTAGTTCTGGTTCTAGTGTTGGTTGTAGCTACAACCCTACTGTATGTCTAGAGATAATTGATGCACACAACACAAAAAACATAATACAGTATTCTGTAAAAAAAAAAATAAAAATAAATAAATAAATAAAAAATATTACGTTTGTCCTGAACATTGCACCAGAGGAAAGGTCATGTTGCTATCGATTTACAAACCTGATTCCAAAAAAGTCAGGTCACTGTGTAAAACATAAATTAAAAGCAGAACGCGATCATTCACAAACTGTGGTTTGACAAAGTGTTCCTGAGCTGATGCAGTAATCTCCTTCATCCAATCATGTGTTCACAAAGTGGTGAACCTCTCTCCATCCTCGCCTGTGAGCAACTGAGTCTTTCCAGGATGCCCCTTTCATACTCAATCATGATCCTCTCACCTGTTACCAATCAACCTGTTTACCTGTGGAATGTTCCAAACAGGTGTTTTTGGAGCATTCCACATCTTTCCCAGTCTTTAGTTGCTCCTGTCCCATCATGTTTGAAACATGTTGCTGCATCAGATTCACAATAAGCAGATATTTACAAAACCAATGAAGATGAGGTCAAACATTAAATATATTTTCTTTGTACCGTTTTCAATTGAGCATGTGTCAAAACTTCTGTTTTATTTATGTTTTACACAGCATCCCAACATTTTTGGAATCTGAGTTGTTTCCCCTGTACAGTGGCCATTTTAGGACATCTCAGACTTATTTTGCTAATCTCTGCTCTACACTTACCTTACTTTTCGTCAGGCTGAGAAATGCTAATACTATTGATACTGAATGCCAATATTAGCATGCTAGCATAAACTGGACAGCTGAAACTGAAAGTTGGGATAAAATAAAACAGAGATCTGAGAAGGCGGTTGAGCTGTGTGTTTACTTGCGCATTTTCCCTGTGACGTCTTCCTGTATCCAGGCAAACATTCACAGACGGCGTCGTCTCCCTCTCCTTTACAGTACGAGTAGGGTCCGCAGTTACTGCACCTGGTGCTCACTGCCAACAACAGACACAACAGCAGCTGAGCAACAGCTAAACATCATACAGACAGAGAGACATGGAAAACAAACTATAGTGATAAACACAACATGTATACCTCATGTTTAACTAACAAACACCCAGATGACAAGAAGACAACTATTAGAATGGGATATCAGAGAATTACATTCAAACTAAGAAACCAAACTGATATTTTTGAAGAGAATTGGTCAAAATGGCTCAGTTATGTGTCAACTGTAAGACCTGATTTCAAATAGATCACGAAGATAAGGTCAAATCCTTTGATAAGAAATGTTTTTTTTTCCCCTACTTTTAAGTAGCATCTTTATATTTTTATGTATGACGTGCTTATGTTGACTTGCTGTTTTTACTTAATGCACAAATCCTCCCCTCGTCATGTTTTGCTATCTTGTGTTGTATGTCTTTGGGCCCAGCCGGCACGTGTATGTTACTAAAAGAAAATGAATAAAAAGTAAATAAAAAAAAAATAAAAAAAAAACGAGAGGAAAATTTTATAGAAGTACCAAATATGAAAATGTAAGATCTGGCAAAGTTGGACTATCCTAATCTAAGATGTTAAAAAGATCTTCAGGTCTTTAATTTCTGTATAAAAAATACCAGGGGAGTCTGCTGCTCTAAGACCAGGGAGGAGGATACAGACTTTATAGGTGGCCTGAGTAGCAGTATTCTGAGTGACTTGTAATAAAAGCATGTATCATTTCAGCATGGTCTTCATTCAGAGTCGTCTAATTTTGGCAACATTCCTAACGTGAAATAATGTGTTTTTGTGACCTTATTAAAATGGCAAATAGTCAAAAAAAAAAAGAAAAAAGGAATGGAGTATCAAACCTCAGTACTTTTTTGGTACTGAATGAAATGTGTCCTAGTTTTGTTTACTTATTCTATCATTAGACAATTTATGACATAAATAATACTTTTGCCAGTATTATACTGCATTTATTTAAACAGAATTCTTGTAAGACTGTTTAAACAAGACTTTGGCTTCCTTTGTTCAATGAAAAAACTATTTTGTATGTGTCACCCTCACCCTTCAAAAACCTTTTTTTGGTTTCACCAAACCCTCTGATTGATAAAGCTTGATGGGGCTATACGCAGCTTAAAAAGAATACCTGCAGACAATATTTAGCAGTATCAGAAATTTCAGCATAATGCATTTTTAGCTAGGTTGATTCAAACTATTATAATTATTATGACAATTATTTAATATAATGAATGATTATCGTAATAATATGAAGTAATATGATCTGATACATCTTGATATGGTTTATGTAATCTAATCCAGTAAAATCCAGTGTGTCATGGTCTTACCTTCGTCACAGCGTGTCCCGGTGAACGGCGGCTGACACAAACACTGTCCATCACCATCTGGACCTTTATTACACACTCCATTCTTACAGTCACACTCTGTACAGACATACACACAAACAGTATCATCAAACAACTGTGCAACATTCATACAGCCAATTTTGGAGGTGTTTTTTCCCTGTAGTTTTTCTTTTGACACTCTCACACATTCTTAACACAGATGTCAGAGGTGAGAAAGCCTACCTTTATCACACTTTTCTCCAAAAAAGTTTGGATTCCTACACTCCTGACAAGCAAAGCCTGAGAAACCGTCCTAAAGAGAGGAAAGGTTTTTTTTTAATGAAATGTAAGTATTATTGTGCTATACCACCAAGGCATCAACAATCTAAACCTCCTATCCTGTCCTGTTTCAAAAGTCACATCTTCCCCAGTGTCCCCTCCCCAGCCATACACAAAAACAGAAACACATCAAACACACACCAGAAAAAACTCCTGTCAGAGACGGAGGCTGACACTGACAGTCTTTCTGTTACGAATGTAATCCGTTACCAGTGCCAATGTTTAGTTAAGGGCCCTTATAAATATCAACAATCCTGATCTCTGAACTCTGAGAAACAGGTAAGATCAGAAACACAGGTCACAGACAGTCACACAGCATACTGACATCACAGACACAGGTCCCGTTGCCCAGGTCTCCATCCAGACAGGTTCCATGGAAGTTACAGGTCTTCCCTGACCAGCTGGGACAGGCTACAGATGGACAAGTCAAGAGGAAGACAGGTCATTAGAAATGATCACTACTCATAAGAATCCATTTTGCTTCAGTTTGAGACTCCTGTGCAATAACAGCAATTTTGCAGGTTCATGTGTCACAGTCACATGGTTGTCATTTGTCCTATTGATTGGCTAGAGGGCAGACACCAGGAGAAAGAGAGAGGAGGTAAGAAACACACACAAGATATCTGCAGATATATGGGGAAATTCTTTGGCCTAGACCACGATGATAACAAACAATACCCTTTATCCCAGAAGTATTTTGGCTTACTTTTGTCTGCTTTCATATGCTAACCTAAATGTACTGAGACATCTGTTGTGCGGAGAGTCAGATTGAGATGAATGTGTGGTTAATCTCATCCCTACAGCACAAAGAAATAAAAACATAAAGCAGAGATGAGTCATCAGCTCATGTCATCTATCTGCTATCTGAACTGAAAAATGGCAGTTACAGTGTTCAGTGTGAGACAGCCTCATGTCAAGATGTATTCTGATTGGTCGGTTTGTAGATGTGGGTCACAGCAACAGTCACACTGTGAAAATTTGTTTCAACTTCTGCTGCTACACCTAAAACCACAGCACAGCTCCTTTTCCTCAGCTTCACTTCCTCTAAAGACTATAGCTCAATAAAACACTCAAACTGTACTGAATCAAACAGGAAAAGGCCAATTTCTCTCTAGAAATACAAAACAGTAACTGCTCTTCAAAATGTTCATCTCTCAGAAGCTAAATTCTTTCAATATTTGTCTTAGTGGAGACTTCAATATATTTCAATTATTTTTTGATTGTGTGGAAGTCATGATGATTTGAATCTTATAAACAACTGAAAAGTTAATTGTGAAATGTAATCACTGCTGAACAGTTTAGGTTTAAAGGTCAATCTAACTGCAGGGCTGTACAGTGGGACACTTTCCGTCGCATTTGCTACTAAAAATCATTCTCTGTGAAGAGAAATATGTATCCACTAGCACAAGTGCGACGGTGTTACGCTGGTATCATGTCTAAAAAAAATAGTGGGGCGAACGGATGGCCATATCTAACTCAGACCAGCACAGACAGTTCACTGATGCGCATTGAAAATATAACACTGTTGATTTTTCATGTTTAAAAATGTTTAAATTCATCCTGTTGTGTTCAGGTGGAGGGAAAATGAAGGTTAAAGAATCAATTTAATTGTTGTTCAACATTGTTAGAATTTCTTATCAGTATCAAATTGATTTAGCCGATAAACACGTTAACTAACTGTCCAACTGTGTGCTACTAAATTTTTCTTTGTGCTGCTACAATTTTTAACTAAATTTTAAGGTTCACAAGTCCCATGAAAATATGGAAAAACAAACTACACAGAAGTTGCTCAAATTGATAATTCAAATTACTGAAGTCAAAAACTTTTACTAAATTTAGATTTGTGTCTGGCAATGGGTGTAGCTTACTTTACTACAGTTGCTAGTTAGCTACTTATCCAACATGTATTATAAACCAAAACACACCACTGCAAATTATCTACCATTAGCTACTTCTATGCAACAGTATAAACAGAAATTGAGTGGTTCATTTTACCTGTTAACTGGTAACACCTGGACAGCAGACTAATTTAACTCTTAGTCTCACTCTAGTTTAGTACAATCAGGACATTTTTAGCTAGCTAGCTAGCTAGCCAGCTAATCAATTCACACGAACTTCACAGCAGCAAAGCTTTCAGTGTGAAACTACGTGACGTTAAGTCGCAAAAACGGTGTTGAACACGGTACCAACTGCTTCTGTCATCAACTAGCCATTAACAAGCTCTTCCTCCATTAGCAGAGAGAGATTATCACTTACTTCTTGTCGAGAAGACACAAATGTCGGCATGACGACGACTGAGCCTACCAATTAACGCAAACTGCGGGACGTTACTGTGTTCCACCTGTAGACACCAGAGCTGCTGTCCGGCGACCATAGCGTCACATGATTGGTGGAAAGAGATGATAATCAATCCAACAACCAATCACAACTATAGGAAAAAGAACAGTCCCGCCTTCCATTAAATAGCAGTTAAGTGCTAGAGAGGGGCTTTTTTTGTTTGTTTTTAATTTTTTTAGATTTTCATATACTTGCTTTCCAACTGAAATTCTAAAACAAACCTGACTTGATACTTCATCCTAAATAAATACTACAGCAGCAACTAACTTTATGTGTTCTTTTCATTATTAATTAATCTGTTGATTATGTTCCAGATGAACCCATGAATCACTTGATCTATGTCAAATAATACTGAAAATTTTATATCATATTTTTTTCAGAACTCAAGGTCTTCAAATCTCTTGTTTTGTCCAACCAACAGTCCAAAAACCCAAATGTAGTCAGTTTATAATGAAATGCAACAGAAAAAAGCACAAAATCCTCAATTTGAGAAGCTAGAAAGAAAAAATGTCTGACATTTTTAATGCAAGAATTACTTTTATGATTAACTGGCTATCAAAGTAATTGATGATTAGTTTTCTACAATGATGAAAATTAGGTATTCACTTGCTTAAAAGCCTAAAATTATTCAGATTTATCCACTGAAATGTTTTTTTTGGTGTTTGTTTGTTTGTTTGTTTGTTTGTTTGTTTGTTTGTTTGTTTGGAGGGCCAGTACAAAGAGAAAAATGTGTGCTTTCAAATTTAGCTGATGTTCCATCTCGCCATGCTTCAAGGTCTGTGTTTATGACTAAACCACAGTGGCTTGGACCAATCTGCTTCTATTAGGAGCCTACTGCCAGCTGAGGAGGACCACTGTTTCCATTCAACTACAAACAACAAAAATGGCAGCTCCTGAACAGGTTTGCATAGATGTTGCGATTACATCAATTAAATCAGAACTGGAGAGTATTTCCTCATTGAAAGAAGAGCAAAGAACAGCACTGAAAAGATGGAAAAGATGGTTTATTTTTCTCTTCTCCTGACTGAGAGAGTCCTACATTAACATATGGTTCATGATCTAAGTTAGCCTGTGATTGACGGTGATAGACAGAGGGTCCATCCAATCACCTGCCGAGCATTTTTTTTGTGCCTGCCCTTTTCCAAACAGTGTCCAAGGACGAAGTCCCAGATGGTTCTGTGTAACAAACCATCTGGCGCGTCAGGTAAAGTTTACCAGGTGTTCAGACAGAAAACAGCACTGCGGACAAATAAATGTGTTTTCATTTTAACAGTGTTGCCTGTGTGCTGTTATAGGTAGAGGTGAGAGGATGAAATACAATCCAGGCAGGTCACTTTGACTAACAGAGTTAAAGGCTGAGCAGACACCAAAACACAGCATTTCCAGGGAATTCTCACCAAAATCTGGTCCTGTTTCCTGGGAAAATACAAGTGTGGCTGTCTGCCTCAAAGATAGTGTATTTAAATATTGTTAAAATCATAGGAAAACCTTCCATCCTCATCCACAGCAGCTTATATGATCATTTTATTCTCCATGGCCATCATGTACAGGTGAGTTACACCTATCATGTTACATACCTGCCGAAGAATGGCCTTTGCGTGAACACATAGATTTGATTGGCCAGTGCAGTACACTGCTGGATGATGGCACAGTGTGGGATAGAAAAGCTGAACCAGGTTCAGGTTCACCTTTTTCTTCCTGAGCCCTCTGAACCAATACAGCCATCTCAGTGAGATGAAGGAGGGGGCCGTGGTCTTTTCATGCTCTGCTGTACTGTGTGTGTGTGTGTGTGTGTGTGTGTGTGTGTGTGTGTGTGTGTGTGAGTGAGTGTGTCTTACAGAGACACAGGGGTCCCCAATGCTGCGGGCAGCATCGTGGCTGCATGAACCTCTTCACACAGATGTGCTGACATCCATCCAGCTCCATCTCCCTGCCACCGATCTGCACCACATAACTGCAGCACAGTGAACATGAGGTGAAGAAAATGCTTCATTCACACCACATACTTCTACTATTGCTACTACGACTACTACTACTAAAGCTACTTTTACTCATGGGGTCAGTTAGTCATGATGCTAAGGTCTGCATCTATTAGAGGTGAAAACAATCAAGCCCTGCTTTGAAGAGCTGTGGGTCTGTAACCTGATGCGTACCTGCAGTTAGCCATGCCCAGGCTGCTGAAGCCGTGAGGGCAGCTGCTGGTGGCACAGGCGGCCCGGGAAGTGCAGGAGGTGTACACGTCCTCCCTCTGCGAGACATCACACCGACCAGGAGGAGCAGTCTGGGGGAGCAAAGGAGATCCATGACTGTACGGCTAATATTACAATCTGATGCTGATTACTCCATCAGCATTTGTCTTTGTATCTACAGAAACCTGCTATCCTAAGATGTTCCTGCTGGTATCAGTACAACCCTGTTTTTTAATAAGTATCCACTTCTACTAAAACTTCCACATATATCTCCACACATAATGCCACCACTGTTAGTAGTAGTACTAGTGGTAACACTGGAGGTGGTAGTAGCAAATGGTACCAGAGGCAGAAGCAGTATTACTGAATGAATGAAAACTACGACATCTACAATACATACATGAATAAGAGAAAACAAAAGCAACCAATCATATGATAGTAACGTATATTTACACATGTATTTACAAATGACCTGAGGTCAACACTCTTCTGTCATCTCGACTAGACTAGTGGGAAAAGCTTCTAAGACAGCAGCAGCAATAGTCGTCAGCTCACTTTACTGGTGGCAAAAATAGTGTTTTAAAGTGTTGCCACTGATGCATTCACATGTAAGTAGTATTTCAGTGTTGCAGCTGATTGAACTACTCTGTGTACTTTGAAAATTTTAACCTGAAACATAAGTGGGTGAAGTAAAAAGCGCAATATTTAAATGCAGTAGAGGAAAAGTACAGAGTAGTATAAAATGGAAACAATTACAAGTAGCAGAGTACTGTAAGCAGGTATAGTACTTTACACCACTGAATAAAACACATTTATAGGTAAAACAAGTTGACCAAAGTGAAGAATAATTCTCAAAGCAAGGTTCTGCAGTGTGAGAACAAGTGACACAGATATAAAACACATAGTCACACATAGAGATAGCCATGCAGGTAAAAAAATCAAAGAACAAAAAGACCCTTTGAGCCAGAATTTAAAGGTTTTAGCGGTGCAGACAGCTCCACAGACAAAGACTAATGAACAGACTGGGATTCTACAACAGTAGCCATGCTGATTTTACTGGGATGTGGACATGTTTCTGATACACAGCTGAAAGATTTACATCTCCAATCAAACTCAGTCTGATCAGAATGTATAAAAAACTCAAACCATCACAATGCCAGCAGACCAAAATCTAAAAATGTAATTTGATGGTCTGATCGGTTCGAATATTGATGCTCTGAGGATCTTAGATTTTGGAGATACTTTTCTACCAAGACGCGAAAGAATATGACAATGTAAATTTTGTTTTATTTGTGATTTTCTCCTTAACTGTCCTCTGAAAGCAGTTTCTGTGCAAACCTGCAGCAAGAAAAAGACCACCCAGCTGCACACCAGGCTTCATTTGTTTTCCTACAACACCTTTTAATATAGCTGCAAATGGTTGCCAACAAGGTTCACATGTACTGTCTCTATTTGTGTCTGTGGTGCTGGAAGGAAGACTCGAGCTGATTATTGAAACTTAGTATAAAACTGTCACCCACAGCTGTTTAATTTTATCTTGGCTCAGATTTGTTAGGTTAAATTGTTAAAAGAGCACTCCACCGATTTTTACACACCAAAGTCTGTTTGATAGTCATGGTTTGTACCACTCAGCCTGTGAAAACAGTTGTATAATGTCTTCTGTGGCTCTGCAGGAGCACCGTCTGATGGTTTCACACCGATGTCATCAGGGTTATCTCAGCTGGAGCTCAGAGACAGCACAGAGAGCCTTCCCTGGGTGAACTGTCATGAATTTGATAGCGGGATTTTTAAAAACACATTCAAGGTCCCCAGAGGATGAAGAATCTGAATTGATAACCTCTGAGTTTTCTTCTACTGCCACTAGCAGCTCAAACTTTTCACTCATTCATCTACATCTACTTGATCTCACAAAATTTTATACAGCTGTTCATAGTTCCCAGATGATGAACCTAAATGACTTTGGCGATCGCCTGACTTTTTGTCTAGTGCCACCAGTAGGTTGACATTTTTGGCTGCCATGAAATTTGGTGTAGATGTTCAAGGTAGCACGACAATCCTCTGACTTTTCTTCTTGCTCTACAATAAAAAGTTCGATTTGCCAAAAAATTTATAGTTCGTGGTCGACTCCTTGCAAAACTAATAACAGCTGACATCAGCTGCACTTTGTGTTTTGTACTAATTTGAAAATGTTGACATGTTAACAGGCTAAACTAGATAAATGTTACCTGATAAACGATGATGATGTCGGTATTGTCACTGCCTGATCTGTACATCCTGCCCGATCAGTACTGCACATGTGTGCAGGTGAGGTCCTTCTAACCTTCCAATAACTGTTCCCCAAACACTTACGTTCTAGGGCTGCATTTTTGCACATGCATTGAACAAAGTGGGTTTCCAGTACGGCTCAGGCAATGACAAGCATGTTAGCATTCTGATATAAGTACTAGCGTGGCTGTAGGCCGTTAGTCTTGATGGAGTTTGATCCATTCTAGAGACTAAAAGTCAGCACATCTCAGCTCCACCGCTTTGACTGTGACCATTCTTTTTTTAATTTCTCGAGTGTCTCCACACTTTACGGAAGTGCAATAATAACTTGATGTATAAATCTTTTACTGTTCCGTCACATTAGAGTTTGTGTCAGTAATGTTAGTAGCATTGTTCTACAAACAGAAATTCACATCAGAAATCTTCACTTAATCCAAACAGAGGCCACATAATTCATAACTTTTCATTCATCCCGTGAATTAAATAAATTCTGAACAAATGAGCCAAAACATTCTGTGCATGTTTACATTCTGTAAAACAACTCACTCATAATCCAGAGATCTACAGAGAATAAACAGGTGATCCAGTATCCCAGTGTAGCAGAGGTGGAGGTGTGTTACCTGTTCTTGGAGTGAAGTTTGCAGGCAGAGTAGCAGCAGAAGGAACACCAGCATGGCTCAAAATGTCACATCCAGGGGGAGAAATGAATCCACCAACCCAACGTCCTCCTCAGTCAGTTGAAAAAAAAAAAAAAAGAAAAAACAGTAGAAAAAGTAGAGAACGTATTCAGGCAGCGTTGGATCTTCACATCAGTTTTCTCCTCTCACATCAAGCCTGAACCAAAAGCACAACCTGCTCCACTCGCTACAGGAAAAAACACACAGATAACAACATCCTCTGTGCGGGAAAAACAAAACTATTAGGAAACAATAGACCTCTATTCCAGCAGCAATCGGTGTAGTAAAACGTAGACAAAAAAATATAACTTTAAAGATAAAAAATGTAAACTACAGGGTGGATCCAGGCAGTGTTGGGATTATCAGCAGTATGCGTTGCTCATTTTCAGCCTGAAGGCAACAATCCCTGTTATGTAGGAACTAACAAAACAAACTAACAAATTAACTCTCAGCTCAGTGTCCTGCGAGGCAGAGAGCTGCCAGAGAGGCTGGTGCTACTGCAGGCGTCACGTCTTTTCCTCTCTGGTCTAGGAAGAGAAAGAAAAAATAACAACAGAAACTGGCAAAGTGGGAACCTCCCAGCAGAGGTCATCTCCTCCTGCTACTCCCCTTGTAGTAACAGCGGTAGTACTAGTACTGGCAAAGTAGCAGCAGTAGCAGTTGTAACAGTCGCGCTTGTTTTAGTCACAATAGCAATAGTTGGTTAACATATACACACACACACACACACACACACACACACACACACACACACACACACACACACACACACACACACACACACACACACCACTCCCTTCCTCCAGAGCTCTGGACTCTGTGGTGACAAATGTAGACAGACTGCAGCACCTATGACCACTGGTTCCCAGCCTGGGGACTGGGACATCCCTAGAGGTTATGAAATAATTAACAAATAAGGCAAGAGGAAGAAAAAGATTTTCAGCAACACCAAATTATCCAGTCTTGCTCCTGTGGAGCACTGGAGAGTTTTACTTCCTCAAAATGCCAGTTGAAAACAATTCAGACTGAACAATCTGAGAAGGAACGCCACCGTGGCTGAACTTCTCATAACTAACGATGAAGACATATGAAGCCCCTGTCAAAGGGTGACGAAAGAGTCAAAGGAAAAAAGACTAGACAGCATTTGGCCTAACTGTATGCTCTACACACACATACATTGAATGTTTTCACACTCCTGTATATATCTATATTCACATATTATTATGTATGTTTAGTTGGTCTTCAAAGCTAAAACAAATGCTGTCAAATACAACAGCCTAACTCATATTTTTAGCATATTTGAAACACCTTTCAGTATCACATAATACAGTTAAACAGCAGCACAAACTACATCCTCCATAATGACCACAGAGCTGACACAATTAAAACAAAAACCTGAATATTTTAACCATCATAAAGGTCGGATTTATTGCAGGGCTGTTTATTAGACCAACGCTGTCTAAAAAGAACCACAGATGTGCAGTCGGTTTCTAAGTACCACACATTCAACAGCATTCTACAGCTTCTTTTACTCTTCTATTTACTCTATTTACTCTTCTATTAGTACTACAGTATACTTCCAGCGAAAATGTCAAACGCTGTGAAAGGCCTACTGCAGTCATACAGTGGTGGGACAATTAAATAATTTAAAAGCAATAAAACACAATGTAAACATCCTGCATTCAAAATTTTGCTAGGTTTTAATATTTTTGATACTGAAGTAACGACAGTAGGTACATTATCATCCTGAAAAATGGTTTGTTTCAGTTTTAAATGATCAAGGCAGGAAGCAGTATTGCAGTGTTGTACTCCAGTGTGACTACAGTATACAGTTGGACAGGATACGCGTCATACGATCACGTATCCCAAACCATGATGATTTTGTTGCTTTCAGATCAGTTGAAGGATCACTTGCTCCTGCACAGTCTGAGTAAACTCTTCAAGACTTTCATTACTGCACAATGGAATCTAAGTAGGCCTACAGTACCTGAGTAAAAGTACCCCCACCTGCTACCTTAGCAGTTGTGGCACTGTTAGAAAACAACGTTTAAGGACACAAACAGACACTGCAGAGAGTCCAGTTAGAATGATGAACCTGGAGCTGCCAGAGGAACAGCAGTCATATAAAACACACTGAGCTTAACCTCTCTGCTCCATCACTTTGAGACTGTTTTGAGAACAACTACTTAAATAAAGATTGGTATACTTTTGTAAGATATAAGAAGTTTTTAGTGGATTTATTACATAGCTTTGGAGTTATTATAACCCTGGATTCAAATCATAATTCCTGGATTGTTGCTAGTTGTATTTCTACCAAATTTTACGCATTTTCTGTTCAGTTTGAAATTTGCCTTTTCTCTCTGAGGTCTTCTGCACACCAGGGTGTCTGAGGACAGGAGATATCTTTCCTCTCCTAATAATTCTTACTTTCTTTTCTTTGGGTGGGTTGTGTTGAGGAGCTGTTGTAATATTGGATGATTCAAATAAAGAGGATGTACTGATAGAAAGGTAATATATTGACCAGCATATATATATATATTCATATATATATAAATAATATTCTGTCCTATGAGATATGTCTGAGAAGAGAAAGAGAGATGGAGAGAGAGAGAGAGAGAGAGAGAGAGGGAGAGAGAGAGAGAGAGAGAGAGAGAGAGATTGTGAGAAATCCTCTATCTTCCTGACAGGAAGTTGGAGGCGGATTTCCCCTCCTGGTCGTCCCAGTGGGGCGGAATGATTTGGACGGATTTCCTCGTCAGTTGACACAGCTCCTCGTTTGCTTCTCCAAATGAAAAAGGAACAAATGTGAAAGCTGAGTTCCTTTCCTGTTTTAATTTAGTTTGACTTGACAAACACACGACAGACACAGCGAGGTGAGTGTGAGCAGAGAGAGACAGTCAAAGGTCAAACAGCAAGCAGACAGAACAATAGCAGGAAGCAGGCAGACAATAAACGGCTGCAGTGCTCTGGGGTTTACTGCCTTGCTCACTGACTCTTCAGCAGCAGATTTTTCCCTGACAGATTTCCCAGTTGGTACATTTTAACCTGCATTCCAGTTCTGTTGTTTCATCACATTTCTTTCAACCCGTATGCTCTTTGCCACAATTCTGTTCCTGTCTCTGCATTGAATTCATATTGAATCATGTTGCCTTTAAAATTTGCTTCACATTCAGTCTAAACACACCTCTGGGACTGAAACTTCTATTTGGATCAGTTTAAAATAAGTGATTGTTAACCGAAGTTACGGCCTGGAAAAGACAGAAAATGTGATTCAGTTGAAATCTTATTTAATTAAATGTAGTCAGTTGAGACTATTTCTCATTTGGACATCACTTCTTCAATTTCAGCGAAGTGCAAAAATCTTTAAATCACAAATGCAAATTAAAAATATAAAGGGTCATTTTTGAAGAGACTTTTGTTCTACAGAATTACAACCCTGACAAGACTTAAGTTTGAATTATGCTTCACTTAAGATAAACATAAACATCTCCATGATCCTACCCAGAAAAGAGTGTTAGTATGGGTGACTGTAGGTTGCAGAGGAGCACAGATGATGTTCACCTACATGCAGCCCACCATCTTCACCATCTAACTTAAGAATGTCAGCAATGTTAACGTGTGCTAATTAGCAGTAATGACAGTATTGCCATTAGCTTTGCAGGTATTGGACATTCAAACTTTGTCTCGATAATGGTGCTTGAAGAAAAGTTAAGTTACAGGTTAAACAGATTTATTACATTTCATTTTGAGGGAGGTGCCAATGTCGGCATTGAATTTAATGGTAATCCATCCAGTAGTTTTCAGTCCAAACTAAAAATGTCAAACTCAGGTTGGCGCTACAGGAAAAGCTGAGAGATCACTTAAGTCATAAGGATTCATCATCTGGGAACCACGCATGTCTGTACATAACTTAATGGGAATACCTTTAATAGTTGGCAAGATATTTCAGTCTAAACCAAAGTAATGTACTGAAAGACATTGCTTGCTGTAATTTGGTGGCCCCATTCATGGGCGAATTTGTTTAAACAGTATCAAGGATCATGAAATGATAAGGCCTCTAAAAGATAAAATGCTTGAGTCTTACATGAAGTCTGTGCTTTCTAGAATTATGATAAGTACAGACTGAGATGACAGAAAGAAGAGTTACTGATGGACCGCACAAGGATTTATCCAGCTATGTCACTTAATGATTATGTTTTATCAATTTTTTGAGATAATGCCTGTCCCTGCAAGGTGCTCACTGGCTGATATTGTATATTTCTCTTGATGTCATCTCACATCCTTGAGACTGCAAGACAATTTAATTAAAACATTGTGTGAAGGACACCATAGTTGTTATCTTTGAATGTTGCATAATGACACCAACACACACACATATACACACCTTCACTCACTGCTGACTCCTGAAATTGTGAGAAAAACATGAATCAGGAGTACAGAGAGAGGGGCCTGGAGCCAAAGGTCATGGATGCCCACGTCCCAGTGACCGTCTCAACCTCAGCAAATAGCTCCAATCAGCACTCTGATCCGGAAAACAGGCGAACAGACAAGAAAAACCATGAAAGATAAGAGGAAGTGAGAAAGGATTTATTATCAGTGTCACATCCGTCGGGTGTTCCTCTCTCTGCTCCAACGCTTTATCAAAAGACACTTTAAAACTGTATTCAACAGAATATCCAGAAAACTTCACAGTACCACGAACACATACTTCTATGACTCAGCTTTACTGTGTCACCAGTGGTTCTCAAACTATGGGGAGACCAACCAGGACGAAAACTGTGCAAAACAAGGAAAAGCACCCAGAAACAATAAACAACAGGGCTTTGAAGCTCGAGATTTCTGACATGAAATTTATTTCTCCTTAACTATAATTAACATTAAATCACATGTAGAGTGTTGATTAACTTTATTTGTTATTCTTTAACTAAACAGTTTATAGCTGCTAAACTGACCTGCTAAATAAACCTGACCAACATAGTGGGTGCTAAACTGAACTGTTAGCTTACCTGAACCAAATATTAACTGAAAATCTGACCTCTTGGGTCCAGCTAAATGTGGACCCAAGCCTTCAGATGCTAATCTGGCCCATTAGCTGACCTGCACCAAACTATTATTATTGTTAACCTGTTAACTGACATGAACCAAACTTATTTGTCAGTTTGCTCTATGTTCCACCGTTAACTAAACTAAACCAACAATTTTATCTGCTAAGCTGAACTCTTAATTAACCTGACAAATGTATTAAGTGCTAAGATGAGCTGTTAGCTCACCTGAACCAAATATTAACGGAAAATTGGACCCGTTAGCAAACTGGAACCAAACTGATTTTAGCTGCAAAACCAGAACTGCATCAAAATTTTTGCTGCTAAACTAAATCGCTGACTCACCCGTCCCAAACTGTTATAGCTCTTAAACTGTTTTACCTGCTAAACCAAAGTGTTTGCTAACATGAAAAAACAAAAAACAACTGCTGTTAAACTGGCCCATTAGCTAACCTTTAGCAAACTATTATTATTGTTTCACTGAACTGTTCACTGACATGAACCAAACTTATAGTTATCAGTCTGTGCTATGCTCAACTGTTAACTTATGTGGCTAAACCAAACAATTTTATATGTTAAGCTGAACTGTTAATTAACCTGACAAACATATTAGGTGCTAAGATGAGCTGTTGACCCAAATATTAACTGAAAATCTGACTTGTTAGCAAACCTGGACCAAACTGATTTTAGCTGTAAAATCAAGTGTTAGCTAACCTGAAAGAAAAAATAATAAACAAAGGTCAAATTGGACCAATAGTTAACCAAAGTTTTAGCTACTAAATGGAATTATCGCTAATGTGAGTTAATGTTCAGATTAGCTAACAATCCAATTAAGCAGACTGTTAGTTAACCTGAACCAAACTGGGTGCTAAGTGATTAAGTAATGTTAGAAAGCACTCGCAAAAGTGCATAATATCACCAAAGCAATGAAATCATCCAAACTTGTTATTTTAATAATAGAAAATGTTTAGAACACTTTAATCTGAGTCAAGAGTTAAGAGTCAAAATGTCCTGCTTGTGAAGAAATCCTTTTTGCATGACTAATAGCTGAATTTTTCACCAAATTCAATGAAAATATGTTGAGAGGTTTGATGCAGCAGCTGATTATTAATGGGACAAAAGATGTGACACACTCCAGAGCAGTTTCCCAGCCTGACATTTGACCCTGTTTGCTCTTCATAATGCAATGTCATGTTATCCTGGAACATTGTCACTTTGCTCCAAACAGAAATCTTGTTTGCATCCATCCTCTCCATGTGATGAAGTTCTGGGTAACTGAATCAGTGTCTTCATTACAGGTTTTTCTTCACATGAAAGCAGAGACTGGAACTGAAATTCTTTCCTATCAGTTGACCCTTGGGAACCCACAGAATGCCAATCAGAGGTCGGTCAGCCGGTTTTGCTGATCAGACACTTCCTTGTACAGTATCTCTGCCGGTCTGTTTAAGTGTCCCTAAAAAGGAAATAAGCTGGATTTCATGACTGCTCCGACAGACAGGAAATAGAGGAAGTTGAACGAGTTGAAAGGTGGCAGTTCTTTTCGAGCTGCTGAAACGCCAAGTCATCAGAATCTCTGTGGGGCGAGAGCGATTGACTGCTGACAGGAACTTCTGGTGAATTTTCTTTCCAAGAAGTTTTTTTTTTTTTTTTTTTTTTGGGGGGGGGGGTCTTCTCTAGAAAACAAATGTTGATTTTTTTCAATCATATATTTCTCATTGTGAGATGTTTACATATATTTTGGAGAAATTCTGAATCCTTTATTATGTTGGCCAAAATCTTGTTATGAAAAATGATAAAACTGAAAAATACTGGAATTCATCTAGAATGGAAGATTCCTACAACCCCAAATTCAGAGACATTTTAAGGACATGACCTCAGCGTCCTCCAATGTCATTGTTGCAAAATCCGAAAACATCTTAACTGTCAGCTCTTAATCATCTGCATAATCTTGTACCTTAAGAACTGTGGTGGCTCACCTGAGTAACTTGCATGTAACTGACCTACATGTGAAGTTACCCCAAATCTTAAGTGTCAGGACAAAATCTTTTCACAGGATCTGGTCCCGCTGGGGTCGGATCAAGTTGCAGTCCTCCAAGCTGACTCCACATGAAGTGTACACCTAAAATCAGTCAAACAGACAGTAAAACTCCTTCTTCAAACAGTACAAACGTCATCTGTTGATGAACGTTTGACTCTGTGCAAGGTGTGAAGGAGACTTCAGAGTGATGCTGTTGCCCAGGTCTTAAAGGATAATTCAGGTTTATTACAACTTTGGTCTTATTTTGGTAGTTTTGTCCATCATTTCTATCAGTGAGATAGAGAGAGAACCCTGGGAACACTCTGATATCACTGAAAAGATGATTGACAACTCAAGAAACATGAGCAGTCATTCTGGAAACAAACCCCAGATGAATTTTTCGTCTGTTACTCAAAATGGACTTCCTGGATCATATTTCTTGTTTGTCTGCCCCAACTCAAAACTGTTCTGTGTGCCATTGCTTTCCATTAAATAAAATTTGGGACTATTTGTTAACATCTTGCACCACATTGTCATGTTTAGCCTATTTTTATAGTTTACTCTTTTTAAATTCTACTTACGTTAGTTGTTTCTTTAGTCTTCTTGTATTGCCTTGTTGGTGAAAGGTGTTATACAAACAAACAAACGCTCACTCCAACACAAAGCCATGGTTTGTTTTAATGGAGGGCTGTTTTCAGTCTGAATGCCTGCAGATCCATGAGATTTAAGGCTTATCAGATACAAAAGCGCTGCACAGTGGTTGAAATTCAGGACAGGATTTTACGAATGCAATTATTTCATCTTTTGTCATCAAAATCGATCAAAAGGTAAACAGTAGGAACATGGTGCCTGTGTTACAAAGACATTTAAAGGAATGTGTGCTTGCACTGATTCGATTGGCCACCAGAGCACATTGGTAGACACGGAGTTGCAGTCCAGAAAAAACTGAGCAAAGGTCAACGGTCATGACAGACAGCCCAGCACTGCTCTGCTGAAGTTAACACCCCTGCTAAATCAATGCAGTGGCTTCATTTAAGTGAATGATGGGGCAGCGTTTGTTAACACAACTCAAACACAGTGCTGTCTTAGGTCTGAATACCTGTTAAACAAAGCAACACAGAATAAGGCAGGTCACTGTGATAGTAATGTACTGTTGCTGATCTCTGCATTGTTAAGAAGATGATTTGTGAAACCTCATTTTTATTTAAACGGGGAATAATCTCAGCCCATTGGCTGTTTCTTAAGACAAAGACAATGGCTAAGACACTAAGATTTCCAGACTTGATGCGGTTAAAAAAAGCTTTACAGTTACTCTGTCCTTCCTAGAGTCCAGTTGCCATTTCAACAACAAAACCAACTGTCAGACTGGTTTTCTGGTTTAATTGCTGCATCAGCTCAAACGAGTGCAAACTGTGGTTGAATTCTGCTGATTTTCCAAGAACTAAAGCACAGCTGCTTAACCAAAAAGGAATTGGTAAATGTTTTCATTTTTTTCATTTTCACTTTAATTCAGTGGCATTCCCCTTTAACAAGATGACAACATGTAACGTAAACAACTGTGGTGAAGGGTGGGAGGGTCCAACGCAGGCTGGCTTCCCATTTGTCGATAATAATGTACGAAAAACGTAATACACAATAAAATAAAACACAAAGAAAATATAAAAAATAATACTCAATGATAATACTAAATATGACATTTCAGAGTTCATGTTGGAAATATCATCACGACCTTCAGGTTTAGTACAAAATCAGCTTCAGGATGGAAAACATCCGTCTGTCCAAAAGCAACAATTATATTAATATAATATTAATAACAATATACAGTTCAGTAATACTGCTTAATTAATTACAATGTGCAAGGAATAAAATGTTCAGAGAGCAGATTGTGCCAAGCTACTTAAAACAACAGTCCAACATTTTGGGAAATCCGCTTGTTGCCTCACCAACAGTCACGCTGTGCAAATGTAAAAATGGAAACGTATAAAAGTGATTTTTGGTTTTAAGAGTAACTTTACATAAATAACAATATGTATATCAGTCGGCTTTGGAGTTGCTGGAAGGTAGATTTTTTTTCTCTTTTGATCGAGCTAGGCTAGCAGTTTCCCCCTGCTTCCAGTCTTTGTGCTAAGCTAGGCTAACACATCCAGATCTTTGTACTGGACACACGGAGATGAAACTGATATGCATCTTTTAATCTGACTCTAGATGAGACACAGAACAAGAGGATTTACCAGAAATGACAAGCTGTTGCTTTATGGTGATACTGATTAAAATCTAATAGAACTCCTGTGGACTGTCTGCAGCGCCCCCTGCTGTGCAACACCAGTCTGTCTGTCAGTCACGTCATCCAACAGATAAGTAAATCTGCTTTGTGTGAGACACTTTGCAAGAAAGTGAGGTTGTGCCAGAAAATCCCACTATTTCAGGTCCGTGTGAAGCCCCTCGTACTGTCTGTAATGGCAGCCTGGTGTCTGCTGAGTCCTCCTAACCCTCCGTTTTGTTCTGTGGCGGTGTGTGGTCAGAGCTGCAGCCCTTCCATTCTGTAAAAAGTAAGACTAAAGGCCTCAGTATGCTTCAAACTAAGTGCCTGATGGATCATTTAACATGAAAGGTTACAATTTTTGTGACTTTCGGAAACTAACAATCAAGCCCACGCAGTGACAGCAGGCTTTTCACCCCACTTTCCAGTAGGAGAAACACTTTGCCTTTCGCCGTGTTCAGTCAACATCTCAGAAGAACTGGCTCCTGTGAGGCATGTAGAGGCGTCTGCATTGGGCTTATTGAAGCGAAGATCTCAAGTAACCTCAGTATTTTCCAACCTGGACCCTATTTCCCATTTTTTGTGTCTAAGTGACTAATAGAAATAACAATTGTTGAAACTGGTCCAGTATTGAAAGGGAGAGCTGTCGTTTACGTTGACTAGAAAGTGTTTGTTTCTGGCTCTCATTTTTAATCCAAGTGTCTGACAACATTATGGAAAGGATCCCTGCAGACATCGACTGTTTTCTTCAAGAGTAAGATCCCTTTTGTTTAACCAGCCACAGTCATTACCACTCTTGGCAAAGCAACCAGACTCCATTGGCAGATACGGTCATTTTATCATTGGAAAACCCACTTGCTTCAAATCCAACCGAAGCAAATTAAAGTTCACCAATACCATCTTGGTTCTTCTTTTCACTGGTCCAACAATCAGCATCAACTCTGGTTTGGTCGAAACAAACCCTTAACTCACTGCATTAGATGTGAAAATACTGTGAGAGCAATGAGAAAGGGCGGAGATCAGAGGAGTAACGGGGGAAAACACCGTGTAAAGCCAGAATATTTTCACATATCATAATAGTTTTGACCAAACCAGATGTTGGTAATGATTGTTGGACAAGTGAAAAGACAAACCAGAACAGTTTTCCTGAGTTTTATTCTGGTTCTGTTGAAGTTAATGATACATGAAACATGAAGTGTGTTTTACAATGGGAAATTACTGATTCTGTAAATGGAGTCTGGTGGCTTTGGCGAGAGCGATAAAAGGTGATCTGGCAAGAAGTTTACCCTGGCTCAACTTTTGTTGAAACAATGTCAAAATGACATCAAGAAACACCTGTATTTGTTCTCTGGTGTGCTTACTGAGAATAATCCTCACAGGCAGCTGCTCAAATCACAAGAATGTCACGCTGGAATATGATTTGAGTGGCGAGATGTGTTGAGGTATGCGAGTAGACGTATTTAAATTCTCTAGCTCTCTTTTTTTCCCTTCTTCACACAAATACTTGTCACTTTTCATGTGAATAACAGAGTGCGACACCATGAATGCCCTCAAGGAAAGACTGAAAATGTGCATCGTTGATTCATCGCGGCTCAACCTACACTGTGACCAATCAGAGCAGCTCAAGAATGCTTTGCCTTCAGACCTGGGTGGACAACACTTGGTACAAACTACTGTGTTTGAAGCATATTGAGGCCTTTTAACAGGCAATCAAGCCCTGAATCTACATGTATCATCCTGGTCATTCACCGACTCCTCCTGCCAATCAGCTCCCATTGGCACCCATGTCTTTGTCATCCTCATCGACCAATCAGCCGGTCAGCTCAACGGGGAGCTCCCGGCTGCACAGTGCCTCCCACTGGCGAGCGAGGAGTGAGATCAGCCTCTCTCTGCTGTCGGCTCCTGGGACAAAGACACACCACTGGACCTCGCCCTCTGCGCCCCCACCGGCCCCGCCCCCTCGGTTCAGGCCTTCCTCCCCTCCAGCGGCAAAGTGGTCCATGGTGAGGTGGCAGAGCAGGTCAGGGCCAGGCAGATCATCAAACACCAGGGTCAGAGCCTGGGGGTACGTCTGGTACCCCAGCAGGACCCGGTCCAGGTCCCTGATCCTCCGAGCCTCACGCAGCTGGTACCGCTCCCTGCAGGAGGACACGATGAGGAAGATGAGGAGGATGACGACTACTACCGTACTGTCAGTCACCATCACAATAACCTGAAAGGCGTCATTTCAATCAAACACACAACAATCCTTCATGTCTTTGACAAAAAGGTTTTTTCTTGATTTTCTATCTGATGAATTAAAGCCACCCTGGACGAGCGGGATTTCATTTCTCAGAGTCAATATCACAATGAAAGGCACAACAAATGTTAGATTATTTGTAATCAGATTTTTCTGAGATTCAAAAATGAAGGTGGGCTTTGCACACCACAAAAGCAGCTCTGGACCAAGAAAAACCCTCTTTTAAACATTTTCTGCAGGTGGAAGAGAAGAAGATTCTGCATCAGGCTAAAAGTTTCAAGACTCATTTTACAGCCTCTGTAAAAAGATGGTCTTTTTTAGCTCTATTTTTGGTCTCTACCAGCTCCTGAGGGAAATATCCAACTATTGAGCAGCAAAATGTTCTACTATAGTCATCATCTAGTCTCTAACTGTATCTGTCTGTTGTTCGGTGCTGAGCAGATAATGTTCAGAGCAGTTTAGAGCTTTTTTGTTGAAAACAGCTGCCTACTGCCAAAAACAACATGAGAGTGGTGAGAGTGAACCAGAACGGAAAGGCTGAGGCCGACGGCTAGACAATGAGCTGAAACTTGGTATAAAGCTGAGGAATGCTGCAAATTCAGGTAACAATTCTCTGTAGATTCATCAATATGAGCGACCTCTTTCACACTGTCATGAAATTTTGGTATTACAAAAATATCAATCAGAGCCACTTAAAGATTAAACGACTCATTCTGATCTTGACTCAAAAGTCTTGTGAGTTCATGTTTAGGTCCATTATCAGAGATGTAAGGCGATGGAGAGATTTTCAATCTGTATCAGCTGTCGGACTGTAACTCAGTTCAAACAATGAACAGTCTCCTCTTGAATGCCACAGCGAGTCAGAAAACAGCAGAGCAACTCAGACAAAGCACACCTGTTACTTTCACTTTATGATGTCCACACTAAGAGGGAGTGATGCAGCAGATCTGTTCTGCCTCTGGCCTGATAAAACCGTTGCTGCTTCTTTCTCAGCAACTCTGGATCTCTGCAGTGCTGCTGCGTTTAGATTTTAAACATTTTGTTAATAGGGGAGAACTATGCTAGATCCATTATGACAAATATCAGATATCATCTGATCAGTGACTAAAATAGGTCTGTTTTGTGCTCTTCAATGGTCGTTTCCTTAGCTGGACAAAATACTGAGCAAATCAGAGCTTTGCAGACAGGATTAAGAATGGGGACATCATTTTCTTGGACGCAGCTGTAAAGGCTGTTCTGAGTCAATTTACAGAATTCACAATTCCTAAATCACCACATTCGTTTATGAAAAAGAGATCAGCTCCAGAGAAATGAAAATGACATCAGCAGGACAGACAGAGCAGTCACCGCTGAGTGGGACAGGGATTATTTAGCTGTAACCAAACAGAGGAGAGCCGACAGAAACACAGTGTCAGACTGAATAATGACGTAAAACATCAAAGTACTTAAGAGTAACAGTACTGGACACAGCACAAAATATTACAGCAGACTATTAAAGGAAATCTGCATGCAGTCTGATATTTTTCATTCAGTCAATTCAAAGGTTTTAAGATGTCCAGTGTCTGTTAAGTACAAACTTCAATGTAATCTTACTGTGCAGCTGTATCACTACTTTATCATATCATTATATCTTTATCATAAATATCACACTGTGTATGTAAATAGTCAAAACTAGTGCTGTCAAAAATATCACGTTATTAACGCGTTAATGCAGATCAATTTTAAAGGCGTCATTTTTTTTAATCGCGAGATTAACGCTCTTTGTGACCTAGTGAACTTGTAGTTTTTTATAAGCTGTGGTCACTGCTAGTAATGTTAGAAAAACTACAGGATCCAATTTTAAACCGGAAACAAAACAATAGACACGCCCCACGCACGTGTTTGGTCTTGCCTGCTCGCTAGCTGTAAAGAGTAGGCTAACGGTTTGTGTGGATGTCAAGCGGGAAACGCCGAAATGGATGTGAACAAGATTCTGAATGGAAAGTTTAGTTTCAAAAAGTTGCCAGATGGGTCGACTGACAAAACCAAAGTTATCTGTGTGTGTTGTCGGTGTGAACTGAGTTATCACCGCAGCACATCCAGTCTGAAATACCACTTGATGGCCAAACACACGGCTAATGCGAATTCTCCGCCGCCTCCTTGTCAAAACCAGGCGACAATAGATGTCTTTCCACAGAGGCATATGGATACCGCAACTAAGAACAAGCTGACTGCAGCCATAGCCAAGTAATGTTCATTCTTTGTGGAGAGAAATAAGAGGCTGGGTTGATCAGCCTCTGGTGAATAAACAGAAGAGCAGTACAGTCTGACTGCTTGTATGTTCAAAGGAAACTTAAGAAAGGAAAGTTTAAGCCTGGTTTAACTGCACTGTAGGCCGAGTCCTAGTTTACAATGATGTGCACTTTGTAACTTTATCTTGTATCACCCTGTTTTGATCCCTTAGAAAGGGTTGTTGACGGGGCTTTTTTGTAACCAAGTGTTTATTTTTTGTCATCTGTTTATTGACAGTGTTAAATTGTGTGAGATTTTGCTTCAAATGTGAAAAGTGAGAATGTTAGTGTGAAATAAAACACTACACGTTGTTGTTTTCAATAAAAAACATTTGCACAAAGCAAGCCTATCCACTTTTCCATGTTGATAAGAGCATTAAAATGATAATTAATGGGACATTTAGGTTAGATAAAAATGTGCGATTAATTTGCGATTAATCGTGAGTTAACTATGACATTCATGAGATTAATCGCGATTAAATATTTTAATGGATTGACAGCACTAGTCAAAACTGAAGGATTCAGACATCCCTTTAATTTCTGTCACACTCACTAAACTCTGTTGAACCCAAACATGTTTGGGAGTTACTGGCGAGTCACTAAAACAAAAACTATGATCAGTATTTTGAGATTTCTCGCTCAGGCACACAGTCTCTGCTCCTCCTCACAATGAGAAGTTTGATGGTTCTGCCTCTCTGTTTTCAGGCTTCAGTGAATATTGATTTCAGCAGTTTGTTTTTGCTCCGTGTTCACTGTAACACCCTCTGTGTATATATGAGCGTCGACACATCATGCACAGTATTTCGTCTGCCAGTCAATGTCTCCTCTTCTTCCTCTTTGATGAGCACAAAAACATGAGGGAACACCTTTTTTTTTTATTTGCTGCCAAATTTCAGCTCTGCTGCGTTCATGAGAGACGATGTGTTTCACAGTTTGGTTAAGGTTTGTTGGTCTGCCTCCCAAACCCAAAGTGATGAGTCCACTATTCAGTGACTCCATCATTCACAACCATGACTGTCATGCAGTTCTGCTCATGTATCACTGTATGATAAATGAATAGCTGCCATTTTAAATCTAAAATCTAAATGTTAATAAAAAAATGTAAAAAGCGCACAAAATATCCCAAAGCTGCAGTAGCATTCGGTGTTGGTGTGAGTGCCTTGTGTAACTGTGCTCAGGTCGGAGGCAGACCCTGGTCCACTGGCTGATCTCACTGAGGTTTTCGCTGAGTAGAAAACGACCATCTCTCAGTGTTTTCTCATGTTGGATGAGCCTTGTTCTCTTAGTTTGTGAGGGCTGCCGCCCCATTACTGTAGATGTCAAAGCTCTTCATCATCTCGCACATTGCTCTGTTTCTATCCAAACTCTGTACTGGTCATCAGAGAGCCAAATATTAAAAATGCACTTACCTGGCATCATTCAGACATATTAGATTCAAACATCATTTCAGCTTGCTAGCGTACATGGAGGGAACAATTTTACTTTTGCAGCCCTTGAAAGGTTTTCGATGACCGTGGGAACCGTGGGCTTCCTGCGTGCTCACCTGGAGGGAGGTTCTTTGGCGAAGTCAGGCAGAGGATAGCTGACATAGTCCTCATCCAATAGGAACACGTCGGTGCTGGTCAGGATCAAAGTCCTGGGCTGGAGTACAGGAGATGGGGCGGAGCCACAAACAGAGGGAGAGTGGCCTGAGAGAGCGGAGCCTTGGCTGGGCAGACTGGTGGGGATGTGGACCTGGAGGGAAGGAATGGAAAACAGGTAAAAAGTGAGTTGGAAATCCTAACTGAAACCTACCAATTTCAACTCCTATGCTTAATCTGTACAAAATCTGCTCATCAATCATATCTGGCAACCTGCACTGTGGCCAGAGACAAAGCACGGAGGCACTGGGCAGATGGATACTCTGCTGCTGTTCTAGGAACAGTTCCAGCACGTTAACACCCCCTGTATTCACAAAGGAAAAAGTGACCTGGAAGACGAGCAGGTACAGCAGGACGTTGAAGGAGCGTGAGGACGAGGACGCTGCACTGGCTGGAGTCTTCCTCTCTGCCACGATGAAGGTCAGGTCTCCCATTTCCTCCTCACTGGGATAAATAAACTTCACCCTGCTGCTGTGGACCAGCTCGTAGTTCTGCATTTTACCTGCAGGGGGAGACAAAAATCATACTTGTCAGCATTATCAGGTTAATACCAGGACGGCAATTAGTCTGACAAATTGTTTTAATTTTGCAGATATAATCAAGGATTTTTAAAACATTTTAACAAATCCAAATATCAAGACATAAACATCACAATTACTGAAGTTTTAGCAGCTGTTATTACGTTGAAAGGCACAGCTGCATCCACTAGTAAATGCAGATTCTCTTTGAAATTAAAAAATGTAAATACAATTGAAAAGTTGATGTACTTTACTAAATTTGCATGTTATTTCGGTTTAATTGGTTCTGTATATTTCCATTTAAATGTGAACAATGTTAAACATGGCTTATGACGTTTAATTCAAAATGCTTCTTATCTCTTTCCAGAAAAAGCAAGGAGAAGGCCACCTGTCTTATGATCAGGTTTGTCTTCTAAAGGTTACAAAATGGTACACTGGTTCTGTAATCTCCTTCACTCTTTAACGTCGTTATTACGGGAGTTTATATGGTATGATAACAGACATTTTGGATTTTTGTTTGTAGACCATGAGACCTGTCAACAATGATGAGTACATGAAGTGTAGAGAGAAGAGCACTGTATCCCTGCATGCTCACCTGTGTTTGTGTTGGTGAACTGAGAGTAGAAGTCCTGATCTGACGGCTCTGGAGGAGGAAGCTGTTGCTGCAGACTGAGAGCCGACATCAGCTCCTGAAGGAAGACGCCCGTCCCATAGCTGTCCCTGCTGAGACAGCACACGATGTGATCAGCCGAACGACCTGCAAACACAGCGAATGGGAAGGGAAACAGAGTGGGGAGGGGGGGGGTCCATGGACAGGTGAGAGGGTAACACAGAGTAATATCAGCATTAAGCAACACTTTGGTATTCATTTGCATGACCTCTGCAGACACTGGTGTGTTTATCCACTGACCTACGACTCTGAAGTACTGGTCAAACAGTCCCACATTTACCGATAGCAGCTCAGACAGTCTGATGGAGAGACAGCAGCAGAGACAGACGTCAGGATCTCCGGAGTCCATTATGTCCAACACTGACAGAGAAAGATGGAGAGAGATGCAAACAGATTTAACAAAAGTGAAAGTCTACAGACACACTTGTGCCCCTCTGAGGCTGCAATGTTCACTACACACCAGAAGACAAACTGTTGGCTGCCATTCTTTGAAAAGGTGTCACATTTTGTTTATTTACTTGGATCTCCATTATCTTGGTATTACTCTCCCTGAGGTCCAAGGGAAATATGCAAAAGATGCTAATGGTAGCATAGCTCACTTACACTAAATCAGCTGGTATTAGGCTAGCTGTAGCTTAGCTGTAGACTTGAGACTTGGCTTGGGATACACGGCAGCAGGAGCAGTAGGATTCTTGCATTACATGATGTGATTTCAAATGTAATCCTTTCTCGCTTAGACTGAACCAATCATGTCAGTTCATCGTACCTGAGTGATGGCCGAGGGTGGAGGCGGAGTCCTCCAGCAGGAAGTAGATTGTATCAGTGGAGAGCAGCAAACAGCAGGTGAGCTCAGACTCTGGAGACTTGTAGAGAACCACAGACAGCCACAAGACCTGTCTCACCTCCTCTGCCTCAGACTGGCGTGGGCATTAAAGGTGGCACAAAAAAGTAAAGAAAGTTGAATTTTTAAAAAGATGGTACAAGAACTGTAAAATGTCTTTCTGAACAGAAGATCTTCCCTGGAGTTAAACGTGATCAGTGCTGTAGGACAAGAATTTGCCTTTAAGATGAGGCAGAAAAAGCCCTAAGTGCGCTTCATCTCAGGTTAAAAATCATCGAAGAAGATCTGACTTAAGTCATCCGGCAATTAAAGAAGAATCAAGGAAGGCGAGCATGTTTGCAGTCTTTGAGGTGACTTTTCTGTGCCTTTAGTGACTGTTGCTGTTACTCCACATGCTGTCTGTGTCCTGGGCTCGACCTGGACTAACTGAAGGCAAAGTTGCACAAAACAAAAATTCACAGCTGAAAAAAATCAGAAACTAACTGGTTTGCTGATGACTTTCATTTTTGAAGCAAAGATTCTCTGATTCCATCTTTTTATTTGCTGGCTGTCTTAGTCTCTATTATACTACTAACTGACTTTGGGTTTAGAAAATGCATATTTCAATAATTGTTAATTGCAGCCTAATTTTACTCTTGAACAGCTGTGGTTTACTTTGGAAAATGGTGTGTGTGTGTGTGTGTGTGTCCTACCATCGCTAGATATCTGTGGAAGTAGGCCAGCAGTTGCTGTCCTCCAAGCCCAGCCAGGAGCTTCAGTCCTGGTGAGAGGCCTGGGGTGAGGTGGGGGGATGGCTGGTTCTCCTCCACCTGGAGGCGGGATGAGTCCCAGCTGAGGAGGGCGAGGGAGGAGAGACAAGGAGAGATGAAAAGAAAGAAGTTTTAAAGACAGCAATGAGTCATCTCTCATGATCGCGACAGAGCGGCTGTGAGGAGGGAAGATGACACACTGTGCTTCCTGGTGTTTGTTGAATGATGTCTAACACGCCTGATCATCTGAGTCAGGTTCTGGGTCAGTTCTCAGTTAATCAGAACGCATAAAGACCTCTGAGGAAATAAACTACGTGCACTGTACAGAGTGTACCTGGGCGCTGTCATGTTGAACAATCAAGGACACCAATTAATCACGCAGTGTCCCTGCGACTATAACTGGCTGACTTTTATTTCTAAGCGTGGCGCTGATGGACACTACATGTTTCCTGATGCAGCATTTAATGGGCAGAGAGGAACAAATCACAGCTGGATAAAAAGAAAAAATGCAGGTAGTGGTGTGATGGCTCCATCAACAACCTGGACCAAAAAAAGAAAAAAGAAAAACAATAAATACTTTAAAAAATACATTTTTGTTAAAGCCTGATACAGGCCAGTACTGATAAAATACCACATAAACATTTTTGATAATGTGGTCTTCAGGAACCAAAATATGTTCTGAGTGGGAAATAATAATGCATAAATAATTCTATCTGTAGACAACTCAAACATATCTCTGATGTTTCTCATTACTTATCACTCAACATACGCAAAGCTGACACTGATACATCTGTGATAAGATCAAATATCAACAATGCCAACGTATCGGTCAGTGATTAGGTGCTGAAATTACAGCTTCATTGACGTCCATCAGCATTTATTGTGCATCATGGTTTGTTTTAGATAACTAAATGTCATGTGCACCCACTGTTAAATGTGTGCCCTGATAAGATTAGCACATTGCGTTTACAGTTGTGAAACTGGGACACACTGTCCTCACTCTAAGAACAAGTGTGTTATTAGCATGCAGCTGTAAATTAAGGCATAAGAGGAAGAGGAATTCTGCGTTTACATGGAGAGAGTAATCTATGCAAAACAGAGGTGCTTCAGAAGTCTACCTGCTGGTGCTGTGTGATTTCCTGGTACTGGTACAACAGCACTGGTCCCTGGATCTGTAGTGGTCTGAGAACACAACAACAAGAAGAAGGAGGAGGAGGAGGTGTCAAGCAAAGTGAGAGAGGAAACCAGTGAGGGTCAAAGAGAATGAAAGCTTCAGCTGAAATGAGGCCGGAGTGCATGAGCAGGCTTCACCTTGTGTGTGTTGCCCCTGGTGTGTGCAGGGCGTGCAAGGCCGAGGCAGGGCCACCATCTTCAGGCCCTCCAGAGAGGCTCTCCGCTGGCTCAGTTCCCGCAGGAAGGAGCTTCCATCCTGGGCCAGAGGGAAGAGCAGCAGCAGCCTCTGGCCGCCCAGCAGCAGCTCCACAGTGTGGCTCCTCCTGGACACAACATGATGGTTAAAATACAGATAACGACAACACTTAAATGCACTGAATGCCATTTCCACCACTCAATCAAATTCCATTCATCCAAACACAGCCTCTGTACCTGCAGTGGTGCTTTGGGTCGGGGCAGGAGGTGTTTATGGATTTGTCCCCGAGCTGAGAAGCTCTCTCTCTGGGGTGAAGGACCACAGAGCCCAGAGGCACACGGACCAGCCTGCACCAGGAGGAGGAGGATTGATGAAGGTCTGCGCTGCTCCTCTCTCTTTCTGCAAGCTCTCTGAAGTCGATCTTCAGCACCCAGAGGTGTCGGTGGGTGAGAAAGAGGAGAGAGGGGAGGCTGGGCTCCTCGCTCTTGGATAAGATGTCTGACAGGAGGGGGTGGGTGTCCAGCTTAGAGGAGGAAGAGGAAGGGAGGAGGTGGGCAGGATAGCCTCCCTGGGCTCCCTGACTCTCCTCCAACTCCCAGGAGTTGATGACCGAGCGGGGGAGGAGCTGAGGAGTGTCAGGGGGCTCCGGGTCATTCTGCGATGCTGGTGCCTGGAAAAACACGTGACAAGGTTTTCATTTCCCAGGCCACATGAGACTTCATACGTCACATCGCTCTTCATCATCTTCACAACATGTACACGTTTCACAACATTTGATTTTAACACCTAAGATGAAGCAAATACTTACTAATGTAAACAAAACTGAAAAACTGAAGCAGTCCTTTTTATTTCAAGGACTCTAATCGTGCTGCTCTCTGACCTGGATCAGCACTGTGAGCTCGGTCTTGGTCTGACGGAGCTCCTCGGCCTCGGACAAGATGTACCACCGGGTCGATCCGGCTCGGAGGCCAAATGCGAGGCAGGAGTCAGGGAGCTCGGTCTCGGAGGACAGCAGGAGCTGGGAGTATGGCACGAGGAGGTTCAGCTGCAGGCTGGACAGCACCTCCTCAACAGGAGGACTCTGCTGCTGGTCTGAGAACAGGAGAACAGATCGCTCTTAATATTCCAGCATGCAGCAAAATCATCTCTGCACTACAGCTCAACCACACATTATGTAATGTGTTGTATATTAGGCCTGTCAATAAATGTTTTTTAATTCATTATTGATTAAACAGATTAATGGATTAATTGTAAAACAGGGCTCCAAACAGCAGCCATTTAGTTGCATTCTGTGACCCATTTTGGAGACAACTTAACAAAGATTTTGTAGCTCGGAGCACCAGTGAAAAATATGGTCCCTGCCTTTTTTTGTTTTTTAAAATCATCATCATATATCAAGTGAAACACCAGGAGCAGTGCTCCCACTGATAATGTTTTGCATGGCAGGCCACCACCACCAAGACCAACAACAACGAAAACAATAAAAACACAATCAATCTTCTGATCCACGTTTGTTCCTGAGACATGATCCACCTGAGGGGGTGAGACCGCAGCTGGATGCAGATGACAGAGATGACCCATGGTTTATAGAGACGCAGTGAAGATACAGCCATTTCTACACAAGACGTATGTAAAAAGGACATATCGATGTGCATTCAAACCGCGTTGGACCCGTTCATACGAGTCAGCCATCGCTCTGTTAGCAGAGTTCATTCACTTCACTGACAAAGCAGAGAAGTGTGGAGTAACACTGGGATCGGAGAGTCCATACTCAGACGATCCCTCTCTCTCACCCACAAGAGCACTCTTTTGATCAACTGATGGTTTTTACGATATAATTTTTAAAAAATGAACGTGATGCATTGCATGTTGATTTAAGTGGTGCTCTGAAATTCTGAGCTGGTGCACCAAAAATGTTCAGTAGAGAACATCTGTGCTACTCGTGGTTCGTCTGGTAAAATGTCCATCTTCACATTAGATGTTTTGCTCAACAAACCAAAAGATATTCAGTTTACTGTCACGTGAAACAAAGAAAAGCATCAAGTCCTCACATTTGAGTCACCAGGTTAAAGGACTGTCCCGCTGTTGGTGTTAATCAGGATTCAGCCACTGAAGCAAAGTTTATGTTTGTTAGGTTCAACAATTTAACGTCTGTTGTTGTTCTCTGTAGTCAAAAAAGTTAACTAGACTTTCATTAACGTCTTAACACAGGTCGAGCTCTGTTTCACTTCCTGTTACTAAACCAGTTCTGCATTAGGTCTGGGATCCATCCGTCTGTCAGCCTTGATTCTGTTTTGCACTTTGAAAAAGCCTCATCATGTTGGAGAAGATGTTTCAAAGTTTTCCAAAACCTGCAGCAGCAGAACATTTCAAGATTTCTTTTGGTTGTTCATCTATGAACAGAGATGACGACCTTCAGAAGTGAGGAGGTTCCAGCTTTTTCATAGCAAAGTTATCCAGCTAACATCGCAATGCTGCTACATCAGGGCCTCACATGAACTCAGACTAATCAATTCAATCTAAGATGGGTAGAAAACATAATTCATGCAAATATGAAAAAACAAGAACGGCAACTGCAGCTTCCATATTTGTTTGGATAAACTATATAAAGCTGATCGTGTGCCCACCTGCGTCCTGATTGGTCCACGTGAAGTCATCTGAAAGGTACATCAGGCCAAACAGCCGGTCCGTCAGCACCAGACACGCCTCCTTCTGCTCCACCTCCTCCTTTACCTGAAGACAGTAGCACCACAGAACCCTGCTGACCTGAAGCTGCTGCTCCTCCTCCTCCTCTTCACAGAGCTCCCCCTGCTGGCCATTGGGGTCTTCTGCAGGAGGAACAGTGAGCGACGTGGAGGAGGAGGAACAGACGGACTCCTCAACAGAGTCATCCAGACCCATCTCAAAGTATCCGTCCCTGGAGCCTGGACTGGAAAAATGAGCATAAAACAGTGAATGAATCAAGAAGAATTATCCTTCAGAATCTATTTATTTATTCATTTTTTATTATTTACTTTTTATACATTTCCACATATTGATTTTATACAAAAATACAAACTTGTATCTTATTGGACACAGTCTTCAGACGTCATCATGTCAGAAACCACTGAAATCCCAAGAATCAGTGTGAATTTTAGAGGATCTCAGAAACCAGTGGGACCTTTTAGGGAACCAGTCTGAATTTCAGGGGGTTCCACACAACAGTGGGAAATTTAAAGGTTCTAAGAGGCCACTGAGAATCTGAGAAACTTTTAGGGGATCTCAGAAACCAGCAGGGATATCTGGAAATTCAATAACCAGCAACAACCTCTGACAAAAGTCAGCAGCAAGTTTATTCGACCTCAGAAATCAGTATGAGTTTTAATTAGATTTCAAAAACCATTCAAGAAACCAGCGAGAACTTCTGGAAATCCAACAAACCAGTAAGAGAAGGATGCTGGTTAAATTACCTGGGACATCCCACCTCGGTGAGCTCCACACAGGACTGAACCTCTCTGGATTCAGACGGCTTCTCTTCCTCCCTCTCCTCCTCCTGCTCTTCCTCTTCCTTTGTCTTCACCTGCTGCTCCTTCAGGGTGGAGCTGAGGCGATGAGAGAGCTGGGTAATGAAGTCTTTGTTGAAGGAGGAGAGGGAGAGCAGGTGAGCAGGAAACAGAGGACACCAGGGAGCGCTGCAGGAGAAGCAAGTGGTTTCAACTGGTCTGGAGGAGGAAGAGGAGCAGACACAACTGGAGGAGAGAGAGAGAAAGGGATGAATATAGGACTTCATCACATGAAATGCCAATATTTAACCAACTGTAGCACCAACTGATTCTTTCATGTTCTGAATTGTCATTTTGTGTTACTGTTGTGTGTCAATAAAGGTCAATTAAACTGCCACAGCACGTTAAAACACTTCCCGCACAGAGTTTTTAAAATTAAAAGCCTTCCAGTGGCTCAGAAAGTGAGGTGAGTAGATATTTCTATTACATTAGTAGCACTGTTATTTGATACTGACCAGACAGTATTAGTAGAAATACTTGTGGGAGCTCCGCGGTGTGTGTGTTCAGACAGACTGACAGCAGGTTGTTGTACCTGCAGACAAACACATGAAGGAACATCAGAAACCAGCTGAAATAAACATAAATATCTAAATGAACTTCCATCTGCACACATCATCACCAGCTCCCTTCCTTAGCAGTACGTAGGCACAGCGACGCTTTGACCTAAATGCTAACATTAGCATGAAAACTTACTCACAATGACTATGTTAGCTCACTTTATAAATAAAATTGCGAGGCTAAAAAACAGGCTTTGCTACGAGCGAATCCTCATCTACAAAAGAAACAATCTGAAATATTTATTGTACAGATTTTCTGGGAGAATATTTCTGGGATTATCTTGTCAGTATCATCAGGCTGCATTTGAGCCCTCTGACAGTTCAGTCTGGAAATGTTTGACATTCAGTTGAATCCTCTGTCATTCTTCATGATGCACATTTTCAGTTTGTATCAAGACATTCTGTTCAATGAAACAGTTACACTCCTAATATAAATGATTACTTTAATTTGCTGTCACATAAATCCTCCTGAACACATTTCTGAACCGTCCCTGCCCCTCCACCTCCCCCATCCCATGAAACTGATATCCTACAGGTCGTCATGGTGACAGACCCCTCCCCTGCCTGCTGTTTCAGGTGTGTGTCTGACCTGGGCGGGGTTAGCAGACAGGAGGTGTGTGTTGGTGTTAAAGCTTGCAGGGGGAGGTGCAGCGTCCACAGGAGGGAGGACACTGGGGGGAACTGTGGCTCCTTCTCTGCTCGTCACATCTGGAAACAGGAGACCAAAGAGATGACTGACGCCGATGGAGACGAGCACTCCGACCATGTTGGTGCAGCTGATCGTTATTTTTTGATGAATTCAGTCATATTGTGCCACAGTGTCACATTTTCTTTCTATTTCTCAGTGGAATAATTTAAAGTTTTCACAAACTAAGTTTAACTAAATTGTACTCAGAATGTGCTGCAATGATTTTACAGCTCCTGCTTCTTAAATGTGAATATTTGAAGCTTGTCCTGATCTTAAAATTTGTTAAATATCTTTGGGTTTTTGACTGTTGGTCCGCCAAAACGAGACATATTAATAAGACATTTTGATGGGCATCATTCACCGTTTTATACACCAATACATACAGCAAATTCACTCATTATGAAAATAATTTGCAGTCTTAAAAACAATCAGCAAACATGACTTTAAGCTTTAGCTGAACACGTAGTCATGCACACAGTTCTGACAGAAAAGTAATGATCATGCAGAGTTTCACTGAATCTGAAACAAATTTCCAGTTTCATAAAAAAATCAAGGCTGCATAACAGTCAAACCCCGTTTCACTGGACAGGCATAAAAAAATACCAACATGCATTTGGTTCTTACTGTTTAGATTCAGACATTCACACAGCGCGCAGCCTGCACTACACCAGAGCAAATATTAGTGTGACAGACAGAAGTTAGTGAGCATTAGCAGGGAGTCACGACATTAGTGAACATCACTTGTTGATTAACTATTCTCCTGTCGTCCAGCTGTTTGTAAAGCCATCACTCAGCCCGTGTGCACAGTCTAACTGCTGAGAAACAAACTCGTCAGTGCTCTCTGGTGGACAAACTATGCGACAGACCATATTTCGTAGCGCTAACCCTCATTATCTGAAGATTAAAGACAAAGTCAGTGAGAATCAAACTTTATCTTCACTGAAAGCAGCAGCCAGACAGACTTTATGTTTTTACTTTTCTGTTTCTTTTCAGTAAAAAGACACAACATGAAACTCAGACTACTTTGGACGGTGATGGAGCTAAACTAACAGTTTCTCCCTTCCTCCTGCCTTTCTGCTAAGCTACGCTAAACTCCCTCATAGATGTTTTATGGTTAGTTTGACGCTCAGTTTGAGATTTACTTATCAGTTACTTTGCGTTTAATGTTCAATTCCGGATTTATGAATTACTTTGATCTCACGTTTTCATAATCCACTGTTGGTCGACCTCTGTTTTATATAACTGTAAACTCAACATTTGGACTGTTGGACAGACTGTTGAAGATGTCGCCTTGGTCTCTGGGTAACTGTCATGGGTACTTCTAGACTAAACAACGGGCAGATTAACTGATACTGAAAATCATCACTAGCTGCAGCTCTGTCAGCTGCTGTTTTTGGGGATCGCCTGTCGAGACAGACGGAGGACGACGCTCGTCTGTCTGGCCGCTGCCTTACAGCAGAAATAAAAACCACCACCCCGCTCCCTCGCGCCCTGCACAGCCTGATACATACATGATTACCTTGGCTGGGGCAGACAGCCTGCTGGGCCGGACAGGAGGAGGAGGAGGAAGAGGAGGAGGAGGTGACAGCAGGAGGAGCAACAGCAGAGGAGCAGCAGGAGGAGGAGGAGGAGGGGAGAGAGGAGGAGAGGTGAGGAGGTGCGGCGGCAGACAGCCTGGTCTCCTCACTGATCTGACGAGAGGACAGAGAGGAGGAAGCCTTCAGAGAGCAGCGGTCACCCACAACATCAACCAGATTACATCCTAGAACCTGCAACCGGCAGCTCCATCAGCAGCAGAGCAACAGCAGGTGGCTTTTAAGAGGTCTGAAGAGCAACGTTTGGTCATTTATACAGACAGACGTGCTCTTTTTATTTTTTTAAAGAAAAAATTAACAAGCAAATCCAGTTGAATTAGTTCAGCACTGCTCTAGTTGTAGACTGACTGTACACGCACGTGTGTGAGGTTGTACGAAAGTGTGTAAACCGTGAAGTTCAAGAGGTAAATCTGAGAAACACTTTGTTTGGGTTTGTGTCGTCAGGCTTTTACTACACAACCCAGAATGACAAAGATCACTTCCTGTGTGGGACGTCCAGCATCCAGCATGGACGGACTTTTTGTTATAAGTATTATGCATGAAAGGTGTACCAACATGCATCTTAAATATACTAATTCAGGTTATTTTCCGTGCACAGTGGTCAAACCACATGCACTTTTTACGATCACAGCCGAACGCTATGATCCTTCGCTATTTTTATTACAAAATAAAATAATTCTCAGGCCCCTAAATATATGACAGAAATATCTGAAAGAAAAAAATATCACTGGAATGTATAAATGTAGTTAATGAATAATAAATAAAAGCCTGACTAAAAATAATTTGGCCACATTCTGGTCTGTCTTTGTTGCCCGGTTCCAGAGCTCTGAATGGCCACCCACATCTCGGATTTGTCGAACAAAGCAGGACTTGAAGGCAGGACTAAAAATGGGACATCAGCTTCCTGTACGGGCTGTGACTTTGATTTTAAACAGTTATTTTTTCTGTAGACTGGGCACCCAAACAGGAAGGGCCCTTGGTTAGTCACCTTGACAAGAGCCAACAAACACACTGAGAAGCTTCTTCTGCAGCTGCAAACGGTTGGCCATAAATATTTTTGACAAGTTGTTATACCAAAAAAGTGAAAAATAATAATAATTGCAGGGAATATGTCGTGCACATTCACAGAAAATACTGAACTACAGAATCTTGCAGGCTATGTTTAAACACATCTAGCTCGCAAACTTAACAGGCCAGTTTAACATTGGGGCATTTTTGATGAAAGTTTCCAAGATTACAGCCTCCCACATCTAATTGTGCCTCATGCCCACAGTCCTCTGATTTACTGGCTGCATGTGCATTACATTGTAACTCTGCTGCTGATGTGCATACTCTGTCCAATCTAAAAAGGTCACCTTGTCGTTAGTGTCCAGTTGTGGTTGCTGATCTGCAGGTTGTGACTCAAACAAACACTACAGCAGCTCATTACACTCTGTTTGTCAACAAAACAGGCTGCTGTGTGTTTTAACATCAATCTTCAGGCTTTAGAGATCTGTTAGTAATCAACTTGATATCAAGTTCACTATTAGTCACAGTGAATTAGTACATTTTGTCTTTTCTGATTGGTCTATAATGAGGTTAGAACTATAAAATCACTAATGTGGGTTTCAGGGTTAATTCATTTAGAGTCTCTGACTAAAACTGAGTACAACTAAGACGGATGTTAAAAGGAAACTTGTTTTTAGCTCTGCTGTCTCACTCATTTCTATACACTGGATACATGAATGAAAGATAAATTACTTAAACTCTCAACATTTCTAAACTATTTAATAGTCATTAAAGGGCCAAATGTATGCAAAAATGGTGGACCTAAACACTCCCTCCTGCTTTCCTGCTTGACTCAAAGCGACAGAACGTACCTTCTTGTCGCCGCTGCTCATCCGGTCTTTGACTTCTTTGGCTTTCTGAATGGCTTTCAACACTTCCACTGTGTCCAGCTCCTTTTCTGTCGTCACTTTACCGTCCAGACAAACCTGACGACGCGGACACAAAACCCCCCCCACCAAAATCAATATTATTACTATTAATCACTGACATAAGAAAAACAGTAGAAACAGTCATATTGAAGAAGTAAAGAAGAAATACTACTACTAGCAGCATGAGCAGTTTTTATAGTAGTAGCAGTAGTGATACTTGTAGTGGCAGTAATATCAGTGTTAGCAGCAGCTCCTAAGCAGCGTGGTGGTGCTGGTTGTTTACTTGTGCAGCATGAACAACATTTTGGTGGTAGCAGTAGTAGCAGTACAGTAGTAATATTAAAAGTGTTGTGGTTTTGGTGGTGTACCTCTGCTGCGCGGTCTCCAAACTGGGCCAGGACTTTGGTTCTGTAGTCTGGGATGATGCACATGGGGTTACTGGACAGGTTGAGTTTTTCCAGACAGGGCAGAGAGCCGATGTTCCTGATCTCCTCCAACTGGAAACACACACAAAACCCATCAGCCTCATGTTTTTCCTCTTAAACTCTGGAGAGAAATGGTTGGATGTTTTTCCTGAAGTTGTTTTTCATCATGCAGTGAAGAGTCAACAGCAGAGAGGCAACAGAAAATGAGGAGAAGGGAAGATGGAGATGGACGAGGACTTACTGAATTAATATGGATCAATTACACTGACACTGATATCAAATAATTTTTATAATTTTCTACATGTTCTCAACTGTTTTCAAGCAAAAAAAATGCAGGAAGTTTTTCTTCGGCACTCTTAAGATAAAGTATAAAAAGAAGATTTTCTGTATGTATTGACAAGCATCGACCATCAGGACGTCCACAGTGTGATTACCTGAGCCAGCTGGTTGTGGCTGAGGTCCAGGTTGACCAGAGAGTAGAGCTTGGTGAGGCCGGTCAGTTGGTCCAGCTGGTTGCCAGCCAGGCTCAGGGTTTTGATGTTGCCCAGCCGAGTGTGAGCAGCTTCCAGGACCCGCAGGCTGTTGTAGGACAGATCCACGTGGACCAGGTTGTACAGGTGCTGTAACCAAAGGACAGTTGCTTCAGTGCAACTATTAATGACAAACTACACATCTGCGGGGGCGTCTCACTGCACCTGTCAGGACCAGCTAACACTAACTGCTATGCTGCAGCTACTTTCACATTAAATCCCCTCATTTGTTAAGTTCCACACATCTCATCCTGTGCAACACTGACACAGAATGGGATAGGACGACTCTACAGACAAGTGACGGAAAGTTCCAGACATGCAATAAGACTGTTACATGAAAAAAAGTAGCTCTTCAATTATTAGTCTCTCATCTTTCTGGTCCTTCTGCAAACTAGTCTCAGAATCAAGTAGTAATTTAAGTCATGTATCAAGCAGAAATGTCACACTTTCTTGTCCTCTTGTTCTGCTCCTCTGATGTGTATCAAAGTAAACTGAAGGTGTCTGTTGGTCGGACAAATCGGGACATCACCTTGGGCTCTAGAAAATTCCAGACTTTTCTTACGATATTCTGACAGTTAACAGAGCAGTCATTAATCGATTCATCTAGAAACTAGAAGGGCACTCGGAGAGCGCAGACCTCCACTCATCTATGAATGCGCAGACTTCACGGTCAGTATTGCTGCTTGTTCTCATAAACAACTCACAACTTTGCTGAACAAAAAAGCATTGTTACAGTTGCACCAGTCCTCCCATGAAACCCGTCCCACAGCGTTCCATTACGACTGCTATCTGTATGAAGTTTGCACAACGACATATTTCTGCTCCCGCATCATATTTGTACAACCAGCTACGTTGTGTCACTGCTGAACTTTACTGCCATCTACTGGATCATAGGGTGTCTGGCATTTATCCACCAAAGCCAAACTGCTCATCTTGCAATATCAACGAAAGTAAAACCAACAAATCAGACCAAAGACAGACATAATAACCATCGTATGAATCAGCACTGAAAACTGTTTTTTTCAATCCTTGAAATGAAGCCGACATAAAGGACGACCGTCCTCACAGAGCTGACGTCATCACGCCGTCACATACCTGGAGGTTTTCCACTGTGGACAGCTTGTTGTAGCTCAGATCCAGAAACTCCACCTTTGGAATCAGTTTCTACAACGGAGAAAAGCTCAGTGTCAGCACACAGAAACTGATGCTCTGAACCTAATCTTTCCTTTATTCACATACATTTTCTGTGTTAAGACAGAGAGGGTGACATCAAGGATAGCGTGACCAATCAGTGGACGCAGCACATGTCTGTTTTGAGTATTTTTATCAATCAACATCTTAAACTGAACAAATGCAAGCAAACGTCTGGACGTCAAGATACTAAAAAAGACCACAAGTTTTACAAATATGATGAACTTAGCATCATCATATCACCATCTCTTTTCATCATCACCTGCAACTCCTCCAGGATTTCAATGACCACTGAACAAAACAGAGCTGCTGCAAATCTGGATTTTTTTCTCTGTCAGATTCTAAAGTTTTTTGTTTAACAACAGAGGAGTTGAGTCCGAACGGGATTCCTTTATCTTGTTGCATAAAACAGTCAAACATCAAAGCAAATGTTACTCAAAAACTGACTTTTAAACACCGTTATCGACTGATGTTGACAGAGTTCGGGTTTGGTGGGCACGTCTTACCACAGAGCCGTCGATGGCGCTGATGCAGTTGTGGCTCATGTCCAGCGTGGTCAGGTTTCTCCACACGGGGATGACGGCTGTGACGGGGCAGCCAGACTCCGCCCCCTCAGGCTCCCACTGTGAGAACTCGCTCGCCTCAGGGACCAGGATCGACTAGAGGAAGCCAGATCATGGCACATAGGTCAGTACACAGCACACAAGAGGAGCGTGAACATGCGTGCTGTAGTGTAGTATTTAGTCTAAACTGTACCATCATGGTTTCTGTGGAGTAATGGATACTCAGAGTTGCCAGACTCGACCTCAGAGACGACAGACCTCGAATCTGCTGCGAGCTGCACTCACTGATCTGAAGACAGAGGAAGAGATAGAAGTTATTCTGTCAGGTTTTCACTGAATTTCTGAGAAGTCAAAATAAAACCTCCCTTTCAATATGCTCATACAGATATATACCCAAGGAAACATGACATGACTACATAATCAACTGAGCACCAGTATCTCACATGCATCATGGCATTTCATTGCTGCTGATCATCTTAGCTGGCACTTTATTTGTCTCCTCTGTGTTTTTACTATGTGGCTGGAAAGGGAAGTGGGTCATGCAGCAAGGGTCTGTGGACCGAATCGTACTGGGGACATTAAGGTTAAGTAGTAAGTTGTGACCGGCCCCTTTGTTCTTTGTTCTCTGTGATGATGGGACACAGGGGCTCTGTCTGCAGCAGATGAAGCAAGAACCACAGCGTCATTGTTCTCTGATTAAAGTCTGAATGATGAAAAGCCTGAAAAGATAATTCTGTTTCCATCAGCCTGTCACGTGTCATCACATCTCCTTATCGATTCACCAACTTCTATATGAAATATTGCCAAATGTTTCGAATTCCTGCCATTTCACTACAGACTCAACTCAATAAAGACCGTGAACTCGAGCCCTTTCATCCATAAAGAGACAGTAGAAGAGAGAAGAGAGAGGGGAAGTCGATAATAAGTATTGACAGCATTAACTAGCTGCTTATTAGCATGCATATTATGAGTATGCCAGCTCTTTATTAGTCATTCAAAGCACTTATTAAAGCCTTATTCTGGGAGTTAGGATTATCTAGGGTTAGAAAATCAAACTCGTATTGTACAATGACTTCCTTACTTACTAATCAACAAGCAGTAAGTAAGAGGTTATTGAGGAAACAATCTTAGTTAATGGCCCAGTAGTTCTACTAATGGTCATGCAGAATGATGCATTAATAAGAGCTTTAAAATGACTAATTAATATGCTATTGATTTACATACTAACAAACAAGTAGTCAATGGTTAATATTGGCTGGTAAATGGTTAAAAGTGCTATCTCATTTTTTCTCTAGCAAACACTCGTCTGCTGTGTGAGAGCTGTGTGGTTATCACAAACACACAAGTCAAACAGCATGTGTGTTTTCAGCTGTCAAGCCTTCATCAAGGTGGTTAAATTCCCCACATGAATGACGTAGTCAGAGAGAGATTCACTCTCCATTCACCTCATCAGCTTCGCACTTTGTTCCGTCTGATTTACTTTGTTCTTACTTGTGTGACCAGGCACTAAGCTGTGACAACAGTCTGGTATACATGAGTAAAACGCTGGTTTACCTGGTGTTCATTAACCTATTATCAAATACAGGTTTGCGTGTGATATGAATGAGGAGAGGCAGACAGAGCACAGACTGTTACCTCTATCTGCAGCAGCGATTTGAAAACAGATAGGTCGAAGGGGAGACTGCTCTCCTGGATGTTACTCGTTCCTACTGGACCTCTGGTACCAGAAATCTGACCAATGGAAGCAAAACAAGTAAGACAACTGAAACAACACTACAGTGTAAGATGAGCATTTGATTCAAATAAAGAGGTGTGTGACCTTGAGGTATCGCAGCCTGCAGGTGAAGTCGAGGATGTGTCCCAGGTCGGTCTTGGCGTCTCCGTTACAGCAGGTTGGTTTGGCCAAACGTAGCTGCTGGGAGACGGAGTAAAGCTGCAGAGGATGGAGAGAAAACACTTCGCCAGCCTGCAGCAGCTGCTCACCTACGACAAAAGAACGCACAAATGTCTGATACTGCTCACTGTAACAGGTTTCATCTGAAAAATGTACAGCGAGATGCATCTTTTTCTTTGGGAATTAAGCGTTTAAGACAGATATTTAAATATTTTGGGGTAGTAAACAACCAAACAAACAAAAAGAAAAAGTGCAGAGTCATCATGTCTCACATCATGTCATTGTGCAATCAAAGAGTCAGCTCAGTCTTATTGATTTTTACTTAACTGTGGATGAAAGGCAGCCATGTGACTTAAATCGTCATGATGTTAATCAATGTGTGTTGTCTCTGATTAATAATAATAAAAAAGCGTTCTGGCTCACTGCACTTTACATCTTGAGCTGATAAGCATAGTAACAACTCCAGAGAGAGAGAAAGCCTTTGCAGCTACACAGAGAGGAAACTGAAGGAGCCTCATTAATTGTTAACACATTTGTAGAAACACTAGATGAGAGAGCAGAGGTCAAAGGTCAGAAAGAAAGCAAACCTTTATGGAACAACTCCTCAGCCAGCGCAGCTGTGATACCGTTGATCTCCTGAAAGAGACAAAGACTTTGTGGATTCACTTCAAAACAACAAGCAGCTTGTAGAGTTAATGATCTTACTTCTCCACGGCTCATTAAATCACTCGTCATGGTTTCAACTCTGCTGATGACACTGATTTGTCAAGGTAACTCCATCCATGATTAACAAACTGAACCTCTGATTGTGTCTGAGTCACATTAGCTGGGTAACATGTGAGCCTGGATTAGTTACACAGCATTGAAGAAGTCCAGCACGACACCTCACCTCCGGCTGTGAGCGTCATTGTTTTCATCTGAGTTATATTATACAGTAATTATGTGCTCATGCAGCACTAATGCAGCTGAATAACAAACAACAATAACTGTTTTCTGTAATCATTTAACCTTGCCTGTGGCAGTCATGCGTTGATCATCTCATGTCACATGAGAAGATTTTTCTATCGGCTGTTTACTCTGCAGAGTCCTGAGGACTCAGACAAAAGTGGTCTGTTGTACAGACATAATCATATGATCACAGTCAGACATCACAAAGCCTTAAACTGCTGCTAACACCAGCCTGGAGCTGCGCTTCTACATCTGAGAGATAATCATCGTTTACTGGACAGAAAAACACACATATCCCTGCTCTCTAATTACATTTTATCACATGGCAAACAGTTTTCAGCCAATCAGCAATTTTTTGACGTGATGAAATCCAGAACCCAAAAAAGTAGAGTCACAACTGAAATTTTGGACCTGATTGTAGTGTAGCACAGGTCACGTCACAGCATTTAGCAAAAGAAACCAGCTATGCACACCATCTTCTACACTTGCATCAGAGAAAAGTATTCATGACAACATTTCAGTACAAAGACCTTCAACAGAAAATCAGTAAACAACCTGATGAAGGTCTGTGTACTGAAACATTGTTCTGAACAAATTTCTCTGATTGCAAGAGTATGAGATAGAGTGTGGGAGTCTTTCATCCTGCTTTATCAACCCATGGTCTTCTCCTATGCACTTGTCCATTCACACGTGTGGAAAAGTTTCGCTCTTGAATGTATAAAATGTCAGAAAAAAGTGAACAATCACAAAATCACCGTTGTCCTTTTCTCTGACCAGCAGTTCAAAAGCCCAAAACCTTCAGCTTGCAATTATACAAAACAGAATAAAAGCAAATCCCCGCATTGGAGAAGCTGCAACCAGTGAATGGTTGGCATTTTTGCTTCATAATGTCATCCAGCTTTATGGAAATACAACGATAAATCCCTGGAGATTTACCAGCAATTTACCGCATCAGCAGTTTGGGGAACGCCCTTACCTGTTTCAACATGACAATCTGCACAAAGCCAAATCCACAAAAAAGAAATGTTTCTTTACAGTTTGTTGTGGAAAAGCAGAACTGGCCTGCAGAGGCCTGACCTCAACCCCATCGAATGCCTTTGAGATAAACTGAAATGCTGACAGTGAGCCAGGACGTATCACCTGACATCAGTGTTGGATCTCACTGTTTCACTTGTGGCTGAATCTGAGGTGGAAAGTCTGAAATCAGAGGGCTCTTACAGCAGCAGATTAATGCCCATGGTTTGGAATCACATGTTCATCTGTTATATGCAAATGTAATTTTCTCAGGTCCACATACTTTTGGCCATGGAGTGTACCCGCTTAGCAAGTAGTCAAGCATGTGTTATGTATATTTTCCTCTTATTATGACTGAATCACCAGCAGGCTGAAGACTATCAGGTGTAGTGCAAGACGGTTGAAGCACCTGAACAGGTTTCAGCACATGTGCAGCAGTAAGGTTGCAGTAGCTTCAGGTGTACTCACGTAAAGGTGAAAGTGCAGGAAGCAGGCGAGCGGAGTGGGCGTGGCCTGTGGGAACTGCTGCAGCAGCGTCTGCAGGTAGAGTTCCAGCTCCTTCTGCCGCCGCTCCACCAGACTCTTCGAGTTCTTCCCCAACATCTTCTTTGGAGGAAGCAGCCGTCGGTCCACCTTCTTCTCTGCCGTCAGCTGAAGGGAAACGGACAGTTGGATAAAACATTCACTGGAATCAATTGTCGACATTGATTGTTATTTATCCTTGATTGCATAAGACTAGTTTGTATGTGTGTGTGAGTGAGTGAGTGTGTGTGTGTGTGTGTGTGTTGTGCTATGAATAATAAATACTTTCTGTACTTTTTCAGGAAAAAAAAAGACTTAAAAAAAGGACTAAACATTCATTTATTACGCAGATATGTCCCATATTCTCCGGGTGCAGCTCCTCCAATGTGAAGACAGATGATTGGCTTTATGTTATTGTAAACTGAGTATGTTTGGACTGTTGGTCCAACATAAGACTTTTGAAGACGCAACCTTGGAATCTAGTAGATGAACAGATGAATAGATGAACACGTGTGGAGCACGATTCCCTTGTGATTGTGAATGAACACCACGAGTATTGAGTATAAGTATAATAAATATAATGACACACAGGCAAGTAAATGAATTTTTATGAACTGCATTGCTGATAGTAAATTCGGGATAAAGATGAATCTCAGTGAAAATGACCACTCTTAGGGTAATTACAAATTGTCTGTTAAAGTTGTATTGACCGTGGGAAAGTAGAAACTGGCTAATCAGTAAAGTTAGCCTTTATTGTCCTCTTCACATTTCTGCAATTGCAAGACTGATGACTAGAGTTACTGGCCCTAAATTTCCCCAATGTGCATCTCTAATTAGTATTCATTATGGTTCATTATGTAATTATGAAGCTGGCTAATTAGGCTGTCCTGATTTGTGGCACAAAACATAACGGTTTAAAAATTCAGCCAGTAAGAAATATTGCTTCGTGCATCACAGAACAAAACTGAATTTTATAACAAACCACATTTGTCCTGCTGTTAGTAATTGGACATACTAAAGAACAAGTATTTGGTGAAAGCGATCGCATCTGTTACACCAAGAAGATTATTACTGATGGTGGTCAACAGCCACCGGCTGACCTGCTCCGGTCTCTTACCTTTTCGTGGAGGTCGTGGAAGTCACTGTAGCGGTGCTTCACAGTCCACTTGTGCTCTCCATCAGTCACCTCTATAATATAGACCTGAAACACGACAGCAGGACAAATCAGGGATTACATCACATCCCGCCTTAATTAAAACTGTTGGGATCGAAGTGGTTCCTGAGTTGCATGGGTGCTCCAATTAAATAGAGAAAGATGAAGAAATACAAAGACCATCTTTGAAAAGACACCAAGACTGACTCTACACAACCTGATATCTGGTGAGGTAAATCTAACGTTTGAACCACCCGCTGAGGATGAACACGAGATGCGGCTGAGAGCTCCAGTTCCACAGTTCCAGTAAGCGGACCGTGTGCTAAAATCGAACCGTAAGAACATGAAATATCGGTCCTGACAGAGAAAGAAAAAGCTGCAGTGGGCTGTCAGGTCTGTATTCTTCAGAGGGAACTCTGTAAACTCTGAAACCGGCTGACACCTCAGTTAACACGACAGTTAGCAGCTAGCTTGTCAGCTCTGTCTGGTTCTATTCGTCCAGCTTCAGGAGGTGAAGATATAACGATTGAGCAAATAATGTCCAATAACTGAACAGCTCATGCAAACACTGATAGAGTCATTTATTCAACATTAATTCATTCACTTTCGCAGACGTGGAGCTTGGGTAGCTCCAAGCTAAGCTAACTAGCGCTAAGATAGGGGAACCCGGACGTAGCTTACAGTGTAGTTTTCCACCAGCTCCGACCCGACAACACACACTTTCCTCTCCGAAACCTCCTCTGGAAACGGGTCGGACTCCATCATGAGGCCGGGGCGAACAAAATACTATCTGTTGTTAAAAAACTGTCAGGTTGATTAAAACGGCTGCAGAAGATTTCCAGCTCTTCTTCTCCGTTAGCCGCCTCCTGACGCCATGTTTGTTGTGGTAGCGAACGAAGCAGCTCAGCTGACCGCTTTAAAACGCTCAAACTTTATTTAAATTTGTTCTGTGACAATTTTTTCACCACGGTTTCCGTCCAGAAAGAAACTGTTTTATGTTGAACGTTTATGAAACTCATGTACATTATATGAGCAATAGGAATTGGTAATTAGACTACTCCTACAATAAAGGTCAAAATACATTTGGAAGAAAAACTAATTGAGTGGAACGACGGTTATGTCACGAGCTTTGTCCGATAATGGAAATATGACTCATCTCTGAACTATTCATCACGACCATGATGATCTTAACAGCAGCACAGTAACAGCGATGAGGGTGGTAGACATTGGTAGAGTATGAGGCAATAGACTTAATACGCTGAGGTATGAGGATCAGTGTGGAAACAAATTGACCACAATGGGTTTCTGAGGCAAACACCAAACTTTGGACCAACAAATGTACAAATCCTTCCAGTAACAGGGAGCGTCAGAGGCACAGATATGTCTCTTTTAATGGGCCTGTTTTAACAATACATTGAAACTCTTCTTAGGAAACACATATTTTGGAAAAATGTGATTTCATCTGATGTCTGTGAGTGTATACCTTTCAGTTCAGTTCAGTTTTCTTTGTTGTGCCACAAGATGAGAAAATTCTTTTCACAGTGAGCCATCATAAAAACAAAATCATGAAACATGGTAAAAATGTACTAAGGCAACAGCAGATATTGAAGGTGCTGTGTTGTCAGCATAAAACAAAGGTTGTATGATAGAAGCAATGAAAGCTGTAACAAAAGAAGAAAATAAAACAATAAGCAGTTTATAAAGTATTAAACTCTTGCATATGAGATAAATGAACCTTTTGGAAACCTGTGTCTCTCATTCCTTCAGGATTGGATGGTTTGGATTTGATATGATGGAGTTTATCATTTGGTTTTATTTACTTCTTTGGTCTATTTTTATTTTTCTACAATTACTGTTTAACCCTGGCTGTGTTTAACGTTTAATGTGTTTATTGTAAATAAAGAGCATAAAATAGAGGCTTTATGCTCCTGTAAGACTCATAAACTACAACTTGCCAAGGAAACAATTATTAGCTGGATTATGAAGACAGATGGTGATGTTTTGCTGTATTAAAATAGTCTAAATAGCACATGGTAAACTGTTTGTGTCGTCAGTGAGGTTAATAGTAGTTTATTGCTGCCAGATGGGATCATCCTATACACTTAGAGTTGGTTCTGCAGATTATTCAGGACTTCATTACAAGAATCAGTCAACTCAGAATCCATTTTCACAACAGATGCAATCATCTTTCTAAACCTCACACAGTCCTGGACTGTTTACTGCCAGCTAAGATGGGACACATCGCTCAGTTTGAGGTCCATATGAAACTTAACATCCTTTTCATGACACATTAGTGGTGATTTAAGTATAGAAAATCTCTTGTAATATATACATCACTTTTGCTGGATGGGTCACAGGAAGCACTGTCCCCTCTCATCCTCTTCTTCAAACTGTTCTGTGTAATATGCATCTCAGCCACATGGGGTCACTAGTGCAGCTGCACACCTAGCAGCATGTTAATGCCATGTTGTGGTCTGAGGGTTGAATACAACTGTTATAAATATGTTTGAACTGAACAGGTTTGTGACAGCAGGAATAGTTGTTGACATCAGCATGCTAACATGCCCATAAGAACAATGTTAACATGATGATGTTTACATGTATAATGTTTACCATGTTCACCATCTTATTTAGTGTATTAGCCTGCTAACATTTGCTAATTAGCTTTAAACAAAAAGAGCAGCTGAGGCTGATGGCAGCATCATTAGTTTTGCAAGTACTTCATCATAAACTGAAGTACCAAATAGTTGCTGACATATTTCACTAAAATCACACATATCAAGCTTGTGGTAGCACTAGATTAAAAGCCTGGTCTTCATCCACTGTTTTTGCTTTTTGGAATACTTGCTGGTTTTAACGACTTAACTTCCACTGTGTCGGATCAATAAAGTCTAATCTTATCTTACCTTATCAAAGTTAGTCAAGGGACCATGAATGTCTGTACAAGATTTCAACTCAATCGGTTATTTCTTAAGATATTTCTTTCTGGACCAAAGCAGTAGACGGAGTGACATTGCTATCCCTCGAGCCACGAGGGTTAGCACTTGATTTGTCTTTTTCAGAGGTAAACCTTTTTGAGGCAGATTTTATTTCCCACAATTTGGAGTTTGGGACCAGAGACAAAGTCCTTTGTTTGTTATTTATTATTTCATATAAGAATCTATGTTCCTTTCTGAAAAATGTTTCACCACTGCAACAGTATTTGTCTGTGTCTTAAGTCCATGTGGGCTGGGTACTTGTATATGCATGACACAATAACTAACTACAGACACTGCTATTACAGTAACTAGGCTACTACAATCCTGCTGCCCCAGTGTTGCTGGTTGTTGTTGCTGTCTGTTGTCAGAGGGGCGGGCAGTAACAGCAGCAGCTCTGGATCAGATTTCAGCTGCTAAAACTGAAGTGGAGTGAACCATCCTGCTGCAGGGAGCAGCTTTCTGCTAATCACAACAACCGCATGCAAGCTGAAGCAACCACAGGCCGTTATATATATTATAATATCTTACGCTAATGTAGGTAATAACTTATAGAAAGCTGTCCTATTACAGTGTTGTTAATAGGCAGTGGACAAACCTGCAAAAACCTGCCCCCCCTCCTTCTGTTAAACCCATGAATGGATCCTTCCAGCTCTTTATCCAGGCTGTGAGGGGAAGGCTGAGCCACAGTCAGAGCTGGTCAGAGCTGAGTGCACTGTAGTTGCTGGCCTAAAACTGAGAAAAAACTGCCTTAAATCAGATAGAAGACGCTTACAACCCCTCAGTAGCTCACCTCAGTTCACTAATCAGAGCTGTAAAGAGCTGACTTGACTTTCAGAGAGGTGAAGAAGACAGATTATAGAGACAGAGGAGGGCGTGACAGCCGAGCAGGCAAGCTGCTGCTGCAAGGGGAGGAAGAGCAGGCTATGCATCAGCCAAAGCCAGAGGTCAAGAAAAAAAGCGAAAGAATAGTTAAAAGGTAGAGTCTGAGCGAGAGGGGGGTCTTTTGTGATCTGAGCCAGAAAAACAGAACCAGCCTCTCTTTGTTGTTGTGTGACCACTGAGGGAGGAGGATGTGAAGGAGAGCAGCAGGGAGGAAGGGAGGCGACTGCAAGAAAGACAACAAAATGCTCTCAGAGATGATGTGCAGGAGGAGCTGCCAGCAGCAGGAGCAGCAGCAGCAGGATGGAAAGGGGGCTCCGCAGAGGGACCCTTCCAGCCGCAGGAAGCACGGCTGGTCCAAGAGCTGCAGGGGGCGCCTTCAGGGGCGGCGGAGAGGAGGGGGAGGGTGGCCAAGAGGGCGAAATCACCACCACCAACACCCTCAACGTCATCATCCTCAATACCATCATCGCCTACACCTTCAGAGGCCAGTGATGTCCCTCCGGCCCATTAATGTCAAAGGAAACAGAGCGAGGGGGATGCGGGCCCCCAAGAACACCAACCAGTTTTTAATGCACGAGAAGTACCAGATGCTGCATATGCGTTCCGACTCAGTGGGCAGCGACAGTGGCAGCAGCTCCGACAGTGATATGGAGCTCACTGACATGGACTCATACCTGGGCGTCCTGGAGAATGCCAGAGGAGCCCTCTTGGACAGTCCCAATCCACACGGCTCAACGACACCACCAGGACAGATCCTGGTACTGCACAAGGACAGTCTGCATCTGCACAAGGAGAGTCTGCGCCTGCAGGAGGACAGTCTGCGTCTGCAGGAGGACAGCATGCAGTATTTCCCCTCTGAAGATGACCTGATTCAGAGCCAGAATTTCATGCAGAGGGACTTTGTTGAGTTCTGTGACATCCTGACGTCCTGAAGGGAAACTTTCAGGGAGCCATTTTGTTCTCAGCAGTGTGAAACTCAAACCCCAAACTGAATGGGGTCAGGTTTGTTCTGCTTCATGTTCACAGAAAATGAAGAAATCTCTATCTTATCAAGTCATTTAGCCTTAAAGTGTTAAGAATATGCTTGCAGGGTGAAATCATTGCACCAGTTTTTCCAGCAGAAATCAACTTTTTAAAAATGTTTTTAAATGAAGTGTCATTTTTTTAATACTCGTGCATTGATCTGCCTTAATTTGTCTTTTTTCAACATACGGGCACTGATGTTCAGAAACAAGAGGAACTGCACTGAGAAAGAGTGAAATTATTTCACCCTGCTGGTACTTTTCTAGGCTTAAGAAGAAAAAACAACTTTTACAGAATGCAAGATTAAATGACATTATTAAGACGGATGTTTTTTACAGTTCATGTTTGATCATGTACAGTGTGTCCGGGTGCTGTAAAGTGCTGCCTTTCTGTTGTTGTTGTTGCACACAAAGGGCGATGGGCTGGGTGGTGGGAGTGAGCCCAAACAGCCAGTCAGCATTGAGCTGCCTGGATTAGGCTGCAGATGATTGGCTGATACAGACTGTCATTAATAAAAAAAAAGTCCTTTACAGAATGAAAAAAAAAAAAAAAACACAAATAAATATCTGATTGATGGAATGTGGGCTGATTGAGTTTCTTTGTTGGTATGAATGAATGAGTGAGTTTTTCATTAAGTATTAAGAATTGTTGGTGGAAGTGTGTCACTGAGTCATCAGGGGAGCTCAGTTAAACCATGTAAAGTAAATACTCAGCATGTGAGAGGAGCAGCAAGAACAGAGTAAAACATACTCAAGACAAATGCAGAAATAAGCATTTAAACACTTTCTTTAGTTGCAATGAATTAATAAATTAACACTGATCTTTTTGTATTGTGCCAGAAAACAACACACACACACACACACACACACACACACACACACACACACACACACACACCTATCAAGACACTCACCAAACATAAAAAAGAGCCTAAACCATGATATCAACGGCTGCTCATGTTTGCTAAAGAGACATGCAGATTTGATTACCATATCGCTCACTCACTACACAAATATAAACTAAGACATTGAAGGCAGTTACTCATACATGAAACAACTGAAAAAAATCATACATACATACCTTTATTATAGTTTTTACAGCTGTGTCTAAAAACTCTAATGTTTTTTTCTTTCTTGTATCTCATCTCATCTGGTCAGCCTTGCTGAAGAATGTAGACCTAAAATAACCAGATCTTTAAACATGCACAGAATTTTGACTATGCATAATATTGAACTGTATGCTGGTCTCTTAGTAGCCTGGTGACTGGCTGTCAAGGCATTCATACACATGCCCTGCTGCTAAATAGCCTGCTCACAGTAAGGTTTTTAGGAACATATTCTTATAAGTATCATTAATGAACGTTTTATTTATTCAGAAATCATAGACTTGCATTTAAAGCAGGAAGGCGGCAGAAACACTCCGCCCCTGCAGAGCAGTTGAAGTGGATTACATAAAGTGAAGTGGGCCGGTCACAAACCACTTAGGATGGGCAGTGAGGTATAAGCCTATTTGTGTTTGTGTGTCACAAACTAATAATGGTAGCAGGTCAAAGTGTGAGGAACAAGGAAGGTTATAGATATTCTTTACTTACGATTTATATTATCAATTATTCTGCCCATTAAAGTGAGAGAGCAGCAACTACACTGCAGTGCTGCTCTCTCACTAAATTTTTACCATGTCTGTAGTTACTACAGACATGGTAAAAATGAGAGGAAAGCGTTTTAAGTTTTCAGGCTGGCTGGAAAACTGTAAAATAGAGATAAATATTATAATGCTTTCATTTTATGCCCTTTCAGTCTGATCATCCCCCGTACAGCCTGTACATAATGTAAATAATGTAGGCCCCACTCTGCCTTTAGACATCAGGGAATGTGAAGGGAGAATTCACTCATACTCAGTGCAACGTAATGAAATAAATAAATAATAATAAACTGAACTATGTAAAACATTCAAATATGTGATTCAGAGTTAGCTGAAACACACCAAATCACATGAATCACTTCTAGTCAGGCTGAGGTGGCACGTAGGCTTACCGCTACTCTGCTAAGCTAGGCTAATGACCCTTGAGCAGGACCAGTTAGTTTAGCAATTTCTTTCAACATTATGACTGGATTCAGCTACTGCCTTATTAATTATTAGAAATTATTAATTAATGTAGAATAACAAATTGAATGAAACTGAACTGAACTGATTATACACTGCAATTACATATTAGAACTCTGTGGAGGGGAGGATTTAGCTTTAGCCAGCTAGCTAGCTGTGGAAATCTTCCCAGTTAGCTTTAACGTGACTTTTTCTTTAGTTGTCTAGTTGACTGTTTCTCTGTAGCAGAAAAGTTTTGTTTTTAAAGCCAGCTTGTTTTTACTTGAATTGGGCTCTGCATTTATTTAGCATAACAAGTGAAAAATAAGTGAAAAGCATTATTCTTAATGGAGTGTTTATTATCTTGTTGTCTCTTGTGCCGAGTCGCATTTGAACACTTTGTTATATAATAGCGGCTAACGGCTAAAAATAGCTAACGTTAATCAGCAAACAAGGATAAAATGGAATGTACACAAGGACAAAACATTATGATTAGGTGATAAATACACACTCTTAATCTTAAAAAAAAAAACAAAAAAAAAACATTATAACAAACACGATAGCCTACACTGGCAAACTGTTCTAAATTTGTTGTTGTTAATTAGAAAGTTATCTAACCCTATCTATTTGCTTGCCAACATTATAATGTTACTGTCTATGTCGAATTTACAATGCTGTATCCCAACTGCTATTTTACGGAGCACTTTACACCTCCTAAGGGCTAAGTGTAAGATTTAAGTTGTAATTTATGTCTAGGTTGGAGCTATTTCAGTTGGTGCAACCCTTGGAGTGAAATTTACTTGAGAAAACCTAGGAAAGTTTTTGCACTTAGAAATTGTAAGTAAATTCGACAAGGACAATCATCAAGTAAACTTTAGTCGGGGACATAAGTTTCTTTTACTGGCAAACCTCAGATAATTTCCTGATGATTATTAATATGGTCATTGAATTTTACTCTCCTTTTTAAAAATACAAAGAAATCTAATCATTAACGCATCATACTCAAAGTTACTTTAATGCCAGGGATAATGGAGAAGCAGCATTTCTTGGGCTATGTTCATATCACTAGAATGGATATAACATCAGATTGGCCTTTCAACTTTTGTATACATCACATTTTATGCGGCACAACACATAACTTCAAAATTCAAAATATATATTCTGTGATGATGGTAAACCTCTTACAACTTGTGAAGTGCAAAGCAATACACAATTTTTTTTTTTTACCTGAACAGCCAGATGGCTTTGCTTGTGACACAGCTTGCTGTAGTTGCTCCTTGAGAGGACACGTCATTGAGAGACAGCTGTAATGATACAGAATGCAGAATCAAAATTTAAACTGTAAACGGAATCAGAATAGAGAACAATGAGGCTTCATATCTAAAGATATATAACAGATATATAAAAAGACGTTAGCTGGTTAGCTAGCAGCCCCTCCTGCTGTCTCTCTCCCATGCAGGCGGACGTACACACACACACAAACACCAGCGCATGGACAGGTCGCGCGACTCGCGCTGGACCACTAATAAATGCTAAATGCGCTAAATCGCGCTAATGGTACAGTGTTCAAATTACTGCGATCCGTTACATATACAAGAAAAACCCTGAATGACTTACCTTCAAGATGATTTAGTCGCTCCCGCCTCCATTGAACCTGACCGCCGTTGTCGTCTTCTTGTATTTTGGCGGGCAGCAAAGCGCATGCGTCCTGTACGCGCATCACAAGGCGCATGCGCGAATTCAAAACACGCAACACTAGTAAAACTTACTTGATATTTCTAGGTTCATGTGCAATGGCTATGAAACCTTTGAATATTATGTGAACTTACAATTAGTAAAAACTGTGACAGTTAACCTAATATTACTACACCACAAAATCATTTTTTTCAGTGTAGCTGTTAAAATACGAAATGGCAATGCTGTACAAATATCACTAAAATAAAATGTTCCTGGTAATTCCCTGTGCCATTCATTATAGATAAAACTTGACTGATATGTTTAAAGAACTCCTTTTGATTTGAAAAGTATAGCAAAAAAAAAAAATCTCCATCTCCAACTTAAAATGTAAAAAGTTTTGTCCACTAAACTTAAAATGAAACTTACTTAATGCTATTAGAACTTTTAGAACTTTTTTTTTTTTTTTTTTACTTTTTTTTGCTCCTCCTATGTTAACAGAGGGTAATCTATAGTGGATTTTAAATTGTAGTAGATACAAAATGTAACACATAATTCAGAGAGAATAAATTTAAAAAAATCTAGGAACTGCACTGTCTACAGCAATCAGTCATCTTGATCACCTGTTAAATCAAAGTTCTCGACATAATTGATGACAGATATCCATATATTCTGAAATGCGTGCTGTTTTGCCTTCAGTATGTAGGTTATCCTTTCTAACAGAAGGTTTGATAGCATCTGTCTCACCCATTGAGCAGTATTTGGTCTGTGAATATTTTTCCATAACTGTGCAATACATTTTTTGGCTTACAGCAAGCTGAGGTCTATAAATGCTTGTTCATTTTTACTAAATTTATGTGTCTCTAGATATAGGTCCAACAAACAAGCTTAGGATCCAGTAAAATTTGTTTTGAAATTATCTTCTCAATTATGGCACTTACCTCCTCCCAAAACTTTTCAATATTTGTGCATTGCCAAATACAATAAAACAGTGTCCCTCTATGTTCCATACATTTTGTGCATATATCTGGTATGTTTTTGTTGTATCGATTTAATTCCACTGGTCTTATGTATGTCCACATTAACCATTTATATTGTATTAGTTTTAGGCGTGTATGGATTTAGACTGTGCATGAGCACAGGCCATTTTCCAATCTTCATCTGAAATTTCACTCTGCAAGTCCTCTTTCCAGGCAATTAACTTAAATTGTGAGCTTTAAGATGAACCAGATGTCAACAAGCTGTAAAACTCTGATATGATACCCTTTCTCAAACTGTCCTTTGTCAACATTTCTTCCAATGGAGATCAATAAGCTGGAAGTATTTGAAGAAATGTTTTCCACTGAGCTTGAATTGAGACCTCAGTTCATCAAAGCACATCGTTGTATCTGAGTTTACCATATATAGATCCAGGATCATTCTAAGTCCCTTAGAGTGCCATAATTTAAATGTAGCATCCGCTCTTCCTGGTACAAAAAACTGATTACTCCATATTGGACTATATTGTGATATGGAATGTGTTTCTTAAGTATTTTTTCATATCATACCATATCCTTATCATGTGTTTTACAATTGGATTTTTAGTTTGTTTCCGTAATCTTTTTTCTGTGTCTGAGTATATATATATATATATATAAGGGAAGAGGTAATTTTAGACCATAAGATTCCATTTCAGTCCAGTGAAGAGAATCATTTTTTGAAAAATAGAACAGACCTCAGCTGTGCAGCCCAGTACCAATTTTGAACCTCGTCAATCAAATGGTAAATACAGTAGAGACAAACAAAAAGTTGTGCCCTCTTATTGTTCCATAAAAATCTTAAGAATATTTTTTTAATTTTTAAAAACAAGTCTGAAGGTGGTGGCAGGGGAATGTTATAAATAATTAAAGTAATTTAGGTAGAATGTTCATTTTTAAAATACTGATTCTCCCAATTATAGATACTGGCAGTGACATCCATTTATCAACAGACTCATTAATTTCTATCATTAAAGGTTCATAGTTAGCACTGACAACATGTTCCAGCCTGGGCAAAATCTGTACTCCCAGATATTTAAATTGTTCTACAACATTAAATTGAATTGCTTCAGAGATTGGGTTCTATCTCTCATTTGCATTAAGTAGTAGTATAGAGGACTTAGTATTATTTACTTTATATCCTGAAACGTCACCAAATGCCTTTATTAGCTGTAACAAGGCCGGAATTGATTTACTTAGTTTAGACATCATTAAAATTACGTCATCAGCATACAAGGCTATTCTGTGCTCTGTCGGCCCCACTGCTATTGCAAGAGGTTCTATTGCTAGTGTAAACAGTAGAGGCGAAAGAGGGCAACCTTGCTAGCAACCTTTACGGATTTTATTGGCTTTGAAACATTTGTTATAATTTCAGCTGTAGAATGTTTATATATCACCTGAACCCATTTTATAAAGTTATTCCCACACCCAAATTTTTCTAAAACCCTGAAAAGATAAGGCCATGTGACCCTATCCAAGGCCTTTTCAGCATCTAATGATAGCAGTGCTGTGTCAGGCATTTATTTGCATGAAAAATATCAAAAATCCTTCTCACATTATGAAAACCTTGTCTTCCCATTATAAATCCGTTTTGGTCTCTATCAATAATATTTGGCTACAATTTTTGTAAGGGTTTCTCTAAAAGTTTACATATTCTATTCTTAAGATCAGAATTTAACAAACTTATGGGTCACATGTTTTTCACATTTGTGAGAGGGTTTACCTGGTTTTGGAAGTAAAATAATTAAGCATCAGCAATTTGTTTTTAAATTTTTTATACAGATCAATTGGAAGACCATCTGGTCCAGCCCTTTTCCCGGACTTCATATTATCGATGGCGTGTCCTATGCTATTAGAACTTTACTGACAAGTTGAAGCTTTCCCTGGGTTCTTGTTATGAGTTGATTATTGTGGTGTGTTTTTCTTTTATTTCTCTGTCTGTTTTTCTCCTCTTCTCCTGTGTCCACAGTGGAGGTGTGGCCTGGCGGTGCTGCGGACTGTCAGCGCACCGGAGCCTGATGAGCATGTTTTTGGTCTGTGGGAGGAAGCCGGAGTGCCTGGAGAGAACCCACGCATGCACAGGAAGAACATGCAAGCTTCGCACAGAAGGGCCCCACCCGACCTGGGGATCGAACCGGTGACCTTCTTGCTGTGAGGCACACGCACTACCTGCTGCTACACCGTGCCGCCCATTAGGGATATTATTCATTCATTCATCTTCTATACCCCGATTATCCCTTTCGGGGTTGGGGGGGGCTGGAGCCTATCCCAGCTGTCAACGGGCGAGAGGCAGGGTACACCCTGAGCCGGTCGCCAGCCGACTGCAGGGCAACACACATACGCTCACACTCACACCTAGGGACAATTTAGAGTCACCAATTAACCTAATGAGCATGTTTTTGGTCTGTGGGAGGAAGCCGGAGTGCCCGGAGAGAACCCACACATGCACGGGAAGAACATGCAAACTTCACACAGAAAGGCCCCCGCCTGACCAGAACTGGTGACCTTCTTGCTGTGAGGCACGCGCACTACCTGCTGCGCCACCGTGCCGCCTATTAGGGATATTACTTATTTTTAAAATGTTATGTACATTCATTCATTCATTCATTCATTCATCTTCTATCCCGACTATCCCTTTCGGGGTTGGGGGGCTGGAGCCTATCAAGCTTCACACAGACACACACTCATATTCAACCCTTCAGACAGCAATCTGTTCAAAGATTAACAGACTCCTGAAGTCTCCATCTCCTAACATCCACCTACGCCTCAGCAAACCTGACGCTCTTGGCCTTCAGCCTCAGACAACTGAGACATTGTCTGTCCCTTGCCAACCAGAAACTCCAGAGTAACATCCCGCCCTTGGCTCTAAATGACCCACGCGATGTCCAGTCTCCCAAGCGACAGCAAAACCACCACAATGTGCATTTGCCACACACAATTGTGATTCATATTTATTATTATTGTTTTTTTTTTGTGTTTGTTTGTTTGTTTTTATTACCAGGGCCGTGACAGTACAATCTGTTCGTAGGATTTAAATTGGAGTTGAAAATGTGTCTTGTTTATAGCTTGTCCTGGTCAGATGGGACGGGGTACTGTGCATTCAGGTTTGCAGAAGGACTCCACTAACCCAGAGAGGGAGGCAGAGTTTAGCTCTCATCTTTGTGTCAGAGAGTTGGCCACCACACCAATGCAAATAGCTGTAACTGCGACCGTGCCAACACAAAAAGCAGCTTTCATTGCACCTTTAGCAAAGCGACGCCACCCAGTTCTGGGAAATTCTTTGTTTTCCTGAATTTCATGCATGTCTTCCATCAGACGTTCAGTCTGTCCTTGCTTTTCCTTTGTCAGAGATTCAAGATGGGCCACCATAGCAGTCAGTGTCTGATTCTTTGAAACTATTAGTTTCTCATTTTCCTGCTGAGCATGAACTTTTGAACGCAGATTTTCATTCTCTGCCCGTTTTCTGTCTATTTCAGATTCGAGCAGGGCCATCTTGGCATCCATGTCCTTAGCCTGCTTGCTGAGAAATTCTTTGTCTCTCTGAAGTTCACACACGTATTTCTGAAGTTCATGCACATCTTCCATCAGACGTTCAGTCTGTCCTTGTTTTTCCTTTGTCAGAGATTCAAGATGGGCCACCATAGCAGTCAGGCTCTGATTCTTTGAAAGTATTAGTTTCTCATTTTCCTGATGATCATGAACTTTTGAACGCAGATTTTCATTCTCTGCCTGTTTTTTGTATATTTCAGTTTTGAGCAGGGCCATCTTGGCATTCTGAAGTTCACGCACGTCTTTCTCAAGTTTAAGCATGCCTTCCATCAGACTTTCATTCTTTTGTTTATCCTTTGTCAGAGATTCAAGATGGGCCACCGTAGCAGTCAGTGTCTGATTCTTTGAAACTATTAGTTTCTCATTTTCCTGCTGAGCATGAACTTTTGAACGCAGATTTTCATTCTCTGCCTGTTTTCTGTCTATTTCAGATTCGAGCAGGGCCATCTTGGCATTCATGTCCTTAGCCTGCTTGCTGAGAAATTCTTTGTCTCCCTGAAGTTTACGCATGTTTTCCTGAAGTTCATTCACATCTTCCATCAGACGTTCAGTCTGTCCTTGCTTTTCCTTTGTCAGAGATTCAAGATGGGCCACCATAGCAGTCAGTGTCTGATTCTTTGAAACTATTAGTTTCTCATTTTCCTGCTGAGCATGAACTTTTGAACGCAGATTTTCATTCTCTGCCTGTTTTCTGTCTATTTCAGATTTGAGCAGGGCCATCTTGGCATTCATGTCCTTAGCCTGCTTGCTGAGAAATTCTTTGTCTTCTGGAAGTTCATGCATGTCTTCCTTTAGACTTTCAATCTCTCCTTGGTTTTCCTTTGTCACAGATTTAAGGAAGGCAACCTGAGACTTGAAACTCTCTTTCAGACTTCTCTCGAAGATGCAACATGTCTGCAATGACTGCAGTTTTTCTGTGAGGACAGTCTTCTTTTCCCTTGCGTCTTCTAACTCCAAATCAAGTGCCCTTACCACTGATTTGAGCCTGGTTTCCTCACCGCTTGCATCATGTAATGCACACTGGAGCTCAGAGTTGTGCTCTTGCAGGCGTCTGAGCATGTTCACCTCATCATTTTTTTGTTGAAACCCCAGTCTCAACTCAGTTTTTTCCTGCTCCTCTGCAGCAGGGGCTCTGTGTGGTTCAGAAGAACCGCACAGTGGTGTGTGGAAATTATGTTGAGCCATTGTTAGCTTCAGAAAGTTACTCAAACTATGAAATTTTATCAACCAAAATAAATTCAGCAAATAGAAAAAGTAGTTATTCACTCAGTTGTCTTGTTGAATGTCACAAAATATCTTGCCTTATGGTTTGCTGTGTCTGGAATGAATCCACCTGAAATTGTTTCTTGATTATATAGCCAAAGTGACACGTGGCGTCATCAGAGTCTTTGACGTCTCCAAGCCTTTGATCAATGGTGACGTCATGACAATAAGCACTAGAATAACATTCTAGCTGCAAAATTCAAAAGAAAACATCATAATTATATAGGCTTAACATGTAGAGTCTTATAACACTTAAGCCTCTTTTTTTCTTTTTTTGTTCTAAATCTTAGTAACGATGGGTCATGTTTCAGATGGCACAAGTGGTAACACTGTCGCCTCACAGCTAGAAGGTCCCGGTTCGAATCCCGCTGTGGGCGCTGGTGGCGTGTCCTCCACCATGTCCTCAGCGCCTGCTGCTCGAGGAAAAAGTGTGTGTGTGGAGTTTGCATGTTCTCCCCGTGTTCACCTGGGGTATCCCCTACTAAAAAGATCACCACCTGACCATTGGGTCCCGGGCGCTGGTCGGATGGCAGCCCACCGCCCCTGGTCTGCCGCGGAGGAAGGCGACCAGTATGGGTTAAAGGCGGAGGACAAATTTCACCAAAATTGCATGGCGTGTGTGTTGCATGTATGTAATTAATTAATGTAATTGTGTGACAAATAAAGGGGATTGGGGATACTGTCCATGTCCCTCCTATTTGTCGTCACCTATCTTTCTCAGTGGAGAGCATTTGGTTTGGATCGAGGGTCGGTTGTTGCTCTGTGCACACAAGTTGACTCCGATGTTTTCCTTTCGCGAACCAAGCGGCGCGACCAGACAAGCGCGTTGGAAGCGTGCCAAACACACTTTTGGTAAATTCGTGTCCTGGATTGGCACACCTGTGCTGCGCGTGGGCGTGCTGTGAGATGAGAAAGAAAACATTACCATACATTGCAGGTGACTGCATTTCAGGCTGTGATTATCACGGTACCACCCACTGTTTTCATCTCGTAAAAACACATGGGAAGCCTCAGGGAAAACGTATTGTTCTCTGTAACGTGGAGAGTTTCAAATGTGAATACAGAAGCTCAGATATGCTAACAAGAGCATAATGACTCTTTTGAATTAGATGCAATCTTTTGGACATGCTGAAGATCTGACGGTCACTATTTTATCCGTGCGTAATAGTGTGCAATTTCATTTGTCATCACAACGATCGATACAATAACCATCCGCACTGAATACCTCCGTGGTGCCTTACATAAAATGACGGTAGAATTTACATGTGGTCTATTTTTTGGGATGTTGTTGAAGATTCATTTCCGTCTAAACCAACACTAATAGTTACAATCAAAGTGTTGATTCATTAGAGACAGTGTGAAAAAAAAAGAACTGTTGAAACTGAGTTAAATGTTAAGAGTTAAAAAAAGAAAACAAACAAACAAACAAACAAACAAAAACATGTCCTTGGAGCACTAACAGTGACAAGGATATTTATATTTTTCTATAACTCTAAAATGCATCAATCATATTTTTGAAAAAGAAGAAAAACTACAATTACATAACTGTAAATGCTGTAAAAATACAGTAAATTAGTTTTATTTACCATAAAATAATGGCTGACATTTGTAAATTAACATAATGGGAAATTGTATTTTTTTTTTTTTTTAAAATACTTATTTGTCTTGAATGTTATATTACAGAAATACCTTAAAATTTCCTAATTTAAATAATTTGACTTTATAGTCTTTTTTTTTTTTTTTGTACATTCATTGGATTATCCAGTCCCCCATCAAAATATAGATTTCAGTTTGTAAAATACAAAACAACAGCTGTACTATTAAAGCTCATTAACAGTATCCCTAACCCTAACCCATTTAAACTTTTTTTATGGTAACTATCCAATATATGTATGCAAGACTCTTCTTCAGATTTTTTTTTTTTTAATCTTTGTATAATTGAATGCACGGCAACATCATTCTCCAAAATCTTATAGCCACTTACAGGCTATTTGATGGTAAAGACAATGATTTTATTTCAGTCTTGATGTATGGCCCACCATATTGTTTTTGGGGCTATATATCAAAATCAAGGTCAGTTCATAAAATGTGTGTTTGTTGTGGTTCCATTAGTGCATAGCCTCAGCCCCTCCACAGTCCAGCTACACCCACAAGCAAGTGCTCTTCAAAGTTTGGTTGGATCAATCAGTGGAATAATTGCAGCAGTTTATATACAGTTGATATGTCTGTTGTTCTGTTTGCTGTTACACAAGTCTGTGATATACTCATCAGTGATTATTTTACTCCATCCCATTATATGATTATCATTGTCTTGGTCCAATGAATGAGTTGACAACATGAGCTACAGCTCATGTCAACCCGTAGGCCCACAGCAGTATATGAGATCAATACACAGAGGACATTCATAGAGTCAGCACAGAGAGGTAAACCTAGCATCACAAATAATGTTAGCGGTCACTGTCTTTGGGTTCAGCCATTAGGTAACATTTGGGGATCTTGCCTCATCCCACTTTTCTTGGAGGCCATGGGCAAATGAGCCCCACCGCCATGTCTTCAACCTGTTCCAGATGCTGGCCCAGGAATCTTTTGCCAGAGACTCTGCTGTGGTGTCTTATGCTGTGTCCACTCTGGCTTCTGATGTGTGTTCCTGGCCAAGTTGTGGCAACAGCCCAGGGCATCGGTGGATGTGAGCTTCCCTCCATGCATGAAGTTAGGGTAGTTGGATACTAAACATCGACTGTTTGCGCTGCTGGCAAGAGGTTAAACACCAGGGCTTCCCCACTAGTCTATCACAACGGCAAAATATATCTTTTCAGAATGTACGCACACACACACACACACACACACACACACACACACACACACACACACACACACACACACACACACACACACACACACCTGTAAGCACCAACATCAAACCAACACAACACACAACTAACATGACCCCTGTTCTGTTACTCCATGTGAAATCCACTTAACTGGCCTGTATGTATTCACTGTTACTACTCTTACAATGCGTGCGGGTGCGCAGCACACATGCTCACACAATGAACTTCTGACGGTGGAGCCGTTGGGACGATCGTTGCACACTGTGGCAACCCCCAAAACTCATAAAAATAAGTCAGAAGGGAGCCTGAGCACATGACAGCTTGAAGTGCATGTGTCGTCTCCCCACAGTGATGACTCTGTGCGCAACTTGCCCAGAGCTGACAGTGTGTCGCTGCTCGCCAAGCATGTTCAATACTGAATAAGTTAGAGGAGGTTCAGATGTCTCAGGCAGAGAGAGCCGACTAGAAGCACACGGTGAAGCCCATGATGCTGCTGTAGGCCTACACCTGTCTTCCAACAGCCATCCCTCTGAGGAGATGGAGCTGTGGAGGAGGACAAGGCTGGACGGGGGTCCTCATCTGTCTCATATACCTGCCCAGCAAGCAACATTTGCTTCCCAAAACGTAATGTGAACATTGTTTTTTGGGTGTTTTTTAAATCTTGGAAATCAATCTATATGGAAAAAGAACAGGCCAAAATTTAGACCACATTTAAATTTTACCCTCATTTTATTTAAGGCACCACGGAGGTATTCAGTGCGGATGGTTACTGTATCGATCATCGTGATGACAAATGAAATTGCACACTATTACGCACGGAAAAAATAGTGACCTTCGGATCTTCACCACATCCAGAAGAGTACATCTAATTTCCCTGTTTTGCTGTGTATTTATGACGTTTTCTTTTGAATTTTGCAGTTACAATTTTATTCAAGTGCATTGTCATGATGTCACCATTGATCAAAGCCACCGATAACGTCACCATATAGTTAGAAATTATTTCAGGTTTCATTAGGTGTCGTTCGAGTGAGTGAATAACGAATTAATTTTTATATTTGCTGAATTTGATTGGTTGGTAAAGCTGTTTCATAGGCTGTGAGCAACAACTTTCTGAAACAACAATGTCTCAACATGATTTCCACACGCCTCTGTGCAGTTCAGAGGAATCGCACAGAACGCATGTGACAGAAGAGCAGGAAATACCTGCGGCACGGGAGCTTCTACAAGTTCATGAGTTGGAAAGGAGCTACAGAAGATACCAAAAGCACACCTCTAAGCTCCAATCAGAGGAAAGGCTGCACGGTGAGCATGAAAATATCACTGTTGCATTGATCCAGCGCAGATCTCTGAGAGGGATAAAACAGATGGACATCGAACAGCTGGAGGCAACAGTGGAGATTCTCCTGGAAAACAAGAAGATTCTGCAAAAGACAAACAAGAATCTCACTGCTGACATGGAGGTGCTTCAATCAAGATGTAAGAAAAAACAAGAAACGATTACAGCTTGGAGCAACAGTGTGTGAGCTTGGGTTTCAAATTGAGGATGCTCAGCAAGCCCATAGTGTTGAAGTGACCAAGCTTAAATCTAAACTAGACACAAAACATGCACTGTATGAACATCTATTGGGAGATGTTCATGATCTGCAGGAAGAGGTCGAATCTCTGAGGAAGGCTGACCTGGTAGAAAGGTTGAAGCAACAATTGTGCGACCTTCGTGAAAAGGAAGACTTACTGAGGAGGCAGAATAAGAGGATGGACAATGAGTTGGCTGTACTGGGGTCTGTCATAGTGAAAGAAAATAATGAGAACAAAAACCTCAAGGCAGCTGTGAAAGATCTTGAGTACTAGGCTCAAGAACTAATCCGTGATAAAGAGGAGTTGATAACAGCAAAACTCTGAAATTGCTTCCAAGCAGCGCCTAATAGAAGAGCTTTACACCCAAACATCTGACATGAGACGATCGATCTATGCTCTTAAGCACCAGTGGGAGATAAAGCAAGAGGAGAAGATGTTGAATGGCATCATGAATTTCAAAGAGGAATGTAGGATTTTGCCTGAAAATAAAGAGCAGCCGCACTCACCTCAGGAACAGAGAGAGGAGCGCATTCTGGAGACTACCACTGCAGAATCTGAGCAGCTAGCACTTAAACTCCATCGTAAATTAGAAATTACGCTCAGACTAGGCTACATGTCATGTAGCTGGTGCAACCCACTGCAGGTTTGGGAAAACCAACTTGGGGACCCTGTGGCAAAATTGAACTGTGGGCTACCTGTATACCCCTGTTTGTCCAAATCTCTATGTGATATTATTAGTCAGGAATATACATCCTATAACCACAATATTAACTGGAGTAACGAAAGAGTTAAATGTAGTTTATAATTTGAGGCTCTACAAGACAGGGCCATGAGATGAAACAGCAGATTTATCAAAACCGTAAACTGGAAAGAAAATACAGCCTGGTTGAAATAAGAGGGCTCGAGCAAAATACACTGTGGGTTTCAGAAAGAAGAAATACAACAGAATTTCCTCCATAAGGAAATCAAAGTCATCCATGTGCTACCAGCTCATCATTTCACTGAAACATTTCTAAAAGAAACTTACATCTTCCATTTTTTCATATGTCGCTCTGTGTCATCCCTGTCAAACTCTGACATCCAGTCATGAAAAAGCAGCTCTCCACTTGTCTCTTGTTGTCTGATCAATATTGCCAGCTGGGTCCAGGCCTGCAGTGATTATGGAAAAACAGTATATAATAAAATATACAATTTTGGAGAGAACGTAAATTACAGACCTGTGGCATTCATATATTATTACAGTGTATCTTCACCCACAAATATTCAATTTTCAGCAGGCTGCAGTCTTTTAAATCAAGTCTATATGACTTGCTTGGAGTCCATTAGTAATGCACTGTAACATTGAAATATTAAGAGCCTTACCCTTAGATTTTTTTTGAGGTTATTCAAGATTTGCTTCAGATTTCATCATGTTCATTAAATTGTGCTCTTTTCCAAAACACAAAGTGAGTGTGGAGCTTTCAGGGCCCCTTGAAGGCTCAGGATCAGAAACCTTGTCTGGTTGATGATACAGTTTGGGATGATTTAATCCATTCAGATCAGTACAGTGAATAACTCTTACAACCTTATGCTCATAAAAGTCCTACCTAACAGTAAATATGTGGTAAGATGTGATCTCGTACCAGCAGCAGGTCTAACATCCTCAGACTGACCTTTGACCCGTAGAGCAGCTGACCAACTCAACTGGAACAAGGTGAAATTTACACTGAGGGTGTGTTAACCAAGAACACACAGACGGACATATTGACCTACAGTGTTTGTGCACTGTTTATCTAATCTGAGGGTTCGGTGCCTTGCTCAGGGACACTGCAACAGGTCACAGCTGTTTTGTCTCTACTGTCTCTATTGTATCTTCAGTAGCTCCGGTTTCGACTTTTTCTGCTGTCGTCATCGGTCAGGGGCAGCTTCTGTCTGAGTCTGAGCTGCTGTTGCGCAATGCTGCCTCTGATTGGTCAGCTGACACTGGCCAACAGGAAGAGAGTGCGATCTGGCGCACACACACACACACACAGACACACAGACCATGGCAGTATGGTGGTGTGTGTGGCAGATTACAGAAAGTAGATCAGTACCCTGCAAACGCTTCCTTTACTCTGATGCTAATCTGTGAACACTCTTATACGTTTGTATGTCCGTACTTGTGAGGACCCTCTCTGACATTTCCTAGCCCAAAATAAACCTAATTCTAACCTTAAGTTTTAACTCCCTAACAGACCTTTCACAAAGTGGGCAACAGACAAAATGTCCTGGCTGTTGATTAAAAAAAATCTTAACTTCTTAAAGTCTTTCCATTACAAAGAGCAAACACACACACACACACACACACACACACACACACACACACACAGAGGTGTGATTCGTTGGTGAAGGGGCAGCGATCCAACAACAAGTACAGACAGAGAATAAATGACGGTTGCAAAGATCACTGACACACCCACACATACACACACACACACACACACACACACACACACACACACACACACACACACACACACACACACACATACAGAATGACCTAAACTAGTTCCTGAAATCTGTGAGACTCCATGTTATGAGTTTAAAGTTTCACATTTTAGGTGTCAGTGAATTTGTCTTTAATAATTATGTCACTGTGTGTGAATACAGAAATTTTTTTCCAGTGGCTCAACTGTGCAACAGTTCTGTACCAACATAAGCACCATATGGTCGAAAGTACCTGCGTGTGGACGGCTGAATGTCACATCCCATGTGACAGATGAACATGTGACTGAAAAAACAGCCTTGAGTCTTCTGGGAAGGCTTTCCAGAAGATTTTAGGACGTGAGTACAGTTGGAAATCCGTCTCTTTTAGTTCTGTTTTTACTGGAACGAGGTAGAGAGAGATGCAACAACAGTTCCCAGTCAAATCTCAACAGGGGACGTTGTGGTTCGTTGTCAGTGTCTCAACCCCCCAAGCAGCAGAGATGAGCGACAACACTTTTTCAGTATATTCAGGAATATACCAACTAATGTCCTCTATATAGAGCATTATGTGGTATAGTTGGAATACTGTGGAGGAGTTCCTGATAAGCCATAGATAACTGAGTCTTTCAACTGGCAAATTGAAATCAAATACATAATGTGTGGGGACCTACCCATGAAGAAATTTGTCTATGACTGACATCCATGATTAACAGCCATAGCAGCCAATCAACATGCCCTAAATTTCACTCCACATGTTTAGATATGAAAGGTATTTTTAATTATTAAAGGTGATTTTTGATCTAATATTGATGTTTATTGAATTTTTCTGGTGTTAGTGGCCTTTAACGAGTACCATTTTCCAGAAGAACGGGTCTTTGTTGGTTTAAGTCAAGGCTTGTCGAGAGGATGCTGTTAGGTCACACGTCTGTAAGAACAGCAGCACAGAGACTTTTCATTTTTTCAGAGAGACAGATGAAAGAGCAGCTGAATGAAAAGCTGCACTGAGGTAAAGAAGCTTGTGGAGCTGAGGCTCGGACATGACGTCAGGACTTTGGCTCTCCACACTCTTTCCCTCTGTTCCTGTCCGTCTCTGCTGCTGCAGAGACAACTTCACACAGCAGTCAGCTGTACAATAAAGGCAAATCGCCAAAATAAATAAATAAACACATTTCCTGGGATGATGATGATGATGATGATGCGCCATGTGATCAGAGACTGCCGTACTATTATATTGACATGCAGCAATAGTAGACCTGATTAGACTTTAGGACCTGGTGTTGTGTGTTGTAGGAAACACTCTCTGAAGGGGGAACAGGCAGATTCACATGTGACAGGATGATAATCAGGATCTTTCTAAGTTTTTTAGATGCCTGGATAGACAAGCTGTGGTCATTGCCGGGTGTTTCCTCACAGGTCAAAGGTAATGACACTTAAGAAAATGACAGAATTATTGTCACGTTTCTGAACATCTGCAGTGAAACCAGACTGAAATGGAGCGTACTGGTTTGTGTTTTTCTACCAGAACTCTGAACCAATCGGAGAGGAGCCTCAGTCGTGGTTCTGTATACAAGCAAAAACCCTGGAAGAAACCTCTGCTACCTCAGTGTGAGTGTGTGTGATTGGGGAGGGGTGTGTGTGTGTGTGTGTGTGTGTGATTGTGGAGGGGGGTGTGTGTTATGAATACATGAAGTGATGGAAGGAGGAGGAGTAGGAGGAGTTGGTTGCTGTATCAGTTTGGAGTGGAAAAGTACAGCTGTCTGCTCCGGAGGCGGGCACTTCCCTGTTGAGTACACAAGTCAGCCAATCAGAGGACTGAAAAACACAATGATTGACAGCCGTGCTCAGCAGCATGACAAACCAACAGTGAGGTTCCAAATCTGAACCCTGTCTTCATCTAAACTTTGTGTTTTTGATGAGAGATTCCACTCCGAAGTAAGACGGGGTTGAATGTGAAAAAGATTTACATTTCGGGAAAGTTTTTAAAAGTTTAAGAAAAAGTTAACTTGACATTCACACTGGCACGTCTGTAAACACCAAAACTGCTGGGGGATGGCTTTTTTTGAAGGACTTTTAATCAATAACTTGAGGTTTTCTCACATTTCAGAGTAAAGCACAGCTGAAACGTTGCTGACCATTCACTAAACCCCTCCCCCAAACAGTGACGGTAGCTTAGCAGCAGTAACCAGTGTAAGCACAGCAGGAATGTCAAGTGTTAGCTCCACCAACATGTTGAGGAGGATGGAAATCTTTTTTAAAATTACATTTCCCAAACAAAAAAACACGAGAACAAACGGGAGAGGAATGCTGCTGATCTGCCACTGAGCCACTTCACCCATCCTCAGAGGCGACCAGCCATCAGGCCCCCGCAGTATTCAAAACACACCAGAGGGTCGCTGAACTCCTCCTGCTTCATGTCATGTTCATGTCAACCAGCGACAGCGCACACAACCCCGTCTGAACGACTCACACGTCTACACAGAAGTTAAAACACGGTCTGTCTGAATCACAGACCGCTGATGCACAAGTTAAATATAAACCTGAGCTGTTGTTAATGAACACATGCAGTCGGTCGGGCGCTCCAGTGTTACGGGTTAGAGGATGATCACACTCTGTCACTTGTTTTGAAAACTGGCTCTGTGGTTGATTTGTCACTAAACTGTCATTGTGAACCAACCAGGTTATCATTGTGTTGCTGGTTAACACACACACACTCACAGGTGGCAATTATGAGCACCAGAGCGTGCATTGTCCTTACCGATCCGTGTGTGTGTGTGTGTTTTGGTGAGAATCCAACATGAAGCTGCTGGTTAAAGAAATTCCTGCTGAGTGCTTTGTGTTACCTCAGAGGCCAAAAGGTATATCATTAACTACCTACACTATTTTGTGGGGTTCCAGGTTACAGTGAAAAAGTCCTCATTCAGGATTTGGAGATCCATCTGCTGTGTCGCACCAATCCTGGGTGAGATCAGAGTTCAGGCTAACATAAGTGGCTTTATCACAGTCCTCATTCGATTTGGGGAAGTTTACTGGAGATATCCTGGCAAACAACAGTGGCTTCCTCGAGTCCAGTCACCATCACGTGGCTCCCAGGTAAAACCAGCTGGGATGCTGCAGAGAAGCGCAGACTGGGTTCTATGTTCGACCATTTGTACACGTACAGTCTGTCAGGATGACCAGTGCGAGTATGTGATCTGTTCCCTGCTGCTCCACTGACCTGACAGCTTGTACTGCACACGCACACGCACACACACACACACACACACACACACACAGACACACACAGAGCCCAACTCAAGAAGACAAGAAGAGAGAGAGTGAGGGAGTTGATATCCTCTCAGCGGTGTGGTGAATGTTTCACAGAACTGATAATCCCCTCAAAGTACACACACACACATGCACGCATGCACGCACACACACAGATTCCACTGGCTGTGTGTGATTATGTTGGATTGAGAGAGTGGAGGGAGAGACGTGGACTGACAAGGAGATCTACCGTTGTACTGTAACTAACGCTAAAGTGAAATCATGAGTTCTTGATGTTAAAGTCATTGAAGTTTAGCTTAAAGTTTGAAGTCACGTGACTTCAGTCTAAACTCTGTGATCTACTACATACAATTTAAAGGAAGAAGCATAAAGATAAAACAGAGGCGTAAAGTAATGGACACTGTAATTCTTCCTAATTCACAGTGCCATTTATTTGTACTCATGGTGTACCAGTACAGCACATATCTGTACACACATGTGGGTACAAAGGGACAGTATGGTTAGAGAGGAAGGAGGTAACAATCTAAGAACTTGAAAATCGTTTATATTATTATTTTTTGTTTACTGCCATCTTTGTGAGGCGCTCACGGGTCAAAATGAGCGTCGACCATCCACGCTTGCTGGTGTGCTGAGCTGCAGCTGTTGGAGCTGTTCGAAGATGTTACACGCAGCTAGTACTGTGGTTTTTGCTCAGTTTTGATGCGAGTGTAAGTTATTTGAAGTTAGTTTACTTTTAGGGTGGATGTGCTGAGCTCAGCTTGTCAGATTTTCATGCTGATATTGTGCAACGACTCAAAGTTTTGCAATGACTCTAAAGCGTTGGTTCATCTACAACTGCCTCATCATTAAAAAGCTTTTCTACTTCTTGTACTCCGCAACAACAGTGAAATGCACTCTGTGCAACAACAATCAGCATAGGCCTGAACCACCTCAGGTTGTCCGGCCCCCTGTAAGTACCCCCATATTATAAGGAGGCTTCTGTACACAGTGACATATTGGCTACAGGCCTACAGCATGCTCCTAACAATACTCTTCTCCTTAGAACTCTGTTTGTTTGTAAAGTAAAATAAGTACCTAAAAGTACCTCTTAAATAAAGGAACTATGTAGTTTGTGGTATATTGTAATTTTTAAATTAACACAGTAGTAATAATATTCTTTTTTAAACTCACAGATTCTTACCCCGTTTTTTCCTTAACTTCACATCTTGTTCCCTTGTACCTACATGTATAATATAGTACATGCTGTACTGGTACACTGAAAAGTTACTCTGTAGACTGCGAAGAGTTACTCTGCATGTTGCGAGCCGTCATCTAAAGCCAATAGAGTTTACAACACCCAAAAGACACCACATGGAAGTAGTTACTATGAGAGTGCATGGCTCAAACACAAGTGTTAGCAGCGTGTCACAGAAAAATGGACTTTTACTCTTCAGGACAGTCGTGCTGCCAGTAGTGAAACATGCAGTCAATGATAAAAAATAAAATGAAGTAAAATTTGCATCGCCTCTCTTGAGCTTATCGTTTGTTTTGCATGTACAGAGTGTATTATAGAGCAATCAGTAACTCAGATACACGTGTGGGAGCAGTACTACAGTACTTGTACTCGTTCCCAGCTGCGATGAAAGTGTGTCAGATCCATTTGACGACACAAGCAGCACAAACGCTGGCGCGCAGGACACGTCTGACACATAATGCATGTGTGCGCCCCGAGGATAAGCACAAGGAAGTGAAACAGGAAACCTCAGCGTCTGATTGGCTGGCTGGGACACACAGACCTGCCTAGTTACTGAACAGCTCAGTGACGTCGAAGCCCTCCATTCAACACAAGCCTCTTTCTTTTCCTTCCTGTGTTCACCCTCCAGTGAACAAAAATGCGGCCGT